>OX335697.1:3620360-4820360 GCA_946894065.1 Acleris literana | reverse complement strand
GATTGTAAGAGTTCAAGTCGCATTGGCCGGTTTTTTATGGTAACGGTGATCGTACATGAAAATCTGCACATTCCGCTCACTGAATTTATCAAAATTCAGAATTCAAAATATTTATTCAGTAAATAGGCTCTTTTAAACGTCGATAATATGGAGTGAATCTTCAAGATCTTCGAACAAGACCAAGACCATATACTCGTAAAAACTAGTACAAATAAATCATTACAAATATTAAATTAAAAATAGTGACTAGGAGAACAACACGACGAGGTCTCTACGTCAGGTACGATAACTAAACAGCTAACTGGAATAGGTCCTTGCAAGCGTGTAAGAAGGGGCACAAAACATCCTTCAAGATGAAGTGTGCTTACCTTAGATCTGTACTCGGGCTTCCAATCCCGCAGCCTATCTTCAATCTCGGTATCTGCGGTACTGAACATTTTCAATTCCGCGGGATCCCGGTATTTGCGGGATCCCGGTATTTGCAGGATCCCGCGTAGAAATTGATACTATTGCTATAAGGTGAATGAAATAAAAAAATAATGTACAAAATATTATAGAAAAAAATAACAAAATCATACACAATAAACAAAAATCAGGAAAATTTTCAACAGAATTATGAAAAGTTATTTAAAACTTTAATTAGTTTGGTGAGCATTCGGACGTTTTTTTTTCGAAGAATACATAGCATATCTAACTATTGGTCCCGCAAATCCCGCGGATCCCGCGCTCGTAATCCCGCAACAAGCGGGACTGGAAAATAGCGCGGGATGCCGGTATACCGGGATTGGAAGCCCTAATCTGTACCTATAAGATAACATAAATATCCCGAGATCGTGAAGGTTTATTGGAATATCGAGATCTGCTTAAAATATGTTTCATTTTTTTTTAAACTTTATTGCCATCACACTAATAAATTATAATAACACCATATTGTTACAATCATTCCTGAGCTGTGTCTGTGTGCGTGATTAGTCCAAGATCTCAGTCAGTCTCTCTCTTCTGCCTGAATGGATCTCTTGGTTAATCTTGGTTAATCTTCAAATATTATGACAGAAATCGTAAAGTTAACGCAACTTCGAAACAATATGTTCGTGCGCCTGAATAACTTGGGTTTCAAAATTGCTGGGTTCACTGCGGCTAGGTTTTAAATGTTGCCTAATGAATGAATCATACATTTACACAATGATGCAAAAGTAACTACTTAGTAACTTGGCCATTAGGACTTAAATCGCGTAGCTGGAATTTTGCATGCAAAATTAGCTCCGGGCGATACGTTTTGTCACCATCTAAATCAAGTCTGATTTCCACGATTTTTGAATATGTTGTAGCTATGAAAAACTAGGTTTGAACATTTACGCGTTTATAATTTGTTTCTTTCCTAGATATATTTAGGAATCGTAAAAAACGGCCTAGGTTTGAAAGGAGGGAGGATATCGGATTTTGTACGATATATTTCAGCTTCACGATGGCTTCACGGACCTAGTGGCGGCGATCTCGTTAGCGAGCATTTTATCATATAGGCGGAAGAATTTCAATCACCAGTTAGATTCAAAAAGTCAAATTTCTAGAAAACAGTAACAATCTGACCTTTTTGAGGGCTGCACCGAATGAAATTGAAACATCGACCCCCACGTCGTTATTCCACTTTGTCTTATCGTTATCATCTTGGTCAAATTCAAAATTCAAAATTCAAAATATTTATTCAGTAAATTGGCCACGTGAGGGCTCTTGTACACGTCGGTAACATGGAATGAATCTACCAGCGCTTCGGACAAGACCATCATTGCGGAGAAGAAGCGCCGCAAGAAACTCCAGCAGAAGGTCATTTTTTCCAATCATAAAATACAATAATACTTAAAAGTAACATTACAAGGTAATACAGTAATAAATAATTATTTAAAAACTAACACAAATAAAATCATAACAAATGTAAGCTAAATCACTTAAATTAAAAATAGTGACTAGGAGAACAACATGACGAGGTCTCTACGTCAGGAACGATAATTCAAATAACTAACTGGAAAACATGTCCTCGCAAGCGTGAACAGACCGGACCCCGGTAACGTTGTTACTCATCATTTATGTCGAATTTCACCAAATTAAAGAGTTAACAGCTGTCAAAATGTATTAACTAACAGTCGACTAACATTGATTACCATTTAACGTCATTTGGTGAAATTGGTTCTTAATTAACTTAATAGGATATGATTAACGCTGTCTCGTACCCATTGTACAAACCTAGAGCTTAGTTTGGGACTGATCAGTCTGTGTAAGATCCTTAATAATATATTATTATTACATATGTTCGTTCGTGTTTCGTATGTTATGTTCGTCGTCTCTCTACATAATACATTTGTTGGCATTTGTTTTTTTTCTATTGTTTTAAAGGATATTTATACAACTGTATACATCGGCACTATTAAGTCAAACACCGTTTTTACAAAAAAAAATTTTACTATGGGTTCATTACACATTAGCTAACCTATACCATTTGTTGTTTGTACTCTTAAATTTTCATATAAACAAAATACTTAGATATGATTCGGAAATATTTACGATAATCATCGGTTTCAGTTCAAAACGAATCGTGTGCTAGATCCGCGGTTTCCCAACAAACAACCGTTTCGGATATAAACTATGCACTGGTGCAACGCGGCAAAGTGCAGCGTGTCGACACTGCCACTGCAACGGCGACCGGTTAGCTCTAGGGCCGGCACAATACCCACTTTAGTTTAGCATATGTTGCGCAAACATTCCTTTATTTATTTTATCTACACTCATATCATAAACCCTCTATGATTCGTTGAGAAACCGCTAATTATGACCAGCATAATAATCAACTCTGTTTTTAGAGCAAATTTTTTATCTGCGGCAGTAATCTTATGGATTCTTAAGAACATCAATTTCGATGTTCTTACAATATTCAAATTTCGAACATCTCTGAAAAACGAAGAAATTTGATTTGACCTCTATTCTAATATCAGTCGAGATGACGTTTAGTTCGAAATGAATTGTCAATTTGCATACAAATTTGACAAATGTCGCACGTAAGTAAGATATCGTACGATATGATAGTTGGAGCCGACCCTAGTTTGTCTCTGAATTTGAAAAAAAACTATGACAGCTGCCAGAAAACTATTCAAACTTTTCATTACCGCCATTACCGGTTAAAATTTAATATGCGGCTCCTGAATGCATCATGGAGGCTTATGATATTTGTGTAGATAAAGTAGTTTATGCAACTGTACATAATATTAGGCCTTAAAACAGTCGTGTGATCCTATTATGAAACTCGCTGACGCTCGTTTCATAAAACCACACTCGTATTTTAAGGCCTCTCATTATGTATCAGTTGCATAAACTACTATAAACTTAAAAAAAAAGTGGCCTTATCTATGTATAGGGACCTTATTATCGATGGCGCTTACGCTGCACTGCGTCACGCGACGTTGTATTTATATCGGAGCAGAGCAGGGATCCCCTTCGAACGCATAATTTTTTTACGCATATTTACTTTTCGCATATTATTTTTTTCGTATAACAAACACCCTTCTAGGCTTACATTGCAGAATTTAATAAACGTCTTTTTTGTACATTCGTTTAGGTTAGGGTAGGTTAGTTTTATATAATAATTAAAATAAAGCCATTTCTATTCTATTGTAAAAACCGTAGGTCCAACGATTTTATGCGGTCCAATAGGGATCCATCGGAGCATCTTTAATAATGGCGGAAGCGCCATCGACAATAAGGTCCCTTTACATAGATAACGCCACAATTATCGTTTATTTCAGGCAATGAGGTCTATACAAGCTCTATTCCACTCGGTTAAAACCTAATTGCTTTTGACATTGTATGTATGTAAAAGTCGTGCCAATTCAAATTGGCAAACATGTAAACACAACCAAACTAACGAATTTATCATTATTCCTCGATAATCACGTGCTTTTAAAGATCAAGTGAGGTCTTAGCAATGATATACACTTGATCTTTACTTTCACATTAAGTTTAAGATTAAATAACTATTAATTATACGTTATTTTAAATAAAAACACGCTCGATGAATATTTGAGGTTATGTGTCAAACAGTACTAATCTGTTTACATCTTTGGTAATTTCAACTGACACAGATTATATGTAAACTATGACACATAAAACCGATTACAAGAAAATACGAACATACACTTAAGATAAGTACAGTCACTAGATTAAATTTGGTACCCACCTTAGGTCCAAAGTCAATCTGACATTCTACAACAATACGGTTGAGTTTCCTAAAAGTTACAAATGACTTGACATCTCTAATGACATAGTCGACTTCAAGCATATTTTTCTTGAAATGGGTCCTAAATTAACGCTCGTGACCGTACAATGGCGAATTTATCCCTATCTATGTTATGTATGACCACACTGATTATTTATTATAAATTGACACACCAATTATCTGTACTAAATCCAGAGTTATCTTCATGTGGAGCGACAAAATTTTAATTTAAAAAAAGATTTTTATACACCGATAAAGATCGGGATTAGTAAATTTAGTTTCTTTGTTATGTATGTGGCATGTTATCGTATTGTTAAACTTACAATAGCTCTTATTTACTTGGCAAGTTGCATGCAATTTGGCAGCAATGTCGGTTGAGTTGAAAACTATAGGTGCGATAAAATGTGAAAAGTATTATGGTATTATCTACACACATATCATAAGTCCTCTATTATGCGTTCAAAACCCGTAGGCAATGACCAGCATTACCTGTGGTAGTAGCTGACAGCGATGACAGCTGTTAATTTTGGAAGATGTTCCAAATTTGGATCTCATTACCTTACAATATTCGGTAACGTAATTTCAAAATTACGTTACAGCTGTCATCGCTGTCACATACTACCACAGATAAGGTAACTAATGCTGGTCATGTGCCTGTCGGCTTCTGAAGCCATCTTAGAGTACTTATAATATGTGTGTAGATAAAGTATTGTACGAGACTCTCCTTAATTAGCATTACGCAACCGTCACGTAAACTACTATTACCGACTTGAATAAAGCCACATTTATGAAAAACACAATGAGAGAGGATGATGAGAAACGAAGCTAGCAGTCCCGGGTTCGATTCCCGGTATGGGCAAATATTTGTGTGATGAGCGCGAGTATTTGTTGTGAGTCTTGGATGTTTTCTATGTATTGAAGTATATATTTCTCTATATACGTATTTATATCGTTGTCTCGTACCCATAGTACAAGCCTAGAGCTTAGTAGTCCCCTGAAATTTATTTCTTTAAGTACCCTAGGTATACTAACCTGTTTCTAACGCAGTCGAGATTGAAAACTCGCTTTTTGATAAGTTACTTTTTTATTATTTTTATATAAAACCTTTTTTCAAGCCTTTCGATATTGTAATTGGTTGAAATTTGGAATACGTAATTAAAGACGACAATGCGATATTAAGGATCGGCCAACCGAAAAAAAAAGAATGGGTCATACCATACCTAGTATCTAATAGGGAATACGCATGTTTTTTTTTACAGCTTCAATAAAAGCTGATTCATGTAACAAACAGGTGAAAAAAAAACATTTTTTGAATAGCTATAAAAATAACCAAGATACAAGCCAACAAAGATTTGTTCTTATCTCTTTCTAGCAAAACAGAATTTTACGTGGAGTTTATTACGCGGTACTGCACGATGATGTCACCGGTGCCCTTCGGATCTCTCTATCTAATTAGCAGTTTAAAATGCTTGTATCACCCGTATTACTTGACCGATTTTAATTTTAATTTCACTTTTGGTGATCTCTTTTACGATATTTTCATATTTTGTTGAGAAAAGCTATTTATAAAACCGTAACTTACGCACGTTAAACTCTAATGTGGTCCCTCCCTTATAGTACATATCTACGAACTGATCATGATCACCAGAGGTCGGAATAGGTAGTGCTTATTAACCTAAACTTGACTCATGTTCATTCATGCGTGAGTGAGGTGGAAATACGTTATTGAATGAAGATGCATCAAGTTTAGGTTAATAAGCACTACCTATTCCGACCTCTGATGATCACAGATTACTTGTCATGATGGAGTCGGAAGGTGGCAACATCTCCGCTGTACTTAACGTAGACCCACCAAATTGGAAATCATCAATTTATACTCGACTAGAGGACGCTCGCGACTTCGTAGAATTAGTTTCCCGCTACTCCCCCTATTTCTTCCCGTTGGGGGTCGATTTTTGGATAATCCCTTCTTAGTGCACCCCTAGGGTACCCAAGAAATACTAGCTCCGAATTTCAAATCCCTAGGTCCAGCGGTTTAGGCTGGGCGTTGTCTCTCTGTCAGTCAGTCAAACACGGTACTGTTTTTTTTTTGACGACACTTTAGCTTAGTTGGTTGTGACCCTGCGTACGAAGCTAGCGGTCCCGGGTTCAAATCAAGGTAAGGGAAGATATTTGTGTGATGAGCGCAAGTATTTGTTCCTGAGTCTTGGATGTTTTCTATGTATTTAAGTATGTACTTCTCTATATAAGTAAGTGTATCGTTGTCTAGTATATATTTAGATAAGCACATGATGACTGTTAAAGTACCGTAAAATGGGGTAAATAGAGATTCGTGGGGTGAATAGAAATACTGCCTAAAATAAAACATATTCTACCAATTATAAGACTGAGATTTTCATGTAATTTTACAAAAGACTTGTCAATGTTATACTTGTTCTTATTAGTACCTAACAAGTTATGACTTAGTTTAGGTTGTATTTCTATTCACCCCACGAATCTCTATTCACCCCATTTTACGGAACAATACATGTTTTTTTCGTCGTAAACTAATTTGTTCTTTAGTTTCTCATATACGTTACCTGTAACTGTTGGGTTACACAAGCCGACATTGGCCGAGTGGCCATTCTGGGCCATACCGACCGGTTGGCTAACGAGCATCGGCCCAAATTTGCGGCCTTGGGGCCACAGTTGGATGAAGGTCGACCAACATTGACCAATGAATGCTTGCAATTTTTCATCGACGACTAGATGTAACAGAATGACGTCATTGATGGGTTTCATTCTAAGGTGGATAATTTTTGAATGATTGAATATTGTCATCCAAAAACAAAATGGCTACGTGATTGTTTCGTGATTATTCCGTGATCAATTTTGTGCTACTCAGAAACGTACTTAAGTGTAATTTTTCATATATATTATTTACATTAAACATTATTTTTATTAGCATAATAAGTAATTATAGGTATGTTTCGGAATGGAAAGCAGACTATTAGCCGTTATGGAGTTCCTATGGCCACAATCCCTTTTCCTTTCTTTTCAACAAGCAACGCCATCTGTGACTGACTAACAAAATGTTTTGTATTTAGTTGTTCGAGAAGCTTCGCAACATGCGAGGCGGTGTAGGGCCTCTTATGGAAAAAATGACGCTGATTAGTGGAGACGCTTCGGAACCAGACCTTGGAATCAGTCCTGCAGATCGACAGAAGATTATAGATGAAGTCAGCATTATCATACACGCTGCCGCCACGATCAGGTTAGTACGGCTACTTGACCATAGATGGCGCTATACTTTGTTATGGGGCAAGCTACCAAGGAACACGGCAAGGCAATGATAAGGTTTCTCATAGAGATGGGCCGACTACGGATTTTGCCGACTGGCCAGTCGGCCGACTAATCGGTTTTCAATTTGCCGATTAATCGGCTGACTAGTCGGCAATGCCGATCGTAGGTTTTTGCTAAGTTCGGGTGAACTTGGAAACGTTCGTTTCGCTTCGTCCGTCGCGGTTTGTTACCTACCTTTGACCAATTTTGTTTACGTTTTTCTGCACGACAAAAAAAACAATTAGAACGCTAATTATAGTATTAAAATGAACTACCTAGTGCTTTTTATAACTATGTCGAAATGAAAATGAAAATGAAAATGAAAATATTTAATCGATCTCACACAGCACCATCACCAACTTAAACATATAATTTAATTACTACTTAATCTTAACATTTAGGGTGCGGTAGTGTGACATCAATATGGGTCTCAAAATAAAAAATAAAAAAAGAAAATCGCATGTGCGGACATTTTTTGAAGATATTTCCTATAGGCAATAAAGTGCCGAATATTCGGCATTTTTTGCCGACTAGTCGCCGACTAATCACCGACTAGAAATGATGCCGAATAGTCGGCTGTCCCGACTAATCGTCGACTAGTCGGCCCATCTATAGTTTCTAATTAGCACGGCTATTGGATCATAGAGGGCGCCTTGACTTACTATTAAAGTTAGTATTTTGCTTTTCTTATATTAGGCTTATAATTTTTTTCAACTAATATTTTAGTATGAGGGGGTAACTATGTTCAGTAGAAAAATTTAAGGGCCAGTTTTTTATGTTTTCAGCGGTTAGTTAAATGGTGTATTTTTTGTGCAAGCAGCCCTAAAAGTGCAATCATAATTTAGTAGGTACCCACCTTAGGTCCAAAGTCAATCTGACATTCTACAACAATAAGGTTGAGTTTCCTAAAAGTTACAAATGGCTTGACATCTCAATGACATTGTCAACTTCAAGCATATTTTTCTTGAAATGGGTCCCAAATTAACGCTCGTGTCGTGACCGTACTTAACGCAATGTTTCTTTATTTATTTTACGCTACTCACTAATAGATGGCGCTGTAATCATTACGTACTATCTTTATTATTTTAACTTTTTTATGCACAGATTCGATGAAGAATTAAAAAAGGCAGTTCTGCTGAATGTACGAGGCACGAAGCTCGTCGTTGGTCTCGCCAAGGAGTGCAAAAATCTCAAGGTACATCTTTATTTCATTCTTGGTTTCCCCAATATTAATACAATAGATGTCGCTGCCATCAGAGAATTTGAAGTTAAACGGGTCCAGTTAAATTCCGTGTGATTAATTGATAGATTTAAACGAAAAATCATCTATCAGTGTTAAGTTTAATAAGAAATAATAACATTTTGACGTTTTGACATGACGTTTGATTTGAATCTGAAAATACATGAGAAACTAACCTACAAACATCACAAAATTTGTACTCTAAAATAGTCTTAATGCGTATCATTTATAACAGACAGCACTCACAGTACTTACGTAAAGTGTCACCAAAATCTATAAAAACGATCAACCAATCAAGAGCACTACGTTTAAGGCTTAGTTTTATTGGTCGCCGCCGCATGCTCTTAGATGTACATTGCACCGCTGCAATAGCTCCCGGCTCAATAATGGTAAAACAACCCGTCAAAGATTGCTACAAGCATGCGGGCTTTACCTACGTAGCGCTCTGATTGGTTGATCGTTTTTATATTTTGATGACTTTACATAAGCACAGATGATCCTAAGTCTGTTATAAATGATACGCCTTAAGACTTTTTTACATCCCCAATTTTTTAATATTTGAAGGGTAGGTACTAAGCCTTTATTCATTGGCTAAATAGCACCTTCTCATGAGCCTATGTCCGCAGGTTATGATTCACGTCTCGACGTCATACTGCCACCTCCACGAGAAGCTCCTTGAAGAAAAACCGTACCCTCCCCCGGCCGACCCTCACCAGATCATCGAGGCCATGGAATGGATGGATGAAGAAACAGTTGCTGCCATCACGCCCAAGTGAGTACCCTATGGGCCGCTTACACTATCGGCGAATACAGACTATTATGGGCGAGCACGATAGTGTAGACGGGCATACTCGGCTGTATTCGCCGATCATTGTCTGATCGCCGATGATCGCCTGTGACCCGTGACTTATCGCATCAAAGGGAATCGCCGCGTTGCGCGTTGAGCTGCCCGCACTATCGCCAATCAGTGATTCCCCGATGGACAATATTTATAAATTTAATTGTATTATATAGTTATTGTATCTCTAAATACTTCGTTTTATTATGATTAACGCTCAGGCACCACCATCTCCTTTTCCTCCATTTATTAAATAAAGAAAGAAAGAAAGAAAGAAAGCAGCAACGCTAGTAACACAATCCACGTCACTTGTATGCTTACCGTTCGAAAACTACTACGGGCGATAGTGTGGATGCTTGCACGATTATCGTGCCGATTATAGACGATCAGACCATCAACGATCATCGCCGATAGTGCAGTGGGCCCATTACCTGGTGACTGCAAATTGGTAATACAAAATCAATGTTTTACACATTATGTAAAAAATATTGTACGCCCCGGCTGGATGGTTTCTGTTTACATGTCATTATATGAAAAAACATGTGAGACTCACATACTTGTTGCAATTATGAGTGACAGTTACTGTCCCTCGCACTCTATAAGAATGATGTGATGGACAGATAGATGATTCTCTCTCTAGCGAGTACGGTAATTGTAACTCATGGTAAGGGTATTTGTAACCATGTTTTCAAGCAAATAAAATTCTATTCTATTCTGAAACAGGCTGCTGAACAAGCTCCCTAATTCGTACGCGTTCACCAAGTCGCTGGGAGAGGCGATAGTGGTGGAGGCCATGGACGAAATACCGGCCATCGTGCTGCGGCCTTCTATTGGTAACACATTTTAAATATTAATAATAATATAATAACATTGAATCTTACTAATATTGGAAAGCGAGGAGTATGAAAAAAGGAATGATAAGGGGTAATTACACAAAAGATCCCATAGGGTCGAAGTGTTTCCATAAGGATCCGAGGAGAGTATGTTTTTTTGCGTGGAGCAATTTAACGCCACAACCGATCGTTGGTGAATTGACAAAGGGATTTTTTTTTAAGCTATTCTAGTAAAAAAAAATGCTTATAGAGGTTTGTCTCCAAAGCTTTTTTTTCAGCCATAGTCAAACCATTTGCAATGTGCTGCCAAACATTTTGCCAAGTGCTAAAGTTCAAATTAGCATCAAATACTTGCGACTAACGGCTTGTGAAAACGTGTAAGTCGAAAAGAATACATAGTTTAATAATACATAATTTTTTGACTAGCAATAAAAAAAGAAACCGGAAAAAAGAGGTCATGGTATTTTTTTTATTTTCGAGAAGGCAAACGAACGCACAGGCCACCCCGTCATAAGTGGGATCACTGGGATCTGTGACCCATAGACATTTGCATTCTCAAGACAACAATCTTAAGACTGCAATCCTAAGACCGCAAATGCGTTACTAATCCTGAGGACTAAGATGGAATGCCTCTATGCTAATTATTTCACGTGTTACATTATTTAATGTTGTTTGGAGGTAGGGTAAAAGATAAGATGGTAACGGATGGTAGCGGTCAGGACGGACCCTGCACAAGGTCCTACAACCATTAACTGGTCATTCTTATATCTTGTTGGAAAAGGGTTTTAAATACTGTATTGTTCATCCACAGTTATCCCCATCTGGCAAGAACCTATTCCTGGCTGGACAGACAACATCAACGGACCAACCGGTCTACTCATTGGTAAGGCTATTAATCCTTCTTCTTAAAGTGCCTGTCCAACTTAGTGAAGGTTGGCTATCAGCTGTTGGAATGTGTCACTATTATTTGCGAGGCGGAATAGCGTCGGAACGCGCTCGTAATTCCAGTCCACTCCCGGATGTTGTGACGCCACGGCTTCTTTCCTCGCCCAACTCTTCTTTTGCCAGCAACTTTGCTATCATAATAATCAATCCTTATGGTGGGTCTGCTCCCCTTTTCAATCACACGACCTGCTGCTAGCATGTTGGCTTCTCCTAAGATAAATAAAAAATATATTCTGTGTTGTCAGGTGCTGGTAAAGGAGTGATCCGGTCCATGTACTGCAAGAGCAACAGCTATGCCGACTACCTGCCTGTCGACGTCTTTATCAACGGCATCATGATCAGCGCTTGGTTCTGTATCGAGAATGGGTACGTAGCGCTTTGTTCATCATCTTTATCATCACACCAGCCCAAGTGCGTTCACTGTTGGACATATTAGATCCGTTTCAAGGATCAAGACGACATTTTACTATCTTATTTTTATTAATTTCTTTAAGATTGTTCTGGTCCGTGTCATAGAAGGGGGTCGTCATTATATCGGAGGGTTTTCATCCGATATATTCCCATTTGATACACTTTCTCAGAAAGTCGACGGAGCTCCGCTGCCGCGGTGCTCCTATTTCTGGGTGGTTTGACCCTCGGGGCCAGCTGAAGAACTAACATAACGTAATCCTACCTCATATTTATGATACTAAGGGATGCCTTGGGTCCGGAATTGAAATTTTTCATTACTATAAAATCTGCGAAAGTGTATAAAATGCGAATAAACGATATGTCCAAACTCTAAACAAAAGTCCGACTTTTCTGTTGGAAATAAACATAGTATCGTACAGTGTTATTATACTTATTATTGATTACATCATAATTTTGATCGTTGCTCCGCAGTACCAAAATCCACAACGTGATCAACTTCTGCTCGTCAGCTGAGATCAAGGTCACCTGGTCGGAGATGATCGACGCCGGCCGGGAGATCATCATGAACAGAGTGCCTCTCAACGGGGTGGCTTGGTGAGTTTTCAGTCCTTCAGGAGTACAGACGTCTCATTCTTTAACACCACATCACATTAGTGTAAGACAGCTATTGTTGAAAAGCATTTATCACTCTAAAAATGCCCGTGTAAGTGCACCTTAAATCTAAGCTCACCAACCTGCTTATGTATGTAGTTTAAAAAATAAATACAAAACTGGCAATATAACAAATTATAGGCGATTACACCACATTAATGTAAGGCAGCTATTGTTGAAAAGCACTTAAGTATCGCTCAAAAAATGCCCGTGTAAGTGCACCTTAAATCTAAGTTCACCAACGCTTATGTATGTATGTATATTCTTTGTAGTATAAGAATAAAAAAATAAATACAAAACTGGCAATATAACAAAAAAAACCAATAGGCGAACTTATCTCGTAATTAAAAGGGGAAGTATCTCAAAAAGGTTATTTTTGGCATTAACTTATTTGTTCATTCGACGACGTAAGGTCTGTTCATTCTTACTTGTCTTATATAGTAAACAACTTTCTTACCTCAAAATTAACCTTTTTTTGGCTAAAACAGATCTTTTGTCGTAAGTAAACTCAATAAACATTTTGGACATTATTTGGCCAATGTATTGTCTGTGATTGCGTTATTTTGATTAAAATAGCGGTTTTAGTCTAAAAAGGTTCAATTTTGAGGTTAGAAAGTTGTTTACTATATAAGACAAGTAAGAATGAACAGACCTTAGTTATCCTAGTTGGTAGTAACCCAGCCCACGAAGCTAGAGGTCCCAAGTTCGTTTATATGGACGTTCTCTAAATGTATTTTAGTATGTATTTCTGCATAAAAGTGAGTTAATCGTTTTCAGTACTCATAGTACAAGCCTAGAACTTTGTTTTAGTATTAGGTAATTTTACATGATGTTTATTGGTTTAATGTTTAGGTTAGCGTACTTTTTTATATTCATTATCAGTCCTCAAGAGATGGCGCCCTTTTTTTCGTTCTTGTTTTTAATGTCATTTAACTCCGCAGGTACCCTGGCGGCTCCATGAAGCACTCGCGGCTGTACCACAACATCTGCATGGTGCTGTTCCACTGGCTGCCGGCCATCCTCGTCGACACGCTCCTCTTCATCCTCGGCTACAAGCCCGTGTAAGTATAACCTTCTTGTCTCACAAATTGAATCAGGTTACTTGAATAGTCGCTTATTAGATATTTTTTTTAGAACTAAGTTCTTAGTATTTAAACTTTCAAAGCCATTGTCTTTTTAATTTTGAATGGCGCACTGCTGCGTCATTGTAGAGCGCCATTTGTAGATACAAAATATGTGGTCCTACTTTAAAAGGGTATACAGTCTGTGAGCACTTAGAATGTGCTTCGGGTTTTTACTTCTCTTTCATTCGCGCTTAATAAGAGTGTATGAGAGCGAGTGAGAGACAAGTACAAACCCGAAGCGTTTTCTAAGAGCTATCGCACTGTAAGTCTTCTAAGTTTCAAGAGAAAAAGTGTCCAAGTCTAAAATATAATTTATATCTGATTTTGTCGAGGCGAGACTTAGTGTGTTAAATACGCTATATCGGCACTTCGGCTATGAGTTCCTTTTTTTAAATATTTTCGTTACTATTACTACAGATAGAACGCTTGCGTAGAAAGGTCCGAAATGGTTAATGTGTGGTAGTGGTCGTTTGATAGTTTTGTTAACTTTATTGTCTCTTGCGCGATAGCGGCAGCGGTGGCGGTAGCAAATGCAGATACGAGTATACCTACATTTAATTGTACTCGCTCGCCACTCGTCACGCAAAGATCTAGCTAGTCATTCTGTAAAACACTTAGAAATCATTCTTTTCATAAGTCGACGTATTTGTTTTCCAGTCTAATGCGCGTCCAGCGTCGCATCCAGAAAGGCTTCGATGTGTTCGAGTACTACACAAACAACCAGTGGGACTTCCAGTCGGACATCGCGCAGAACGTGCGCAAGACCCTCAATGCACGAGAGAGACGGGACTACAAGGTCGACGCTGTCGGTAAGAGACATACCGACATACTTACATTAATCAAGAACGTCTTTATTTTTTCCTTATCCTGTCAAACTTAAGCCAGGTGTCGGAACCAAGTTGGACGCCTGTCTCTTTCTCCAGTGCCTCCTGCTTGGTCGATTTCCCAATTTATTTGTATGGGTCGTCCAAAGTACAATACAATACATCACCATCATCATCATCATCATCATCATCATCATCATTATCATCATCATCATCATCATCCTCATCATCATCATGATCATCATCATCATCATCACCATCATCATCATTGATGTGGCGTGTCCCAATGCACGCCACTGCTCCCAATCTTAAGCTTCTCTCATCCAACCTACACCGACCCATCTGCGCACACAATCGCTCCATCTTTCCCCAGGGCGACCCAGTCCCTCAAATACAATACAAATACTCTTTATGGAACACCACAGAAGTAGTATCGTTAAAAAATACTCACGTACAGTCACGAGATTAAATTTGGTACCCACTTTAGGCCCAAAGTCAATCTGACATTCTACAACAATAAGGTTGAGTTTCCTAAAAGTTACAAATGACTTGACATCTCTAATGACATTGACGACTTCAAGCATATTTTTCTTGAAATGGGTCCCAAATTAACGCTCGTGACCGTAAAAACCAGTTAATAATAACTTGTTATTGAATTTGAAAGTGAGCTGTTTAAGAATCAACTAACAGGGCGCCCACGGTACAAAAATTCACTGACGTGAATCTGATAACTGATAATAGTTAATATTTTATTTCGCAGGTGTAGACATATCGAGATACTTTGAAGACTGTATTATGGCGGCGCGCCGTTACATCCTGAAAGAGGGAGACGAGACTCTTCCTGCGGCCAGGAGGCACATGAAAGTGTAAGTATTTGGGACAGTCCCAATATTCCAGTTGGTGTTAGTAAATCGTGCTTTTACAGTCACGAACTTAAATTTGGGACCCACCATAGGTCCAAAGTCATTCTGACATTCTTCAACAATAAAGTTGAGTCTCCTATAAGTTACAAGTGATTTGGCATCTCTAATAACATTGACGACTTCAAGCCTATTTTTCTTGAAATGGGTCACAAATTAACGATCGCGATAGTATATCGTATATCATATTGTTGCTGTATCATAATTATATAGTAGCTCTTACAATTAAGCAAGAGTTGTAATAACGTTAAAAATGGTTATACAGAACAAGGTAGATCATTAAAAAAGAAGAATAGAGGCACAAGGTTTCATGACACAATCGAAAACTGAGAGTATACTTCAGCATACACCAGCTTCGGCATTAGCATAGCATAGCATAGTAGCATTTCACTCACGTAATCAAATTAAATTATTAATATCTTTTCAAACATCTCGTGTTCGTTTCTCATATATGAGAAATATATACAAGGGCCTACGAATTTTTCATCAATTTCCAATATCTCCTAACTGATTAATATTAACAGAATCTAAATTTCCAGCATGTGGGTGGTAGACATCTTGTTCCGCTGCACCTTCTGGGCTCTGATGCTGTACTGGCTCAGCGGCTACATCACCCCGCTCTTCTCGTCAGCAGCCGACTCCACTGAACCAGCTGCCATATCTACTTAACTCTAGCCAGACGTCTTTAGAATAAGTCTTTAAGGCCGAGGAAGGGGAGTTTCAGGAGTTTAAAGGTGTCAAAAAACTATAAAAATATATTTCAGACCATATTCTTAAGCGATATTAATATCCCTTCCATTTCATAACTCTTTTAAAAGTACCCAAGTCGAAATACCTACCATAACATGGCCAAAATACCTTTTACTATTTTTTGTGATATAAGGATGAATTTATATATTTTTTCAGCAATAAAGGGTACAATCTTTGTCATTAAGAGAGGCTAGGTTCCTTTTTAGGCTTCAGTTTAAGTATCGCAAATATCCGATAGAACTTTTGATACAATAATAAACTTAATTAGAAAATTAGACTATCCAGGTTTTTAAAACTTATTGTTCTCCTATTTAGTGTCTCTTCCTAAGAATTTAGCCGATGCTTCGGACATGATTTGTGTATATAAACTGTATGATTTGATCTAAATGTGTAGTTTTGTAAATATTTCATTGTTAAGGGTACGTTTAAGTCTTCATCTAGATTTAAGTTTATTTGTGTAGGTATTCAATTCCTGAATATTGGTTCCAAACCTTCCATCAACTAATGTGACCATGTTGATCTATTTACCTGAATAAGTATACCATAAAGCTATGTGATGTGCGGTGCAGGTGTACACTGTTTTGTACTTTTATATGAACAGGACTTTATTACAAAATAAAAAAATACATATCATTTTGATTTTTATTTACCAAAAAGTTGTGTAAAGAGAACCATTAATTTCATTGTAGTGCGTGTATTTTGACTTCGGCCGCGGGTTTTGATAACAAGTTTCGACTATAAGACGTTCGATCCAAGTTTTGCCAGCAAAAGCAAGTAACTATCTAATTATCGCCATCACCTTGTTGCAATTGTATCCTTATCCTCATATGAATTGAATCTATTTTAGCCCAAAGGATAGTCCTCCTCTTGCCAAGAGACTTTTGGATCAGGCCTCCGGCAAGTTGCCGGTTGTAGGTGGGTTGCCAGTCTTTTAGGGAAATCGAAACTTTTCTCTCGAAGGCCCTATTTTTAAAGCACTTGTGTATTGCTGTTTGGAAACACCGCATTGGGTATATACCTACCAATAGTAAATGTAAGGTTTTAAGTGTAAAATTACAAGAAAAAGCCCCAATATCATTGAAAAACTTATATTGATGGTGTATTAAAGCTATTTTCACATATTTATGGCTTACGTTAACTTATATATAATACAGTAAATGATTAAAATATTAATTATAAATAGTTCTAGCTTATAAAATAACATACGAGTGTGAAGCTTAAGAGTATTTAAAAAAAACGTAGTCATCTGTAGTTGTTTCCAAAACGAAACGAAAACTCACGAAATATAACCGACGCAATTCGATATATTTCCGGTTGTATTTCAGGATATTTGAATATCCAGTTGTGGGTAAAATTAAAATCAGTCATTTCACTGTCCATGACGAGTATCAGTTGAGGTATATATAGGTACTGGTTGGGTTTAAGTTTTTAGTATTCTATTTTTTTTTGAGCACAGCAAATTTATTTTAAACACCGACGAGACTGAGAAGTAAAGCCCTAGTCACAATATTTTTTTTAATCAAAAGGCGACTGGGAATTACTATATTTGTAAGAACAAAAATAATTATTTACGAAGATAATAAACTACTTATTTAGTAAATAAGCCAGAAACAGTTTTTTTTTGTTTTTTTATTTCTGTTCGGTAACTTAATTAAAAATGTTGGTTATTAATATATATTTTTTAACAGTCTTGACCAAATTCCTGCTTTTAGTATCTTGGATACCAACAATATTGTTTTTTTTTTGTTATACGGCACCTATTTTACCGCCTTATTTATTTTTTAAATGGAGTTAAAATCTAATGCAAAAAGGTGACCCCTTCTTTGTTAAATTAATAACACCTCTGGGGCGCAATATTTATGTATCGAATAAACTGGTTGTTACGCTTTCTTGGGCAATTTCTATCTTAGTAAATAATTATAAATATCAACTTTTAACCCTCAACAAAAATAAAAACGTTATATTTCATTATATTTCAATATTGCTATATTGCTTGTGCCTTCAATCATGAATGGAAAAAAAATCTAGCTGTATGTAGTGAAAAGGAGACAGCACATGTTGCCGTTTCATCACCCCCATCTTCTACCTAAATAAGGGAACTGTTAGCTGATGAATTGATTGAGACTTGGTTACTGCATTGCCCTAATTGATCATTAGTCTTTCGAGAAGTAAAACATTTTTCGGGACTAAATTCCAGCAAATGGACTTTCGGTGTGCTAAATTTCATCTTGATCCCTTCATCATTTCATGAAACAATCAAGCATCCTCACTTCATTTCATATTTATAGTATTAAGTGGAATATTTATGCCTAAAGTGAGCTACTAAGTATAACATGAAATGAAAACAAAGGAATTTTTAGAGATCTTCATTTACAATTGTGCATATAAACTTTTAATTGTAACTTTCAAAAATATATAAAAAGTTTGTCAGCTATGTACAAGTCGAATGGGAAATTATGGCGCCATAAACAATAGGGGTGTGTCCTGGGTAAAAAAGTAATAATTCTAATTAGTCCGTCAGTAAGATTATAAAAAAATATTGAACACGTATTTTTTGCGTTTTCAAATCAATAAAAATTTACAATTATAACGCGCATCAAAGTTCGGGGGTGGGGGCTCGTGACGTCACAACGTGGTATAAAGTGTGCCACGGCGTGACGTCACGCGAAACTTCAACGCACTATATCTTCGTCATTTTTTGTTTAATTGACAAAAGAAAAAATACGTGTTCAATATTTTTTGATTATGTAAAAGACGGAATGATTAGATTTTTTTAGGACACTAGCCTATTTTTGGTCTTGGTCTTAAGTCAAGTGACTGTTTTAAGTCTGTAATCCCCCACCATTCCTATTTACCTCGATCAACTTTAACTTTAAAATTATTCTATCTATTTATTACGTAGTTTTTCAGTCTACCGCATTCGCCCTGCTATCAGTCTGAAGAAATAGTAGCCAGTAGCCGCTTGCAGTATCTTGTGCACCCAATACAACCTGCAACAAAGTTATTGTCAACAGCGCCATCTAACGTTGAGTAGTCAAACTAATTAGTAGTTCAAATTACTCATCGGTGCCGCTTCATTTCTTTTTAATGTGCGTTCAAGGTTTAAAGAATATTAAACACCGGACGTAATTCTGAAGTTTAATTAAAATAATAATTATAATTTAATACGTTGTCATTTTGTAAAGAGACATTTTCGTGACGAATAAAGATAAAGAAGTAGATTATGGGACACCTGATACGGCACGACAGTTCCTTTTTAGGGTTCCGTAACAAAATGGTAAAAAAGGAACCCTTATGGTGAGACTTCGTTGTCTGTCTGTCTGTCTGTATGTCACAGCAGGTTTTCTCAGCAACTACAAATGCTATCAACGTGAAATTTGGCATAGTTTTACAACTTGCTAGCCCGCATCTGTTTTTAGCAAAAAAAAAAATGAAATTAATTTTATAAATAATTAAAAAGGGGTTCAGAATGGGGGGTTGACAAATGAAAGTGGTTCGATTATAGCAAATGGGGTGTCATATAAAAGGGCTTAATGTGCACATTACAAAACTATATTTTTTTTTTAAATCTGTGATATATTTTTTGTTTTATAGCCAAAATGTACAAAAAAATGACCGTTCCACCCTCCTTATCTCCGAAGTTTACTAATCAAAAAATCTGAAAAAACCGGACGCATAGATAATTACTTATATTTTATGGGAAAAATAAAACGAAGTGTTCATTGTTTACAGTTTTTGAGAAATAACAAAAAATCTTTGAAAATCTGTATTAAAATTTAGGCTAGTCAAAATGGACCTTATTGCATAGAAAATAAAGTTCATAACAAAATGAGTATTTTGTTTTGCGGGTACTAAGCATATTATCTTAAATACGGAACCCTCGGTGCGTCTGATTCGCACTTGACCGGTGTTTTCACATTCTGGGGGGCAAAGTTGAGGGGGAAAGAGAAAGAGGAAGACCTAGGCTTATTTTATTATTATTGGGGGGGTTGAGATGGGGCTTGTGAGCCACTTCGACTATTGCTGATCTTTTGTGACAGCCCTTTGTTTAGAGTTCACCACAGAGGCCCGTTGCGTCTAAGAATTTCCAGATGCTTTGGGCCGTGAGGAGTTGTATCTCTTGTGGGTGTATGATATGTCGCACTAGGTAGATACTTTTGTTGCGCATTAGTGGTCCGCAAGAACAGAGGATGTGCATAGCTGTCTCCTCTGTCTCCTGACAGAACCTGCATGTCGCTTCTTGTTTCATACCCATTAGAAACAGATGTCTGTTCAATTTGCAGTGGCCAGTTAGGATCCTAGTCACTGCACAAGTCTTTTCTCCTTTGAGTTGTAGAATCTCTAGACCTAGGCTTACTTACTTCAGCCAAATAAGACAGAAGGCCAATGTCGTATCACGAGGTGAAAAAGATGGCAGAGAACAAAGAGAAGTGGCCATAAGTCCACCGACAATAGCCGAGCTCTTAAATTAAATGATGAATGATGATGAACGAAGATTATACTAACACTAATGATTGGGCAATATCTGAAAGACTGTCTCACCTGTTAAGCTTCGTCCGCGCTTGAGTGAGCGAGTCAGCACTGTCCTTCAACACGAATCTCCTTATGCCAAGCAAATATGAGCCGATGTATGCCTCCCAGTCCATATCAGGCCAATGCGGGAATACAGCGCCATCTCTCGCCGCACCAGCGTCCTTATGAAGCGCAGTGAGTTGCTCCACTCCGAATTGCCACTCGTGGTTCGCGAAATATTCTCCTGTGGCGGCCGCCATTTTGAATCGGCGGGCTAACTTCATCATGCTGGAACACAGATAATTGACATTATAGCTAATGCAATTCCTCGTTCAGTTTTCGTCCACAGAAACATGCATACTATAAACCATTGGAAACTGAAGGAGACAAACAAGCTCACATGTAGAGTCGGCAAGCCCATGTGAATTTTAGCTTGTTATCTGTGATCGCCCTGGTAGACTATTGAATCGGCAGCATTATACATATTTCTCGAAGGGACCACGGGTAATAAAAAAAGAAATATGTATAATGCTGCCGAACCACGAAATTGGAAAAAACAAACAAGTTTCAAATCACTTCCTCTTTTTCTAGGAAATTTTGCATAGTGTCATAAATATAAGGTAGGTTTAGGTTATGTTAGATCTTCAGCAGGCTCGAAGGGCCAACCTACCCAGAAATAGGAGCTCCGCAATAGCGAAGCTCCGTCGACTCTGTTAAATTTACTTTTGAAACCTCGTGATTCGGCACCATTATATTTCTCGAAAGGGCCACGGGGATTTTTATTGGTTATATAAGCTCCGCCATGAAGGTACACTGAAATGTCACTTGTCACCTGTCATGTCACCTATGGTGGCTTGAGTGCTGCTTCATGCCATAAAAAATAAGGCGGTGTTATTTTTGGCTACGTATAGGGACAACCAAGCCATGCCACTGCCGTCGCCTTAATGTTATATTTGGTAGTATAGTCCGTAAGGTAAGGTAATAAGGTCCTTTTTACATGAATAGACAAACACTCACATGGCTTTCCGGCCCTGCGCGCGCAGCAGCATGTCGTAGAGGAAGGCGGGCAGGAAGTGGCACGTCACCTCCCAGAAAGTGTTCATGAAGCGGGACTCCGTGAACGAGAAGTTGGGGTACCACATCACGTACCTGGCGGCATAAATATATATCTGAGGGAATCTCACACCAATAGGCTATTTGACTAATTTTTGAAAACCTCTTTAAATAATTCTTTATTAAATAACAAGCACACTACATTGATATTTCCTTGGGATTCTAATGTATTATCAATAAAAATCTATGCTAAAGTTTAAATTTTCAAAACCGCGCTAAAAACGCAGTTTCTATCATGGCGCTGGCCATATGACAAGTGTAACGTCACACACAAGTAAACAATAAACAATAATTTGAAGAGATATACCCTTATGATCTGTGGTTACTTGCGTGTGACGTCACCAGCAAGTAACCACAGCTGCAAACCAATCACATAGCGTTTCGACAACACATAAAATTTCAAAAAATATTACAATTTTTTTCGTGTAATTTGCAAAAAAATATAAGTAATTTAGTTTAAAATAATGTGAAATATATTGTATGACGCTATTATCTGATAGGATGACCACAATTTGTAGTAAGTATATTTTCAATGTTGTGAAATACCCTATTGATTTTAACAGGATTTTTTGAAACGGTTTTCTTATGGAATTCATGCTTATAGAAGTTTCTCAAAAAGCATACTATCTTTTTTGTTATTATTATTTAGGTACTTACCCTTAGAGAACCTTAAAGAAGGTAATATGGCGAACATACTTAAGAGAATTGTGAAGTTAAAAATTTCCATACAAAATTACATTACATTTTTCTCCCCTAAAACCTAAACAGATTTTTCGTTTTTTGAATTGTTGTAGATATTATTAAAAACCAGGTCTATATTCTGACACTATATGAGTGGACTCACTTGGTGGGGTTCTCGCGAGCCCACTTGAGGCAGTACCGCGTGAACTGCCCCCACTGCAGCGGGCTGATGGAGCCCGAGGTCACGTTGTAGACGGGGCACCGCGCAGCCCTGCGGACAACACGTACAGTCAAGTAAGGGGACCTTTATGGCTGTCTTACATGGTCCAGCAAAAGCATGCCAGTGGAAGTACATTGCGTCGTTACAATAGCTCTCGCCTCAAATGTGAAAACCAACTCGTCAATGTACTTCTACTGACCCCAGCAATGTAAATCGGCCATTACTACCGTAACGCACCAAAGAACGCTGCTAACTGCAAAGCATTCTATGCTCTATTCTGCCCTCCTAAATAAAAAGGACGCATGCGTAATTTGTTAGTCAAGGTAATAATAGTAATAAGGTCAATAATACATGCATGGTTCTATGAGACATACGCCCTTTTTTCTAAGGAGGGCAGTATTGGTAAGCACCTTAAATTTAAAATGCTTGTACTATAACCATGCAGCTGGCCGCCTTCTTAGTTCGAGTCACAATCTAGGGTTTTGCACATCGAACGCGTGTCGGTAGCAGGTTCCGTGAATTTTGACGCTGTAGAGGTATGCCCACCTCCCATAGGCTCTATAGCGTCAGAATTTGAGGAACGATGGACCTTTTGAACTCCTTACATGACAAAAAAATGTGTCTCACACGCCAAAGATGTTTACTATGCTACGCAAATTACAACTTAATTGATACGAAACAAAGTCGTTTTAATTTTTAACTTATCAAGGCTGTTGCCGACGGTGGCGTAGGTCGGACGACTTTTAGTTGACGGCCAGTGCCGTCTTTAGTTTGACGTCACAGGTTGATTATAGCCCATGACACTCCTTAGATGAAGACCAATGCAGTGGTTCTACGCCTAAGCCTTCTTACAGACGAGCGGCATTTTTCCAGCGGCAGAGGCTAGCAGCCGTCGCTACCAGTCGGCGGCAGTCGTCAACACGTCAGCGGCAGCTGTCAACCTATAGCGACGCTAGATTGACGCGGTACACTACAACTGAAAGCGTCGCTATGGGTCGACAGCTGCCGCTGACGCGTTGACGGCTGCCGCCGATAGGTGGCTACGGCTGCAGTAGCCTCTGCCGCTGGCAAAACGCCGCTCGCTGTAAGAAACCAAATGTTCTAAGCATTTGAATATCCGATAAGTCGTTTAGTTACTATGTTCTATAAATTTAGGCTATGATCCTCCAAATCCATTTACCATTAGCTGGTCTGTGTGCTAAATTCCTCCTCCATCCCATAAAACAATGAAGATACAGCCCAACGATAATGAGCCGTGTACACTTACTTGCCGGAGCCCTGCCTCCAGGCTGCCAGGATGCAGCAGTTCACCACCAGGTCCACGGGCACCAGGTCCACCACGTACCGCTCCCGGCAGAACCCGGAGCGGTACGTGCCTCGGGAGATCTCCATTATGATACCTGGATGGACATGGTTGGGAGAGTTAACCGAGTAGAAATTAACTAAGACAGACAGTCGCTCTGCCATATTTTACTGCAACGCGAAGCAGCAGTGTTCGCATTGTGGTGATCCGGTGTCGGGATAAGACAACCGGTGAAATGACAAACATGGTGAAAAGATAGACGGGTGGAGGAGCACCATATAAAGATGAAGACACACAAGAACTTATTCCATATTATATTGTTTTAAATTCCTTGGTTATAAACCACACAGAATAAAAGCAGTCTTAGGATAATAAATTAGGAAATCTGAGGGTATTAGATCCTACCTACCATAAGGTGCCTCTGTGTTTATTTGCATTCTCCATGTCATAAAAGTGTTATAATTATTTATGTACTTACCAGTGACACCATAGATATTGTCGATCCACCCCGGAAACGGCTCCTGCACTGCAGCAGTCACTGCCAAAGAACAATCATAAATAAAAAACTTCATCCTGCATTAAATAGGTAGGCTACAAAGGGTACAATTGTCCGGGATAAAAAGTTCTCTATGTCTATCTCCGGAATATCAACTACAGTCAAACCAAAGTATTCATAGTACCTACTCGGCTTTATATCGCCGTCACTCTCTCCCTTGCATCTGTCAGTATATTAACTATGCCAGAAAGAGCAGTTGAGTAGTATTATTAATGGTTTCCGCGGATCGGCAGATTCGGCTCAGACTCAGACTAGGTGGAGCGACGATCTTCGCAAGGTGGCTTGCAAGAGCTGGATTACTGGAGGCCTATACGTCCAGCACTGGACTAGTATAAGATGATTATGATCAGAGGTCGGAATAGGTAGTGCTTATTAACCTAAACTTGACTCACGTTCATTCATGCGTGAGTGAGATGGGGATACGTTATTGAATGAAGATGCAACAAGTTTAGGTTAATAAGCACTACCTATTCCGACCTCTGATTATGATGAATGGTTTACCCTTGAATCACCTATACTCATTTCATAAAATGTTTTCTTCCCCGAATTTTTATTTCATCGAAAGCCATCACGTGCAGGAGTTAAATTTTTTTGGTGGTCACAGGTCCAACCTAATCTACGTAACCCATGCTTAAGATAACAAATAAGGTCTAAAACAATAAGGCCTCAGCAGAAATGAGACACTCGATCAAATGAGTGTCGGTGATTCAAGGAGATATTATTAATATTTAATCTGGTATTCCTGTACCAAATTTCACATCGCCCGGTTGACGCAGTGGTCCCTTAAGACAGAACAAAAGAACTATCTTTGGCAGTTGTAAATCTTGACTAGCTGAAGTTAGTTACAGCTGGATTCCGTTGGGGTTAGCCGTAAAGATTCTGATAGATAGTAGAGGATTCAGCATTTTGCTTTTGAAAGGGCTTGACCCCGCTGAGAGATGGTTTTATCATGGTGAACCCAAAAAGCTTGGAAAATTGAAGCGGTTGGAGCTGCTTTACTTGAGGTTGGACGACACCAAACAAATAGTTAGCAACCGTCATAACCTTGACCTCTCAAATTTTCTTTTTTTTTCTTTCAAGGGAGCCTAACCCCTCTCGCCCCGCTACCGCTGATAGACTTGTCTTGAGCAACTGACCGAGCGTTTTGCTAGAATTATGGACGAAATATGAAGTTAGGTTAGATTTGTTGTATATAATCACTTAAATGATAGTACCTAAGTAATTTAAGTTGAAATTGCTTTAGGATAAACAATCACGCGGACTAGTTTGAAATATCAAATCCATAGCTAGCTAGCTAGTTGAATAAACTTTTGAACTAAAAGTAAAGTTCTAGTTGAAAGATCTGCTATCAAGTCTATTTCAAGAACCACTCGATACCTACGCAAGGAAGATGACTAACAACTCAACTTAATTTTAAAATGTTTTAAAAATCAACTGGACTTTACTAGTAATTTAAAAATATCATTACAAAAATCCGGTTTAAGATTTTATTTTACCACTTTGTTGGCGTGACTAATATGTATATTCATGCCAAATTACAGCTTTCTAGTACTAAGAGTATCTGAGGTAGGCTGCGGACGGACGGACGGCCATGGCGAAACTGTCAATGTTCAAGTGTGAATTGGGCTCGCGCTGATTCAATTTGAGATTTAATACAAATTGGATTATAATAATACCTTCTCAGTAAGGTTGTACGGAACCCTCGGTGTGCGAGTCGGAGTCGCACTTGACCGGTTTTTTTTTACAAATATAAGTGCCGCCGTGCACCGGCCAGATCCCACGGATTTCATCAAATAGTCATGTGGCCTGCGGAGTATCGATCTCCACCTGCTGGGTTCCCACAGCGTTCACATCAGCTCGGAAAATGATAACTTATTTTAAATCAAACGGGGCCATTGATTACCTTGACTTTATAATTTAACGGCGTGCCCTCGCTTCGCTTCGAACTGCTTTTAATCCTTGAATTTTTCATTGAAGTATTTCAATGAAAAGTTCGGTCCGTAAACCGTTTCTGAGCCTACTTGAGACAAACTTTCAGACATAGAGACAAAAATCCCAAAAATAATTGTTTTAAAATACAAAAAAAACCGCATTCAAAACCGCAAAAAATAACGTCTTTTAAAATAGGTAATATAATAAGGTCACTCCAACTGAAGTCGGCTTTTAGTTAAAAATATTGTAGGACGCGGACTTCAGTTGGACTTAAACATTTAAGTAATTTATTTTATACTTTTTAGTGATCATAATAGGTACTTGAGTTGTTATGTAGTCCCAATTCTCAATTAATATTATCATATTAAGACATTTCAAACTCGCCGCAAGTAACGCAGCGTGAAAGTCATAGTCCTATTTAAACAATTAAATGTTCTTCGTTATAGTCGCTCAACTATCTTAATCGAGATATCTTATCGCCACCCTTGAAATAGGTACCGTTGAGGCGTTATGGTAGCCATTAGCTATATGTATGCCTATAGGTACCTATAAAATTTGAGGGGCCCATATTGGTTCACCTAATTATTTTTACTCATAACGATTTTAAGTCCTAATCATCGCAACTCCTAACGTATTTTTTTCAGCATCTGTTACTTTTTCAGGATATTCATAAATCAAACCTAACCTAACCTAGTCTTATCTACACATTGAACATTTCAGAACTTCTGAAAAGTTTACGGTTTTCGGAGTTCCGATAATAGGAGTTGCAATTTTAGTTGAACTTTGGCGCATATTTGAGGAGTTCCCTCAATTCCTCACGGATTCCGTCATCAGATTTAGATTTGGTGACTATGGGAATGCGGAAGAATTTTAAGAATAGGTCCACAATTGACGAAGAAATCGGTGAACATACATAAAAAGAGCACTTCAGGGTAACGACTTCGCTGTGGCCCTGCATTGCTGATGTTTATGGGCCACGGTGACTGCTTACCATCAGGTGGCCCGTCTGCTCGTTTGCCTTACACAGTTATTAAAAAAAAAAGCGGCCAAGTACGAGTCGGACTCGCCCATGAAGGGTTCCGTGAAAGGTAAATTACGTTTATGATTTATTACGTATTAAAAAAACTACTAACTAGATCTCGTCCAAACCAATTTTTGGTGGAAGTTTGCATGGTAATGTACATCACATATTTTTTTAGCTTTATCATTCTTTTATTTTAGAAGTTACAGGAGGGGGGACACACATTTTACCACTTTGGAAGTGTCTCTCGCGCAAACTATTCAGTTTAGAAAAAAAAGGATATTAGAAACCTCAATACCATTTTTGAAGACTTATCCATAGATACCTCTCCATCGTACAACCCCCCACGCGTTCTTCAAACCCCACAAACGTACGGTTTTGAAGAAAAAAAAAAATTTGAGTATCAGTCCAAAGTATGGGGAACCCCCAAAATTTTTTGTTTTTTTTTTGTGTGAAAATCTTAATGCGGTTCACAGAATACATCTACTTACCAAGTTTCAACTGTATAGTTCTTATAGTTTCGGAAAAAAGTGGCTGTGACATACGGACGGACAGACAGACAGACATGACGAATCCATAAGGGTTCCGTTTTTTTGCCATTTGGCTACGGAACCCTAAAAACGTATTTTCCACTTACCAATAGAAGGTCTGACGATGCACACGGGTAAGTCCACGTGGCTGAACACGATGGACTCCGCCAGGGCCTTCGTCAGTGTGTACGTGTTGGGGTGCTCGCCCTGCCAAATGTGCGGAATTATGGTATTAATACCTTGGATCTTAGACAGAAAGGCTAGTTTAGTTGGTCTATCCGATTGATTTTCTGTTGGAGTACGACAGACCAAATTTTTAAAAATTACTTACTATAGTTTCAATAGAAAATAAATTCAACAATTTTTATTAAAAAAAGTTGCGTGTAAGTTGCTTTCTCTTTCTATAATATCACGGCTACAACAAAAAATATGCTAAAGTCTATTTTCATTCAAAATTTAAAATCCGTCCAGTCATTTCAGCATGAAGTACTAGTATAAAACAAACTCATATTTATAAAAATTACAAGTGTGATTAATGTGATACCTAATGTGATTATTTGGGGATAAACAAACGCTATACCAACGGTGCCTTCTACAAGCACAGGTATGGAATTCCAGCACTAAGGCAAGCTGACCTGCAAGGAGTCAGCCAGCACGTTGACAGTGTTGGCCGGCAGCATCTTGGCGCAGCGAACAATGCTGTCGGGGTCGTAGGGAGGGGGGTACACACGCTCCTCGATGTTCTGCTGCGGCGCGTTGCTGTACGCTGTGGAGACGTGGACCAGGGCCTGGGAGGTGGAACAGCATCACACAATCATCAACATAACTTGAGAGCCCACGAGGAGAATGGCTTTATGTGCTTCTGCGCAAAGAGCGTGAGATGGAGATAATTTACGCGGGCCTTAAAAAAATGGTTTACCAGGATTAAGAAGAGAAAGAGATTTGTCAGGATCGTAGCAGGTGGAAAGAAGTGGTATCTGCCTACCCCTCTGGGAAACAGGCGTGATTTAATGTATGTATGTATGTAAGAAGTTGTAAGTAATTCAACCATTGTATTAAAAATCATCGTTCAAGAGCGTTCGAAGATTCAACCAATTGAAACTATCGTGGAATTTGTCACGTTTTCACGTTTAACAGTGTCAAGGAAGTATGATCGATTTTAATATCCAAAGAACAGACACATAGGCGTTATGATTATTGAGATCCAGATCGCGGAACACTACCGACTTTATTTTTTATGTGGCCTCTTAAAAAACCTGCACCTCAATCCAAATTTTTTATAGTTACGGAAGAATGTGAGGCAGGAATTTGCGCTCGCCTGAATTTCGGGAATTGCGGGGTCGTTAGCGCTAAATTCAGATTTCAGATTTTATTACTCAATATTATGTTACAATATAAATTACACGGCATGTCAAATTATAAGTTTAATTACATTGAGGACGAGAGAAACAAAAAAAGTTCAACAAACATTGCAAACAAATCGTTGCAGTTAACTATAAAATCACGATATTTATTAAAAAATTGGTTTATATCAGAATCGATAACTTAGTTTTGTTTTTTGAGTCGGGCGTCTTGAGACGAGGAGACCGGTAATTTGGTTTGGAAGTCTACTACTAACATTTAATTCTTTTTTTAAAACATATGAAAATGAAATGTGTGTTGTTGCCACACAAACAAATTTAAAAAGGTGAAAAATAACAAAAATAAAAGAACTAACACGAATTCTACTATTCGTTGGCTGTCTGAAAATAAATGTTTTTAAATCTCGGTACGTAACTATTAAATCAAAAATCATCGTTAAACTCCATAGTCCGTAGGGTTTCGAGGATGATACCAAAAACTCGCAAAAAAGGTGTAGTTTTTTATAAATAAAGTATTCTTTAAATTAGATGGTCGAACAAGAAAAATAAATGACGATGTATTTAATATTTAAAAAAAAATATGAACCTATTTAAGACGATAGAAAACAGAAGAGGGACGATAATAAGACACTTAATACGACACGACAATTTTATTAAGAATATCATCCCTTAAACGGATTTTGTCTTCTAATTTCAACGAACTGTCGCATAGATTCAGTACCAAGTGACATTAATTAGTTTATCTCTTTCCCACTTATGCATTAAGAACAACTATGAACGAGAGAAGAACAAGACGCGAGCAAATTAAAAAAAAAAAACAATTTAATCACTTGAAAATTTACTTTTCTAACCTTAATTTCTTACTGTAGTTATAGTTTAAAAAGAAACAACCACTGAAACGTAGACAGATCATTTAAGGGTTAACATGATCACATTCATCATAATTATATTATATGTATATTTATATCATACGTTCCTAAGTACACACAAATATACACTTCAAACTTTAAAATGAAGATGATGACGATATACTTATACAAAATATAGCAAAAACAAAGTGCCGAAAAGACTACAATTTGTAGACTTTGCTCAAAATCGCTCTTCAATAAAGAGTATACCTACAGTGCTACGCAGTTCCTGTGGTTCAGTGTTTTGACAAACACTAGTTGCTTTTTTGTTTTTATTGTTTGGAACGAAATTTTAGTTGGTTTTGAAGGCATTAATACTTATAATTATAACTTTACCTTCAGCTTCGGCATATCTTCAGCCAGCTTCAGCAGCGAGGCTGTTCCCTGCACGTTGAGGGCCGTGGCCGCGTGCAGGGGCTCCGTGAAGCGCACCGTTGCTGCTGAGTGGAAGAGCACCGTAACCTGCCAGAGAGGATATTAGTTTTAATGGCATTGAGATCGCGGATTGGCCATCGCACCGCAGAACGCTCTCAGACTTACGATCTTCGCAAGGTGCTGGTATGACCAGAATGATATTGGGCGCGGGTCGCACTCAGTAGCACACACTACGGGAGGCCTATGGCCACGGGTCCAGTTTCGGAAAAAAAAGCGGTTTGTGAAATGAATCATTTGGTGAAACGTTTTTGGTCAAACATTAGTGAACCCTATGGCCAACATTAGACTAGTACAGGCTGATGATGATGGTGGAATGGGGAAGCCCAATTAGTAGATACGGTCGGCCAAGAAAGCGATCTACCAGCTTTGACAAAAGTTTCTGTGCTATATAATTATCGCTAAGGTTGACACTTGTCACTGTCATAATATATTGCAAGGGAAAATCGAACTTGTATCATGACATGCAAATGAATTTCAACCGAACACATTTTTGGCCGACCGTACACACACAGGGCCATCTGATTGTGGTAAGTCAACTCTGCAGCCCATTAAAATGGATGGCTCGTTGCAACTTTAAGATAGAGAACGCTTTACTTTGGAAAGTTTATTACTTGTAATAGATTTCTGGAATGGGGAAATATGCGACAGGAAAAAACACGCTAAGGAAAATATGAGTGTATACATTTTATTCGGAAAACATACACGAATAAAAGTTCTGCTTCTTTAGTAATAATGGTAGCACTTCAAATTGCCCATGTTTCCAAAATATTGCTCTTACATAATATCTTATCTTGCATTTGACATATCAAATGATATCGAATTTGAAAAATAACAACTAAGTAAAGTGCTACTTCGATAAATTGGTTTAACAAATCTTATGTTATGATGAGCCACTATGCGGTTTGGCAGTTGAAGGGTTTTATCCATATTACCTGGGCAAGCTGTTCCTTCTGCTCCGGGCTGACGCCGAGCCCGGGCGCGGAGACGTCGCCGGCCACCGGGGACAGCTTGCTGAGCCGGTCCGGCCACCGCGCGCGGATGCGGTCAAACACCTGGGTGAAAAGAATACGAATATACCAATCATGTTATCCCCGACCTTTTCTCAATGAGAATAGATGATCTAAGAAGCGAATCTCCGTTGTATAGTTTGTTTGGCACCGCCAGCTATCGCTCCGACGTTCGATGCTAGAACTGGCTTGTAGAGGTTCCCGGTTCCCTACACTTAGGTGCAGTGAACAGGAGTATGTCGCACACGCTAGCAAATTTATTATCGTTTTGAGCAGTGTCGTTGGAATTCCTCGCTACGCCTACAATCCATTTTAACTCAAGAATCATTCGCTTCGCTCTGGATTAAATATACCCTTACCGAAAATCTATCCTCCCTTGTCACATTTTTTTTTACTAATGTATGAGTTTGTTAATAATATATGTACAGCCATCAGCAATCACTCTATTACTAGAGGCATAAGAGCGTGTCAGATATTTTGAGCGCAATGTTGAATTAGATATTATTGCTACCACAAAGGTTACAGACTGCTGATTTTAGTTTAATGGTCAAAACGTAGGAATTAGAAATACTCATGATCTAGTTACAGTTGAAAGCCTCACAGAGAGCAATAGACCTGATACTTAACACTAGATTGCCAGATCAGAATTTCATTGTTCTTTAAAATAAAAGACTGACCAGCATTTGACCTCCATCTCACCTGATAGTAAGATTTTTTTGAATAGAGAAATTCGAGCTCTAGATTATGACTAGCAATGTACAAGTTGCAGAACATTCTCAGAAGTTAAGAAATCTTCTCAAAAAATTACTGAGAGTATTATTGGAAACACTTGAGAGCATTAAGAATGTTCTCTTCCCATAAAAAACTTAAGAATATTCTCAGAAACTTCCGAGAAATTCTCATAAGAAACTTTCACAATTTGAGAAGTTACTTTTCGGTACAGTGCTAATTATGACAGACGGACAGATATGCGTACTATGCCTTCAACTAATGTTAACACTTCTGGTCTTGATGATAAAAAAATGAAAACTACTTTTTATTGTATTGTTCTTTTAATTGGCAAGACCTTGTCGTACGGCCCCGGGGATTTTACGTGTTGAAGCATGAACTTGACTCAGCATACCTGGTTCTTGAGCAGTTCCTTGTACCGCTGCTCCACCGTGAGTCCTCGCTTCGGTCTCAGCAGCAGGTAGATGGTGTTGATCCCTGGACAACTGCGGAGGAGCTTCTCTAGCAGAGCCTAGGTGAATATCAATATACAAGTAAATATCAGGGGAGGGGAATAGTACATTACTGCAGAGACCTGGAAAATGGCTGTTGCGGGACGACTATGAGTTATATAAGAGTCCAGCAACCGCCCTTCCCGTTTGAGGCTTGTATAGTGCTTTTCTCCAACAATGCGAGGAAATATAACACTATTGTAAAATATTAAACACAGTCCCAAAATAAAAACATAAATTTTAACGTGATAAATTCAATTTGAATAAATTAGAGTTTAATTTATAACATTTAAGACGCGTTTAAGTTATTTCGGCCATTCATTTTGTTTAAAACACAATTTCTGTTAAAAAATGTCAATATAAACTTTTAAATACTTACAATGTAACGCTGTTTTTAGTCTATGACATTAAAAAAGTAAAATAAACAAGGAAGAATGTTGACTATTTAATTACGAGTGTTTGTCTGTTTGAAGTTTTTATCCTAGTCCAAACATGGTTCTAAAAATTAAAACGCCTGGTACGTTAGGACTTATGACTTATGAAATTTCACAACTTTTTCGCGGCGGCTGCCGTTGGTAAGTTTTTTTTTTGCCTGGGTCTGGAACTCAGAATTTCGCGGGCTGATTTTACAACAGTAAGGTTTACATTTCCGAGCATAAAAGATAAAAAAGATAAAAGATGTTTATTCAGTAAGTAGGCCGCACGGGCACTTTTACACGTCAAAAATCTACCAGCGCTTCGCAAGAGACCACTGCTGAGAAGAAACGCCGCAAGAAACTCAACAGTCAGTCGTTTTTTTAAAAAATTACTTATACAATTATAGAACTTAACCTAGCATTATATAAAACAATGAATTTAACATTAAAATATATATATCATGCGTAGTTGAGCAGGAAAATGTGTCAAAACTCAGTATGTTCAGATGAACTCTTAAATTGTAATAATAATAGTATACATATACTTACCCATGACGGTGCAAAACAACCACATAGTTTTGATACATTCTCCTACAGAAACCGTGTCCCCTAGACAATAATTATACCTACAATGTTTAGATATTTTCCTGACTAAGCTATTACTAAGTTATTTAGGTGTTTAATTTAGGCCAAGCATTTTTATCTGTTAGATAGTCCTCGACCCTATAATAAGCTTTCGACATCAACGACTTTTTCAAGTAATTTTTAAGTGCTGGAAATGATAACTTTAAAACTTCGTCAGGTAATTTATTATAGAAATGAATGCATTGACCAACAAATGATTTATATACCTTACGGACACGAAATTTTTTAATAGCAATTTTATTTTTATTTCTTGTATTCAAATTATGTATATCACAATTCTTAACAAAAGAGTCTTGATTTTTAATGACATAAATAATATTCTCATAAATAAATTGTGACGCTACTGTCAAAATACTAATTTCTTTAAATAGTAATCTTAAGGAATCACGGGAGTTTAGGTTATATATGGAACGAATGGCTCTTTTTTGTAACACGAATATAGTCTGTATGTCAGCAGCTTTTCCCCAAACCAGAATACCGTACGACATAACACTATGAAAATAACTATAATAAACTAAGCGAGCTGTCTCAACATTGGTAAGTTGCCTGATTTTCCTAACAGCATAAGCTGCCGAACTTAATTTACCTGCTAGTACTGCTATATGGGGACTCCATTGCAAGTTTTTGTCTATAGTTATCCCTAAGAAAAGCGCCTTGTCCACCATCTCCAAACACTCATCATTTAGAAATATACTAGATTTTACCGGTCTAACATTAGGCAAAACGAACCTAACACATTTAGTTTTCTTAGCGTTAAGTAGCAAATTGTTAATAGTAAACCAATTAAGTACTTTAACCAGCGTGGCGTTTATCCTACTGTAATCGACGGATTTTCGGTCCACCTTGAAAATTAATGAAGTATCATCAGCAAATAGCACAATATCACAAAGGTTATCTACCGTGGGTGGTAAGTCATTTATATAGACCAGAAATAAGAAAGGACCTAATATAGAGCCCTGAGGCACACCTAATTTAACAGTTGCTCCAATGGACTGTGTTTGGTTTACAACAACCGTTTGTGTTCTATCGCTAAGATATGAAGACATAAGATTTAGAGAATTATTTGACAGACCATAATGTTCTAATTTTAATATAAGAGTCGCATGATCTACGCAATCGAAAGCTTTGGAAAGGTCACAAAAAATTCCTATTGCATCACAGGATTTCTTCCAAATATTGTATATATATTTAATGAGTACAGATGCTGCATCAGTTGTGGATCGTCCTCTGGTGAAGCCGAACTGATTACTGTTAAGCAGTTTATTTCTATTGAAGTGACCTAACATATCTTTTAACATTAACTTCTCAAAAACTTTACTTAAAACCGGTAGAATAGAAATGGGACGGAAATTCGTTAAATCACACATGTCGCCCGATTTAAAAAGTGGTATGACTTTACTATATTTCATAAGATTTGGAAAAACCCCCTCTGAAATGCAATTATTGTAGATTAAAGCTAAGTGAGGTGCAATTATATCTATGACATGATGGATCACTTTAACTGACGCTCCCCATAAATCCTCAGTTTTTTTTAAACTAAGCGATTTAAATACCTTAACAATAGAAATTGAATCTACATGGCTAAAATCAAAGGTTACATTACATTTAGTAACATTAGCACAAAGTAGTTTTTGAGCTACAATCGCAGATGATTGAAGACATTTCGTTGTATTAATAGCTATAGTGGAGAAATAATCTTCGAACGCTAAGGCCACGTCTTTGTTTGACGTGATTTGTTTGTCACCCTTGTTTAGGGTGACTTGATTATCACGAGTTTTAGATTTACCCGTTTCTCTATTTATAATTTTCCACACCGTTTTTACCTTATTATCAGATATCATTTTCATGTGGGGGAAAATCATCATAAGCGATGTGTACATGTTAGCTAACATGCACTACGTCTATACATCAATACGATAGCTTGGAGATCTCTTATACAAGGCGGGCACCCGGCCATTACACCAGTTAAGCGAACTGACCTAGGATAATAGAGCAACCATTCAACACATCATAATACTCACAACGTCCTAGTTCTCGAAGATTTCCATACACAGAGGACTTTGCCTTTTTTTTTTATTCTTTAGGTGAATTTGTATGAAGCTATAGCTCAGGAGCGTTTGACACGCTAATAAAATTCACTTTTGAAAACTTCTGAAAGAACTTAACTTCTTAACTTTATCAAATACTAATCAAATAATGATACATTTTGTAAGAGCAATAAGGTTTTTTTTCTATTTTCAACAAAATCAACTTCACTATAACCAACATATTCAGCATCATCATCGTCTTTAAAAACAACAGCATTATCAGCATCATCATGTTCACGATCAACAACACCTAGTAAATAGATAAAACCGAACCTCGAAAAAATGGTGACCGCCTCTTTCAGAGGTGATATTTCTAAACGGCCCAAGCGATTATCATGAAACCTATATAGTAAAGAGCATCCCGATTAAACTAGCTGTTTTAAACAAACGCCATTTGAATCGGTCCATCTGTTTGGGAGCTACGATGCCACACAAATACACGGAGAAGCACATACAAAAAAAAAATCTAACTAAAGCAATTAGTTTACACCACCTGCCATGTATTTGTGTCCTCTATTATTCTCTCTAAGGTTGTCTGGAAGAGATAGCTATTTAGCGGTAAGACCGCCTGTTGTATACTATAATTAAAATGTACTGTTCTGTGTTTGGTTTTTTAGTGTTCAATAAAGAGTATTTGCATTGTATTGTATTGTATTGTATAAACAGATACACATGTTAAACGTAAACACCCTCTTCTCGAGGTTTAAAAATGATTAAAGCGTCATTATCAACAACAATAACATCAACTTCATCATCACCATCATCAATATCATCATCATAAGGTTCACCTTGCCAAGGAACCCCGTCCCTCCGGTTACCAGGAGCACAGCGCCGTCGAAGAAGTCAGCGATGGACTCCGCGTCACCCTCTACCGTCCCTTCGAGGTTGAGGTTCGGCGCGGCCGGGTCGTTGCCGTTGCGCTCGCTTCTGCAACAAATACCTTTGTGAGTGCTATGGTGCCCTGGTAGCTGGTAGAGTCAAATTCCGCGGCTGTAGTAAAAAAGATCGGATAATATGGTTTTCTCAAACAAACTCGGCCATGGCTATTCTTTTGAATAACGAAACCGAAAAGACCCTCATTTGCCTTCCTAGGATTAAAATAAACGTATGAAAAACCATTCCTGCCCGCTCCGCTGCTGCGAGATTTTATTTAAAAATGATCTCTATTGCATATAAAGTCGAAAGGACCATGAAAAAAATCCCACAAACCCAACTAGTGGGACAAGTACTGAATAACGCTGTCGACAGTGTGACGCTATCTGAATACGAGCTCTCAAAATGGTTTTTAAGGATTTTTCTAGTCTCTCTTTCGCACTCGCTTGCAAAGTCACTGTGTCTGTACCGCTAGTCCATAAATGTCTAGGTATAAACAGTAGTTCGTCAAGGAACATATCGCGGCTTGTGTGCGTGCCTCGACCGGGACCTAAGCAGGACGCACCAAGCCGGTTTAGTCGGGGCCGCGCCGTAACCGCATTAAGTTCCGTACGTAATAAGTAAGCGACGCGCATCGACGCAACCCTAGCTCCCGAGCAGCAATAAGTAACAGAAACTCTAAAATAGCCAGCCTGCTCTTATACATTGCTCAAACTTACAAGTCTTCCATTTTGTCCGTGCTGAAGGTTCCGGCGTCCATAGTGTTGGGTCGCTTCCTTGTTATTAAATCTGTAACAAATGTTTTTTTTTAATGGATTAACGAAGGCAAACCAGCAAACATCCCACCAGAAGGCCTAGGTGCAAACGCTACTAAAGTTATGGTTTTCTATCGACTCGAAATGTATAGAGTTAATATGAGCGGTCGAGCAACCGAGCAAGCGAGAAAATCGCTAACTTTGCGTTTTGCATCTTGACTAGGCCTGATGGTCGGTGGACTGATGGACTCTAATCTAAAGTAAAGCCCATAGACATTTGCAATCTTAGGATGAGTCAAGACCGCGCATGCGTTGACAACCTTGAGGATTTAGATAGGATAAAAAAACACAGGCGACAATCTCACACAAACTGACCTAACTAAGCTTAGCTCTAGGCTAGTACTATGGGTACTAGACAACGATAAACATACTTATATGTATAGAGAAATACATAGTTAAATACATAAATGATCGGAATCGAACCCAGGACCGCTAGCTTCGTAGGCAGGGTTACTATCAAATAGGCTAAACGCATCTATTAAACTCGACAAAAGCAAAATTATTGTTTTTTACTCGGCTACCATTACTGTCATGTAAATGCGAGCTATCATAACATTGACAATATGATAACATGTCTAAATCAATATGGTTTTAACGAATAGAATAGAGCCCAAGACACAGACAAATAGGCCAACTTATAACCCCGTTCTTTTGCGTCAGGGTCAAAAACACTTTTCATCCCAACGTTCCGCAAAACAATCATTCTAATTATCTTACTTACTTACTTAGTAAAATGGTCTTAAATTACCGTTTCAGTATACGTAGAAGTGGAACGTCTTTTACATCCGGTTTGTACGGATGCTGTACATTTGATTATTTTCCGCAATTATAGATTTAATTATTACATCATTCATCCGGATAGATAACTCCGGATTTTGATGCTAATAACATGGGATCATATGTTTAAGTTATTGTAGAGGTTAGGTAAATTATTGATGCTTAAAACGAATCGAATATGCACCCAGGTTTTAAGAGAAGTAAATGACCATCCAAAATACCCCTCCGTCCACTAGGATTGGTAGGATCCATGAAAGGGGTCAATTGGATTTTTTGTACATTCAAATCCATTAATGGAGTAGAGTGGGCTTTAATGTATACTTAAATCCATTTGGATTCGTTTACACTTTTTAATACTCTGGAATCCATCAATGGATTCTGTTGCACTCTTAATTACACTTCGATCCATCAATGGATTTTATTAATCTTTCAATACACTTGATTCAGTCAATTGATGGATATTCGTGGACATTTAGTATCCATTGATGGATCCCGGTAGGTATATAAAAAGTTCAATACAATCCATTAATGGATCTTTATAGACTTCATAGTATATTTAAATCCATGGATGGATCCCAGAGTCTTAAAAAGTGTTAATGACTCCAAATGGATTTAAGTGTACAAAAAGTCCACTTGACCCCATTAATGGATCCTGTCAATAGATCCTAGTGGACGGAGGGAAAAATCCGTATAGTAAACATTTCTCACCACTTAAATAAAGTTCGATTTTTACGACATATGAATATGTAGTAGACATTATAAAAACTAGGTCTGAACGTTTTCCTTACCAAGAAAACATTTCTAGGAAAGAAACAAATGAAAGGGAAAAGAACGGAAACGTACAAACCTAGTTTTTCTACAACATATTGAAAAATCGAGAAAATCGGACTTTTATCGCCAGGAGCTAAATTTGAATGGATTATTTTTGACACCTACGCGATTTTAGAGTCGGTTCACAATCCTCTTAAGAAAATCGTCTTTAAATACCTTTGCTCTACGTCTGCCTAAAACGCATTATGCCTTGTTGCTGCATAAACCTAAAACGCGTTTAGCATAAAACGCGAAGTTCCTAATTATCACTATGCTTCAATCTCTGTTGTACTAAAACGCATTATGACTAACTCTGTTTGGGCTAAAACGTGTTAGGACTAAAACGCGTTTTGACTAAATCGAGTTTATTTATTTATTTATTAAGGATTTCCAACAGATCCAATCCAACTTATGCTTATATCTATTTTAAACATCTAACTCGATGCTTACCCAATTATAGGAAACCACATCTTACGCCAGTAAATATATAAATTGAACAACGGCATACATTAAATCCTTGCTCTCAAATTAAACATTAGGTAAACATTAAATATTAATTTTTGATATATATATATTTTTTTAATTTAAATTTTTAAATTTTTAAAGTTATATTTTTGGAAAAAGAATGAAATTAAATACATCACAACATATATCATAAGTACATTGTTACAATTAATTAAGCTAGGCATAAAGTGCTATAACAGTGAGATTACAGTGAGATTACAGTGAGATTACAGTTACAAAGTCTACCTCGCAAAATCCAGAGAGCCAAAATACGCCGACACTTTTTTTTTGAATGCCATGAATCTGTCGTGGAATATATCAGCCCCCACGGTGTCCGGGAGATAGTTATACAACTTAATCATTCTCGCAAGAGCAGAGTTACGGCCTAAATTCGTTTTAGTTAATCTATCTCTGAACAGTTTGTAAACACCGGGACGAGGCAGTCTTGTAGGCACGGCTATATTAACCTTACTTAGTAGTTCCGGACAATCAAATCCCTTAAAATTAACCAATTTAAAAAGAAATACTAGATCTAATACTTTTCTTCTGCTACTGAGAGAGTTGAATTTAAAAAACTTCAGTCGTCCCTGGTATGAGTGGAGTTTATGTCTATTGCGAGACGCAAACGCCAAATGAGTCAGGAATCGCCTTTGGACCTTCTCAATTCGATTTTTATGGACCTCATAATAAGGTGTCCAAACTTGATAGCAGTACTCAAGATTGCTGCTTACTAAAGTATTATAAAGAAGGATCTTAGTGCGTAAAAATTTAAATTGTCCTGTGTTCCGTAATAAAAATCCCATCATTCTCGAAGCCTTATTAGTAATCGTGTTAAAATGGGCATTAAAGTTAAGTTGACTATCTATAACTACTCCTAAATCTCGGATTGTGTCCACCTTCTGTAACACCTCACCTTCTATTGCGTATTTAGTGATTATTTTATTCTTATTACGCGTAAAAGAAACATGGTAACATTTACTCGGGTTCACCTTAATTTTATTTCGTGAACACCAACCGCTAAGCCTATCTATGTCATTTTGTAGTAGAAGGCGATCGATATCATTTTTAATAGGTCTTATAATTTTGAGATCATCTGCATAGAGGTAAGGATCTGAATTCAAACAGCAGCCCACTAAGTTTAGTTTAGTTAAGAGTTTAAGACTCAAACGCGTTTCGACTAATTCACGTTAACGATTATAGAAATATTAGAATATATATTTTCAATTTTCACCATATAAGCCTTCTCAAGCAAAATCAATCCAAATGTAATAAAATCGCATTACCTGAAGTTTAGGCAAAACTTAGTCTCATGGCGGAGTAGGTACATTACCGAAATAGGCTTTATACTCAATAGATCAACAGCGAAATAGACGAATTAACCATGTAGCCTAAATGTTACTAAATAATGAAGTTAAGGCAAAACGCGACACAGGCATAATGCGTTCTAGGCAGACGTAAAACAAAGGCATACAGCTAAATTGAGAAAATTTTTAGTCCACTGGCAAAAAGGAGGGGTATTATATGTATATTAATTTAGGGAGCCTGCCGCTTGGCCAAAATATATTTGCTAAATGTTTCGTTTCCCAACCTTTACAATTGCCATCCTATTTTTTTTTCCTGTAACTGTAAATATTCCAGTACCATCGGGTAGAACCCTAGTTGTTCGGTTAGTTTTTATAAAACCCTGAAATATTTACGGTTACAGATAACAAAGCGCGTTGGCAAATGAAACGGTTGGGAAACGATACATTTGGCCAACATATTTCGCCGAAACAAAGGTAACCCCATTAATTTAGTGTGTTGTGTATGTGTCGATCTCTATGTTGCATCAAAGCTTCCAAACGAATGGATCGATTTGGACACAGCTTTTTAAAAGAAAGCTAGTTTCATCGGAATGGTTCATAGCTAGGTTTCGAGAAAATCAGGCTTTTTAAGAGATATCAACTTTTTATACTATTTGATCGATTTATAGTAACCTATTTACGTAGTCAATTAAAAAAATCTTCTTCTTTACATACACTGACCCGCAAAACTAAGTATCACACTTTTAAATAATAGCTAGTATTAAAAGTGTGATACTTAGTTTTGCGGGCCAGTGTAGTAGGTATAATACCGAGTCGCCTCCCGCCGTCTGTCCGTCTGTCTGTGCGCTTAAATCTTTCAAACTACTCAACGGATTTTGATGCGGTTTTTATTAATAGATAGAGTGATTCAAGAGGAAGGTTTTATGGACTAAAAAATGTTGGTTTTTGTACGGGTGTCACACAAAACTCTACAAAGCGAAGCGAGGGCGGGTCGCTAGTGTTTTATAAAACAAAGTCCCCCGCCGTCTCTGTCTGTATGATCGCGATAATCTCAAAAACTACTGAACAGATTTTCATGCGGTTTTTATCATCAGTTAGATAATTTTTCACGAAAGGTTTTTATATATGATAAATTCAGTTTTATATCCGGGTGTTACGGAAAATTTACATAAACCGATGTGAAGGGAGGGCGGGTTGCTATTATTAATATGATTGCTTCGTAGGAAGGTTATTAGCAAATCGTTTACAGGGGGCGCAATCCAGTTGAGTCAGCATAGGAAAGTCCTACATTATCTTTACATAGTATAAAACAAAGTCACTTTCCGCGTCTGTCTGTCTGTATATCGCTAACTCCTAAACCACGCGACGGATTTTGACGCGGTTTGCACCAACAGTTAGATATATTTTTCCGGAAGGTGGTTATGTGTATAATAAATTCTGGTTTATGTACATCTGTTACAGAAAACTCACATTACCTAACCGAAGCGAAGCGAGGGCGGATCGCTAGTAATTTATGAGATATAGATAATCATAATCATTTGCCAAACGCGAGTTAGTTTTATAAAGGTAATAAGACGAGGGAAGTTATTAAGGAACATGTAGTGGACTTTAGAATTGGGATGCACTTAGATGAATAGACGCACTGACCCATAATCATTTTTCATACTATTTTCGATAAGTTTTTTGTATTTTCACTATTCTATTTTTTTGTTATATTTTTTTGCTTTGTGATATATTTGCAAGAAAAAAAACGTAATTTATATACAAAGCAATAAAAATATGTTTATCATGAAAAACTTTGATATTTTTTAACAAAATGTTTTATAAAAACAGGCTTATTTTTACCTACAGAATCATCCATACATTTTATAAATTTTCTCGTTTGAGGAAAAATGTCAGTCTACTCGTAATAGTAATAAAATCACTTACCAAAAATAAAGGGAAGCCAATAGAACCTATTTCATTTTGGCACGATCGACGAGCGCGGCGGCCGGGCTTTCACTAACGCGGGCCCACGTAATACCCGCCTGGAGTGCGCGGGCGCACACGGCGCGCCGGCGCGCGCGCGCCCGCCGCGTCTAATCACTCGCTCTATTGTACTCAAATGAAGACTTTTCTGACATCGACATATCTCATATGTACTTACAACAATTTGTCTCTGCAATAAGAAAGATAAATAAAAAATAAAAACAACATAAACGTCTTATCTTACTTTAATATTATAAATGAGAAAGTTTGGATGCTTGGATATTTGTTAGTCAATCACGTTTCAACCAATGAACGGATCGGGATGAAACTTGGCACACATATAGGTTAGGTCCTGGAATAGGATATAAGATAGTTTTTATCCCGGAAAATCGGAAAGTTCCAGAAGGAGCAGCGATAAATTACTTCTACGCGGACGGAGTCGCGGACAAAAGGTAGTATGTTATAAATGTTACTTGGCTAGGGTAGAAGTACAGTTTGTGACCACTGTAGCCTTTTTGGCCATTTAAGGTTGAAATGAGCATCAAAAATACTGTAAAATTTAAAATAATATTCATAAATAGACGGACGATTAATTAAAAAAATTAAAAAAAAAATGTTATTTCAGAATACTTTAGATATTAAGTAAAATTTGGAATGGCCAAAAACGGTGTAAAGATGGTCAAACCCGGTACTTCTACCCTATAAGAATCGCTTGATTGTTTTAATTTTTAAAATTAAAAATAAAGATGTTTCTGGCCTGAGCAACAGAAATGTTATTAGTTATAAGTGGAAACTGTTTTGGGCTTATGGATTGTCTCAATTACTTATGTAATATGTGTCCTTTTTTGCCTGTTTGCAATGCCGTCTTTACCATAAGGGCACACGGGGCCCGTGCCCAGGGCCCCCATCCACAGGGGGCCCCGAAGGACCGACAATTTATTACCCGTAATAGATAAAAGATCATAGTAGAAAAATGATAGTAATAATTCGCTTTATTTACTTTCCAAAAGGGGCCCCAAATTCTTGTGTGCCCTAGGGCCCCAGCATAGTTTAAGACGGCCTTGCATGTTTGTTTCCCAATAAATACTCAAATAGGGTAACGGCACCAATGTTGGATACTTATAGCTGAAGACACCAATAATGGACACTTAACTATTAATTCTAAAATCATAAGGTTACAAATTGATTGTCTCTAAATAAACGAATAACCCTCATCTCCTAAAAATAGGACTCAACTGACCCAAGTGTCCATCATTGGTAGTTGATCATTACTAGTTCCATCACCTCAAACGTTTATTGCATTCCACAATGTGAACACCTTTAAAAAAACTTCTATAAGTACACAACTTTTATATACAACTGCAGATAATACGCATCGGCATTATGTGGCTTAATATTTTGCCTATATAGTAAACTACCATATTGGGAACGCGCTTTGACGTCATTTTGCTACTACATAACAATCAATGTTATACCTAGTAATAAGTCAGTCTAATGTATAGATTCCGTAGTTCAACACCAGTACTCAGTAAATTATATGTAACCTAGTTAGGGTCCGTCCATATTGGATCATCTAATTATTTTCACTCATAACGATTTGTAAGTCCTAATCATCGCAACTCCTAACGTATTTTTTCAGCAACTGTTAGTTTTTCAGGATTTTTATAAATCAAACCTAACCTAACCTAGTCTTATCTACACATTGAATATCTCAGAACTTTTGAAAAGTTTACGGTTCTAGCGGTATAAAAATTTCATTTTAAGTTTCCAATAATCGGAGTTGCAATTTTAATTGACCTTTGGCGCTCCCACTTAGTTATACCTACAGTGTTAAAAGAGTGTGTTGTGTGCACATATAATAAGAGAGTTTTTTTAACTCCGACGGAAGCTGCCTTATAATATAACAGATCATAGCAATATTCATATTTTCAGTTCTTTTTCTCCGCTATTCTACAGTTACTCAAAGTTCAAGGTACCTTTAAAAAACGCAGCGGGATCGCGCGGTATTCAACCCCGTGCGTTTCCATTTATCAAACGGTAGTAGCGTAACGTCGTCGATCAGCCGGTCGGTTATGTCGACGGTAAGTATTTATTTTTATAAGAAAGCGGTCAAGTGCACACGTGCATTTTGGCCGACTTTGACAGCTTTCAGTGCAGTGACCAGGAGCTTTCAAGGGTGATTTTTGACGACGCTAGGGGTCCCGGGTTCGATTCCCGGTATGGCGCATTATTCTGTGACGAGCACGAGTATTTGTTTCTGAGTCTTGGATCTATGTAGTATTTAAGTGTTTATCTCTCTATATAAGTATTAATATCGTTGTCTAGTACCCATAGTACAAGCCTAGAGCTTGGTTTGGGACTAGCTCAATTTGTGTGACATTGTCCCCTGATTTATTTTTCAGTGAAACATTTCCAACTTACGTCACGTTTTCGACTTGTTGGTTGTTTTGTCTTAAACTTTTCGCCTACATTCTTTTAGGTCGAATTTACAGAATTACAACAAAATAATGTAGATTAGTTAGGTTAGTTTGGTCTTGGTCGAATCCGCAAGCAGATCCTGCGGCCGTCGCCAACGACGGCGTGGAGAGAGAACCGCTGGGTTTTAGTGGGTATTCTGGCCACTGTCGGTTGGTGAGTCCCACATAATCATTTATTACCTAACCTCATTCATTATAAAACCATCTTCGTAAATTATAAGGTTCCGTTCCGAAGACATTACTAGAATCACAAAAAATCACAAAAAATAAACATGTATGGACAAATTTTCTATTTAGAACCAATCAACTCTACCATAGTCGTGATATTTTTTCTTTTAAGTTTGTCATATTATTTGGTCATACAGTTCCGGTGACCAACGAAAGATTACATTACAAAGAATTAGGAAATAACTTATTTATATATATAAGCATATAATTATGTATTTGTGTACCTGTGTGTCTGTGTATCTCTGTCTCTTACTGTGGCATCGTAACTCTGTACTTAAGAGAGAGCTAGTTATATTATATCCGTATGATTCTGAACTAGTTTTCATAAAAGGTTGGCTCGATTAATAGATTAGTTCATATCAGCTTTGAACGTAGTATTTATTTATCTACTAGGTTTCGCCCGCCACTCTGTCTGCGTAGAAGTCGTTTATCGCTGCTCCCTCGGGAACTGTCCAATTTCCCGGGATAAAAACTATCCTATGTCCTATTCCAGGACTGAACCAATATCTGTGCCAAGTTTCATCTCGATCCGTTCAGTGGTTGAAGCGTGAAACACGGACAAACATACACACTTTCACATTTATAATATTAGTATGGATAAGTATAGATATGGATGGATTTAAAGTTTTCTATTCAGTTTCTGGAAGAGATCCTTTTAAAGGGATAAGTTCGCCTTTGTATAACTTATTTTTCTGTTCTTTTATTAGTGTAATAATAGTAGGGTAAATAAGAGAGTATAGTAGGGTAGCCGGCGACACTAAATCTAGTTCGAGAACACTACCAGATGATATATCATTTCATTAGTCATCTCATTAATGGGGGGACACGAAATGGCAATGTCTTGTCTAGTCTTATCGATCTAGGTTTAGTGTCGTCGGCTCTTAGACTAGGTATCTTGTACTATTACTTATTCTGTGCTAGTATACAGGGTGTCCCAGGAAGTAGTGTCAAGCGGAAGTCCAGAGGTAGTGCACCTCAAGGGGCATCTGAATCACCCCCATGTATGTTCCGCGATTTTTAGTATTTTCAGAGATATCGATCATTTTAATCAGAATTTTTCCTTCCGCTTGACACTACTTCCTGGTACACCCTATATAACTGTCCCACCAAAAACATAACTGTAGAAAATAGGCCAAGTTCTAAAGTGCCACCAAAAGTAATAGCTGGGTCAATCAACTATTCTTTGTACACAATTTTTTTCAAGTATAAAGAAAAACTAAAAAATAGAAATAGAAATAGAAAATTTTATTAAAAAATAAAATTATATAAAATATATAATATATTAATAATATATATATATATTATATTTTTATTTTAAATGGGTTTTCTTTAAAATATTGCGTGTTTTTATTACACAGACAAGCAGTGAATTCTATGACCCGGTAGATATATTTATTAAACAATTAAAATTTCTTCTTTCACTGGTAACTTAGACTACACTGGACCACTGGGGACAACCTAGTTTTGTATGAAAATTGTGGTTTGTTCCCTAAGTTTCCACTATTTTTGGCAATAATGTTATTCTGATTTGGATAGTTTATTTTCACTTGTACTGACAATGAATATATTGATTAAAAAATATAGTTTATACCAGGCTTTGGCTCAACAGTGTTGTATAATTAAGACATACTTAAATGAACAATTAATAGTTGATTGACCCATCTAAAAAGTAACTTTTTGTAACTTGTAACATACCTTAAAGAAAACTGCCAGGTTAGGGCTTAAAATTCATTTAGTGCTAATAAATTGATCTGACTGTATACAATCTTGTTTTGGTGGCACATGAAAACTTGGCCTATTTTAACATTTATGTTTTTAGTGACGAATGTCACGTTCATTCGACACGAGTCAAAAAATCGATACCCCTTAATTATTCATAAGTAATTATATACTGAGACAGGTTGAGGCTAGCATTGTCCGAAAAGTAACTTCTCAAATTGTGAATGTTTCTTATGAGAAATTCTCGGAAATTTCTAAGAATATTCTTAAATTTTGTATGGAAAGGGAACATTGTCAATGCTCTCAAATATTTCCGATAATATGCTCAGTAATTTCTTGAGAACATTTCTTAACTTGTGAGAATGTTCTGCAACTTGTACATTGCTAGTTGAGGCTAAGGGCCCGTTTATAATTCATAGTCATTGATCATAGGGAATATGCATGGTTTTTAAATCGCATTTGTTAACAAAATATTAAAATACCGGAAAAAAGATCTCCAAAAAACAAATTAAAATTAAAATAGGCCAAGAAATATGGATGATACAAGAATTTTAAACAGTTTATTAGACAGCGATTAGACAGATGCAGTGTGAAGTCATGTAGCAGGTCGCCATATAAACTCCATGTTAAGTTCTGTTTTACTAGAAAGAGATGTGAACAAACATTTGTTGACTTATATCTTGGTTTATTTTTATAGCTATTTTTTTTTTGTTCGTCTGTTTGTTACATGAATTAGCTTGAAGCTATGAAAAAAAAACATAAATATTCCAAAGGGAGCTTTCGTGTATGAAGTACTGCTGCCACCTGTGGGATGGCTCTGCCAAATATCAGCTGGACGCGATGAACTCATGGACCGAGGAGCTAGAAGGCTCATAGGCGACGACTCGCTGGTCAAACCAAACTTCAAAGTTTGGAGCATCGGTGTGAAGTCGCTCGTCTATCGGTTTTTTACAAGGTATATTATGGTGAGTGTGCCCAGGAACTACATTACCTCAACCCACCTTCCTCTTTCTCCCATCGGTCGTCCAGACGCCGGGAGGGCTTCCATCGTCATGTAGTCGAATTTCCAATGGTCCGGACGCAGCAGTTTGAAGTGAGTGGAATGCTCTCCCTGCATCTGTATTCCCGGAATCGTATTTATAACCTTTGTGTTTTCAAGGCAAGACCTTTTTCTGGGTAGGCGTTGACCACCCTCGACCTTGACGTCACTAACTTCAGGTGAGGTTGAGTTCAAACGTAAACCCATGCGCTGGTAGTTTACCTTTATTTGACCGACGTGTGAAAGAGCCTGTACGTGACCAATTTACTGAATAAATAATTTCATTTCGAAACAAACGAATTCGTGCTTCTAATTGTGTCTTAAGTTTGAACCCACGACCTCTGTCTTAATGATCAGACGGCGTGGTCACTATTTACGGCTTAGGGTAAGTCTGGTTCGTTAGCACCATCTTTTTTAAAGTTATACGGAACCCTTATAGGATCACTTTGTTGTCCGTCCGTCCGTCCATCTGTCCGTCGTCTGTCAAGATCCTTTATCTCGGGAACGCGTGGAGATATCGATTTGAAATTAAAACCGTATACTCAGGTCTACAGTATTTTGAAGCAGTGAAAAAAATCAAACTTCTAAGTTAACCGTATCATGTGGGGTATCGTATGAAAGGGCTTCATTGGCACAAGCTTAAACAGATTTTTAATTATTTTATGATTATGATGCATAGTTTTCGAATTATGATGAAGAATGAAAAAAAAGTCCTTTCCCTTTTTATAAGTATAGGTAGGGAAGTAATAATTTAGTAATAATTTTGGTGTAGGTATATGTACCTCACAGTTATTCAGTTTATTCAGTTTATTCAGTTTATTCATTGCTTTCATGGGTAGGTACAATGGTGTTTAAGGTACAATTTTCGTTCTGCCACGAAACCCCGTCGGGCACTACAATATTAGGCTTAAATACTAAACACTTGTTATAGGTATAAACTATCTTATTATAACATTTATAACGAAACTAAGTACATGTAATATATGGCACCAATATTATTATAATTATTCTATTTTACATTCAAAAAACTCTTGTAGGGAATAAAAACAATTATAGATTAAATATTTCGTAAGTTTTTTTGTAAATATACTATTTTTCTCCTCTCTTTTTATGTAATTTGGAATTTTATTGTACACTTTAATGCACATCACGTGTGGACTTGAACTGTGCATTTTCAATTTCGAAAAATTATGCGTACCTTTGTACGGAACCCTCGGTGGGTGAGTCCGACTCGCACTTGTCTGGTTTTTTTTGATAATAGGTTTGTTCTTGACTAACTCTTGCCCCTGCCCCCGCAGGACGAAGATTTTGTCGACGATGAAGCGAGCTCATCCAGAAGATGCCTATTCACCCTATAGCTTAAAAGATTGTATGCACTCGGACCTGTATTTCAAAACGACAAAATGTGGATAAAGCATCCGTCAATCTTGTACTTATATAGTGTACCTACGTGTCAGAAAGTGACGGATGTTTTATCCACATTTTGTCACGCGATAAACGCAGCCATATTTGGCCCCCTGCTTTCACCAAGCCAAGCATTTTCTCGATTTTCGATGATCGCTAACTTAGCGATATGCATATTGCTTGACTTGGCCCCTCGATCAGAAAGTTTCATTTTTTATCCACGTTCTTCCACACCGATAAAACACGACCATAATAAGCCTGATACCTACCATTATCAACAGGTCAGTAAATACCACTGGACTCAGGCCTTCCCCCAAATGGTCTTGTTCTCTTTTTCACTTTGTTAACCGGTCTTGCTATCGCAACCTTTTTCCTGGTAGGGAATTCTCTCAAGAGATTTGTGAAGCTGGAAATTCCCATACAACATGCGTACGTAGCGCAAGCTAAGGGCTATTTGTTGACACTCCAGAAATCCTAGCCCCCACCCAGCGCTTGCCTGCTACCTGTTGCTTTTAAAATTACCCTTTAATTAATTTTTAGTTGTATCAAGGCTGTATATCGGTATTTACGAGTATGTATTCGTTTTATTTTTATTATTTTACCATTTATTTTTATGCTATAAGTATTATGTAAGATTTTTACACGTATAGTATAGTATGTTTGTACAGCGTTCCGTGAGTCACAGCCGGTACTGGCTGAAAATCAGCGCTGTAGGTGTCAGAGGGCCCTGCCAAGATGCATTGCGCTAACTAACGATTCTTTTCGTTTCGTTTTTAAACCAATCGCGTCACTGGTACGTGATCTACCAGTGACGCGATTGGTTTAAAAATGAAACGAATAGAAACGCTAGTTAGCGCAATGCATCTTGGCAGGGCCATCTGACATCTCAGCATTTTGCTGAGCCAGTGTCCGTTGCACTGCCGCGAGGACATACATGCGTGCTATCCCTGTTACCTTCACAGTTTTCTTTAATCATTGTAGGTATATGTGTGTCTTATGGTTGGTGAATAAATGTATTTCTTCTTCTTCTTGTACGTTTTCTTTTTAAATAATTTGTTTTTGATAAGAAAAATAGTTTTTTTTTTAAATAGGCAACAATAAACAGTTCTCAGCCCACATTCTTACATAAAAAAGAGATTATTGACTTTATTATGTTATGTTACTCTACCGGATATAGTCATTGCAGCAGCGTGGAAAATGGCCGCCGTGCGTAACGCGATTACCAGAGGGCGAGTTGCGCACGCGTCGCCTCGCTGCCTGCGCCGGAGTCCACGCACGAAATCATTAGCTTACTGACCAATCGCTGTGGCGATACTGGAGTAACCCGGTTAAGCAAAAACCGGGCAAGAGCATGTCGGACCATGCTCAGTGTAGGGTTCCGAGACGCCGACAAAACATATTACTTAGTAACTAATTTTCTATTTAAAGTTATCATTATCACAGGTGATTTTCAGTAGATAGGTAAAAACATTTTAATCGCCTGTAATGTGTTTTTTTACATTCGTTATATGCAGTTTCATTTAAGATATTCAGATTTTTAATATTTTTCTAGTTTTGGCTGTAGTGGGGGGGACACTTGGCTGAATATTTTTGAAAGACCTATCCAACGACACACTGGGGTAGACGAGAAAAAAACAACCTCACGTTAAGAGTAGGGGAGGTACAGGCGGCCAAAAATGTGGTCTACCACCCTACGGTTGAAGTTCATCAGTAATAAATTAATGGCATAGGTAGAGCAGGCAAACGGCACGGTAAGTCTGAGATCCATAGATCACTGCAAATGTGTTGCCAACCCTGATGACTATTTCACCGGTTGTCTCATCTCCACTCCGGAAAAAACAGTGCGGTTGTAGCGAACCGGACGGATCCTGCAGAATGTCCTACCACCACTAAAATGTGCAGGTTTCCTCGTGATACTTTTCATTGTTACCAAGAAAAGAAACCCACTCAGGTAGTTTAGTGAAATTATTATACTCCATTAACACACTGGTCGACTATTGTAGCTGCCGCGGTTTGGACTGCTTACACAAAATGCATTCGATAGCCCTAAGCAAGATGTATTCCGCGAACGTTATCGTTAGGTACCGAACTACCGAAAAAGTATACAGTCGGTGATCGAATTCGAGATCGAAATCTGACAGTTCCCATGTTGATTATTTAGTTATTTTAACATTATTTCATAAGAACATGAATGAGAACTCGTGCAACCAGTAAAATTAGGGTGAGTTTTATTGATAAAAATACCTACACTTAAATCAAAATGCATCCACTTAATGTGCGCCCGTGCAGGTTAGGATTTAGATCTCGAATTCGATCACCTACTATAGTATTGACGTAAGCTGCCGGACGGCGTCGAGCGCTTATATCGATTCCATACATTTTGTCCGTTTTCGAAAATCGTTTACACAGTCAATCTAGATCGCAATCCGTGATCAGGTGATCTCGATCCAGATTGACTGTGCGACGTGTTAGATTGACGGATCACGACATCGGATTACATATTATCTAGATTTATTGAAATCTCCTGCGATCCGCGACCTTGGTCGGATCACGATCTGGATTGACCGTGTAATGGCTGCCTTAGCGTCTCGTCTTGTATAGGGCCCAGAACATGAACGATAGACAAATCAAAGAGAATAATATATTGGGTGGTATGTATGTACCTACAGTTAACCAATTTGATTCCTAGGCCAATATGGACTTTGTCAACGTGACGTTGTGAACCAAGTCATAGGAAGTTGTCTTGGTTGACAACGTGTCGGTTAAATTCGCAACCCTCGTAAGTCCATTTGACTCAAGTTTACAGGAGACAAAAAACAAACTTACAGCATGTAGTTACAGGGAAGATTATCAATGTTATGTATTCATATAGGTAAAAAATAGTGAAGTTATCATATTTTCAGCTCAAAATACCTAAAATGTTTCTAAAACTATGAAATATCCCTGCAGTCAAATTGCTTCCATACAGAAAACCACCTATCTCCGTCATGAAATCTGAAGCAAAACTCGTAAGGCCATGCTGTCAAAACACAGCAACACTAAATACTACGTAACTCCATACCTGGAGGGGAGTTACGAGATTTGATTTAACAATTTATTAAGCCTAAAAAAATACGAGGTTTTCTATTTATAGATTTTTTAAATAACGGTTTGTTTGACGTTTGAATACAAAATTTAGATCGATGCGCTTGGTGATTGGCTACACGACACGATTCAATAAAAAAACAATTTTCGCAAAAAATGGACTTACGAGGTTTGCGAATTTAACCGACGCAATGTCACTTTAACATAGTCCAAAGTGGCCTAGACATCAAATTGATTGGCTGTACATAGTACAAATTATAGGGACACAAAAATCTTAAAGGTGTTAGGTAAATATCCTCACTGGATCTTGGCAGGTTTACACCTCGAAATACGGCGCTAGACTAGTCTAGGCAAGCTGCGTTAGCAACAGACCGTTGTCTGTGTGTCAGAAAGTTTATGTGCAAGTGTGCGATATAAAGATATGTGTACTAATAGGTAAATAGGGCGACCGGCAAGAAAGTACATGCAATAGCAATGTTGCTAAATGGTAAATAGGCGGGTAAACAAAGCGATGCTCGCTAGTGAAAGTGGTTTTGCTTCACTAACGTAGTGCTGGGCCGGCGTCGATAAAGCTGACGATAACATTTGGATTTAATTATAGATAAATCCCTCATTCATAAACGAACAATAAACTTTTTTTTAAGTATTGCTTGTCTCTTTCTGTCAAATTCAAATAACAAAATCTCACAGTGACATATGAGGACAAATCATATATTTATTTATTTATATATTTTAAGCAGTTAATAAGACGGAAAAACAGAAGTACCTGTCTATTACTGTATTGTGCCCGGGTATTAAGAATGCACCTATTTATTTATTATAAAGATTTTTTTTTTAATTTTTTTTTAAGACTAGTTATACTTATTCGTTTATTCGTTTCTGGTTGAAGAAGCGTTTAATACGTAAAGGATATATCATGAGTGATGAGATCCCTATATTTTTGTAATTCTTTAATTTATTTTTTATTGTAACTATGAATTGTGTACATTGTTCAATTGATTGATTTGTGAATTATTTTGTGCTATACATTTTGGACCGGTTTTGCCTGATATTGAATGTTACCGTCGTCATATTTTTTTGACGTATAAATACAGAATGCTGAAATTATCGAATTCGATCGGTCAATCAATTTTGCATAATATAGTTGCCTAAATTGTGCACCGCGTGCATTTAGCGGATAAAAATCGTTTTTTTTTGCAAAGAACTCATCCAATGAAATGGCTACAAAAACATTAAAATTATTCAAGTTGTTTTAAAGTCTTGTTAATTCCACAAAACATTAATTTTTTTAGTTATAACAAATATTGAAAAACGTAAATCGACTGTCAAATCTAACAAGAATCATACATTTTTATCGATATTTTCTAATCGCTGTGTCCCCGCTCTAGCAAACCGGTCTACAGTTATGAAAAACTATGTGGGTAATGTTACGTCAACTCCTGCGCAGGTCAGCGCGGCCACGGATTAGACTATACCGGACACGGTGTACTAACGCAATCGCCTAATTTATTTTGACCCATGTATTCATATAATTTGAACGAAGCTTGAGCTCAGATGTGCTGGTGTGTTGCAAAGTATTATGGATTTTGATCTTGGATGTCGAACAGCCGTTGTGGGTCAAAGAATAATTAGTTTAATTGATTTATTTAGCCGAATGATAGCTTCCTCAGACTCAAATTAACCTAAAGTTATTTTGAGTATGTAACTTTAAGGTCAACTTTTTGCAATTTGTACTTTTTTTTTTTAAAGACGTGAAATCAAATTAGGCTACATTTCAGTCCTTTTCAAATTTCCGTACCCGAAGGGTGCCAAAAGGACCTTAATCTAAGTCTCCGCAGTCCGTCCTACCATTCGTCAGTCCGTCTGTCAGTCAGACTCGAGTCCGCGTTCTGTGTTACGCGCTTAAAGCTGGGCATTCACGGACACGCCGTTTGTCTCAGGGACCGATGGAGTGAATACTACTGGATGGGCGTAATATATTGACCACATTCACGGGCGCGCCACGACACGCCTAAACGGTGTGACATCACGGAGCAGACTGATTAGAAAATGGTAGCTAGAGAACGCATTCACGACGAAGCCATTTGGCTTGGCGCGGAGGCGTGGCGTGTTCCAACGTTGAATTTCGACATTCACGATAGTTCCATTTGGATGGCGCGTTGGCGCGTCGCGCTGACTTTCCGTTCATTTGGAAATAAAACGGACCGCGCCAAGTACTTTTAAACGCTACAGTTTTGACATTCACGGATCGATTTTGGCGCGGCGCTGCTCTATTCGGCTTGTTGGAGCGGTCGTGACGTTAATGCCCAGCTTTAAATCGCAAAATTAATAAAACCCGCTAAGTGCGAGTCAGACTCACACACGAAGGGTTCCGTACCAATAAATAAATAAATATCAGGGAACAATGTCACTCCAATTGACCTAGTCTCAAACTAAGCTCTAGACTTGTACTATGGGTACTAGACAACGATATAAATACTTATATGGAGAAATATATACTTAAATACATAGAAAACATCCATGACTCAGGAACAAATATTCGCGCTCATCACAAATATCTGCCCTTACCGGGATTTGAACCCAGGAAGCTTCTTAGGCAGGGTTACGAACTATGCTAACGCGTTGTCATAATGTTAAGTGCGAGCAAAAAACGTCGACTTTTTAGCGCCCATTAATGTTACATACACATGTTATGGCGGCCCTCCGATGCACACTTTGTGAAAATTTCAAGTGTCTAGCTATTACGGGTCAAAAGATACAGCCCTATGACTGATGAAGGGGCAGCGAGGCCCGGGTAATAGGGTCCCGTTGATCGTTTGGGTACGGAACCCTAAAAACTACATTCGAAAGGGCCGCAGCAAAATGGTCGACGTGGCGAAAGATCTTGATTAGAAATCGCATATGACGTGTAGAGGCATTCCATCTTAGTCCTTAAGATATGCACTGTACAGTCTAAAGTATATCAACACAGCCATCGCGTCACATATACCTAAGCATTCTCCAATGGTTACCAATCTGAAACACTAAAAAACTTTTGCCAGCTGTTTCATTTGCCATAATTTTCAAAATTATTTTTTTTTTTTTTTTTGTCTGAAATGTTATAAAATAAACCTAACCTAATCTACAGGTTCTGTAAGTATATCTCATTAAACATTTTGAAAAGTTATTGGGTTCAGAATAAAATGAAAATTATGGGAAATGAAAATTATGGCAAATGAAACAGCTGGCAAACGTATTTAGTGTTTGCGATAGGATACCTTCTCCAATAGGCAGAGCTTCTGTCGAACGATCGAACGTATAACGCTGCCTAACGTATAATGTGTTTTGTACACTCCGACGGGACTACTTAAAGTCGCCTGTTTAATATAAGCTGCGCTGCGTTCACTCGTACACTCGTTCGACCGACGAAACGCCGTTTTTAAGAGAATAACACCCCAGTTGTCGGTCTTACCCTGCGTAGAACTCACTCAGAAACTGTCACATTTTCTAGGAAGAACTAGTCATTATGACACTTCCCTAGAATATAACCACTAAGTAAATCATTATTTGTGGCGTTTTATATGAAAAGGGACCTTATTGTCGATGGCGCTTCCGTCATTATTAAAGATCCTCCGATATAAATACAACGTTGCATGACACAGTGCGGCGTAAGCGCCATCGACAATAAGGTCCCTTGTCGTAGATAACGCCACATTTTCATACAAAGTTCTAAAAAAAAATACTTCAGCGGCGGATAAAGGAACTCTCACGTCACGTGCACGATAGAAATCAACTTTTGCAAGTAAGGCTGCGGCTCTACTGAGGCGGAGACGAGCGGAGCGGAGCAGAGCGGAGCTGTGCCTATATTAACCAATAGAAGGCGCATGTGGTCACGTCGAGCGCGCCTTGCGCACGTTAATTAAGATTATATTGGGTAATATTGGCACAGCTCCGCTCCACTCCGCTCATCTCCGCCTCAGTGGAGCCGCAGCCTAAGTATGGGCAAGGTCGCCGGCAAGAAGCGAATCGGATGAAGGGAAAGTCAAGGCTCCGCGTCATCCGAGAGTGGACGGACAGGGATTGCTAGCGCATCCAAACTCCTACATCTTGCAAAAACAGACTCTATCAGACAGATTCCAAGATCTGACAGCCGACCCTCTTTAGTTGGAGAGGCACTTGAAGAAGAGTTCAACGATTTTGCAATGAAAGCGTAACATACAATATTAAGAGAATTAAAATTGACTAACGGGTTAAAGTTAAAAGTAGAACGTGAAATTAATAACTGGTGACCGTAATTAAATTTTCTCATAGTCCGTCAACCTGACGTCCTGGTGTCACAAGTCTTCACAAGCGGCTTCTTCTTCTTCTTCTGGTGTTTAACTACTCGTACTGAGGGCCCTGCAAAGATGCACTACGCTAACTAACGTTTCTATTCGATTCGTTTTTAAACCAATCGCGTCACTGGGAGATGACGTGATACGAAAAGTCACGTGGTCTACCAGTGACGCGATTGGTTTAAAAACGAATCGAATAGAAACGTTAGTTAGCGTAGTGCATCTTTGCAGGGCCCTCTGATCAAACAACAGGGCCTAAGGGCCTGTTGTTTGATCAGAGCCTCTATTCTAGGCGCTAAAAACGATATCGTAGTTTGCCAGTTATGGTATTGTTATGACGTCAGCCGCCATTACTGTCAAGAAAATAAGAGCTATCAAAACGTTGACAATACCATAACAGATCAAATACGATATTGTTTTTACCGTGTTGAGTAGAGGCGCAGTAGTTAACACAACTAATTGTTAAAATTCGAAAAAGGAATCGAAAATTTGACGCATCTCCTTGAGATTTAACCATTAGTTACGATTTTTAACGATATGTTAGTTTAACTACTTGGGAGTTATTATGAAATAGCTATGCAGTTCATTTTACAGCGAGCGTAAGGGACAGAGCTTTAGCAGTTATATAGCTCTGTCCTTTTCTCTCAGCGTAAACTGAGCTGCTTCGTTTAGTACCGTAAAATGGGGTGAATAGAGATTCGTGGGGTGAATAGAAATACAATCTAAAATAAGTCATAACTTGTTACTAATAAGAACAAGTATTACATTGACAAGTCTTTTGGAAAATTACATTAAAATCTCAGTCTTATAATTAGTAGAATATGCTTTATTTTAGGCTGTATTTCTATTCACCCCGCGAATCTCTATTCACCCCATTTTACGGTATGCAAGAGATAGTGATGCCATCTATTGACAAAACAGGGCAACTGTACAACGCCATCTAGTGCAAAGTAGAAATTAAGTTCCAAGTGAATTCATAGTGCTACTATTCACCAACAGATGGCGCACCTAAGCTTTAACAAGTTGAATGGAAAAACAGCAAATAATTAACTAATTACATAATTATTATAATTGGTACATTGTAAGTGATAAACTAAGTCCAGGGCCATTTTAACTCTATAACGAGGTGATTACAGACTAGCTGACATGGAAATACCTATGTTCATGTTATATTATTCAAAGCAGTGTCCCCTGAACCAATTGTACAAATTGTATCATAGAAAATCCTCTTTTATAACGTCTACACGTCTAAATTTATATTTTCAGTGGAATCATCGTCATCATCATCAGCCACTGGACACTGCTGGACATAGGCCTCTCCATATGCACGCCACTGAGCACGATTCTCGGCTCCCCTCATCCAACTACTGCCGGCCACCTTAAACAATTAATTAGTAATTATCTTTTTTGATTCTAGACTGTCAAATGGTAAATGAAGTCTAGGATGAAGCTCGGTGGTTCAGTAAAAGCCTATTCATTTTTTTGAAGTATTTGAAGACATCCAAATTAAATCCTGGATTTACACAGCTACTTTCCATTCCGGAAAAGTTTAAAATTTACGAGAGAAAAACGGTAATCGAAATCTATAATCTATGGCCGGAAAACTACTTAATTCGATGAGGCGCGAGGCGACGCACACAAACACCTTCCGAGAAAAATTATCTAAATTATTTTGATTTTACTTTAAAATATTTTACACCGATTTAGGAGTATTTGAATAACATAAAAGGTAACTCGTAATAATACAGTCTTGACCGATATACTTTTTTATTTTAACGCTATGTTCTAGAACTTCATTTTCATTACATATTTATAAAACCAAGTCGCTTTCCGCGTCGGTCGTCTATCTGTCTGTATATTCGCTAACTTCTCCTAAACCCCGCAACGGATATATACGAGGGCAGAGTGAAAAGTCTGGAAAAAATTTTTTTTGGTAAAAGTAAATATTTATTTTTCAACGTAGTCCCCATTTAACACAATACACTTGGTCCATCGTTTTTGTGATGTTTTTGCGATGATTTCTTCGTTGGAACCAAATCTTTTTCCACCAAGCCATTTCTTCAAGTTTGGGAAAAGAAAATAGTCGCAGGGGGCTAAATCAGGAGAATAAGGCGGATGCGGGAGCAATTCGTAACGCAGCTCGTGGATTTTAGCCATAGCAACGACACAAGTGTGGACCCGTGCGTTGTCTTGGTGAAAAATGATTTTCTTTTTCGCCAAATGGGGTCGTTTTTCCACTAAAACCTCATGAAATCGCTGTAACAAGTTGGCATAATATTCGCCGGTAATCGTTTTACCTTTTTGAAGGTAATCAACATATATTACACCACGAGCATCCCAGAAGACCAGGACAGTAGCCATAACTTTATTCGCAGATAAAACTGCTTTGGCGTTCTTTGGTGCAGGTTCACCTGAAGCAATCCATTGTTTTGACTGCTTCTTGGTTTGTGGTGTATGATGATGAATCCAGGTTTCGTCAACAGTTATGAAACGACGCAAGAAGTCCTTTTCATTACACCTAAACTTCGCCAAATATGCCTCTGACAGGGTCACCCTAGTGCGTTTTTGATCCACTCGCGCACCCAACGGGCGGAGAGCTTCTTCATATCCAAACAAGTGTGAAGGATATTACGAACCCGTTCGTCTGAAATGCTTACAATATCAGCTATCTCACGGACCTTTACTCTTCGGTCGTTCAATACGATGTCATGGATTTTGGTGATCATCTCTGGTGTAGTGACTTCAACTGGGCGTCCGGGTCGGTCGGCGTCAGCAATGCTTGTACGGCCGCAACGAAAATCCGTAAACCACTTGTGGATCATTTTAATCGATGGAGCAGAGTTCCCGTAATATTTGTCATATTTTTTTTTTGATTCCGTAATTGTTTTTTTTCGCGAAAAATTATGTTTAATCAGAACACGAAACTCCCTTTTCTCCATGTTTGCAAACACCAAAGTGATTGTTTTGTTTTTCATAGCTGTCAAGAAAAAAATAGCCGTGCGAATTGGCTGAAAATATACGATTTACCTCCAAAAAGGCTGCATTACAATTTGACATTAATGAATTTGTGAAAAAGATACCCCTAATATGATTTTTACCAGACTTCTCACTCTGCCCTCGTATTTTTTACTATTACTATAATCCTACTAATATTATAAATGCGAAAGTTGTGTGTTAGTTTTTTACCCCTTCACGCTGCCTGCGGCTGGACCGATTTGGATGTAATTGGAATGGAGTTAGCTTTTATCCTGGATTAAGACATAGGCCACTACTTATACCAGAAATTTAAAAAAAATACGAGACAAAAATGATAATTCGATGCGTCAGCGGAAGTTCGTTATACATAAACACCGTCCGTAAAAAAATATCTAAATGATTAGTCGGCCGACTGGCCAGTCGGCAAAATCCGTAGTCGGCCCATCTCTAGTATATACCCTTTTTTATTACGAGTTAAGTAGACTTCACTAGGACCCAGGATAAATAGGAACTGAACTCGGTTCCTATTTACCCTAAGGTGGCTTGTGTGTTCGTTTATCTTCTCTACATAAAATAAAGCTAGCCTGCTGTGTTGTGGACCTTCCATCAAAGCCGTTACTTGCACAATGAAAGGTCAAGATAAGGTGGGGACGAACTCTCCTCTCTTATATAAGATACAACAGGCTTCAAGACCTTGGCATTTCTTAATGTTTACTTCTTTTATTGCATACAACGTCTAGTCTTAACACTGTTACACTGGACAAGATCAAGATCATTCGTTTAGTTTTTTAGGGTTCCGCAGGGTAGCCAAACGGGACCCTATTCATTAATAGGGCCCAAGTGAAAAAGGGTACAAGTCGACTTAACTCGTAATAAAAAATGGTATACAGTGTGTTACGGGCATGCGGGCAAAACTGTCGATAATATGTTGCTTTAGCAATTGTTTGCAAGTATTATCAATTAAAAAATAATTAAAATAACCTGACAATAAATTTTCTTAGATACTGTCCATTTTTAATGTAGTGCATGGGGTACGTATCAGAACGCTTAAATTTAATAAGCCTAATGTATCATAATCCCTAAAAGTTCATAATACCTAAAAGTTGTTTTTTCTGAAACCGTAAATTTTTCAGGATTGTTACAAAACAAACCTAACCTAACCTAATGAGTTCTATACAATGGCGTTTTCAAAATTCCTGAAAAGTTTACGATTTCAGAAAAAACAACTTTTAGGTATTATGAACTTTTAGGGATTATGATACATTAGGCTTTTTAAATTTAAGCGTTCTGATACGTACCCAGTGCATGTGCTGCGTGTTCATCGTTATCAGTATCGCTGTTGCTTAGTACAAGGCATGTCGTGGTCCGGGGGCAAATCATAATAATCAAAGTATCCGTCGACTGTCATTTACACTTGTCAAATTGCTGTGCTTTACATTGCTGGCAATTAAATTTTTGTTAGATAGTTAACAAAGCCTAAAAATTTGTTTATTAATTAAATTAATGTCATGGTTACGTTACAGATATACGTTATTTTAACCTCCTTTAAAAAAAGCCAGGGTGCTGGTAACACACTGTATACATGAACGGAGTATACTAGACTTAAACCCTTTTTCACTTGATCTTCAGAAGAGTAGGTATACCCTTTTTCACTAGGACCCCATTGCCTACGCTGTCCGTCCGTCGGTCCGTCCGTCCGTACGCCCTAATGTTAAACAGCTGTAGGTATCTTTTGAGCCGTAATAGACCGTGGGTTGTTTTTTTCATAATGTGCGTTATCATTATTACAGCGGATTTATAAAAAATAATAATATAATGGTATCTCGCCATGCATGAAATGTTTTTTTCAACGTGTTTTTATTTTTGTTGTGTCGTATAAACAGTAAAACATACAAGCGTGGGGATGATAATAGTACAAACTCTGAATAAAAACAACAAATACACAGAAATGGTCCAGTGTGAGTGAGTTGGGCTTGCGCTGATTCGGTTCGAAATCGGAATATTATATTAACTACTTTGCGGCGATGCGGAACCCTCGGTGCGCGCGTCGGACTCACACTCAGGGTTACCAGATGAAAAAATGAAAAGTCCGGAGAAAAGGCGAGATTTCTATTGAAAAATGCTGAGATTTTGTTGGAGTTTGAGAATTTTCTCTCGAACGTAATTACAAATTCAAAAATGTCAGCACCAAAGTTGATTACTTGAATTATTTTCTCTATTAGGAAGATTATTTTTAGTTTCTTTAACTTTTTATTAAAGAGATCTTTAAAATGTACTGTATTTTAATGAAAATTCTTTAAATCCGGCCGCAATCCTGAAAAGAGTCCAAAAATCCTGAAATCTGAGGACAAATCCTGAGATATGGTAACCCTGCTCACACTTGACCGGTTTTCTATGCGATTAACAAGACATTTGGAACTACCTATTGCATTTTTAATAAATAATATTCATTACACTACATTTATATTCACACTAAAGCTATTTTAAATACCTAACTAAACTAAATTAAAAAGCTATTAAGACCTGATATAAAACTTAAACGAAAGCAATATGCGCCTTGAATCTCGGAATACGACTAATGAGAAAATAAACTGGTAACTTACTTCTAGGGTTTAAAAAGGTAAAACAAAACTCGTCCGGTGTCTGGTTTAATACACACTATAAATACATAGGTAGGTATAAAATGCTCTCTTTGAGCTCAGACGCCCTAGCCATGCATTACGCTATCTAGCGTTTCTATTCGATTCGTTTTTAAACCAATCGCGTCACTGGTAGATGACGTGATACGAATCACGTATGTACAGTAAACCAATTTGATTTCCAGGCCACTTTGGACTATGTTAAAGTAACGTTGTCAACCAAAACGTAAGAGACTTCCTATGATTTGGTTTACAACGTCACAGTGACAAAGTCCATAGTGGCCTGGATATTAAATTGCTTGACTGTAAGTCAAAAGGTTACATTTTCGTCCGCGAACTTAAGAGGTTATGGTAGAATATTTACTCGAAAACTTACACAACAATAATGGAGCCTGAAAACATTATTTTTATTCAGGCATTCATGTAATAACAGAAAGCAAGCTTTAAAACCCGACAACATATATCATCTCATCAGTCTATACATATAATAATTCCATGTTAACAATCCGCCATTTTAGTATTTTTAGGGTTCCATGCTAAAAGGGACCCTAATAATATGCCTCCGCTGTCCGTCCGTCCCAGGGATGTTGCGGATGTCGATTTTTTCACATCCGCGGATGTGAATGCGGATCCATGTTACCGACGTGTAAAAGAGCCCTCATGTGGCCAATTTACCTACTGAATAAATATTTTGAATTTTGAATTTTGAATTTTGATGCGGATTTTTGAAGGCTCACATCCGCGGATGCGGATGCGGATGCGGATGTTTAAGATCTTATATCAATATAGTATATGAGTGAAGAATTAAAACAAAGAAAGTAATTAATCTATGCGCTGTGGATTACTTAATCCACAGCGCAAACAAACACGTAATGATTTATTTACAAGAAACAAATGATGCACCACAACAAACGCGTCGGATCTTATCACCACTTTTTTCGCTCCCATTGGTCATTGTCACGTGCGAACTGCACGCGCCATTCGCCGGCCCCGCCCAATTTCTTTCTTGTCACTACTTGTATTACATCCGCATCCGCATGAACATCCGCATTGATTATTGCGGATGCGGATGCGGATGCTGATGTCCAAATCTATGCGGAAGCTCCGCATTTACGGAAGCGGATGCGAATATTCGCAACATCCCTAGTCCGTCCTAACTTAAAAGAGCTGCATCTATCTATGAAATAATAAATGGGTCCCATACAAGAAACGTTTTTTCCACATTATTTTTGTTATGTCGTAAAAACGGTAAAACATACAAGAGTCGGGTTTGGGTAAAAGTGTTGTCACTTGTCATTTGTAAAAGTCATACATTTTCAAGGTGAGCGGCCATTCGTAAAAGTGGTAAATTATGATAGAATTATTACAAATACTAAAAAAAGGTCACGTGTGCGTTGGGATCACACTGATTCGAGTCGAAATTTAATTCAAATTGCAATATAATAATACCTCCTGTGCGGCGGTACGGATTATACGGAACCCTCGGTGCGCAAGTCCGACTCACACTTGACCAGTATTTTATAATTAAAGTATCCAGTGACACTCACGATGCTAAACCGAATCCAACGACACCTCATTTTTCGAAATCGGACCAACAGTTCAGTCGCTATCAGAGAACACAGAACTATGCATACATACATGTCAGAAACCTATCCTTCTCCGGAAATCGTGTAAAAATAGGAATGCTATATCGCGCCCTTGACTTAAGGTCTGAGGGCCCTGCAAAGATGCACTACGCTAACTAACGTTTCTATTCGATTCATTTTTAAACCAATCGCGTCACTGGGAGATGACGTGATACGAAAAGTCACGTGGTCTACCAGTAACGCGATTGGATTAAAAACGAATCGAATAGAAACGTTAGTTAGCGTAGTTCATCTTTGCAGGGCCCTCTGTTCATTCTTACTTGTCTTATATAGTAAACAACTTTCTAACCTAAAAATGAACCTTTTTTGGCTAAAACAGCTATTTTAAACAAAATAAAGCAATCACAGACAATTACATTAGCCAAGTGAAGTCTATAAATGTTTATTCAGTTTAGTTTATTTACGATAAAAGAGCTGTTTTATCCGAAAATGGTTAATTTTGAGGTTAGAAAGTTGTTTACTAGAATAGTAAAAGATAAGCAAGATCAATGAACAGAACTCAGGTCCACGGCCCTATACCACAGACAAAATAAAAAACTAACTTCGCCCTACACTTCTAGAACCGGCCTAGCGCCATCTTCCGGACACCATCGCAAACACTTGGTATTATTAAAATTACGTTCGGATCAGGCAAATATAATCCATCGGTCAACGACGTAAGAACTGCAGCGCACGCTTTTATATCACGGTTGTGGTAATCTGCCACATCTGTGTAATTGCACCAGGTAGATCTTGTTAACCGTACAACTGCAGAGGTGAAGAAAATGAATAATATTTTTATTTATTTTTTGTCCCGGGAGTATATTGGTACGCATTTATTTTTCGTGGTAAGAAATAGGCTACATATGTATTTAATGAATCGTATCCGTAGTTCAAATATGATCTCCTACAAAAGTTTACCTCTATTATGTTGGTAATTAGATAATAGAAAATTATGAGTGTCATTACAGGAAAAATAAGTAAGAACAATAGTATCGGGATTAGTAAAACAGTGTTGGTTTAATTCCACTTTGTTTTAGTCTATCTATATTAGTACTATGTATACATATCGTACTCATATTGTTATGGTATAGCTCTAACTCAATTGAAAGTAAGGTTATTGTGATAATAAATAGACAAGATGAACTTAAAACGGAATAAAGTACCGTATCAAATTAACTTTATCGTTAAAGTTGACGTTTCAAATTGACACTCATCCTGAACTCCAAGAAAATAAGAAGTCAATAAATGCGAGTCCGTCTCGTACTTGATCAGTTTTTAAGATGAAATCAAATTAACCAATACAATAATTAAACATAAACGTCCAAGAACGAGTTGGTTTCGCACACGAAGGATTCCGTACTAGCGTAAAATATTAAGGTAGAGCGAAAAACGCCTAAAAATCACGTTTTTTTATGCGGGCCCCATTATTTTTTTACTTTATTTTATTTTTATTAATAAAAATTATTATTTGTTATTATAGCGGCCATATTAAAACATACTCTGTGAAAATTTCAAGTGTATGGCTATCACGGTTCAAAAGATACAGCCCTGTGACAGACGGCCGGACAGCGAAGCCTTAGTAATAAGGTCTTGTTGGCACCCTTTGGGTACCCTTTAAAACAATTTAGTCGGAAGAACTGATCCTTGTATCGCAAAATTATATTTTCGCAGAAGGGTTAACCACTGAAATTTTCTTTTTCTATTGATTTGTCAAATGGCTAAATATTGTAAAATTCCATATCATGAACGTAAAAACACTTCTTTAATTAGGTGTAGCGGTTAATTTGCTAAATTGCGTAAGAATACGATTTGGAATACTTTCGAACATTAGCTAATTTATAGCTTTAACGACCCTATGCAGCAGAGTGTTAACAAATTTATTTGTGCGCGTGGAAAAATCTTGAACTAGCATCCATCGATAGTAAAAACCATACTTCCTGGTAAGCCAGCGCGACCGCCAACGGTATTAATAAGTTTGTAATTACAAGACGCGGGTAGCATGCGAGATGTTTTATTATATCGAGTACGTTGAGTCGCCCGCCATTGTTGAAATAGAAGCCATCCTATAGAGTTCTATATTCAAATTGCATTTTTAAATTTAGCGTTTTGTTTGTGTATTGTGGTTTTGATTGTGTTACTGGCAGGTTTGTTTGTTGTTTTAAATTTGATAGCTTTAAGTTTTTTTTTAATTTTAAGTGACATTTAGGTACAAAAATAATTTTAATTTTATTTATGTAGGCCTAATTCTAACTTAAGAAATACTTTTTTATGTTGGAACTTTTTTTTTAACATTAGGTACCTATGTTTTTTTTAGAATAATATATTATTGTGAGATATACATCTCAGCAAAAAGATGAATCTAATTTAAGTAAAAAACATAGTTTAGCGGTGTCAAATGTAGCTGTCAGTATAAAATCTGAATTTAAGACTAAATCTAGATTTATATTTTTCATGCAAGTGTCTTATGTTTATTTATAGGGAGCCCGTTGCTTGTTTCCCATAATTTTTATTGGTCATGTCCTAATGTTGACATAATGATTGATAGCCATTATAATGTATTTTATATCGCTGGAACCTTACCCTTTTCACAATTTCTTTAATATCTAACGTGTACACAAGGCTAGGTTAGGTTAGGTTTGATTTATAAAAAATCTGATTAACAGTTTCTTAAAAAATAAGTTTTGACGTGCGATATGACCTAAACCACATTATGACTAAAAATTATTATGGCAGACGATATAGACCCTTATTTTTATTACTGATTTGGTTAAAAACAGGAAAATTACCATTTTACGTCATTTAAACATAAATTGCAAGTTAATCGTCAGGAAAAGTATATAACGTTCTAAAAATACCTCAAACTGAGTACCTACACATAATTTATGAGAAATAATCCTCCGCCGTGTCTGTATGTTAGCGCTAATCACAGAAACTACTGCACGGATTTTGATGCGGTGTTCATCATTATTTAGACTTTTTCTTGAGATTGGTTAAATCTACGCAGTCTTAGGATTGCAGTCTTAAGATTTTAGTCTTGTGAATGTAAATATCTTTGGGTCTCTCTCAGATCTCACTTACCATCGATGGACTGTGCGCTCGTTGGCCTTCGCTTTAATATGAAAAAAAAAACCGGGCGGGCCATGCTCGCTGTAGGGTTGCGAAGCCGTTACTACAAACACAACATAGGTACTATCTCAAAGAACATTTATGAACGAATAAACTTTTCTATTTAAAATTATTTAGGTACTATCTTAGATAATTTTAAGTACTTAGGTATACACTTCTGCCGCCTGTAAGGTCTGTTAATTCTTACTTGTCTTGTATAATAAAACACTTTCTAACCTCAAAATGAACATTTTTTGGCTAAACAGCTCTTTTATCGTAAATAAAATAAACCGAGTAAACACTTTGGGCATCACATGTCTGTGATTGCTTTATTTTGCTTAAAATAGCTGTTTTAACCGAAAAAGGATCATTTTGAGGTTAGAAAGTTGTTTACTATATACCTAGGACAAGTACCTAAGAATGATAGACCTTATCTAGGAATCAATCAAATCTACTTAGTCGTGATAGCTTTCCTTTTAATTTCTTTATTATGTGCTTTCATTTAAGATATTTCATTATTTATATCACTTGTACTTTTGCCTGTAAGGGGACACCTAACTAATGATACCTCACACGATGTCACATAGACTCAAGTAATGGGCGGCTGACAGATGCAAAATGATGACGAAAGCATAACATGGACAAGACTTTTATTATAATAATAATTGTCACGTCCTACCGAATTTATTGAGAGTACGCCGGTAGTGTGAACAGAAGAGGGTAGTAGGTTCGTAGGGGGTGGTCTGGTTCTGCGAAGCGAGCTAGCACTTCCCTCGCAGTTTAGTGGCGCGGAGCGGCGGTGAGGAAACCGACGGCAGCCCGACGGTGTGCGACGACAGGACCCTGGCGTCGGGGGTAGCACCCTGTGTGTAGCACCGGATCCCTCTCGACGATCCTGGTCGCGTATGTAGAGGCCGCACCGGCCAAGTAGTGAAGTATTCAGCAGCAGGAGCAGTAGGCAACCGTGGATGTATATGATGTAATTGACAGATCAAGAGACTCTCGCTAAATGGCTGGATCAAGGGCCAGATACAGAAGGCAGTACTCCTCGACACGGCACGTATTGTGAGGAGGTTCCTCTCTCTGCAGCCCTAACCACCGGTAGCTTGAGCCTTGCCCCGCTGCCGGCGGCACTCGTAGGTTAGGTTTTTTATAATGTCTATTTTTTTGTATTAGTATTGTTATTTTACTTTTATATTTGAATATTTGTTATAAAAAACCTAATGTACAGAAAATTAAATAAATATCTACAATAAAAAAATAGAGGAATTTAGATTTAGACTGTACTATAGTTGTAAGATTATTGTTATTTTTATCTACTAATTGTATCTTCTAGAAATAGGCGTTACATATCGGTTGCTGTCGCACACGATCTGGGCTTCACAGAATACCAGCGTTGCAGCACTAACAAGTTTAGTGTCGCAACACAATGCTGAGTGAAGACCCATATTGATTGATGTCACACTACCGCACCCTAAATGTTAAGATTAAGTAGTAATTAAATTATATGTTTAAGTTGGTGATGGTGCTGTGTGTGAGATCGATTAAATATTTTCATTTTCATTTTCTTTTTTTTTTTTTCATTTTCATTTCATTTCAATAATAATAATAATAATCTTTTATTTAGCAGGTATGTCACCCATAATAGTGTTAAAATAATACAAAATATAACAATAATACAAATAGAACAAGACAGTTACAAAAATACAACACATTAAAGTTGGTTAACAACTAGGTACTTGCGGTTCGGCTGCGTGTGCGTTTGTAACCAGTGCAAACAAATAATGTTTTTGTATAAATTTTCACCGGTGGTTTATTAAATTTCGAGTACTATTTATATATGAAAATATATGCAGTTTTTGTTTTAAATCAGTACATGGTGACAAAGTTCCAAATAATGGTGAAGTGACACTTTACGAATACGCCCCTCTTACTTCTGTAGATACAAAATTTTACATTTGTATGAACACCAAACATTTATTTTTTCAAATCCTTGTAAAACTATAGGTATAGGTTATAGGTTCGTTAACTTTTTGATTGGTTGTCAAAATCGAAAAGTCATATTTGTAGGCAATTGTATGGGAAAAACGTAAGCATCCCTAATAACGTGACCACCTCTGTATATGTATATGTACAGTCAACAGCATAAATAAGTGATCATTTATGTACCTTGTCATTTTAACATCGTGTTTGAAATGTCATACAAAATTGTGAAATGATTGAAAGCGACAAGGTACATAAATGATCACTTATTTATGCTGTTAACTGTACCAAATATAAACTCAACCGGTCCATTAGTTTCGGAGCAAATTGGCTGTGACAGACGGACGGAAAGTCTGACACGCGAGTAATCCTATAAGGGTTCCGTTTTTCCTTTTGAGGTATGGAACCCTAAAATATAAAAATAAAAGTTTCTTGGATTCCCTTATCATTTTACTTTTTAGATTTTTTTATTATGTGTTCTTGTAATCTTCCGTTTTCACACTTATTCTGAAAAAAAAACAACCGGGTATCTGTAAAGGTTCAAAAAATACAGTACTTTTAAGGTAGGACGGACAACGAAGGCTTCCTAAAAGGGTTCCGTTTAGCATCATTTGGGTACGGTACCCGAAAATGAAATGTCATGTTGTTTCGGGATAAAGACTATCCTATGTCCTATTCCAGGACCTAACCTATATGTGTGCCAAGTTTCATCCCGATCCGTTCAGTGGCTGAAGCGTGATTGAGGAACAAACATACAAACATCCAAACATCCAAACTTTCTCATTTATAATATTAGCATAAGAATATTAGTAAGAAAGTAAGATTTAGTTAATGATATCATCACAACTCCTGCAATTTAGCGGTAACCGTAATAAAGTAATTAATAAAGTATTTTAATTTGGTTTTATTAATGCATATTCGCTAAAATTAATTAGTGGTACGTTTCCACGTTAGTTAACGATATAGTACGAATGAATACTACATTGACGTTAATCATTTAGTTACTGAATGTTGTGTCATACTTATTTATATTTAGGTATTGCATCAATTGCATCCTTAAACACTTACAAAACAAACTGCATTTATTATCATGTTTTGTTATCTTGAAATGTGTTTTTTAGGGTTCCGTAGTAAAACTAGGAACCCTTATAGTTTCGCCATGTCCGTCTGTCCGTCCGTCCGCAACCTAGCTCAGGGACTCTTAGTACTAGAAAGCTGTAATTTGGCATGAATATATGTATAAGAACGACTATCTAGCCAAATGTGTTTCCAAGCCCAATAAAATAAATATTTCAAATGCGCTCGACGGTTATATTATAAATTTCATCCGTTAAAGTTCGTTGACGGAGCGATACGAAGTGTCCGTGTCGGCATCCGACATGAGAAGGCAGCACTGTGACTGAGGTCACTGAGGTCACTGAGGTCACAATAGGGAAAATGCATTGATTTTATAAATCGCATTTCTTAAAAAAATATGAACATACCGTGAAGGAGATCACCAAAAGTGAAATTATAATTAAAATCGGCCAAGAAATACGGATGATACTGATCAGATACGAAATCAAATTAAAAATAAAATTAGTATTACCTACTGTGCGGCGGCACGGAAACCTCGGTGCGCGAGTCCGACTCGCACTTGACCGGTTTTACCGACAGTTCTACTAAAAAGGTTGTCTGGAATAGACTGCCTGTTGCATACTACATAATAAATAGGTAAAAAATCTTTATAACTTAAACGTCTAAAGTTGTACCAAAAACTACAAAATAATTAGGACACTTATCTGGACCATCGTCAGATTCTGACATCGGGTAAGAAATCATGCTATAATATTCATGCCTTTTTTTACAGCTTCAATAAAAGCTGATTCATGTAACAAACAGGTGAGACAAAATTATTGAGTAGCTATAAAAATAACCAAGATATAAGCCAACAAAGATTTGTTCCTATCTTTATCTAGCAAACAGAATTTAACATGATATTTGTATGGCCAACGTGTTACATGACGTCACAGTGCATACGGATCTCTCTGTCTAATCGCCGTCTAATTAGCAGTTTAAAATGCTTGTATCATCCGTAATTCTTGGCCGATTTTAATTTTAATTTCACTTTTGGTGTTCTCCTTTATTATATGGAGACTTTCTACATCTCCTTACCTATGTATATTTTTAATTTTTATTTGAACTTTGGAGACTTTACATTTCCAATTTAAATTGAATATACTTTGAGTCTCATAATTGCTCTTGGGACCTGTACAGTCGCCATCAGATATATTGGAGCGGCCGAGGTACTCAAATATTTCTGAGCAGCAATAAATTTCAATAAATTCTTTACGGTAAATAAGGTCAATAACATCTGAACATCCAATTCGCCACAAATATATGAGCAGTGGTTTTTCAATTAAATCTGAACACACAACGAGACAATAATATCTGAAAGCACAACTCGTCAAAGTTATCTGCACAGACAGGGTGATCATAAATATCTGAACATTTAAGGAAAATATACCTTAAAGCACTAGGCATACAGTTTAAAGGTAATCGTACAGATGTAATGAATTTTCCTTTTACAAAATAAGTAGGTATACAAAATATAAATCTGCGAAAAGCAACTTCACGGTCTTGTTACAAGAGACACATTTGAATAAAATATTTGGCAATTCACAAAAACGGTAACATAACCGTCATTGCATATAATTCACTGCGTGTCTTTATCAAATGTAAATATGTAATATTGAAGCTGCCAAATGAAAATAGGTACGAATGCTTTGCAATATTTCATCCACTATAGTGTCAGTCGCCATGGCCTAGCGGTTTAGTAATTAGATTTTTTTTTGTATTTTACTAAGAATTCATGTTCTTTTTTTTTCTAATTTATTATTTTTATTTAATGGAAACTGTAAACAAACTTATTTGCCGTGCATTTAGCCCTTAACCATATTTTGTTACTTTACGAACTGAAAATGAGAAGGCACTTGTCCCACCGCAGACGGTTAGCGAGAAGCGAGCAGCGTGAAGCGAATGTGTAGTTCCAATAGTATTTTCGGTAGCCTATAAGAGGGTGTTCGATTGCGGCGGGCGTACATTCGCTCCACGACCTAGCTTGCGGCCCTGCACAAATCCGCACACAAGACGCATGTGTTCAGCGGTATTAAAAGAAATTAAAATTATCATTGTTGTGTAAACTAGATCCCAACAAAAACATAAATGTGTACAAAAAGGCCATATTTCTAAATTCTGCCAATTGTTGTATCTGAAAGAGTCACAGAGTCCGGCCGACACATGCATACCGCACGTTTCGCACAGTACGAGTAAGATAAGGACGCCATTAGTATCACGATGACGTCACGCTCTATCTCAGGCAGTGTATACACCCTACATCCAGCAGAAAACTCTTTTTAGTCTTGACATTGATAAAGCCGAATGGTGGTTGTGTAGAAAATGTATTGCAGCGTAGTACGTTAAAGAATTTTAAACTGTATGCCTAGTGCTTTAAGGTATATTTTCCTTAAATGTTCAGATATTTATGATCACCCTGTCTGTGCAGATAACTTTGACGAGTTGTGCTTTCAGATATTATTGTCTCGTTGTGTGTTCAGATTTAATTGAAAAACCACTGCTCATATATTTGTGGCGAATTGGATGTTCAGATGTTATTGACCTTATTTACCGTAAAGAATTTATTGAAATTTATTGCTGCTCAGAAATATTTGAGTACCTCGGCCGCTCCAATATATCTGATGGCGACTGTACATCCCTGTGACATTTAAATTAGCTTAAGTTTATCATAGTAATAAGTTACTCATATAAAAAAAAGACTTCCTGTTGAGTTTCTTGCGGCGTTTCTTCTCAACAGAGTCCCTTGGAAGCGCTGGTAGACTTAGACATGTACTCGTAAAAGTGCCTACAGGGCCTACTTACAGAATAAATGAATTTGAATTTGAATGTGAATTATACATATTTTGATATTTTGTTGAGAAATGCGATTTACAAATTCCATGCATATTTCCTAGTCCATAAATTTTTACATTTTTCGATAGTCGTTTACCGTGAAGAATAATCTCTAGGGCTTATGGAATACTACTCGACCAATAACTTTGTGAAGTTAATCCATGTGCTTCATAACTTTTCTTGAGAACTTATAATTGTGCGTGGGAAATAGAATTTTCCCAGGTCTTAGAGTCGTTAACAATGATCTAGATAACTAGGTCTATAAAAAAAGTTCTGCTGTATAAATAAAGACGTAGAAATAATTAGTGGTATCACTCGATTTGTTTAGGTAGCCTAAATCGCACCTTCAGAACAATAGTGACATAATTCAAAATTTCAGCTTACAAACTTCAAGTCATAAAGGGGTTTGGGTAAAAGTGTTGTCATTTGTAAAACTCATACATTTTCAAGGTGAGCGGCCATTCGTAAAAGTGGTAAATTATGATAGAATTATTAAAAATAAACATATTTTGTTACTTAATGTAATACTCTTAAGTGCATCGGAGCTGAGATATTTAAATATTCATACTTGGGCGTACTTTTGTACTAAAAACTGAATACTTAAATCTTTAAAATCTCCGCTCCGATATTATATAACGCCATAAATTATATATATCTATGTGTATTTAGAGGTCCTCTAAATAACTATGTAAAAATCACCCGTGGCCGATGAAAAAAAATATGACAATATTCTTCAAAGAAATTTACCCAATACTTATTGTTACCTATAGAGACCTAACTCGAAATTTAAAATGTCTAAATGAGGTCACTATTGTTCTGAACGTGCGAAATGGACACAAACTCAACCACGTGGTTATGTTAAACAACCAATCATAATTCATAACTTTTTTTTTTGGATAGACCCATTCTTCATTGCCGATTTCTCGTAGGACCCCGCGTACAAAAAAATCTACATAATGCGACCTTTGCAATAAAGATCTATTGCAAAGGAGATAAAGTATGGACGGAGAGCTAGCGACCAAATCGGTCATGTGGCTTCAGCTGTATTGAAACTCCTCGCTTCAGAAAAAACGCCAATACAGCTGAGCCCACATGAAAATTATTATTATTTTGGTACTTTTAATTAACGCTGGCAACCCCTTCCCACCACCCGATCAGTTAAAAATTTTTTTTGGCTGTACATGGAGTACAGAGCTACTGTTTAAAAAACACATTTTCTTTCTTTTTTTTCCCACCCCACTACACCCGCACCCACCGCCCGCGGCCTGCCAGCACGAAGATTATCGGAAAAGGTTGTTCAGGGAAGTAGCTAACGGAGTTTCAATACAGCTGAAGCCACATGACCGATTTGGTCGCTAGCTCTGAGTCCAGTAGAATTTCCCTTGTTTTTATGACTGACAATTAAAATAGAAAATTGACTTTATTGCAATCATTATAGGTTCATTTTCCTTGGGAAAATTTCGTTGTATGAAACCTAGCTAAGAACCACCGCTAAAAAACCTCGTGATGATCTATGTATAAAGTCAATATGTACGTCTGTTATTTACACGTTCGGTGTAAGGTGCGTGTGTACGAGCCAGTGATTTCCATTTCTATAGTTTACCTACAATTTCTGTGGTTTCCTTTACGTATAGTCTACTACAACGACATGTATCGGCTTATTTCAAGAGAATAAGGTGCAATAGTGAATAGGTAGATACATAACTTTGCAGCCGACTGTATGTACTTACCTAATAGGCTAGTGTCCTAAAAAAATCTAATTAGACCGTCATTTACATTATCAAAAAATATTGAACACATATTTTTTCTTTAGTCAATTAAACAATAAATGACGAAGATATAGTGCGTTGAAGTTTCGCGTGACGTCACGCCGTGGCACACTTTATACCACGTTGTGACGTCACGAGCCCCCACTCCCGAACATGGTGCGCGTTATATTTGTCAATTTTGATTGATTTGATAAAGCATAAAATACCTATGTGTTCAATATTTTTTGATAATCTTACTGACGGACTAATTGGTTTTTTTTTACCCGGACACACCACTATTGGGGTTTTTTGGCTCTGAGTAAATTGTGCAGCATCTTACATTACAACGCGATTCTTACAATACAAATCTTAAGAAGCATATTGATAATTCATACTTAAGAGGATTGTAAAGCTAAAAACCATACAAAATGCCATAACGTAACTCTCCCCTTAAAGGCCCAGCCACACCGCTTGCGTGACGTGCACGTGCACGTGCGCGTTCGCTTTCCACTGCGTTGTTATAGTATGAATTCTAATTACGACATGTCACTATACAACGCAGTGTAAAGCGAACGCGCGCGTGCACGTGCACGACATGCAAGCGGTGTGGCTGGGCCTTAAACCTAGTCCGATTTTTACGATTTTTGAATATCTTGTAGGTAGATATTATGAATAACTAGGCCTGTACATTTTCATTTCTTGGAAAGAAACAAATAAAAAAAACGGAAACGTATTGGCTAGTTTTTCATAATAACTACAACATATTCAGAAATCGTGGAAATCGGGCTTGATTTAGGGGGTGAAAACCGTTATCGATCGGAGCCAAATTAGTATGGAAATTTATTGACAACTACGCGAATTAAGCGTTGGTTCACCCTCGGATTATTTGCCATTGAAATGTCAGTCTACTCGTCAAAATGTATGATCCTTCTTTGTTCTTCTGTTCTTGACAGCTATAATCACATTCGTGATGATAACATAACTAAATACGATTATGAAATTAAATACACCATCAATATTACCAGATTTAAGTCATCATTTAACGTGGAATAAACTAAAGATTCGCTTCAATTTGAACCTTAATACAATGACTTATGTTGTATTTTAGCAAGGATGGGAGCAAAGACTTAGAACGTTTTAGTTTTAATCGTTATTCTGCGCACGAGTACCGTAGAGTAATGACGACAGAGCGATCAGCCTATTCATTTTCATTTATTACGTACTATTTTTTATTACACATGTAAATGTACCTATATACCTATGTATCTGATGTACACAGGTACGATTTAAAAAATGAGACAGTCTTACACAAATCGACCAAGATTCAAACTAAGCCAACAGCAAAAGAAACTGATGAAATAGGGTCTCAAAATAATATGGCTAATAAATTAAGTCAGATGTCACCGACTACTGTAGTTTGGCATAAGCAAATGAACTCCTAAATGTGTCGTTAGTAAGTGATCACGCTCATTTTCAAACTTGAAAACTAAGTGGCATGCCATTCAAACAGTTAAAGTCATTACTCAGTGTTTCAAATTAAACTGATTATTTAAAATAGCAATAGTCAGTAATACTACCAAAGTATCATAATTATGTACGGGCTTAATACGGGTTTTTGGGACTTTATGACCACCAAGTCCGCCAAGGAATACAAGTCAGACGTTCGGCTAATGTCGGTTATATTCGTCAGACAAACACGCCAATAGACTATAACACCTCTCATTCCCGTCAAGGGTCGCAATAAGGTCCTATTACTTCATCTTGACTTTTTGGCAATATTTTACATAAATCCTTTTTTACTATAGTGAGTACTTATTTAGTAAATCGGTATAGTTTTTATATCGAAATTTTTCCATTTTGACTTTCTCTTGTCTGTCACTTGACACTTATGTAAAAATAAGTCATTCTTTCAGGCGTTCATGTGGACACGTCAATTTGGTCCTTAGGTTGTTGAGAGATTTGCTTAAAATATTTTATAATTCGTTATTGAAGTTTACAGTTCAGAGATAGTTATGATATCGTGTATTACTATTCCTCTTGGACATATTGATTTGTCATTTTGCTTCTGTGCTCTGTGTTATTATGATCATTTTCTTTTGACTAATTAAATGATCAGGGGTGTGATTCTCTGAACAAACGGCGGCCGGTCGAACGGCCGAGTGAATAAAAGCGGCGAGTTTAAGTAGTCCCGTCCGACCGAACAAAACACATTTTAGCGCGTGCACTGTCAATTAGGGAGCCTTATACGTTGGTGAAGTCATGCTGCCAAATTGAATACACGCGCTAAAATGTGTTTTGTTCGCTCTGTCGGGACTACTTAAACTCGCCACTTGGACCTTCACTCGAGCGAACGATCACCTTTGCTTGTTGAGAGAATCACCACCCAGTTGAAAAACACTGGTGCAATCAGTTATTACTGGGGCGTCATGCTAGAACATGTTTTGAAAAGTGCTTTTTATATCACTTACTTTTGACGTTGACTGTACTATGGATAATAGAAAACGATACGCTTACCTATATCGAAAAGTAAATACTTATTGATCTAATTTATACATAGAAAACATCTCAGACTCAGGAACATTCGCGTCTATAACATAAATATAAAATATCTACATTTAAGAAAAAAAGGACCTTTATTTTTTTATTATTTAGTTAGTAAATAAATGTTTTCTCATGTTTTTATTTCTTTGGCTCTTATCCCAATGCCGGCGATAAAGCGATTCGCTATCAATTATTTTCTCGCTCAAGAAACGAACAAAAGATAAATATCCCGTGTCAATAAAAGAGACACATATATTAATAGTTGATCGCTGGCTGTTCACACTGCTGGCGAGAACTCTCTCCACTAGTTTATCGAAACAAAAGATATAGATCCCGTGTCAATAAAAGAGACATATTAATAGTTGATCGCTGGCTCTACTCACTTCTTGGCCATCGCGATCTCGCGACCTGTGCCTTTTCTTAGTTTTTGAAGAACGTGTCAAGTTAAGGAGGCTGGTATCTCTGGGCGGGTGTTTGCAATGATCTCACAATTATGTTTGCATGTACGTACGTCCGTAGCTCGCAAACGTGTTGGCTAACGTAATTACGCCTGATGTCACGCTATGTTGATAATGTTGATAAAAAACTCATTTTAATAGTATTTCTGATTTGAGTAGTCAAACTTAATTGAGTAAAAAGATGTCATGAGGTCGTGAGGTCATCTGGTACAGTGCGATAGCTCTTAGAAGGTGCTTCGGGTTTGTACTTATGTCTCACTCTCTCTCATAAGCTTTTATTAAGAGCGAGTGAGAGAGAAGTACCAACCCCAAGCATCTTCTAAGTGCTCACAGACTGTATGTTAAACTAGGCCTCTATTGTAGGCGGTAAAAACCACAGTCTTTTTTTTTTCTTAATTAATGGCTTTCACTCCTTGTGTTTAACAAGGTGTATTTCGCCAGTATCGAGTTTTAGACAATCACCATGGACTTATTAGAGAAACAAGTCCACGGATATCACACGCGAGGACAATTGTTCGGTTAAAGAGACTTACTCCGGTGGACTAAACAGAAGCACATGGGGTTAGCTCCACGCGCTTCTGTCAAGTTATATTGTCTTTAACTCGGCCGCCATTACTGTCAAGTAAATAAGAGCTATAAAAACGTTAACAATAAGAAAAGGAGAAAGAAAGGAAAGAAAGAAAAAACATTTATTCGTGACATACATAAAAAAAGAACAGATTAACACGTACAAGAAGGAAGTAGCCACGACGAGCCAATACGTAACAGGTCAGAGACAATATCCTTTTCCCACCTAGAACAGAGGGCCTCATATCAGGGGCAAAGATACTGATGCGTCGACACTTCTTAAAAACGGTAAACATACAAGTGTCAAAGGGCATTGGGTAAGTTTGTATGAAGATTTTTTTTTTTCAGCGGCCACTTATTAATTTTACATAATTATTTATAGGACCTCTAAATACACATAGATATATATAATTTATGGCGTGAAATAATATCGGAGCGGAGATATTAATGATTTAAGTATTCCGTTTTTGGTAAAAAAGTACGCCCAAGTATGAATATTTAAATACCTCAGCTCCGATGCACTTAAGAGTATTACATTACATAACAAAATATGTTTATTTTTAATAATTCTATCATAATATACCACTTTTACGAATGGTCGCTCACCTTCAAAAAGGTATGACTTTAACAAATAACAACACTTTTACCCAAACCCCTTTGGTTTATTTATAGTACAAACCCTGAAAAAAAAAATAACAAATGCTAAAAATGGAAAAGTGTGGGTTGGGCTCGCGCTCGGACTCGATCTAATTTAAATCGGAATATACCTAAGTAATAAAATAATACTTACTGAGTGGCGGTACGGAACCCTAACTTAACTTTAACTTAACTTAGACTGTAATTTACCAGACTGATCGATTGTCAATCAACATTCAATAGTCGGTAAAACTTTCTTTCTCGCATGCCGTAGGTACCTACTTAACGTGCAATCGTACTGTTTTTTTTTTATTTGTGCAACGAACTAAACATTGCATTGTTTATAATTAACATTCCCAAAATAAAACCTTACTCAAATAACATTCCAAAATAAACCGTAACATAATGAACTAAGTTTAAAAATATATCGACCTTTCTAACGTTAAACGACCTTCACTATCCAATCACATTTGGAGTAAAAAGTTTCATTCAAGTTTGAAAGTTATTACTGGTTGTGTGGGTATTTTATGTGATAATCAATTTTGGCGGTTATGCCGTTCCTACTGGTAGGCTTGTAACTTGTTACACCATTAAATTTTACGCAAGTATTGCAGTGAATCATGATATGCGTTTTTTTTAATAGTGATACTTTTGTAGCTTCCGAGACGACCACGACTTCACGGTTCTATTAAGTCGTCGATTAAACTGTTCATGATATGTGGCGTTATCTATGTAAAGGGACCTTATTGTCGATGGCGCTTACGCCGCACTGCGTCACGCGACGTTGTATTTATATCGGAGCATCTTTAATAATGGCGGAAGCGCCATCGACAATAAGGTCTCTTTACATAGATAATGCCACATATCATTGATATAATATAAAAAGAGGTAGATATGTTACCTATACGGTATTCCGCGTGTAAAAATGGCCCGGGTTACGCACACATAATCGGTAAATATTGCAGTTACACACTAATTCATAAATGACAAGTGAAAGCAGGAATATGGTATGCTAATTTCCGGGAGCGAAACAGAGACGAGTGTGTGCTCTGCAGACTAGTTCACGGTTCCGTTGACGGCGCAAGACTAAGTAAAGGTGTACCAATTGGCTTGGTTTAGGGTGCCACTATCGGAGTGCGTATAACATATCTACCTCTTTTTAATAGCTTTCGGCCGGCTATCGCTATCACGCTTGCACTCGCAACTGACAGTATTTGTGTCACTCGTGTATCATAGAAAAACGACGATTGCCGATCTCTATTAAGAAAATGGTTGCACTGTACTTGAGTTGATCAATTTTTTAACCCCCGACTCAAAAAGAGGGGAGTTTACGTTTGACCGCTATGTAACAGTGAGTCTGTTTGTGGCACCGTAGCTGTTAAACGCGTGAACCGATTTGAATACGGTTATTTTTATTTGAAAGCAGGTTTTCTAGCGGTGGTTTTTAGCTAGGTTTCATGAAAATTGGGTGGGCCGTTTAGGAGATATAAGCTTTGAAAGAAGGGGTCGCCTATATCGGGAGTTTTTGTCTATCTAATAGTTGTGTTGTTGTTCTGTCCCGTAAGCCAGGAGACAACAGTGATAGAGTTTCTTAGAAAAAATATTATAAACCTACTGCTAGCATACTCAGGAGAAAACCCATGAAAGAATGGGTTTGTAATTGCCAATAAAACAGATTTTTAGTGGTTTTATATCCTTCGAAATCATAATTTTAAAGAGTGACTCAAGAGACGTCACCATGGCAACGAGATACAACAAAACGTTTATTAATAAAACAAAATTATGGGAACCTTGGCACCATGAATTTCACAATTATAGTACCTACTTACCAAAAATAATGATATAATATAACGAATAAATATCATATGAACAGACACACTAAAATGAACTATAATAATGTTATACAATATTTGACAACAGTATAATTGTACATACCTAGATATTAAGAGGAAAATAAGTAGTGGCATACATAGAAAAAAATCAGAACTCAGAAGAAAATATTTTTAGCTCATACATTTCGAAGATAAGAAAGGAATAATTTTAGAATATTAAAAGGCTTCTCTTTAATTTTCAATACCCTCATTTTAAACTCCATTTCGATTAACATTCATGTTTTTTCTGCTCAAAATAAATACAGCAAAAACACTAAGTAGGCATACAAATTTCAAGTTGATACCTTTGTAATTTCTGAATGAGTCCCTGTGACATACAGACTGACACACCGACGTCTCGATATATATAGGTTCCTTTTACCATTTTGATACGGAACCCTTAGAACCAAAATCCAATATCGAACGTAAATACTACAGGCAAGTGTACTTTAATAACGTTTAATGCTACACCATCTTGCGCGAAGTTGTGTCGCAAGTGATTATGAAATTCGTACTTTAAAGGTCACAGAATCATACCCAAGGTCCACTGGGTTCTGTGTTAGATTGGTGGCCCGCGAAAAATACATTATATTGGATGTAGACGGCGAACGAGACCACCGGCCATCTGCTCCCTATTTCATTGTGACAATGACCGGTGACAGCTGACATTTTAGTTACAGTACATGGTGTAGCTCATATGAATACCAGTGATCTAAAACTTGTTAACTCTGCAATAAATACCAAACTGTCACCTGTCACCTTTCATTGTCAGGATGGTGAAATAGGGGACTCATAGTGTGATCTGAGCCCCATAGACATTTGCATTCTAAAAACTGTAATATTAAGACTGCAATCCTAAGACCGCTTTTGCCAATGCCAACCCTGAGGACTAAGGATACCGGGTTACCTTTGTTTCGGCGAAATATGTTGGCCAAATGTATCGTTTCCCAACCGTTTCATTTGCCAACCCGCTTTGTTTTCTGTAACCGTAAATATTTCTGGATTTTATAAAAACTAACCTAACCTAACCTACCTATAGGGTTCTACATGATGTTACTGAAATAAATCCTCGAGCAATGTAATAAATATTTAGTAAGTAATATAGGTAATTTGTGATCATTGACATTTAGTATATTTTATAAATTTTAACGCTCTTATTTGTAATTTTGAATGTATTTTGTTATTTATTAAGTTTTATTACATACCAAATTTTGTAACAAATAAATTTCTATATTGCATAATATTAATATTTGCACGCTTGCTTGCAAGCTGGATACTTTGGACATTATTTAAAATTGACTGTAACATCTTGTGTACTGTATTCTGCAAATAAATGATATTGATTGATTGAAAAATGTATATAACATTGGGTTGGCAAATGAAAAAGTTGGGAAACGATACATTTGGCACACACATTTTTGCCAAACGAAAGGCTCCCAAGGATACCTCTACGCTAGTAATGTCACCGGTTGTCTTATCCCCACACCGGAACACAACAATGCGAACGCTGGTTGGCGGTAATGGATAAGATGGTGGTAGCGACCCGGACGGACCCTGCACAAAGTCCTACCACCACTATATGAATTGTAGGTACGTATGTGATTTTCTTTCAAAATCAAAAAAACGGGCAAGTGCGAGTCGGACTTGCGCACGAAGGGTTCCGTACCATTCTATACAACATTAGCAAAAAACGGCAAAAAAAAAACACGTTTGTTGTATGGGAGCCCCCCTTAAATATTTATTTTATTTTAATTTAATTAATTATTTTTAAAGTGAATATACAACTAAATATCCTGTGAAATTTCAAGCGTCTACCTGTTGCCGTTATTAATATCGAGCAAAAAACGGCAAAAAAAATCACGTTTGTTGTATGGGAGCCCCCTTAAATATTAATTTTATTCTGTTTTTAGTATTTTTTGTTATAGCGGCAACAGAAATACAGCATCTATAAAAAATTCAACTGTCTAGCTATCACGGTTCATGAGATATAGCCAGCACGGCTAGCACAAGCTGCCCGCGACTTGTTTGTCGCTCGGATCTCCCTTTCCATCTAGTCAGAAACGATAGAGACGCACTGAGCGACAAGCGAGAAAATACAACTTGTGCTACCCGTGCTGGTGACAGACATTCGGAAAGACGGACGGACAGTGAAGTCTTAGTAATAGGGTCCCGTTTTTACCCTTTGGGTACGGCACCCTAAAAAAAATATTAAAATATTTATTTGTTGAACACAGTTGATTATAAGTTATAATTTATAACCTAACTTCCGACAAAAAAGGGTTATAACTTATAAGTTTCACGTTTGTATCTGTGTATGTGTGTGTTTGATGTGACTTACATTATAGTAGGCTGTAGGCCGCTGGATTGACCAAACTATGTGTATTTTTGCGCTGCCACCAACGACGACTATTTACTATCTGAATAAAAGTTATTGTGGAATCACCCAGAAATGTTTGTATCTTGTTTGGCTTTGCCCCTGGGGTGGATGGCCGGGTTGGAAGATGGGAATAAATCAATTGAATGGGATTGTTTGACATATAATTCGCCATGTTGCAATGTAAGTGGTAAAGTAAACGGTCCGCCTTTGTTCTACTAACTTAGCTAGCAATTATGTAATTAAAGCTTAGAAAACTGTTATTATCTGATCGTTTCTACCTTTCTTAGCAAAAAACCGAGCTAGTGCGAGTCGGATTCGAGCACCCAGGTTTTCGTTTTAGAGATACAACTCTAGAATTAGATTAAAAAAAAGATTTTTTTTTCAAAATAAATACAGTTGGTCTTTTTTGAGTTGCCTTAATTTAACCACGAATTTTTATAAGTTTTTATTGATTTTATTTTATTGGTTTTGATTGAGTTTTTTTAGTCTTTGATACATTTTTTTTCTGTAAAAGAAGCGTGTTCTCGTTTCTCTTCTCGTTGCCATAACAAAATAAGTTTTTTTTAGTTGAAAATTAGCGCATGTTGCTTTATATTGTTTTTAGGGTGGATTTTTGACGGCATGGTTTTTCGTCATTTCGGTGGCAAATTTTTTTTTGTAGATTTTTTTATAAATATCATTTGATAGGTTACATTTTCAACTAAGAATGTTAAATATTTATGAGGCACCGATTTAATGACAACACTTTATAAGCAATTAAATTTTGAAAAAAAAAATACACCACCGAAATGACGGCTGCTTAGAAAATCAATGTGAAATTATATACTACGAATTAATATATTATTATTATTAGATATGTCATACAAAAACCCAAAAAACTTTAATTTTTATATATAATTTATTTATTTATTTATTTATAGTTTCGTAATGATTTTCGAAACAGGGCTATGTCAAGCATTAGACGTGTTTTGGATATCATGGTGACCATGATACTTTTTTTAACAGTGTTAACAATTTTAACAGCGGTTTTAATTAATTTTATTGCATCTTGTACATATTATAACATCGATCGTCATTTCGGTGAACAGAAATGCCACCGAAATGATGCCACCGAGATGACGACAATTAAGTATTTTTAGTATAACTACTAAACCAATTGCGCAATAAATATACGCACGATTCGCGTAAATTATATCAAAGTATCCTATTAAATATTAAAAGATGAACTGAAATACGACATTGTACATTCTTATATAATAATCCACGGAAATGACGTTTGAGAGAAACAAAAACGTCGTGTGAAAGACTTACCTCGATAGAGTCGCAATGCTCAACAGCTCGTCCACTCTACTGAATGACCGAAGCAGATCGAATGTTCGACTCAATAGGACCGCAAAGATGGCGGTAGGTACGTCGACTAATTAGATAACAGCAGGTGTTTGCACGTTATTAAATAGTTGCTAATCGTGGGACAAAGACAAAATGGCCAACATACTTTTAAATGAAAAAATATTAGCGATGAGTAATGTTTATTTAAACGCGTTGTTTATTCTTCTTTCTAATGATGTATATAACTTATTAATAAGCTGACTAGAAGTAAAGTTATAATAATTTGTTTGGAGGAAACCGCGAGTGGGACAGGCCTCACAGACTTACTGCTCCTAGTAATCTGAAATTTCGTAATTTTTTTTCGAGCTATGGTATAAAGCAGCAGTGTTTATAATGTTATGCCTCGTTGTATTTTATCCTGTTTAATGTATAAAAAATATGTTTCTCGTAGATTGTTCATTGGTTTTTTTTTAAAGCCTTGGGGCATCTAAAAAACTGCTCTAAAATTCACCCTTTAATTTGTAAATTTTATGAAATAGTTACAATTAAAAGATTCATAAGAAAAATTTAAACACATTCATTAATAACTTTCTCCATCACTATGTTTCCTTAATAGAACCTCTCGATGACGATATTCTAATGGTAACGGTCAGTTTAAGTGCTCTGCACTGACTGAATGATAATTGTCCAGTTAACGGCCACGATGACACGAGGCTGTTGAGTAACAAGGACGTTAGTAGTCTTTTGCAATCTTAGGATGACAATCCGAAGACTGCAAATGCGTTCCCAAATGAGGACTAAGGGAATGCCTCTATGCTAGTAATTTCACCGGTTGTCATGTGCAGTCTTTGCCATTAAAAAAGCGCAAAGTAAATATTAATTCATAGAAAAATTTAATATTGATTTTTTTTTGACGGCTTCAGTAAAAGCTCATTCATTTAACAAACAGATGAGAAAAAACATTTTTTGAAGTTATAAAAATAACCAAGATATAAGCCAACAAAGATTTGTTCCTATCTCCTTCTAGCTTAACATGGAGTTTATATGGCCGACCTGTTACATGACGTCACAGTGCATATCGGATCTCTGCCTAATCTCTGTCTAATTAGCAGTTTAAAATGCTTGTATCATCCGTATTTCTTGGCCGACTTTAATTTTAATGTCACTTTTGGTGATCTCTTACCGTATTTTCATAGTTTATTGAGAAATGCGATTAAAAAAATCCATGCATATTCCCTATTTATGACTTAAGCGGGAGCCCTTTGTTTCCCATAATTTTATTGGTCATAATGTAATTGTTATATCGCTGAAACTGTAAACTTTTCAGAAGTTCTGAAATATCTAACGTGTAGAGAAGACTTGCGATGATTATGACGTAAAGCACATTATGACTAAAAATAATTATGTCAGTCAATATAGACCCGAGTTAAGCACTGTTAGATCAAAACAGTAGTAACTCAAAATACAACTGTATTTTAAAATCAACTTTAATACAACTTCAATGAACATGAAACAAAACTAGCAAGGATTTTGAGTTGATGCTGTTTTGATCTAGCAGTGCGTATGTTATGACGTGTCTCGAGACGAGCATGTCACTCAAGATCGCGTTCATTAACACGGTCCTTAGGTCCGTAATGACTCACTTCGCTTTAATGGCTGGACAAAACCTTAATTAGTGGAAAAACATGGCGGATTTGCGCAACACCTGAATTTTCCACTAAAACGATACATTTTAAAAACCAAATAAAAATCTTGATAATTGTAACAATACCGATTCATCATCACTAAAACTATTAGATAGATAGCCCCCCCCTCCCTTTACAGACCCCTTTTTTCAGAGCTGATATGTCTTAAATGGGGAACACCTTAAAATTTCGAAATACTTTTTTCTAAATATTAATTTGTCCGAAGTTTCATTTTTCCAAAAGCTATGTTACGCTGGAGCTATTTTAGATTAAATGCTTCATTTTAATTGTCATACGTAGTTTAGGTTACGTTTGATTTATAAGCGATAGCAAACAGTTAAGTCTTCTATCAAAACATTGCGTTCGGAATTATGAAAATTCGGAATTTTGATCAATTCGGAATTATGACTCTTTGGAATTATGTCTCCTCGACCTATGACTATGACCTAACTGAAACTTGGATGAAGCTAAGAAACACCGCTAGAAAACCTGCTTTAAAAAAAAACGCGTTCAAAATGTTTCACCAGTTTAAGAGCTACCGTGCCACAGACACATGTACAAACACACATATAGCGGTCAAACTTAATAACATACCTCTCTTTTTGAGGGCCTCTATTCTTCTCGGTAAAACCATATTGCTTGTGACATGTTATCGTATAGCTCTTGACTTGACAGTAATGGTGGCCGAGTTAAAAACAATATGATAAAATGTTAAGGGTTGTTGTTGTATTTTAATGTTAACATTGAAGTATTGCATGCCATTAAAGTATCGGTGATCAATACTATAATGTAAACATTAAGGTGCAACCACAGATAAGATTTCTCGCATATTGTAGAAAACTTATGATATGCATGTACATAAAGTTATGTATGCGACTGTACACATATTTAGGCATTAAAACACTCGTGTGTTCATAATGCCTCTCGGTATGTACTAGTATCATAAAACTACTATCGAACTTTCTGACACGCCTCACGCCTCTATTAAATAGAGACGTCAGATATTTTTAAGACCAGGTTTGATTATTACCATATTTTACAAATAAGGTAGTAATCAAATATTTTACTAAAAATATATTCTTTTTATTTCCAGACTGCAACCATGGCGTCATCTATTAGCGTAGCGGAGTACTACGCCAACAAAACTATTTTCATCACAGGAGCCACTGGTTTCATGGGGAAAGTCCTCGTGGAGAAACTTCTCCGTTGCTGTCCAGACCTTCAGAGGATATACTTGTTGATGAGGTCGAAGAAAGGGCTCAGCATTAATGAAAGACTCGAGCAGTTTCTTAAATGTCCGGTAAGAGTGGCGCCATCTAGCGGGGAGTAGCCAAAGTATTAATTGTTAAGAATAGCGCCATCTAGTGATAAGTAGCAGGACAACATAATCTCAACTGGATACCGTGAAAGCCGTGATGAATCCTGGATGTAGGTACTTAAAATGAGAGGGCCGTGCTCAGACCAGCAGAGGGACGCATATTCGCGATTATGTTATACTAGCCTTATCCCGCTACTCCGCCCGCATTAAGTCATTTATCGCTGGACCCTCGGAAACTGTCCAATTTTCTGGGATGAAAAAGTGGCCTATGTGTGTCTCAGAGCTATAAACTACCTTTGTAATAAAACAAACATATTAACTAACACACTTTCAATACTGGTTGTAGGTAGGTATATGTAGAGCGCGGTGTACAAAAAAAAAACTAGGTACCAACTGTGTACTGCTGGAATTTTCAATTTATGCCAACTATAAGCCGTTTTTGAGTAAAAATTGGGTGAAGTGGCCGATTTAATTCCAAACTGCATATTTTTCAAGTCAAGGAGTTTCTATTTTCCATTTATTTCAATGCTAATAAACGCTCTCCAATAGGTGTTCGAACGCCTGCACGAAGACAACCCGAAAGTCTTCGGAAAACTTCGTCTGGTTCCGGGGGACATTCTGGTGGAGGACATGGGAGTTTCGGAGGGGGATCGGGAAGAGTTGAGGAGGGAGTGCCAGATCGTGTTCCATTGCGCGGCTTGCGTCAGGTATGTATGTTACAAGCTCAAATAAAACAACAAATGTACAAAAAAAAAAAAACTCGCACTGACTCGTCTCGCTTCGCCTCATCGGTGGAAAAGCAGCTCAGCTGTGCAAGAGAAAGCCTTTTAAGACTTTTTTAAGCTACGATAGCTGTTTTCCAAAAATAAGTCCAAAATCGGTGGGACTATGTTATGTACAGCGAAGACCTGTTGCCACCTTGCGACTCCATCATCAGATCAGCTACTGTACTATCATCTGGTCTGCATATTGTGCCTATTCCAAAATTCACATCATTCCAAAAGCTGAAACTGGTTTATAGTCGACTTGCAAGGTTTGAACTTATGACCTATAACATTTAAGTAGAGGGTTTTCCAGCAGCAACTCTTCGTTTCCAGGTTCGACATGAAGCTGAAGGATGCTGCAGAACTGAACACGCTGGGGACGAAACGCGTGCTGGAACTGGTCGAGGGCATGCAGAGGCTAGAGGTACAACATCACCTACCGCCGTGGTCGCACTATTATGCTTCTGCGTGGGGAGAAGACAACCGGTGAAATTACTAGCATTCAGGCATTTTATCTTAGTTTTCAGGGTTGGCAACGCAACGTAAATTTTCAGTTTTAGGATTGCAGTCTTAAGATTTTAGGCTTGAGAATACAGACGTCTACGGGTATTACCAACTCAGGTGCCTTATGTGTGTCTGCTTTCTCCTTGCCATGAATTTAACTTTTTCCTAGCAATGATCATGTCTGAAAGCGAAGTCTGTTTATAGAATAGCTCTCCTCCACTTCGCTCTATCGTGTCTTCATTGAGCTAACAGATGTTCAACGTTATCCCACTAGTCCCATTGAGTTGTCTCATAATGGTACAAAATAATATTAAATTATGAATGAATTGACTCAATCGTACACCCCTCCACAGGTGTTCGTCCACGTGTCGACGGCGTACTGCCGCTGCGAGCTGCCAGTGCTGGAGGAGCGGGTGTACCCAACACACCGACCGCAGCATGTGCTGCAGTGCGTGGAGTGGATGGACGACGAGCTGCTGGATCATTTGGAGCCCAAGTATGTTCGGATCTTATTTAAAGTCGAAATATTCCTATAAGTGAAGTCCTTTATAATAAATATAAGTGAGACAACTATGACAGATAAAGCGTTACCGGAGCTAACTTAACAGCAATTAAATCACTAGTAAATTACTAATGTGAAGTGAGGAATGAGTTGTCAAAGCTGTCTCACGGATTATGGTTTCGAATTTAGAAGAGATGGGCCATTTTGGATACACTTCTACCGTGTAGAATATTTTGGAAAATTAACCACTTCCAACTTCCACGACCCCAGCCCAGTCCAGTCCAGTCCAGTGGTCCAGTTGTTCGATATGAAATTATGCAGTCCTCAAGATTATTGTCTTCACCGTAACCAGATCAGATAGTGTAGGTACTTCAGAAAAACTTGTTTGAGCGTTGGGAAAATGCAGTTTCGAAAACACCTAAGGCTAGAGAGGCTAAGGTGTGGGACTCGCCAACCGAGAACAGCCGGAATGTCCAATAAAAACCCAGCGATCATGCGCCTAACTAAATCCTAACTAAACCTCTTTTTTTCCAGACTGATCGAGCCACAGCCAAATACCTACGCCTATACAAAGTCGCTGTCAGAAGCGCTGGTGGCGCAGTACGAGGGGAAGTTCCCCATTGCTATTGCGAGGCCATCTATTGGTGAGTAGTGAGAATCAACGTCAAACGACGCGGTTAGCCGTTAAAGATGCGCGCAAACATCTTGAGCTCTTGGTGGTGTGGTGGGAGAAAGTTTCGCATGTACATTCATGTTTCGTCCACAAATTTAAAAAAACCAGCCCATCACCCAAAACTCGAGAAGTTTGCTAGTATCTATAGGTACCATTACATTGCCAGTGTCCTCCATTTTCCTTTCATACCATTTAAATTTACTCTATTTGTTTTCTAATTTTAACTACGCCAATGCCTTTAAACAATTTTTTTATGACATTGAATGCAAACAAACACATGCCACCTGATAGTAAGTGCTATCTCAAACCCATTTTCATTCTAAGACTACAATCTGAAGACTGCAATCCTAAGACTGTAAATGCGTTACAAATCCTGAGGACTAAGATGGACTGCCTCTATGGTAGTCATTGCTTGCAGCGCTTCTTACCAGTGATCTCCTCTTATCTCATGAAGCGCTGGTAGATTCTTGACGTGTAGAAGCGCGGCCTATTTACTGTATAAACTTATCTTCATCTATGATTATTTTTCTGTTTTCCAGTGACATCGGCGTTAAAGGAACCGATGCCAGGCTGGGTGGACAACCTCAACGGGCCCACGGGTCTGCTGGTGGGCGCCGGGAAGGGCGTCATCCGCACCATGCACTGCAATGTACGACCATTACCACCATCCTAATACGATACGACTAGCCTTCTGTGTTTGCCCAAAGTACCTACTTATATGTCATCATCATCATCATCATGTCAGCCGAAAGACGTCCCCCAAGGGACATAGGCCTCCCCCAAGGCTCTCCACTCAGACCGGTTTTGTGCCTTTCGCATCCACCGCGTTCCCGCGATCTTTACAAGGTCGCCACTCCATCTTGTTGGAGGCCTACCTACAGCTCGTCTCCCGGTCCGCGGACGCCACTCAAGAACCTTCTGACCCCATCGGCCATCAGTCCTGCGAGCAATGTGCCCCGCCCACTGCCACTTAAGTTTGGCTATTCTTCGGGCTATGTCAGTAACCTTAGTTCTACTGCGGATATCATAATTTCTGATTCTATCACGCAGATAAACCCCGAGCATAAGCCTCTCCATAGCCCTCTGAGTGACTTTGAGCTTCCTTATAACGCCCATTGTTAACGCCCACGTCTCAGATCCGTAAGTTATATGTATAGTGTTTTAAATGGTTTAAGTACCTTGTTTTATCGACACTTAAATATTACATAGAACGTGTCACTTCCCAGAATTTTCATTTCATCGACAGGCTTATCTAGGCGCAGGAGTTTAGATTATGTAATAGTCACAAGTTTACCCCAACCAATTATTTAACCTTTAATTGATGACGTGGTTTTAGAGCACTCTCAAAGTAACACTTATGTTAGTTATATGGCGACATAAAGTTCAAAATAATAGTCATAACGTCTGTGAGACGTATACCACGTCAGTTAAATGTTAAGATAACCTGAAAACAACACGGCTTCAGCAGCAAATAGCTTTCGAGTGAAATTCGGTGGAATGATACATTCGATGAAGAAAACGTCAGTAAAACAGGTCACGAAGACGCGCCGCGTTGCTCAAATTGATATTGCAATACGTAAAACTTATTAGGAGCGCGCGACTTCGTTAATTCAAAACGGTAATTAAACACACAAACACTTTATTTTATTCCAGGACACGCTGAAGGCTGACTGTATCCCAGTAGACATCGTGGTCAATGGGTGTATCCTGGTAGCGTGCACCACCGCTCTCAACAAGTAAGATAATAACTAACGAATAGATACCTACAGGCTGGTTATGGCTGGGGACCGAAATTAATCGAGAAGAAGTTGTAACTGCGGACACTTTACGCCATTACTGCGTTGACAGTTCGATAGTTCGGTCGATTTAGGGTGATCCTTGTAACCAATACGACTTGGAGGCCTTCAAAAAAACGAGCCTACCTTTTTCTCAAAGGCCGGCAGCGCACCTGCGGTTCCTCTGGTGCTGCGCGTGTTAATGGGTCGCGATGATCACTTACCATCAGGTGACTCGCTTGCTCTTCCTTTAAAAAATGGCGACTATAATATGGGCCAAGCTTATTGCCTAACGCACTCGCAATCACAATCGTCTTCATTTTGACAGTCCGAAGGCGAGTCTGCTTTCGAAATGAAACAAATTGTTCCACTTTGAAGTCGATTGCTATTGCGAGTGCGTTAGGCAATAGGCCAGCCGATGTAGACGGATTATCGAGTCTTGTCGATTCCCAAAGTTAATCTCATTCTCAGCGCTTATGTAACTCGATTGTCCACCGCATAGTTATACCTTATTATATCACCCTACTACCACATATGGTAATTGACTGTTATGTGACTTTGCAGGCCCAAGGAGGTGAACGTGGTCAACTTGACCGAGTCGGGAAAGAACCCACTGACATGGGGTTCTGCACTTGAAATGGGTAAGCGATTTGTTCATTACTTGAAAAATACTGGGTAGGTAAAAATCCAATTGAGTCAGTATAGGGAGTTTGGTAAGTATTAAGAGTTAGGGTAATCTGTTCTTAGGACCCAAGGCCCTAATTATAGAAAAAAGAGAGACTGGATTTAAAGTTTTAATAAAAAAAAACTATTAAACATACTGGTATGATTAAATCGAAATCCCTGAAGAAAAACAACAAATACAAAAAAATAACAAGTGTGAGTTGGGCTCGCGCTGATTCGATACGAAATCGAAATCAAATTGGAATATAACATTATTATTATAAATCAAACCTAACGTAACCTACCATTGTCTACACGTAAGATATTTAAGAAATTCTGAAAAGTTTACGGTTCCAAAGATGTCAAAATTATGACTATCAATAATTAGTAATTACCTACGTCAACAACACAACGGGACCAATTTAATGACATTATGACCAAAACCTTTTCTACATGATTAGGTACACGCCGTAGTGTAATGTCCAGTTTGAATAACATCAGGGATGGAGTTTACAAAAGGAAGACAGCGAAACCAAATATACTTATCTATGTTTCCTCTCTGCCTCCAGGTCGTGTCCACGTCCAAGAGTTCCCCTTCTCCGTGTGCCTGTGGTACCCTGGGGGCTCTCCCAAGTCCTCGCTCCTGCTGCATCAGATCACGGCGCTGTTCACCCACGTCATACCCGCCTTACTGGTCGATTTGCTGTTGGTCATTCTGGGCAAAAAAACCTTGTGAGTATATACTTACTTACTGGTGTACGTTTACTTTTTTTTTGCTGTGGTTCAGATTTTTTTCGTGGTGCGGTATTTTTTACGCGGCTTTATAAAATATTTCTTACTTAAGTAAATCTGTTTACAGTATGGTGCGGACACAGAAGCGCATCAGTTACGGACTAGAAGTGCTCCAGTACTACACCACCAAGGAGTGGTACTTCAAGAACGATAACTTCCTGGCGCTACGGAGCCAGATCAGCGAAAGCGACGACGAGACCTTCTATACTGATATGAAGGTCTGTTATAGTGATTTCTATTCACGAAGTCGCTCTTTACGTCTGTGCAATGTACCAATGCAATTTTCATAGGTCATGGGTTGGTACTACTTCTCTCTCAGTTGCTCTCATATCGTTATGCGAGTCTTTACAAAACGTAAACCCAACGAACTGCTCAAAAGTCAGAGTGGTTCGGTTAGATAAAAATGATTAGTCTAAATAAAAATGTACATTAAGACAAGCAGAACTGCGCTGCTAACGTTTAGTTGATATCCTATTTACGTTTAGATGGTGAACTGGAATTCGTACCTGCGGGATTACGTCCGGGGCGCGCGCCGGTACTGCTGCAAGGAGGAAGAGTCTTCTCTACCTGCGGCAAGGAAGCTGCAGAAACAGTTAGTATTCCTCTCAAACTGTTAGCTAAAGAGCGATCTTGCTGCAATAGGGATGAGGCTTCTCTACCTGCGGTAGGGAAGCTGCAGAAACAGTGAGTATTCCTCTCGAACTGTTAGCTAAAGGGCGATATTGCTGCAGTGAGGACGAGTCTTCTCTACCTGCGGTAGGGAAGCTGCAGAAACAGTGAGTATTCCTCTCGAACTGTTAGCTAAAGAGCGATATTGCTGCAGTAAGGACGAGTCTTCTCTACCTGCGGTAGGGAAGCTGCAGAAACAGTGAGTATTCCTCTCGAACTGTTAGCTAAAGAGCGATATTGCTGCAGTGAGGACAAGTCTTCTCTACCTGCGGTAGGGAAGCTGCAGAAACAGTGAGTATTCCTCTCGAACTGTTAGCTAAAGCGCGATATTGCTGCAGTGAGGACGAGTCTTCTCTACCTGCGGTAGGGAAGCTGCAGAAACAGTGAGTATTCCTCTCGAACTGTTAGCTAAAGAGCGATATTGCTGCAGTGAGGACGAGTCTTCTCTACCTGCGGTAGGGAAGCTGCAGAAACAGTGAGTATTCCTCTCGAACTGTTAGCTAAAGAGCGATATTGCTGCAGTGAGGACGAGTCTTCTCTATCTGCGGTAGGGAAGCTGCAGAAACAGTGAGTATTCCTCTCGAACTGTTAGCTAAAGAGCGATATTGCTGCAGTGAGGGCGAGTCTTCTCTACCTGCGGTAGGGAAGCTGCAGAAACAGTGAGTATTCCTCTCGAACTGTTAGCTAAAGAGCGATATTGCTGCAGTGAGGACGAGTCTTCTCTACCTGCGGTAGGGAAGCTGCAGAAACAGTGAGTATTCCTCTCGAACTGTTCGCTATAACGCGGCACTGCTGCAAGGAAGACGAGTCTACTCTACCTGTGGCAAGGAAGCTGCAGAAACAGTGAGTATCCCTCCCGAACCATTAGTTAAAGATGACAAACGAGCACTCAGGAGGCCTAAAGTACGAAAGTTTGTGTTTGGAAATATGTTTGTTACTTCTTCACTCCGGAAAAGCTAGGTGAAATTGAGTGAACACATAGGCTATCTTTAACCCGAAAACAATGTTTCCGTGGGATGGTCGTCGCGGGCAGAAGCTAGTGGACAATATGGGAATGGAAATGTCCTGAGACCTAAATGATCATAATTACGAGGATCTACAAAATGGATTCCTTAGATGCTAGAATAGATGCATAACGCTGACGTAAACGAATGTAGAAAACTGGCATATTGTATGGAATTGTCACAAGCACACGTCGCGACTGTCTGGCAGCTTACGCAATCCTATAAATTTTCGATAGCGATAACGTTCTCCCAAAGCATCTTGTCTAGGGCCACTTTGCGGTCGAACTCATACACCATTTTAGTACCTTGTCGCAGCTATTGATGTACTAAATTCAAACCACTCTCACTTTAACACGCTATTGCGAGAAGGTACTAAATTGTACAGCAACTAATGAATTCAACTGTCCCACCGTAGAAACCTGTTGCAATGGGAGATGATCAGTCAAGTTTAATTTGATGTCTCATTGTTGACTGTACATCTCATTCAAACGAGATTTTTTTATCATTATTTTCTTTCGCAGGCTCTACTACCTGGATATCGTCACGAAGATCTTCATATACTCGCTGTGCGCGTATTTCGTATACTACTACGTCAAAATGATCATGTCTGTGATTTTCTAGAAGACTACAGTAATAATGTTCCAGTTTTCAACTGCCGAATTGTCGAATAAATTCAAAATGACATACTGTCTAATCAATAATTTGCTCAACATTATTATTTATTAACTTTGTATTTCTTTAATTCAATCGAATTTACATAAATATCTACATAATGTTGTTATTTGTACATTTTACCTATATTTTAAAGGTGTATAGTACAGGACTGTAACTAGATAATTACTTTTATTAATAAAAAAGGTTAATAATTTAAAATAAGTATAATATTATGTAAGAATGAATTATTCATGATGCTATGAAAGAAATGAGATATTTCAAAAGAATGTTTTGTGAAGTATGAAGCGTGTACAGACTTGATATAAAGTGTAATACAACGCGGTAGCGTTCTTTATTTATTAGTGTTATTGTTACCTCAATTAAATAATCAATAATTATTAATAAAATATTTTTAAGACTTGTAATTTTTTACTTCACTGATTTTCCTTCCTTTCTTTTGATTAAAAAAATCTTCAACAAAAAACATGAGGGTTTAAAAATCTCAAGTTACGTCAGAATCAATAAGGTATAACTAATACACATCATTTGTGTGGATCACTAATTGATATGGGCCAAGTATGCTCCCTTGCGGCACACTGCAGCATTTTTTACTTTCTAAACGCAATAGATGAGGTTTATAATGCAAAAAAGATTAATTATGGAAAAACAAAGGTGAAACTTTTTTAAATACCTAACCCAAAAGAGTTTATTCAAAACCATCATTAGCTACATTCACACAAACAAGTCAATAGTCAAAGTTAATGAGTATTTTAAAGGGGGAAGTCAAATAAAAGAAAAAGTAAGTCTATAATATTATTTTTATCAACCATAAATCACTCAACTTACAATAATTAAGTCAGTTACAACTACAATCACGCGTTTGCTAAAACCCTTAACAATAAATACAACCGAGATGGAAATATATGAACAACTGGTATAGCACAAATTTTAACTTGATCGCTCGTTACATCAAATATAAACGAAATAAACACAGAACTAAAAAGAAAATGCAAGTTCCAAGTATCTTAGGGCATATAATTCAAAATGGCGGCAACGACAAGAACGTAGAGTCTGCCTAATGAAAGCTGAACCTGACAAAGAGCGGCAAATTCAAAAAACCTTCATATATAACCGACACTTCTCGTGCTTTCTTGTATATTAATTGACCTTTTCTAAACCCATAGTTCCATCATAGGGATTTAATTGTTACGATATAACTCTGTCACAAGAACATAGTGTCAAAGTTCCAAGGTATTAAGTGAAATTAAATCATTACAGTTTCTGCGAGAAAATCCTTTGCTGAGTTACACACATAACAGTACATCTATAGCTTAACAAAAGGGTTTGACGCGGTGATAAAAGGAACTACATTATTCTCAAGTGGCAAATCGTGCAGTTTCACGCAAAACCGCGTAAGAAACATTTTTAATAAGAAGCAAACTGCAACTTTTCTCTAAGATATTAAGGTTTATTTTGCCTTATAATAAATTTGTTGGTTACGCGGTTTTGCAGTTTCACCGACGAAATACATAGAGCAGCAGTGTTTTGGGTAAAAATTGGATCATGTTACCATTTTCACTCCGCACAACGCTCTCATTATTTCAAACTATATTTTGCTAAGCTATATTTGAGTTAAGATTACATAATAGAAGATTTAGAACCTCAAACTTAAAAAGTGATTTTGTTTTATTTAGCAAGCAAATAAAATAAGTACAATGAAATTTTATAAATTGTGATGAAACAGTAATAGGATCGCTTTCGCTTTTATCGTTGACGCTGGTGTGCGAGCGAGATATATATAGATAACCAATGATTTCTATTTCACTCAAAGATACGAGACGAAAAGCGAAGTACTATTTATTCTATCTCTAGTTTTACTCACGAAGGCGCGCCCCTCCATTTAAATTGACGTTGCTCTACGAAAATGTAGATAAGACAGGACGGCGGCACTTCTTTAAAAACCATAAACAATTAGCAGCTTAGATGTATAGCTTGAAAAAAGGGGGCGCAGTAACGGGCTTTATTCTATTAGGGTTAAACCGCATTGCTTATGACACGTTATCGTATTGGCATCGTTATCAGCTCAGTTTAAACCAGAGTTATAAACAATACGACACCCACAGATATAAATACACAATGGGTAACGTAAACAGCTCAATCTGTATGAAAACGAACCGAGTCACTTTTTTCTACCAACTGAGACGTCACAAGAGAAGAGACTTCCCCGTTTTCCGCGCAAAATCGATTCAAAGTCGTCGCTTTTTTGGTTTATTGCAGTTTATTATCACGCAACGAGGCATTTTCTTAATTTTCACGGCCGCCCGGTTAACAACAGGCGCGCGGCACGTCAGTAGCGACGGCCAACCCCGACGCTTGGTCGGGGTTCGGACACGCGAAGTAGATGCTTTTGCGTTATCTATGTGTATTTATATCTGTGACGACACCAATACGTGTAGAGAGACAAAGTAGAATAAGGCCTCCAGGTGGAAAATGCAACCAATAAATTGCCTACAATGTTGCCAGTATTCTCCGAACAGCGCCCCCTTTTTTAAAAATCATTGTTTTTACAAGTTACAAAGAATATTTTTATTTTACATGTCACACTAAAATTAATGGATCTTAGCAAAGCGATGTAAAATGCACCTTGACGTTATATATACTAAGTACACGATTACTTAACAATGGCAATGTGATGTGTCATATGTAAGGTTACGACTTTTGGTGGCATACCTAGGTTTCATGGAATCGCTATTTCCTAATTATTATATACCACCTCGATTTTGAGCTTCAATATTGTTGTATTTCAAAATTCATTGATTCAATATATCGCTATACCGGTTTAAATGAACCAATACCAACCAATATAATTAACCAATATTATTAGGTAAGTATAGGCAGACCGAACTAAAAATGCCCTATAGCTAATTTTAAAATATAACAATACTCAAGGCCAAAATTAAAGTGGTATGTATTATAAATAATAAAGAAATAGCGACTCCATGGATTCTAGAACCACGGTATGCCACCAAAATCCTAATCTTAGCTCATATCATATATCTATTATATTTGTGACTATATGTAGGAATGGACGAACTGTAGGAACAACTTAAACTAACATTGTAATTAGTTATTTATTTGGATAAGACTGTCTGTTGACCATCTGCAATTCAAAAGAATTTTAAGTACCCAGATACCAGTTTTAAATTTAAAGTTAGCGTGATGCTATATATGTATAAAAAGGTAGCTACTCCACAGCGATAGTCCTATATCAGTTCGCCATAGCTATATTTTAATAATGAAATAATTCAACTATTATTGTAGAAAAATATTTCCTACGCTATCTTGTTTGGACGGCAATTAATTCTACGAAGCATTAATAATTAAGTTTTAAGTATCCTCTCTCATTTTAATATTTGAATAAAACATTATTAAGTTTGAAAAGGTTTATACCCGACAGAGGGCTACCAAACAAGCCGTATAAGGGTGTTATAATATTGTCTTTTTATAATTGTAAAACCAATACGCTTGAAATTATATCGGTGCTTGCATGGTCCATAATACGTTGAAATATGTAATATTATCTTAATTTGATCTAAACAACTTTTACTACTAAATATATCAATTAATGTGATTTGACAACGCTATTGCTAATACAATAGCAGTCTATTGACATCGATTTAAAGGAACTTCGGGCGATATAATGGGGTGTCCCAGAAGTAAAGAGACAAAATTAGGTTAGAAATATTTAATATGAAGAATGCAATTCAATTAAGGTTAATTGGTTCATAATAAACCTTGTATTATTAAAATGTTATAAACTATATCGATTGGCGCATACTTCAACTTTGTTACCAATTTTTTGAAGGTTATTTGCTGTCTGCCTCATCACCGCTTTTCCAGATCTCAAAGCTACCGTTTTAGCCAATCTAGTCCACCGACGGTTAAATGCAGTGGAAGATTTGGGTTTATCCGCTTGCTTTTTAACATAATAACCATACCTATCAACCTCAATTTAAAGCAATACAATATCGCTTGCCAGGAATACAACATGTATCAACAGATTGCAGGTCTCGACATTAATAATGAGAATTTTCTATGTTTTTTCGTAAACTGTATCACAATCTGTTTGAGCGTGCTCCTCCTGCCCCTTTATAAACTTTTGCTGCGATATTTAAAAAAAATAATTAAATGCTGAATCATTAACCCTCTTCCTGGCCACACCAGATATTGATATCTTTAATTTTACTGCTGTAACTCTAGCAAATGTAAATGGAACTTGCTCAAACGTGTTTTTTACCTTATTTATGTTTTGAACGGTCGAAACTGTACGATATCGTCCAATAACCTATTTGAAATGTCGGTTTTCTTTTCATTAAACGTATTTATATTTATGTTATTACTGGTTCTTCTAGCTTCCTCTATAATAAAATTATGTATCGTATGCGTTTTCCCGTGACATTGATAGTACTGAAAAACTCTTTTCTCAATTAGTTCTTGTACCGCTCTCTTTATTATTTAAAACAAGCGAAAAATTAACCGACTCCCGGCTTATTTGAAAGATTTAACATCGACTCTTGACATGAGAGTTGGTTTATCCTTTTTTTGGATGTTTTCTCTTTGACCAATTTGTCAATGAAAACTGTCTCTTTACTTCTGGAACACTCTTTATAAGCTATAAAAATAAGTAATATATCGCTATTGATATATTAACGTATGTACTTTGGACATTTTACACATAATACTTGCTTTACTGACCATTTGAATACAACTATTTGACAGTAATATAGATAAACTTAAAATATAATATAATTACTATGTGGCTTTTCATTATTTTCTGAGGCTGAAAAAGGACAACACGGGCTAACAACCCATCGTCTGTTAGTATTCCGTAATAGAACACACTCTCACTGTCTCTCTCTTTTTGTTTTCATACATTACTGCATGTAACTGTTAGTCTATGGTGCCTTAGCATATAAACTAAATTATTTCCACAAGCTAAACATTTGTTACACTTAAACATGCTGCATATTGGTATATCAAGCAGCTACTGAGCAGCCTGTAGTAACTTATAAGAGTGTTATACAGATTTTATAGAACTATAGGTTACAACACTTGAGTGCTATTGTAATTATAATATTAACCTATAATTATTAATAACAAAATGTCACTGCTAAATAAAGATAACTTATAAGTAGATTTTTTTGATTACATACGACTTATTACATATTAACATTTAAAGTCAGACATTATAAACGAAAATACATATTTCTGTTAGTCGTATATTTGGAAACAAAATGCATGGAGGTAAGTTTATATTACTATAAACTTTAAAAAAATACATACGTAGATATATATTTTTGGTTTGTAATGTTGTCGTATAAGAACAAACTAAAAAGTTTGAGCAAAAGTATACGTTTTTCATTTATAATTGAATTTTAAATTATACTCTTACCATTTTTTTCTTCAACTAAACAGCGTCAAGACTTTTTATAGATACATTGTTAACAGATTTACTCAAAAACGGTAACGCGGATTTCGAGTGGATGCTAAAGGATATGATGGGTAAACATCGGTTTCAACGTTCAGTTTTCATGGCACCCGGTAAGGGTAGCAAAAAAAGAAATACGTTCGAATATTTAATGAATAATAACTTTTATTTTCTGATATTTTTTAAAACATAATTATGCAGCAGCTAACTGTATCTATATTTATGCTGTACTTATGCTTAAAGAGGTTTTTATTCTAAATAATGTCATAGAACCATAATACTTATTTTGCATTCGAAAAAGAATATATGCCAAATAGGTAACGAATGTCAATTTAATGGTCACACCAAATTAATATTAATCAGTGTGGAAAGGTAATTAAGTCATGTGTACAAAATTTATATGGAATTTACGTCAAATTTCAAATATAGAATGTCGAACGGTTTATACAGATGTGTTACAGCTACATGCAAGAGGTCATTTACTTAAGTTTTTCACCTATATATTATAAGAGATGTCAAAGGTTAACAGCAAAATCCATGGAACAAATTTTAGTAATTTATTAAACCTTTAATAAATTTTTAGCGTCTTTCTTTTTGTTTATAAAAAATAGAAGTTCAAAATACTAGATGTATTTGTTTGTATTTGTTTTTCTGCAAACCGTACTTTGCCATGAACGTTGAACGTTGATGCCGATGTTTAATGATGGGAAAACAGTTGCTGTGTCGATGGTCACCAACCTGTCTAGTCTAGACCACTTTCAGCTGTTTTAACCCCCGACGCGGAAAGAGGGATTTTATAAGTTGAAAGTATGTATCTGTTTGTCGGTCTGTGATATAGTAGCACCCAAACGGATGGACTGATTTGGACGCTATCCATTTGAAAAGCAAAAAATTGTTTGTCCTAATGTATTGATTGGTCTAAAATCATTTCGCCTAATCTTTTAGATAGATATTACGGAAATTAATAAAAATCGTGTAGATTAGTTAAGTTAGGTATTTTTTTTATAATTTTCAAAATACCTTTCCAATTGTTAAAACGATTTTCAACCAAACAATACATTTGGACAAACAATGATTATGCCACTCGATATAGACCCTAATTGGACGCGTTTTTTAATGAAATCTAGTTTGATCCGGATGGTTATTGGCTAGATTTCAACAAAATCGGTTGTCCGTTTAAGAGATACCAGCTCTGAAAGTAGGGGTTCCCATTACTTCGAGGGTTTTTAGCAATTTAATTGTTACTTGAACTAGCTCTTACAAGCGTATATAGCTCTATAACAGCTATTCAGCAACATCTTTTGCTCAACTCTAGAAAAATCACAAATTCTCTTAATATTAAATAATATGTGATGACTAGGGTTAGGATTTTGGTGGCATATCGTGGTTCTAGAATCCATGGAGTCGCTATTTCCTAATTATTATAATACATGACACTTTGATTTTGACTTTCAGTATGGTCATATTTCAAAATGAACTAAATACATTTTTAGTTCGGTTATTCCATAGCTACTTGTTTGTAACGCTTTCACAGCAGAGATATCCTCCATACCAAAATTCATTTAAATTGTTTTAAATAAATAAATGAATTTTGAAATATTAAAATACAGAAGGTCAAAATCAAAGTGGTATGTATTATAATAAATAGGAAATAGCGACTCCAAGGATTCTAAAACCACGATTTGCCACCAAAAGTCCTAACTCTAGTGATGTCGTTTAACTACAAACTAATGTATTCATACTTGACAATTGTTTTTTAATTGGATAAGCGCCAATACTTATAACATGTATATAAAAGTACCCGAAGGTACAAGAGACACTTGGACGTCTACATTGAGGCCAAAATTCATATAATTTTTAGTAAGATTTATTTTTATTGAACGTCTTGACTCTTATTACGAGACCTACCAATATATATATGTCTTACATTAAACCCGAAAAATACTATTTTAAATATTAGTCATCTTATGCCTAAGCATAAATATGCCGCCGATGGCATAATAGCACATTGACAGTTTTATATAGCAAATACCAATTCCAAAATGGCAAAAAAACTTGTCTAATTACAAATTTATAAATACAGTTGGCAAAATGAAGAAGACCTTACTTTCGCTATCGCGTCGCCTCCGACGCCGGCGGTAATTGTAAGTTTGTATTTTTCATTACGTCAGTGAATTTCAGGCTCCTACTTTGTTCCTTCTTTTGTTTAGTAACGAGTTGTTGCTCTGCTCCAAAGCTTTGATTTGAACCTGAAACAAAAAATTAAATTTAAAAAAAAAGGTTTTTATAACATACTTTGTTGCCGACTGTACTTCTAAGGCCAGTAGGGCCTGACACTGATGAAAAATTTGCAATTAAGAGAAGAATTAAGCCAAGAATGATCTACTATTAACAATTGAGGAGTCCCTATGACCACTTTCCGTCTCTATCATGATATTGTCTGCGGCACCTGCGTGCACTGTCCCAACTGACCTGGTCGTAGTCCACTCTCATGGTGGCCAGCGAGCGCGTCATCTCGTCCTGCACGTCGGCCCAGGCGTCGCCCGTCTCCCGCAGCAGCGTGTTGGTGTACAGCGGCGTCTGCGGCACCTGCGTGTACTGCCGGATCCAGGGGCTCGACATCACCTGGGGAACGGGATAGGATCAGTACAATACTAAAGGAACTATGGACACAGACATTTATAAAGCAGACTTCTTTATCTTGGCTGGTGCAGGTACTGGAAGGGTAGGTGGTTAATAGACATTCAACACTGGTTTTTTACGAAGAAATATTCATTCAAATGTATGTCAGTCATTAGCATCTGCTTGTAAAACGATAGTATATCTAGTAAAGAAAGCGGTTTCAGGGTCAATTCTCGGTAAGGGCAAGCATTTTTTATACATAATAAGCACGTTTAACGTTGTCTAGCACCCATAGGGCTAGCCTACAGCTTAGTTTGGGACTAGTTCATTTTTTTAGGGATAAGGAAGGCAAAACGAGCACACAGCGCACCTGATGTTAAGTGGGATGGATCTGAGGCCCATAGATATTTGCATTCTCAAGACTAGAATCTGAAGACTATCAACGCGTTGCCAACCCTGGGGACTAAGGTGGAATGCCTCTATGCTAGTAATTTCACCGGTTGCCTTATCCTCACACCGAAAAATATAATTGCTAACACTGCTGGTTGGAAGTAGATTAAAGGATAAGATGGTGGTAGCGATCCGGAACAGCCCTGTACAAGGTCCTGCCACCACTTAAAATGTGACATTGTCCCCCGATAAACACATGACATTGACTCCAGATAAAAATGTGACATCATCCCCGAATGAAAACATGACATTGTCCCCGGATAAAAATGTGACATCGTCCCCGGATAAAAATGTGACATTGTCCTCCGATAAAAATGTTGTCCCCGGATAAAAATGTGACATCGTCCCCAGATAAAAATGTGACTTTTCCTCAAATAAAAATGTTGTCCCCGGATAAAAATGTGTCATCGTTCCCTGATAAACATATGACATTGTCCCCAGAAAAACAGATGACTTTGTCTCCAGATAAAAATGTGACATCATCCCCGAATGAAAACATGACATTGTCCCTGGATAAAAATGTGACATCGTCCCGAGATAAAAATGTGACATTGTCCTCGGATAAAAATGTTGTCCCCGGATAAAAATGTGTCATTGTTCCCTGATAAACATATGACATTGTCCACGGAAAAACAGATGACTTTGTCCTCAGATAAAAATGTGACATCATCCCGGAATGAAAACATGACATTATCCCCAGATAAAAATGTGATATTGTCCCCGGATAAAAATGTGACATCGTTCCCTGATAAACATATGACATTGTCAATGGATAAAAATGTGACATCGTCACACAGATGTGTTTACACATGATATTGTGCCTGGATAAAAATGTATTACCTGGTATATAGTGAGTCGCTGCGCACTGTCCACGCAGAGCATACCCTTGATGAGGTTCTTGGCTTCAGATGAGACGTTGGACCACTCCGGCTCCGGGAAGTCATACTGGCCCAGGCGAATACGCTGGAAGGAGGAAACCATCGATAAAGAAGAGTCTATATCCGGGCAATACTAAATAGCAAATATCCAGTTGCATTGCATATCGTCCCTTTACTATCTCAACCTCTTATCTGATCTTATATTTTGATAGGAAAGTAGTCTTTATAAACCTTGGAACATGAGTGGTTTTTCCTAGCTAACTGACCTTTTTATCTTTTTTTTTAAACGGACAAAATGTGGTATGTTACCTTTTTCATGCCCGGTGATATGGCGAGGCCGTGGTTGGAGTAAAAGGGGGGGAAGCCGCAGAGCAGGATGTACATCACGACCCCCAGGGACCAGATGTCGCAGGACTTATCGTACTTCTCCGGGCCGAGCACCTGGAACAGAGAATATCGTTAAAAATCTGTACAAAAAAGTTGAACTGTAGTTTATCCGTATATCGATAGCAAACGCGATGGGTCTGTCTATGCTGAGTACACCGGAGATTCTGTAGCCACATTCCGACTCAGTCATCAGATTACCTCTTAGATGCATGCGGGTATACCTGATAGGAAGTAATCACCACCGCCCATAAACACCAGCAACTCAAGATAAGTTTTGTCGGTCCGTTGCCGGCCTATTGTCAATGTCATAGGTAACTCTGGTTGGAATTACCGCCGAAGGAAGTTCTTTCCACGATAGAGTGTAGAGTAATAGTACATTATTGCCTAGGCATGGAAGTAGGCAATTGCTGTTCCTGCCGAGGCAAATATAGTGCTTTTCTCAAAAATCGCAAGATTTTTTTTGTGTTGGAGGAAAATTTTCATTGCTTGAACTCATTTTTTTAATTACATACAAACAAATTTCATGTGAAAAAACTATCACTCTTTACCGCCTTTTTGTTTATGACAAGGAGAATCTCAAGCTTTGTTTTTTTTAAAACAGGCTATTCCAGACACAGATAAAAAAGTTATGTTTCGAATAAAATTTGGATGTATAAGAGTTGTGCTCTCATTTTATTATGGGCTTTTTCACTTTTTAAAAACTTACTAGCTAGATAGTAATGGAATTTGTATGCAACATTGCGGGCTTGTGTAGGGAGCGCGCAATGTTTTTTTTTTAATTTGAGATCTGTCAGTAAACTATGTTCTTCGCGTCTCGATATGTAGATAGTAATGTCAACATTTCCAGTCATTTTTGAGAAAAATATAGTATGGTCACCTCGGGTGCCACGTAGTAGGGCGTATAGCACGGCGTCTGCAGCGTGTCGGCCGGTGTGAGCGTCTCCTTGGCGAAGCCGAAGTCGGTCAGCTTGAGCACGCCGCTGGGCGCCTTGGTCGTGTAGAGGAGGTTTTCTGGCTTGATGTCCCGGTGGGCTATGTTGGATTCGTGCAGGTGGCGGACGGCTACGCAGATTGAATGCATTATCTGAAAAAAGGTTAATATATAAAAAGGTTAATATTATCATCGTTATTAGGGTTCAGAGTTTTCATAGCAAGGTAAGAATAAAGCGAGATATGGAATCGACATTAATATAATAACTCTATGAAAAGCAAGCTTTAAAAACCCGACTGCATTTTTTATACTGCCGTCAATATACCTACATATTAATAATTGTCATTTGGCCATTGTTGTTATTTCAATTTTAACAGTTTAGGTATCCTATGACACTCTCGCTGCGAAGACGAATCCAATGATACCTCATTTGTCAAAGTCCTCCAAGCCGTTTTTGCTTTAGCGGGGAACATAGAACTGGACATACATGACGGTGAAAAACATAACCCTCCGCCGCAGTCGGGTAAAAATTGGCGTCATACTTTGATGCATTTTATAATTACATTCAATTCTGTAACCACATTTTGTACAAACAGGCTAAGATGTTTACCAGTGTATTAGTGACAGGTTGCAAGCCCATCGCCTAACAGTACTACAAGACTTTATTCCCTTAGTCGTCTCTTACGACTTTCATGGGAAGAGATGGAGTGGCACTATTCTACGCCGGCAAACATGCAACAATGTTTACAATTATTTAATACTCATAAAATGAAAAACAATACACTATTAGTTATTTTAGCCTCGTGTGGTTGCCGAGTTAGAATAGTGCCTGTATTACTGTTAGGCGATGGGCTTGCAACCTGTCACTAATACGCTGGTAAACATCTTAGCCTAATTGTGCAAATTGTGGTTATAGAATTATCAACAAGTTTTTAGAGATGTTTGTAATTCTGTAGCTCTGCCTACCCCACTCTGGGAACGAAGGCGTGAGATTATGTATGTATGTATGTATACACTATTAAGCCGAGTCGAGTTCTGACGCCGGGAGGCCTTGCATCCGCATGTAGTCGAATTTCCAATGGTTCGGACGCAGCGGTTTGCTGCGTCATTACGTATTTGCACTACCAAGGAGTGGAACGCTCTCCCTGCCTCTGTATGAATTCCCAGAATCGTATAACCTTTGTGTTTTCAGGCAAGCCTGAATAGGCATTTTCTGGGTAAGCGTGTACCACCCTCGACCTCGTCATCACTTAACATCAGGTGAGACTGAGGTCATACGCAAACCCATTTTTGAGAAATAAAAAGTATTCATATTTAATTACCATTATAATAAAGAGTTATTTTATAAAATTCAAGTTAAATGTAGCTATAGGGATAATGCCTTTCATTTATGATTATGTTCAAGTATATCAAGCAATTTATGTATAAACATAGAAAGTATTGTGATTTAATATAATGTACTATGTATGTCCGATAGAATTAAATTCTGGAATGCCATAAATGATTGAGTATGAGGTGTTTTATAAAATTAAATGTCGACTCCATACCTCTTTATAGTCTTACCGTGCTAAGAAAAACCGACCCCTAATCATTACAATCATCATGAATATTAACAACAGTAAAAATAAATCAAAATTGATTAATGTTTCAACTGCACAAGTTATAATTATAAGGGTCATGATTATGTATTTTTTTCATAATTATCACCAGTCCTAATGAGGATAATTAATTTTGGCCTTAATTTTCCTTTACCTCATGCAAGCCATATACATTATAATTACTTGGAACCCATGTTGATATGCAGAGGTCGGAATAGGCAGTGCCTATTTGCCTAAACTTCACGGGAGGATGTAACTAAAAGTGGTTACAACCACCAAAAATAATGATTTCTTTTTATTGAATGCGGGATTTCCGCGATTTTTTTAATAATACATAAATGTGGAAATTGATACTAAAACTCAATATCACATGTTAAAAACATTTATTGTATACAATTTTACATGATCAAATGACATATTCTGATTTATTACTAATGTAAACTAACAAAGTATTTCGTAATATATAATATTTTATCTCATAATAATAGTAATTATGATTGTAATTATGTTATTGATGATTCAGATTGAAAGATGTTTTTGTTATTGATGATCATGTAAAATTGTATACAATAAATGTTTTTAACATGCGATATTGAGTTTTAGTATTAATTTCCACATTTATGTATTATTAAAAAAATCCCGGAAATCCCGCATTCAATAAAAAGAAATCATTATTTTTGGTGGTTGTAACCACTCTTAGTTACGTCCACCCGCGAAGTTTAGGCAAATAGGCACTGCCTATTCCGACCTCTGTTAATATGTGGTCGCTCAATATCGAGAGCAGCAAACGACGTTTAACTGATACGCCAGTTTAAAAATGGCTTTGACAAATTTATTCTTAGGAATTTGATGAAACCATTAAGTACTTATTCCCTCTTTGGAGGAACTCAGTACATTTAAAAAATATGGAAAAGTACAGTGAACAAAAAACGTTTAGTAGCGCGATATTGACATTGTAAAAGTTCTTTACTTTGATTATAGATGGCGTTTGCACCAGGCCGCACCTAGAGCCATCTAGTGACTTAGATACTAAAATTTACATGTCACTGTACCGTATCAGCGGTCTCCGAATTCTCAATTAGGCAGCCTTATACGTTCGATCGTTCTCCAGAAGCCCTGAGGCCCTACTTTGAAAATCGAAGTACGAAGATACGTTAGCTGCATCCCTTTCATTCGTCATTCGAGACTAAAACGAAGGAAAGGGATGGAGCTAACGTAACTTCGAACTTCGATTTTCAAAGTATCTCTTCTGCCTAATTGAGAATGCACGCGCTAAAATGTGTTTTGTACGCTCTGACGGAACTACTTAAACTAGCCGGTTTACATGAGCTGCTCCGCGTTCACTCGTTCGACCGACCGAACGCCGTTTTTAAGAGAATTAGCGGCCTTCTTTGGTATTTACGGCAGTGTAGATTCTAAACGAAATTCTAAAGTGATCTCGCTATACCTCGGCAGCCTGCCGCTCGGTGAAGGCCCCCTCCCGGTTGTCCTGGATGCGCTGGAACAGCTCGCCGCCGTCCATGCACTCCATCACCACGAGCAGGCACCGCTTGCCGCTGTATGTGTTGTCGTACACGTCTATTATCTGGAAAACGATAACATGCGACATAATAACATGAGTAACATAATATTTATGTGATGAGACTGATCAGCGCGAGTAGGTATTTGTTCCTGAGTGCATATTTGAACACGGTCAGAGTGCGCGTTTGTCACACGTTTCACGGAGGACATTCAGGGGGCATTAGCGAGTACCTTTGAACGACTAACCCTATAAATATTCACCAGTAACACTAGTTTGTCTGTTTTTGTGTTCGATATGATTTCACGGGTAAACTGCCCAACTGTAGTTGTGCACTATACTATAAAACATCACCAGGGGTCGTACTTTTGATGCCGATGACGTCAAAATGACGAAATTTTACACACAGGGTGCTCTGCTTTCATTTGGAAGGTGTTTAGGTATGTGTTAACTGGTACAAATAAAATGTGGCGTTATCTATGTAAAGGGACCTTATTGTCGATGGCGCTTACGCCGCACTGCGTCACGCGACGTTGTATTTATATCGGAGCATCTTTAATAATGGCGGAGCCCCATCGACAATAAGGTCCCTTTTCATAGATAACGCCACAAATAATGTAAAATAAGAAGCGGTAAAATGATTAGAGTTAAATACAGCTTAATTGCAATCATAATACAGTATCATATTTGTTCATTACTCATTGCTAAAAATGGCAAATTGAGACAATTTTCTTCTATGAATGTCAATATAAATAAATGTAGTGATCTAATTGGCATTATATTCACTATTGGTCACCTATTACATATAAACTCCCTTAAGTTTTATGCAGAACTTGTTCGGCGATTCTCGAATCGAATTTCAACCCGTCAATACTAGTCTTTCATTTTTAATCAGCCTGTATGCAAATTGACGTCACCGACATCAAAAGTACGACCCCTGAACATCACAAATCATTTGTACATCAATGGAACGTGTCCCTAAACCCCTAAAAATCGTCTGGCAACACTAAAACATTCATAATCCTAGTTTCAAACACTGATATAAAAACTAACCTCAACGATGTGTATGCACCCGCTGGCCCTCCAATGCAGCTCGACCTCTCTGCGCGCCTTCATGTTGTCGTGCAATACTTTCAGGGCTCGCTTCACCCCAGTGCGTTTCTCTCTGCATTCCACCACCTGCAAACAAAGCATCAGGTAAATAAGAGACTGGGCAATGAATCGTGACAGTTAAAAAAACCGGTCAAGCGCGAGTAGGACTCGCGCACCGAGGGTTCCGTATCGCCACACATTAGGTATCACTACATAGTATAAAACGAAGTCGCTTCCCGCTGTCTGTCTGTCCCTATGTATGCTTAGATCTTAAAAACTACGCAACCGATTTTGATGCGGTTTTTTTAACAGATAGAGTGATTCAAGAGGAAGGTTTATATGTATAATAAGTTTTGGATTAGGTATGTACGGGTACTACAGAAAACTGGCATAAACCGCAGCGAAGCGAGCGCGGGTCACTAGATTTGAATTGGATTTCGAATTGGATGAACGCGAGACCAACTCACACATGACCATTTTAGGGTTCCGTGCTTTTAGAGAGCCCAAAGGGACCCATTAATATGCCTCTGGTGTCGTCCGTCCCAACTTTAAATACGGGTGTGATTCTCTCAACAACGACAGACGGACGAACGAGTGATTGTCCAAGCGGCGAGTTTAAGTAATCCCGTCAGAGTGAACAAAACACATTTTAACGCGTGTTTTAACTTGGCAGCATGACTTCTCAAACGTATAAGCCTGCCTAATTGCCTGTTTTTTTTGCTCGGACGGGACTACTTAAACTCGCTGCTTCGATTCGCTCGTTCGTCCGTCCGACCGCCGTTTTTTGAGAGAATAACACCCTAGCTGTATCTTTTAAAACGTGAAAGATAGCGGGTCTTATCTAGAGTAAGTGTTTTTAAAAATGGTTAATTCAGTTTGTACACTTAGGGCCTGTTTCACAATCGACGAGTAAATGTATCTGTGATTTAAAGTTGGCTCTCTCCTTGTCTATTTTCAAGTGTAAGAAAGAGAAAGGGCTAAATTTATGTCAAATATGCTTTACTTGTCTTTAGTGATAAATTAACGATTATCTGTTGCTGTATAATGATAATATTGTTCACGTTCGGTAACCCGTTTAGTAAGAGTGAGTGTTTTTGCGTCTGTCTGTATATCCGCTAACTCCTAACGGATTTTGATGCGGTTTCCACCATCAGTTAGATAATTTTTCTGGGAAGGTTTTTATGTATAACAAATTCTCATTTATGTAGGGGTGTACCAGGATGCTTACATAAACCGAAGCGAAGCGAGAGCGGTCGCTGGTTCATGGTAATTTGAGCACGCCAGGCGTATCGCCGGCAATGGTTTTACAGCAGACATAATTTCCTGCGAAAAATCCCTGACCTTATGCCCCGAAATTATAAAAAAAATGCTCGTCTCGACCTCGGCGCGGCCGTGACGAAATCAAACAGCGGCGAAGGAGAACAATGAACGTTGTAAATCATTGTATGACTTGGGCGAGGAGTTTGAAGGGGCTGGCTTCCAATTCCAATTAGTTTTAAGACATTCTTTATCGCAATTACATTGTTGACGTCATAGGTTACCTACTATTTTATCCATTTAAGGTCATGCGGGGCTATTGCGACAGAGGGTTAAATGTATCACTTAATTTTTTCAAGGATATTCAAAGTTTTAAAACTATTTATACTTCCTTTTAAAGAAATTAATGTACTTAAACTACTGTAAAAGGACGCAAATATAGTTTTAAAACGTTGAATTCCCTTGAAAAAAAATAAGTGACGCATTTACCCTGTCGGAATAGCCCGCTTGACCTTACTTAATATTATAAATGTGAACAGATTTCTGTGATGAGCGCGAATATTTGTTCTTGAGTCATGGATGTTTCCTATGTATTTAAGTATATATTTCTCTATATAAGTATTTATATCGCCGTCTAGTACCCATAGTACAAGCCTAGAGCTTAGTTTGGGACTCGCGCTCATCATCATCACACAAATATCTGCCCTTACGATGATTTGAATCCGGGACCGCTAGCTTCGAAGGCAGGGTCACTACCAAACTACGCCAACGCGTCGTCAAAACGTTAAACGCTAAACTTTTCTCTATTCTATTCTATTCATTTGTATTATTTAACTATACGTATAATGTAATAATTTAAATAGTATTTACGATACTAATACGAGTGACCTACTTGTTATCGCATTTGGCAGGCCGCGTAGTTTTAATAACAGTGACAGAAATTAATTGTACGCAGTTGCCGCTGCTAATTTTATTTATCTAATGGGCTAAATTATTTTTTTTAACCCAAACAATGAAAGTACAATGACTTAAAAGAATAAAAATAAAATAAAAATCCTTTAGACCTTCTTTAAAGAAAACTGCTCAATACAATAAGCTTTAGTTAAATTCATTTATTATAGGGTAAGAATAGATAAAGGAGTTGTTCGAAACTTTTTGTATCTCGTGTTATTAAACTCTCGACAAACTCTGTTTTATGACCCAGGTGCGCACGTCAATATAATATCAAAAAATACCTACCTGGTCTTGTTACTAAAAATACCAAAATCGCTATATGTATGCCTATATAGGTAATATTTCAGGAGTTCCCTCAATTCCTCACGGATCCCCTCATCAGATTCAGATTTGGTGGCAATGGGACTACCTCGGAAGTACCTATACTGTATCAGACCAAAAAATAATTTTACTCATCGGTCCACAATTGAAGGAGAAATTGGTGAACATACATTTAAAAAAAACATAGAACCACCTTCTTTTTTAAAGTCGGTTAAAAATGGTGTCACGATGACTATGCCACTAAAAATGATGAATAACACGTATTTCACAAAACTTTGCAACGTAAATGGGAGCGATGTCATTGGAATAAAAACGTCATAGAATAAATGACGTGACGTACATTGGCAATACGTCCGACGCAATGACGTGTAGACTGTTGAGTTGGTCATGGTCATACGTCTACCGAGATTCAAAGATATCATATTAGATGACAATCATGAGATATTAAAAAGAATATATCATAATTACACCATTTGAGTAATTAAATTACATCATGGGACAATCTTACAAGAATTTACCTAGTCAAAAACTAAGCTCTAGGCTTATACTATGGGTACTAGACAACGATAATAAAAAAAACATACTGAAATATAGAAAACGGAATGAAATATAATTTAAAGAAATCATAATCGTCAAATTCAACCATTTACTTTGTACACAAGGGTCAAACTACTTCGCTGGTTAATCAAGGAACTCTACGCAAACGCCGTTGTGACGTAAGATCCTAACGCTAAATGACGTACAGCATATAATCGACCTACTCACATCCGCATGTGACTCAAATTTGCGTACCATTTTACAACTCGTTGTACATTTTCACGTTCGCCCACGTCAATGAGTCATATTCATTTGTAAACAATTCCGCGTGCTAGGTAGTGATTTCATATTTAATTTTGTCAATGGTGTGAAATATTGCTAATTAAAACTTTCTGTCAATAAAACAGGACAAGTGCGATTCGGACTCGCTCACCGAGGGTTCCGCACATGACACGATTAACTCAACAAAATTTGCACCGACGCCGTTGCGCATAAAGACTCTGTTTATTTGTGATTTAATTTAAAATGTTGGGTTTTCAGATTTTTTTCTATACTTGTAGTATAAGACGGTATTACTTGCCAAATTGCATAGTTCTAGGTCAACGGAAAATACCCTATACATTTTGATTCCCAGAGTTTCGAAATATAAGGTTTTTGCGGCATAAACAGCCGTATCTTTTTTTAACGTTAACTTAGAAGTTTGTTTTTTTCACAGCTTTAAAGGACTGTAGACTTAAGTATATGGTTTAAATTTCAACTCGATACCTCCATGCGTTACCGAGATAAAGGGCCTTGACAGACAGACAGACAGACGGACAACAAAGTGATCCTATAAGGGCTCCGTTTTTTCCTTTTGAGGTACGGAACCCTAAAAAACGTTTTTTTTTATCTATTGAATTCATTTTGTATTCATCACCTGCTTGATTGAGAGAAAGCCTTACTACTTAGTCCAAGCTAGAGGGATTCGGAATCCGTAAAGAGGGGAAGATGGCCGAATGAAAAATATACAGCTTTTCATTTTGGTTTATTTGATTTAGTGAATATAGTTTGCGATATTTATTATAATTTTCTAATCTACCTCCAAAAAGTAGCCCTCATGTGCCTTTCAACACCCCATCATCAAAAATCCGAACTATAAGATTGTTATTATGTTCCTTTGCACCTACAACATTTATCTTTTGTGTGTTGAAAAACAATTCTGCGATTTCGTTCCTCTGAATGTATCTACTTTTTTTAAATTACCACTAAAACCTTGGCACAGTAAACAAGATTCCTTAGTTTCTTTGAAAATGTTCTCAAATAAATCTCTCTAAGTGTAGGATACCGCGAAAATATTGTTTACGTAGGCGTTTGAATGACGTCATTTCTCACTGAACTGTAGAACTTGTTCGTCTCAGATTATAAGTATTATGATTATGAGTATTATGACAGTCATATCTTTGTATATTCTTCAAATAACTTCACCCCGAAGGCTATCAGCACCCTCAGAGTCCAATATAATAATGGATTCAGGATGAACTATCGCGATCGTTATTTGTGATCCATTTCAAGAAAAATAGGCTTGAAGTCGTCAATGCCATTAGAGATGCCAAATCATTTGTAACTTTTAGGAGACTCAACCTTATTGTTGTAGAATGTCAGAATGACTTTGGACCTAATGCCGGCACCACACTTCGCTATTCGCTATTCGTTATTCGGCATGCGCCTACATTCGACGAAGTGTGGGGGGTTTATTCGTCTATGTTTTCTTTATTCGCACGCATAACGCATAAGCGCGATAGCAAATATTTTTACAAATACGGCGCAGCCGCATAACGAATAGCGAATAGCGAAGTGTGGTGCCGGCATAAGGTGGGTCTCAAATTTAAGTTCGTGACTGTAATTGGGGCTGCCCCGATCCTGCAGCGCTTCGGGGATGTTTGCTTATGCTCACACGATGGCTTTACTGCTATACTGCGCAAGAGTCGCATCCCTGTTGCACAGTTTGCGGGGCAGCCCGAACACCATGCCGAGTCCTATTTCAGAGAGATTTCAAAGAGAGAGCTCTTTCCAGGAGCATTGGAACAAACTCCAAAAGCTTCTTGCCAAATACCTTTTTTGTTTTTTTATTTAATTTTCGCGGTATGTATATACTTTGCTTTAAACTAACACGATTTTCACTCATACTAAAACTAGTGCGGGTAGGTCGAAAAACTCGCACTGCAAGCAGACGAACACCCACCACTTCAGTCTTCTCGTGACCACGGCTGTTGTAACACAGTCGAAACGTCGAGGTAAATGTTTCATTTTATTACGCGATTAAGTCCCGTTTTATAGTTTTAGTATGTATATGTATATTTGTATCTTGCTGTTGTTATGTGTAATATGAAAAAAAAAACGGAAATAAATATTTTTGAATTTAAATTAGTATCTTTTTATACAAAAAAAACATCCTAGGACAGAAGACTTTAGCACGAACATTTAAAGAATATGCACGTCACGTTTTCCAAATTCGTTTACTATCTCATGCTAGAGCTACAGGTGTAGAGATAATAGATTATTAGAGCCATTCGATCTTTGTCCTCAATATTAGGTAACTCAGTTGCAGTTTTGAACTCGCCAACGTAAGATTGCAATGTCTATAGGGCTCAGAGTCCACTTATAACGAGGTGGTCCGTGTCTTTACCTTAAAAAAATATATCATATCGACGTCTTTGTTTTATGATGTGCAAACTAAATTCAACCTTAGGGTCATCATGCGGGCTGAACCATCGGGTGGCGTTTGAGCTCGTTTGAAATCGCGATAGATTGCTGCATGAGTGGGCTACCTAACACTGAAATATCGAGGTACGCTTATGCATCAGTCACAAATCCGATATGCACTAAAAAGCAATAAACCGACTAATAAAACTGCGTATCAAAATTTAACTACGCCATTGCCGAGAAACCCAGAAATAGCGTGAAGCAAATATTTACGTGCGAACATGTATTTCTGAGATAAAATGAGTACTACGGAGTTTGCAAACTTATATATGCGCTTGGGCAAGTGCAACAAGCGCTGCTACTTACCAACTGTAAGTTTAACGGTTGATCAACGTGATCTTAGTGAGTGCAAAGTTAAGTTTGTAACATTTTATGTATCTATGTGATTGATTATTAAATAGCTTGCAGGAAAACTATAAGAACACCGGCAAGTACACTGTACCTATAACTATAGAATAAATAATGATGGCTCACCGCAGTCCACGCTCTTTAAAGCGTAATTCACACAGCGGGCGGGAGCGGGTCGTGCGCGGGCGGGTCGGGAGTTCGGCGGGTATTTTAACATGGAGTTACATGGAAGCATTCACACACGCGCCACTACCAGCGCGCGGGTGCGGCGGGTCCGTCGCGGGTCGGTCGCGGGCGTCCTTGGTCGTAATAAAACGCACTCTCCGATAGGCATTCTCACAGAGCGCGTTGTAAATTCTACTCTATGTACTCGCCATTACATCCGATCCCGAATTCCCGCCTGCGATCACCCGCGCACACCCGCGCGGGGCTCGCCGCGTTTCGGCGACGGGCCCGCGACGGACCCGCCGCACCCGCGCGCTGGTAGTCGCGAGCGGCGAGCGCGGCGGGTCCCGCGATGAAAACGACATGCTCGGCGCCCGACCCGCTCCCGCCCGCTGTTGTAGATTATTTTAATAACAATATTGTAATATTTATATTTTTTTACGTTAGCAACAAATAAAATAATTAAACAAAGGTTTACTTCTAAAATGACCTAAGATAATATTATTAAGATATTATTGTTTCAAGCCGAGTTCGTTGAATTAATTGAATAATTCATCAATTTTCTTTAAAAGTCGAAAGTCAGGCGAACAGCTGTTTCGAAGATATCAGCGAAATTTAGTCGTTATTTCATCGGAATAAGACTTACATCGTAAAAAACTACACATAGGATAAAAGTTCTTGCTGACATCATTTTCGTTACAACATAAAAAATATTATAACTACGAGTAGTAATAACATACAAGCCCTGACATATATTTGCGTTAACTTTAAATAACAGAGTTACTTTCCCATTTATTTATAATAATATTAGCTAGCTTCTGCCCGCGACTTGGTCCCCGTAGATTTCGATTTCCGCTATTCCCTCGGGAACTTTTATTTTTTCTGAATGATAAGTAGCCTTCGTGTTAAATTGTTAATCTATCTCAATTCCAAATTTCACCCAGATCCGTCTAGCTATTGCAGCGTGAAGGAGAAACAAATAAACACACTAACTTTCACATTTATAATACTTATTTGTAGGACGTAAGGTATGGATTATTATATTTATTATGTAAAAAAAACTTGCAAACTGCCCACACATTTAAACAAGGCACAGCTATAATCACGTATCATGTCCCATGTCACACCCACACACTAAAAAATGCGGTTTTACAAGTATGAGAATATATTCGCACACAGAATGTAAAGTCCAAGGAAATGGTATTTTAGGGCCCGTGGTGTTAAAGCGGGTAAGTTGAGAATGCACGCCCTATTACGCCCTATTATTATATTTATTTTTTTACGCTCTAACGGGACAAGTTCAACTTGCCGGTTAATAGTTGGTGCGTCGAGTTCAAGAGAATCACGTACCTGGGGTCTACGGACCTCGAGGTTCATGGCAGTTCGATTTATTCTTAGTGCCTTACATCATTTAGTATGACGACATGCGCCTGCGTTGCGAAACAGAACTTAATTTATCTTAGGCACTGCATCATGTTGAGCCGGTGTCAATAGTCAATATATGCAAAATTCTTTTTTTGAATAGCTATAAAAATAAAGGCTTGTAGTACTGTTAGGCGATGGGCTTGCAACCTTGTCACTAATACGCTGGTAAACATCTTAGCCTAATTGAGCAAATTGTGGTTATAGAATTATCAACAAGTTTTTAGAGATGTTTGTAATTATGTAGCTCTGCTTACCCCACTCTGGGAACGAAGGCGTGAGATTATGTATGTATGTATAAAAATAACCAAGATATAAGCCATAAAATATTTGTTCCTATATCTTTCTAGCAAAACAGAATTTTACGTGGAGTTTATGTGGCCGAACTGCACAATGCCGTCCCCGGTGCACTTCGGATCTCTGTCTAATTAGCAGTTTAAAATGCGTGTATCATCCGTACCTATTTCCTGACCGATTTTAATTTTAATTTCACTTTTGGTGATCTCTTATACGGTGTTTTCATATTTTGTTGAGTAATGCGATTTAAAAATCCATGCATATTCGGATTCCCTATTGCAAATGGCCAAAGATGTACACAAAAATAAGTACCTACTGGGCCTCCATTAATCACGGTAAAAACTAAATCGTTTTAGATCTATCCATATGTCATCGTATTGTCAATAGGGAATGCAAATAACCGGTTATAACCGGTATTAACCGGTTCGAAACGGGTAAATTCCATTTCCATTCCATTCCCTAATTGTCAAGGTTTTGATACCGTAATCAACAAGGAACCCTTACAGTTTCGCCATGTCCGTCTGTCTGTGGCTTAACTGAGAAACTCTTGGTACTGCAAAGCTGTAATTTGGCATAATAATACATTAAAATTACGCCAACACAACTGTAAAATGGCTAAATATCATCTAAGACAGCACCAAATAACTTTAAATAGAAACTTAGTTCATGTATTTTAGGTTTGTAGTAACGGCTTCGGAACCCTACACTGAGCATGGTCCGACATGCACATGCCCGGATTTTTTAATTGAAGTTAAAGTTAACTAATCTTAAAATTAAAATGAAAGTAATGATCAAACGTAAAAATCATCAAAAATAGCTAACCCGATCTTTAAAAGTATGGTAAATTGGTTAGTTTGGTTTTGTTTACATATTTTGCCATTTCAAATGACGCTGACTTTAACATAAATAAGCACCAGCCCTCTACAGTCTGCTCGTGACCACGGCCACAGCATAATTAGAGAAAGAGAAATATTCTATTTATACTATGCCACGACCGTTGCAACACGATCGAAACGTCGAGGTAGGTATCACCAGGTATACAGGGTGTAACATTTAAATCGGTCAGTATGGGAAAGTGTGAAACTATAAGACATACGAAGATCTGTTCTTACGAACCATGTCATCGATTTTAGTAACAAGGAAAACTGCATTCATACATTTAAAAAAATTGTACTCAGCTCGGGAATCGAACCCGGACGTTTTAATAGTCGTTTAACCTAATAGTCGTTTTAGGAAATGTGGTTCTAACAAATTTAACTTAACAAAACTAATAAACTACATTAGTTAAATAGGTGTGTGTGTGTGTGTGTGTGTGTGTGTGTGTGTGTGTGTGTGTGTGTGTGTGTGTGCGTGCGTGCGTGCGTGCGTGCGTGCGTGCGTGCGTGCGTGCGTGCGTGCGTGCGTGCGTGCGTGCGTGCGTGCGTGCGTGCGTGCGTGCGTGCGTGCGTGCGTGTGTGTTGTGATGTGTCACTTTTTATTAATAATTAGCACGATACAACAATAACTCCGTAGTATCATAAGTTTGACGTTTCAGTCAGTTAGTTCTATCTTACACATATACAGCAGTAAAGGATGGATATAGACTATTTTGTTTACATTATTATATTTATTGATTTAAGACATCATGTTTCATTGTAACATTTATTGCTTAAGATCTACACAATCGATATCTAACCAGAAATAGTGTTATCTAGTTTTATTTATCAAAACGTCCGGGTTCCGTTCCCGAGCTGAGTACAACTTTTTTTTTAAATGTAAGAATGCAGTTTTCCTTGTTATTACAATTGATGACATGGTTCCTAAGAATAGATCTTCGCATGTCTTATAGTTTCAGACTTTTCCATACTGACCGATTTACGGCCAAACCCTATATTCGAACCGCGGAAAGATAAGGCTTAGGCTGCCGCTCCACTGAGGCGGAGACGAGCGGAGCTGAGTGGAGCGGAACTGTGAAAAGATTTAAGGCCGAGCCACACCGGATGCGTGACGTGCACGTGCGCGTGCGCGTTCGCTTTCCACTGCGTTGTATAGTATGAATTCTCATTACGACATGTCACTATACAACGCAGTGGAAAGCGAACACGCACGCGCACGTGTACGTCACGCATCCGGTGTGGCTGGGCCTTTAAATGATTCCACTGAGGCGGAGACGAGCGGAGCTGAGTGGAGCCGCAGCCTTAAGCAGCCTACAGGGCGTCCCAAGACTCCGCTAGACTGTTTCCACTGAAGCGGAGCGGAGACGAGATGTGGATTTCAACTAATATGATTGGTCGATTCCTACACATCTCCTCTCCGCTCCGCTCATCCCCGCTTGACTGTTTCCATTGAAGCGGAGTGGAGACGAGATGTGGATTTTATCTAATTGGTCAATCCCTACACGTCTCCATTCAGCTCCGCTTGTCTTCGCCTCAGTGGAGCCGCAGCCTTACTTCGGATTAAAATTTGACATTTGCACATACAAAATACGGAATATGTAAACAAAATACGGAATATGGAGACCATTTTGGGCTTGATGCAATTAAAGTATAATTATCTAGAATAAGCTAATTTAATTAAACAAATTGTATTTTTTTAAGTAAGTGCCAAATAAATTATATTTCATTTAATTTCATTTTAAATTTTAACCCGAAGTAAGCCTTTCAGATTCAGATTTTATGACTCAATATAACACAGTTTTAATAACATGACATGTCAAATTATATGCAGTTACATTGAGGTCGCCAGGAATATAGTTCAATAATAATAGTAAAAGTAAAAGTCCAACAAATACAAAGTACAGTCACGAACTTTAATTTGGGTCCAAAGTCATTCTAACATTCTACAACAACGGTCAGCAACAGGCGGACCGCGGTCCATTTGCGGACCGCGAAAGGTCGAAACTTGGACCGCCAAATATTGTAATGTATTGCAAACCAAGTATAAATTAATACATAGATAAGGTATACTATACCTTTATTAATTGAAATAATATTTTTAAGCCACATAGAATCTAACTTAATACTTTTGTTTTTATCTGGACCTCGTTGAAATTTTCCCACAGTATCCGGACCCCACCTAAAACTACTTGCCGACCCCTGTTCTACAACAATAAGGTTGAGTCTCCTATAAGTTACAAATGATTTGGCATCTCTAATGACATTGACGACTTCAAGCCTATTTTTCTTGAAATGGGTCACAAATTAACGATCGCGATAGTACATTAAGAAATTTAAAAGTCAATCTTATTTACAAGTCAAGTTCCATATACTCATTTACAGAATAGAGTGGGTTATCCAACAGAAGATCTCTATCCGCGGTTTGAATATAGGGTTCGGCCATTAAATGCTACACCCTGTATATAATGTTTTTACGCGATTAAGTTCCGGTTTAGATCTATAACAGTACCTACGCTGACTATATCCTTGAACACGATTTCTGGGACATCCTTTAACATCGCACGCATGCGCTGTAGATATTTAACGTTGGCAATAAATGGCTTTATGACTCATTAAAATTCCCCAAGGAACATTAAGCCAGTGTTTTCCTTTCGCTGGGAAATTGAACACAATCGTCCATTGAGTTACTCATCGATTAAATAATCATTGTCATGTCATAATGCTCATAATTCAACGAGTTCTTCGGAATTATCATTTCTTAGATCGATTATGATGTCACCTAATTGATATGCTATTCTTAAAAACAAATGGCTGACTCGTTATTTCATTTCTACTAGGTATGCCAAGAGTCGTTGGTTCGGTTAATATAGACCGACAGCCTCGTGTGCGAGCGTCCCGCGGGGGGGCAAAGGTTGGCGGGGACGAGGCATTTAAGGCTCCGGCACACCAAACGCGTGTTAGGAGCGACGCGTAGCGTCGCGTGGCGTAAGTGACGCGGCCCCCGGCACATCGCACGCGCGCGGCAGCTTCAACGCGAGCCCGCGTTGCGCGCTGCAGCTGCGTTCGGTGTGACGTGTAACGCGGCGCGCGCGGGCGGTAGTTTGTATCCAACGCACGTTTGTAAAAAAATACAACCACTCGACGCCGCACTGACGCGCCGCTGTCGCCACGCCCCAGTGTGACGGTAAACATGACGGCCGTATTTAATACAACTTCGCGTGCCAGCGCGCGCGACGCTACTGCCCGACTTGTCCAGGGCGGCAGCGACGCGTAGCAGTTTCAACGCGTGCACGCCGCTGGCACGCGTTACTTTTTGATGTGCCGGGTTCGATTTGTTTTGTTATTTTACAACTCGCGCCTGCACGCGTTCAAAGCGCGACGCTCCTGACACGCGTTTGGTGTGCCAGAGCCTTTACGCGTCAGCGGGGGCGGCGGGCGGGCTGTGGAGCGGGGAGGGGGAATTATTTGTAGTTTCTGTTCACGAATTTGCATCCTCTATGAATTATTTCGTCTTTTTTAACAAACTTTTGTTTTTACCCACAAAGATGATTAAAATATAATTAATTACTTTAAAAAGTTATTTACGACAAAAAAGTACCTACGTCCTATTTAATTAGAAACTGCAATATTTACAATAAGAGATAATATTACTTTATATTTACAAACGTTGTGAAATATCAGACGATAAGATAACTGTTAACAGAATTGATACCACCGACCCCATTTCGGGTCACGTTTTTACGCTGTCATTGCACCTTAAACTGTAATAAATAAACAGCTCTTTTTAATCTCTGATTCAAAACGAGAAGTGTCAAATTTAATCACAGGCCGGAATTTTCGTGACACTTAACAACAACGCTAGTGACTTCTCATTTATCGACTACTAATAATATATCGATACAGTACAATACAGATCACAAAAATAAAAACACGATTAAAAGTAGAGGTAAACAACAGGTCTTATCGCTAAAAAGCGAACTCTACCCGGGCCTCTAATCAACACTCAACACAGTAAAAACCAAATTGTCTTTGACCTGTTATCGTAGTGAGGTCTTGCGTAATTACTTGCATGTAGTTGCTGGGAAAACAATACATTTAATAATTAATCAGTCTCCAATAACTAAGCCATTGTAGCTTTTATCTACACACATATCATAAGTCCTCTATCATGCGTTTAAAACCCGTAGGCAATGACCAGCATTACCTGTGGTAGTAGGTGACAGCGATGACAGCTGTTAATTTTGGGAGATGTTCCAAATTTGGATCTCATTACCTTACAATATTCTATAACGTAATTAAATTACGTTACAGCTGTCATTGCTGTCACCTACTACCCTGTCAGGTAATGCGACCAGTCTTTCGGCTTCTAAACCCATCTTAGAGTACTTATAATATGTGTGTAGATAAAGTATTGTACGCGACTCTCCGTAATTGGCATTACGCAACCGTCACGTAAACTACTATTACCTTTATCTGATGCCTAACAGTGGATAAAAAAAAAAGTTACGTTAGCCCTGTCCCTGTCCCCTTTCTCCCAATCAGTCAATAACGCCAAAGACTGTAGCTTGAAAGAGATACTCTTAGAGCTTCTTAAGTTTTCGCACCAGTATCACATGACATCCACACACAAGCCATTAAATTTCCCATTCAAGCATCGCCAAGCGTTATCGGTGTTATCGCAAAACTATGTTGGCGCCAAATTGCACCACATGACGCTATGACGCCATATTTGTTTGTTGGTCTGCGCGTTTTCTCGGAACAAACAAACCGAGCATTGTGTAATTATTAAGGAAAAGAACCGAACGGAATTATTATTTTTTGGCATGGAGAAGGCAAAGCACAGAAGACTCTTCGCCCATACACATTTGCAATTTCAAGATAACAATTTTACGATAACAAGTTCAATCTTAATCTCAATTTGGACGGACAGAGTAATTATCAGATTTGTATTAAATTCAATAGTGATGTGGAAATGTCGATGTGTAAATACCGACTATATATTCAAATCTGTCAAAACCGAGTTTTTAAAATATACCTACAATACAAATAAAAAATATTTACCCATTTGAGGCCATTTGGTTAAGTACCTTTATTGACTTGACAGAAGCGCGTGGAGCTAACTCCATGTGCTTCTGTTTAGTCCATTAGAGAAAATTCTCTTTTACCGAACAATTGTCCTCGCGTGTGATATCCATGGACTAATTTCTCTAATCTAATAAGTCCATGGGAGTGTCTATAAATAACTCGACATTGGGGAAATACACCTTAACAGGGGTGAAAGCCATTAATTAAGAAAAAAAAAGTTCCTTTATTAAATATCGATACGAACAGCACTACCTACACTATGTCCACAGTTGTGCATCGCACTATAGTTAATACGACAAATTGAGTTGTGAATTATAATCAATAGTTATCTTAACGTAGTTACATTATCTGAAACATGATAACGCTGTTATTAAACAGTTCCCTTTTCCTAGGCCTAACTATTCATCATGGCTATAATTTATGATTATAATGACTGATACGGTACTCGTCAGAGGTCAATATTTTAACCTGTTCGAGTACGTAGATAAATTCACGTGTATGTTGGTATGTTAGTTTGTGTGGTTCTTTGTTTTGTGGTCGTCATGAATGAAAGAAAGAAAGCGCTTGCCTTAGCTTAGCTATCCTTTAACGAGATGGTAAAAGTATTTCTGTTTTGTTCTGTCGGCGACTAGCAAAATTGATAGTGGCATGTAAGGTCTGTTCATTCTTCCTTGTCTTATATAGTAAACAACTTTCTAACCTCAAAATGAACCTTTTTGGCTAAAACAGCTCTTTTATCTTAAATAAAGTAAACTGAGTAAACATTATGGACATCACTTCGCCAGTGTATTGTCTGTGATTGCTTTATTTTGTTTAAAATAGCTGGTTTAGCCAAAAAAGGTTCATTTTGAGGTTAGAAACTTGTTTACTATCTAAGACAAGTAAGAATGAACAGACCTTATGTACATTATGTACCTCTAGGTGTATCGGAGGTCAAACCCTCTAAAATAGGACGTGGGAAAACCCGGACGAATCATGGCTCTTTCCGCTCATTAGCTTCAATCGGAAGAATCGGTGACATGAGATAATGAATCATTATCTCATGTCACCGATAGATGATAATGAGCAGACAGTGTTGTGTTGTGACTTAACAAAATTGAAAAGATTATTGGTCATTATCTATTAGGTTTGCTAATCGAGAATAGCCGTATACCTACCCTGACTACGTACGTGAAAAAAAACAGGGGACATCTCACACAAATTGACCTAGTCCCAAACTAAGCTCTAGGCTTGTACTATGGGTAATAAATAGTTAAATAGATTGAAAACATCCAAGACTCGGAAACAGATACTCGCGTTCATCACACAAATATTTGCCATACCGAGAATCGAACCCGGGACCGCTAGTTTCGTAGGCAGGGTCACTACCAACTAGGCTAAAACAAACAATAAAAACTAGTAGAAACTTATGAACTTTGGCATTCCCTTTATCGATTCTGTAGTAATGCGGTAAAGCATCCTATAATTGAATAGATTAACCCCCCTCCCCCCGAGGCGACCCCTACCTTCACAGCTGATAGGTAACTCTTAAACGGCCCACCTGATTTTCACCTGATTTTAGCTACGAACTATCCCGATATACCTTCCTAACGAGCTTCCTTAAAAAAAACTGCTCCCGCATCGGTCAATCCGTAATGGAGCTAGGTAGGAATGATGCCACAGACGGACAGCTTTTAACTCATTCAATTTACCTACTAGCTGACACTCGAACAGACACAAGGACGGAAAGCAGTACCACCGTTTTGCTATTTGGGTAAGGAACCCTAAAAACGCCCAGTTCTAGCTAGTCTGAAGCTATTGCAGCAACGAGTTGTTCCGATCGACCCAATGATATAATATAAAAAAGGTAGATATGTTATACGCGCTTCGATAGTGGCACCCTTAAACCGAGTCAATTGGTACACCTTTACTTAGTCGTGCGCCGTCAACGGAACCGTGAACTAATCTGCAGAGCAACATTACTCGTCTCTGTTTCGCTCCCGGATATTAGCATATCATCCTGCTTTCACTTGTCATTTATGAATTAGTGTGTAATTGCAATATTAACAGATTATGTGTGCGTAAGCCGGGGCATCTTTACACGCGGAATACCGTATAGGTAACATATCTACCTCTTTTTATATTATATCATTGGATCGACCGATGAAAATGAATCTTCAATCTACGCACAAAACCAATAAAGCGTATCTCCTATCGTTTCAACATTTACAACCACATTCCCACCAGAATACGATCCATTCGTTGCTCGCTATTGAATTGCCGCGACCTTTTTAACTTAAGAGGACAGAGTTGAAAGTCCGGGAGATATCTGCTCATAATTCATAATATAACATTGTTCATGCGTATGAGTCACTCCGATAACACGCCGGTGGAGAATGCTCTTATCAAGTCATTGACGGAAATCATCGAGGTAATTTAATTACATAATTATTGTAAAATTACTCAGCTGATTTTTAATGTGACAAAAAAGCAAGCTGTGCACCCCGACTAGGTAGCTATACCCCTTCAGGATCAGGACTAGTGTTGCCAGGTGTCTGGATAAAGCCGGACATTTTTGGTTGTGTGTACGGCCAAATTAGATGGTGTCCGGCCTGTCCGGCTTGTCAGGCTTTTAAAAATATCGGTGTCAAGACCTGGCAACCCTACTCAGGACTTAGGAGCTTCCAATATTACAATAGTCTTTGGATGAAGACCCAGGAATCCATCGACGCCCCGCACTTTTAAATCTGTCAAGGCGTTTAGCCGTATATACATACATACACCCCATAGACATTACCCTCCTTTTTGGTTGGCAGGGGAAATAGCAGGGAATGAGCTGCTGTTCGATATTACTTAAATGGGAAGAGAGATGGGTAGAAAAGTGGCCACCTATATCTACCGGTAGTTTGGGTATCTTCTACGTAGATACTAACACGGAAACGGATATCCAACACGTGTACACGAAACCCGGAAACAACCGCGAGCTGGTATTTTCCCACCACCCATCTCTATGGATGGAAAAATGAACGAAACTGTAAACAAACGTACGCAAATGTGATACTGGAATACAACGTAACAGACAAATTAAATAAGGTGTAAAATACACCTTAGAAGGTACAACGGTAAGGTATATTTTGCAACGTATTGAAACCTTAATGATCTCCGATCTTGAACGATTAGTGTAGGTCCGGTCGGCAAAATCAAAGTACCCATTGACACAAATATGTCGGAATTATGCGATGACTTGGTACAGTCGAGTTCATAAATATGTGTACACAATTCATGTATGGCAGTTTAAACATGACATTAAATAGACAAGGTACTAAAGTGTATACATATTTATGAACTCGACTGTACAAATAAACATCCTTCTCTCGTCGTCGTCGCTGTTAATTTTCCACTTTCGTTGCACGACTAGGTATTTAGGGAATATCGCCTTTAATTATTATGAACACCAGCCACGACAGTCACTTGGACAAGCCTAGACTAGTTTTTTTTTGTTCCTTTGTCAGTATGCCCATACTTTAGTTTGAACTCTAATATAGACCTTAGGTTCCCAAAGTGGACCCTACCACCCCCAGTGGGCACGGAAGTATTCCCCCCAACCCCAACTGGGAGCAGCAGGAAATGAATTATAAACATATGAATAATAATGATTGTTGCAAGAGCACTTTACTACCTATCACATGAATGACACATTACAAACTAAACTCAAATATGAGTATAATTATGCTGTGGCCTCTACAAAGGTTACCAGCCAAAAAACCATAGAGATATCGCATATTGCGCTGTATATACCAGTCTGTATATTTGATATAGAAAAAGACCAACGGGCCATATTATGTAACTGATCTCGATTGATTTGCCCGTTTCAAAACATGTCAGAGACCAATAAGTGATCTTTGTAAATAAATAATTTAAATATCATAGGACTTTCTCAAATAAACTGAGCTAGTCCCAAACTTAGCCCTAAGCTTATACGGTGGGTACAAGATCACGATTAACATACTTGTATATATCAATAAATAGTTATCTACGGTCCATACCCTTAGACTTGTCTTATTTAATAAACACTTTTATAATAATTTTGTCATAAAATAAACCATCCATGATGTAAATTCAGGAAAATGGTGTAAATTCGGGAAAATGTGGTCTTTAATTGCTATCAGCAAAGAACGGGCATTTTAGCTGAAAGTGATGCATTTTGAGGTTATAAAATTGTTTATTATTAAGACAAGTCTATTGGTATGGACTGTAGATAACTATTTATTGATATATACAAGTATGTTAATCGTGATCTTGTACCCACCGTACAAGCTTAGGGCTTAGTTTGGGACTAGCTCAGTTTATTTGAGATAGTCCTATGATATTTATTTATTTACAAAGATCACTCATTGGTCCACCATTGTTGCCATTGGCTATTTATGATGATTGCGAGCATTGGTTTCTGAGTTTTGGATGTTTTCTATGTATTTTTCTATATGTATAAGTATGTTTATTGTTATCTAATAACCGTAGTACAGTCGACGTCAAAGATATGTTTACACTTTAGTGCCTTGTCACTTTATCCGCTATGACAATTTCATATGGCAGTTAAACATGACATTAAATAGACAAGGTACTAAAGTGTAAACATATTTATGACGTCGACTGTATAAACCTAGAGTTTAGTGTTGGACCAGATTGTGGGAGATTGTCCCACAATATTTATTTATATAGGTACATGTATAAATTTGTGAAAGGCTTATTAATATTGAGTAGTTTGTATGTCTAGTTATGAATAGTCATCTGCTTTTTAGGGTACCGTGCCTTAAGGGAATGGAGACCGAATGGGAGCCTATTAATATGCCTCTGTCGTCCGTCTATCTGTCCTAACTTTAAACAGCTGTATCTTTTAAGCCGCAATAGATAGCGGGCTTTTTCTTTTTCCAGATTTTGTTATTATGGCGGATTTACTAACAAATATAAAAAAATCAAGAAAGTGAAATAATAAACAGAGTCCATACAAGATTTTTTATTGTTCAACATATTTTTGGTTTTGTTAAATCGTAAACATGGTAAAACATAAAAGTGTCAAATTTGGTATGATTATACTTTACAAACCCTGAAGAAAAATAACAAATACTAAAAATAGGCACATGTGAATTGGGCTTGCGCTGATTCTATTCTAAAGTGAAATCAAATTGGAATTTAATAATGTCTACTGTGTGGCGGTACGGAACCCTCAGTGTGCCAATTCGATTCCACTGGGCCAGTTTTTTGTTCATCACAAATATGTATAAACTGTCAATCTTATACTGATGACAACAATAGACAGCCTAGGTTTTAATAAAAAAGGCATATAGTGCTTACTAAAAGACATTAGTAAGTACAGTGCAAAACTGTGTTTTCAACATAAGTACTTTAATGTTACTTCAAAGTTTGCTGTTTTTTTAAAGTACATTGTTGTACAGGTTAGAAAGTTAGCAAAAGATGGACGAGTTGGCTCTCGAAAGTACGAGTCAATCTATTGCACTTTCGGTCGAGGATTAACATAGTGCTTTTCACGACTACTGCGAGGAAATAAAAATCAATTACTACTCGTACTTAAAAAAATACGCTCTCCCGCCAATTTTTACTTTTATTTTTTAACGATACCGTTCTTACTGGCCAGTCATTCACAGGCGTTTTTAAACTGACGACTCTGACCGTGCCAGAACTATATTTCAGATAATCAAAAACAGATATATATGGCTGTATGGAATCTGATTCCTTTGCCTATCCGTGAAGGGATGAATATCATTAACCTTTCGTATGCCGGAGGGGCTCGCATACTTGTACCCTTCGTCTGCCGGGCTATGACGTCATCTGTGTCACGTGACCAAGTTTAATAGCTCCTAGCTCGAAAGTGATTTGACGTTTCGAGGAACCGAATGCTATCCATGGAGGATTGAATTTTTTAGTTTTTTTTACAGACAAATTAGAACCTTATCTTTAAGCTACTAGAATACAATTTTAAATAACCCGATTAAGCCCCTTAGTGACGGATACGGAACAAGGCATAGGACCAGGGTCAGTACGGATCCGGAACTAGGCATACGAAAGGTTAAAAAATAAAACGACTTCTCATTGGCCAATTGAATTTCGTATGCAGCACAAATCGTGTTCTGATTGGTCGAATCAGTGATCAGCGGACCGATGTGATTGGTCGACTTGCTCAATGGAACAGACCAACTATGTTTTAGTTGTCCAGTTTCAATTCATAGAAGGCCTGCTCATTCAAAGTACAACTATTGATTGTTTTGTGGACCAAGAACAGACCATCCTTCGCCACATTTCCGACCAGTAGCGTGAAAAGTGTATTTGTGTTCTTTTTTCGAGTTTTTTTTAATATTGTTGAATAATCTGTTTTCATATTGAATTGTATATAAGTTTGAAATACAAGAGCGCCTGTTACAGACACTAAAAACACCATGTAAAGGATAATATTAATAATAAAATTATGAGGAAATGAGTTCAAATTTAATGTCTCCTCGAACCAAGCGTCTACATGAACGCGAGATAAAAACCAAAGTCTAAAATTATACCTTTACGTCATTGGGTAAACAATGAAAATACTAATTTCAAACTTGAGTTTTTTGGCTGAAAACAAGTTTAAAGTTAATAACCTACCTTTCCGTTGATCCCCAGTCCAAGGACAGTGTTTGATATATCATAGTCATCCGTAATTGGCGTGGTTTTCGGTTGTCTAGCACTGTTACTCATGTTTATAGTTTAGATTATTTTACACAACTTTTTTTCACCAAAACACATACGGGTACCGATAAATGCGGTACAGTTATAATGAAAACTTTCACTACTATATATTTATCACTATTACACACCACTCACTCAGGTATTCAATGAATACTTTTGAGTTGTAGTAAATTTGTTATCTAAATTCACACGGATGACAAACGCGTTAGGCAATCACACTTTCAACTCAATGAATTACCTACCACAGATCTGACAAACTTACATCGTATCCACAGATAAGGCTAATGTCGCTCAAAGGAAGGAAGCTGAAGAAATAAAGTAAGGAAATAGACAGTGGCGACATCTATGAGCAATCATTTTATATTAGGTAAATAACTTTGTAATTTAAAACTAGATGGCGGTGATAAAGCACTGAGTCTGAGTGAGTAAAAAATGGCACAGAAAATGAAAATCGAATCTGGCTGCTCGCTGCGTCATCATCACCATATTTATTTATAATAATATAAGGTAGCTTATGCATCGTCATAGTAGGTATACATTCTTTCTAATAGTGGATTCTAGCTTGGCTAGCAACCGGCAATGGCATTTTTTAGGGTTCCGTACCAAAATGGTAAAAAGGAACCCTAGACTTCGGTTTCTGTCTGTCTGTATGTAACAGCAGTTTTTCTTTGAAACTATAGAAGCTATCAACTTGAAATTTGGCATAGTTGTATAACTTGCTTGCCCGCATCTGTTTTTAGTAAAAACAATGTTTTTTTCTCAATACATATTTGAAATGGGGTCTAACCTCTACAGGCCCACCATACAACAAAGTTTGTCAATGGAATATGAGCCTATTGTGAATGCCATAGAGTCTATTTTCTAATTCGATTTTTAGTCATAGAAACAAAGATAAATCTATTTTATTTCGTTTGCATTGAATCTTTATTCCAATGGGTGTATTATGTACAAGTTTTTGTTCGAGGGGCCTGACGAGGCTAGAATAGGGGGTTGAAAAAGGAAAGTGATTAGCTTATAGCAAACGGGGTGTCAATGAAAGAGCTCAATGTGCAAATTTCAAAACTATTTTTTTTATAATTTGTGTAAAGTACTTTTTGATTTACTTATAGCCAAAAATGAACGTCCCTTATCTCCGAAGTTTATGGACCAAAAAATATGAAAAAATCCTGATATAAAGATTTTTTTTATATTTTACGCCAAAAAATAAGATGAAGTTATCAAACTTTACACTCGTGGAAAAATTATCAAAAATCTTTAAAAATCCTCAGACCTTATCGCATAGAAAATAAAGTTCATAACAAACGGAGTGTTTTCTATTGCATTTTCCAACCATATTATACAGAACCCTCGATGCGCGAGTCCGACTCTCACGTGACCGGTATTTTTTTCCATTAGGTTAACTATGTTATCGTCATATTGTTATATTATGCTTCATAATCAAATAAGTTACCCAATAATATTTTTTGCAATAAAATTCCTTTTCCGTAAATAATTAATTTTATTTCATAGTTAAAATATTATTGACAGGTTCCCTGTCCCATGAAATACATAAAATGATTCATGAACGCAGTTTTGTCCCCGAATCAAAATGATTTGTGGGCCTAGTATGGTTGCGTCTATATCGCGTGTCAAATGTGGATAAAGCATCCGTCACTGTCGTACTTATTACGTGTCAAAAGGTGACGGATGCCTTATGTAAACTTTGTCACGCGATAAACGCAACCATGTTAGAGCCCCAGATTTGGATATAGAGGTAACTTTACATACAAAAGCAAGTGTAAGACGTGTGACGACGAAAATACGGTCTTGATTAGGGGTTAGGGAACCTCTTAAACTAAGTAAGTAAAGTATTTGGTACAGTATGAAACATTATCAAAAAACTATGTAAGTAGGTACTTATGATAAATTACAAATAGATTAGGTACTATGCTAACACTTGTAGAACATTACATTTTTGTTCAATTGAATGAAAAACTATACAAATTTATAAACCCTGTTGCAAAGAAAACGGCCAGTTTCCATTTTTTTAATTAATTTTAATAAACTGTAACTAAATGAGATTTGATGCTACGAAATGAAACTATTTTTATTTGTATTAAATTATTATTTTTCTTTGTAAAATGTGTTTTCTTTATTTCGTAGCTTAAAATCTGATTTAGTTACATTATAATTAAACAACTTTAAAAAAATCGTAGATGCTCGTTTTCTTTGCAACAGGGTTTATATTGTTAATAAAGTGTAAATGTATAATTACACTGTATAATGCAAAAAGTACTTTGTAACTCTCTCGTAGAATGGACTCCAAAAAAACAAAATAAGATTGAAAGAAAGTTAGATAACTTTCTTTCAATCTTATTTTGTTGTTCTCATTTAATAAAAACTTACCTGTAAGACCATAACTAAAAATGGCATCTATAACTAACCTACATATTTAAACTTAAACAAAATTAAATAGTATTAAAGTTGTAGGTAGGTACCTAAATAAAAAAATACTTGAATCGGTAAATAATTACACCTTATTTATCCGAAACAAAGTCTCTTTTAATCATCATCTTGTGATGGCTCTAGCCGTCGTGGCGTCAGTGACACAGAGCGGTTTGTGGCGTTTAAAAGGTTAAAATCGGTGAGACAGTGCTATTTGGTGCAACTTAGGTTGTAATAAATCTGGGAGCTTTTGTTGCTTGACCAAACTTACGTGTCATTTTTGCTCGCACGACCCTATTTAGTGGTCCTCCTGAAATCCCAGGTTCTTGCTGGAGGACATAATGCCGAATTTAAAAGGCACCCTATAGTTAATTTGACAAAATTGCAATTACAATGTTACTAAAATAGATATTGGACCTTACGAGGTTAAATCAATGGCTTGACGTATACAATAAAATGTCAACGTGCAGTCCAATACAATGCCGTGTGTAGCCACTAGCCAGCCTTTACCGTTTTAACACAAATGACACTACTACTTACCTATAGTGCATTTATAACCTTATCCAAGTTTAACCCAGCCTCTCCTGATATGGCTCCTTAATTGTGGCGGTTGCCATATTTAAATTTCGTTATTAGGCCGCCCCGTTAACAATCCATTAAATTGCAAAGTATCATATCAATATGAAAGCGGGAAAGTCGGCAGGTTGTGATAGAGTGTCGATAGAAATGCTGAGGAGAGGAGATGGTGTGGTGGGTAGTCTGTTGTACCGCCTTTTCAATGCATGTTGGAGTAGAGGCCGAGTCCCGGAAGATTGGGTCAAGGCCGTTATCGTCCCTCTGTATAAAGGAAAGGGGTCACAGCAAGACTGCAAAAACTACCGCGGTATCAGCCTCCTTAGTGTTGTCGGCAAAGTATACGCGAAGATTTTAATTGAAAGGGTATTGAATGTTACGAATGACAAAATCTGGGATGTACAAGCGGGATTTCGAAAGGGAATGGGATGTACCGATCAGGTCTTTTCACTACGGTCTATCACAGAAAAGTTTTTGGCTGTCAACCAAAAGGTTTTCTGTGCTTTTGTGGACCTGGAAAAGGCCTATGATAGGGTAGATAGAAAGCAGTTGTGGACGGTGCTGTCTAGGTATGGAGTGAGCAGCAACCTGGTGCAGGCTTTGAGGTCCCTTTATGAGGGCTCCAGAGCCTGTGTCAGGATCAATGGGGCATACTCGGCCTGGTTTAATATCTCTAGAGGTGTTAGACAGGGCTGTGTTGCCTCACCATGGCTGTTCAATCTATTCATGGACAGTTGTATGCGAGATTTGAAAGAGTATGATAAGGGTTTGTGTATGGAAGAGTTGCTAATCAAATGCCTCTTATATGCCGATGATCAAGTTATACTTGCTCCATCGGTACTTGAGTTGCAGGAGATGGTGACAGTGATGAATGAAGGATTTAAGCAAAAAGGGATGAAAGTAAATGTTGCCAAGACCAAGGTCATGGTGATAGAGAAGGACGAGGAGATGACTGAGTGCGTGATCAATATAAATGGTGAATTAGTAGAGCAAGTGAATGAATTTGTGTACCTGGGAAGTATGTTTACAAGAGATGGTAAGTGTGAGAAGGATGTCGAGAGGAGGGTGAATGCTGGAAACCAAATTAATGGGGCCCTGTACTCCTTTGTGAGCAGAAGGGGCGTTTCACAAAAAGCGCGACTGGCTGTTCACAACGGAGTGTTGATCCCTACTCTGATGTATGGTAGTGAATGTTGGGTGTGGCAGGACAAGCATGAAAGTCGTATAAACGCAGTTGAAATGCGCTCTTTGCGTAGTATGTGTGGTGTGAAACTGATTGATAGAGTAAGGAATGAAAAGGTCAGAGAGAAATGTGGACTAAAAGAAGACGTAGTGACTAAGATTGAAAAGGGCATGCTTCAATGGTTCGGTCATTTGGAAAGGATGGATGAAAGAAGATTGACGAAAGAGATATATAGAGCAAAAGTGAGTGGGAGGGTCGGAAGGGGCCGACCTAGGCGTACTTTTTCGAATCAAATCGGAGAAATACTGGAAAAGGGCCGTATCTTAAGTACCCGAAACCGACGTGCATGCATGACTCGATGTATGAATGTGGAAGAAGCGAAAGAGATTTGTCAAGATCGTAGCAGGTGGAAAGAAGTGGTCTCTGCCTACCCCTCTGGGAAACAGGCGTGATTTAATGTATGTATGTATGTATGCAAAGTATCATGCATCGCGCAATATTCTTGACCACATTGTGCAATATTTTAACCACATTGCGCAATGATTGAGCGCGTAAGTATAAATTTTATTGTGTTTTTTTTTATTGTTCAATGTAGGGACAGTAATACAGTATTGCTCAATATTAGCCTAGGTAGCGATTGCTTGATAAAATTTATCGTTTGAAAATAAAGGGCGATTCATTTATATTGCGCCATAAGAATATTTAATATTCTTATATTTTGCAAAGCTATTGTAGATCTACTAGGTATTGATTGCTTGTTTAGTTCCACCAGTTACCGTTCAGAGAGCCAGTTAGAAGAGTAAAGTTGTAGTAACTAGCAACAGAACTGCTAACTGCAATTCATAGCCGGCAATAATAGCTGTTTTATTACTCTAATTTCGTGTGATATAATGATACGTCCATTGCCGGCTATAAATTGACTGTGTAAGCGCATCTTTACTCTTTCAAGTCAATGTGTAGCGGGCCACTACGAGGGTTTAGCTGTATTTTACGAAGTAAGAGTAAAAAAGCAATAGTTACTAGCCACACATTGCCATTGTCGTTTCTCAGCCCCTCAGTCTCAGTACTTCAATACTTCTATTTAGCCATAATTTATACATACATACATAAACTCACGCCTTTATTCCCAGTTTGGGGTAGGCAGAGCTACAGAATTGCCAACAACTCTAAAAGCTTGTTGATACATAGTTATTTTATAATTAAAATTAAGTTAAAATACTAAGTAATATGAATAAGTTAATACACAAGAAAATTAATTAAACTCCACACATTGTTACATTGTCATTTCGCTCTTGAATCTAGGTACAACGTTAAGTTTTATTGCTTTGGCATCGTTAATTTTGTCATGTTGAAAGCTATTTCCGTTTACTATTGACATAATCTTTTCCAAACACGTTGCTGTAGTTCGGATCATCCTTCAACTTATTTCCCCTTTGCGCTTTGGGTATTGGAGTAGTGTAAAGCTCATTTTTGGCGTTATAAGGCTCAGCGTATGTTTCCTCTGATTTGACAGCTCTGAATACGTTAGGGTCGGCGTATAGGGCTTCGCTCATGTCATTGGAGTCCTTAGGCTCGCTGTAGGTACCTTCAATGGTAGGCACGGGTTTGCGCGGTGCTGGCACTGGAACTGGCATGGTCAGATACTCATTTTGGCTATCGTTCGTCAGGTTAGCGTAGTCTGAATCCGTCGGCTGAAAATATTAAAATTGGTGTTAATTTTCTTAACGTTTTAAGTTTTAAGCCTCTTGCGGTGAAATGCAGGTAGTTGAGGAAACGAACGCTACTCTAATCTGGACTTAAAGTCGTTAATCCTGAGATATTTTGTCTTATAATTTGCTTTCATTAAAAACTATACTCTCGTTATATAAGGCCCGGTTTGACAGCTGTCAATGTCAATGCAGTACAAAATATTTTATATTTTGTAATGCGCTGACTTGACCGCTATCAAATCGAGCATGTTAGAGTGATGGGAGTATAAGAAATTTGTGGTTAAGTGTACGATAAAAGACAATGGCTTTGTTTGAAACTCGGGGTCTCACTCAGACATAATGGCCGAACAAAAAATCACGCTGTACGGGTATTTACCCAGTAGTTACTATTCATTTATTTATTCTTTATTGCACAAAAATACTAATTTGAGTACAAAAGGTAAAATTAATGCCTAATGGCATTCTCTACCAGTTGATCTTTGGGCAATTCAGGAAATGTTTGTAGTAGATGCAATACCTATTGTATGAACGATATATGGCTAGTAATATAATATCATAGGCTAAAGTTTGTTTTATACTATTTTAAAACGAGAATACTGTTTTAGTATGGATAATTCATTTATTACACTGGTATCGCTGTCTCGAATACACCGAAGTGATTAAGTTGCGGACCGCTTGACGTGAGATGGCGATACTCGTTTCACTAACATTCGAGTTTGAATACTCCTGTCATTTACAAAATACATACTGCTGTTTCATTTCACAAATTTGTGCGATTTTAATTTATTCTCAAATTTATTTTGAATATCAGTGTTCCAATAAAATGATAACTTTATATTATTTCTTCCTGGACCATACTTTGATGGCCCTTGTACACGATGGGCCATCAAAGGCAGCCATGAGATAGCCTGAATATCACTTTGAAAGTGTGAATAAAAATCTGACTTTAAGTAGCACAAGTATTTTCTCGCTTGTCGCTCAGTGTGTCACTTTTGTTACAAACTAGATAGAGAGGGATGACCAAGTGAGAAACGAGTCACTTTCGCTAGTCCGTCATCATTCCCTTTTATTTTAATTTATTACCTGTGGTTTTTTCCGCCGACAAAGCACAGCCAGGCTTGCGATGACTACAAACAAAGTGACAAAGGTGACCGCACCTATGATAATTAATTTCCACGTATGGTCTGCAACAAAACGGTCAATTTATTCTTAAAGTCCAAAAAAACCCTGACGTTGGCAACCTTCCGATCGCGATCAGAGTCCCGTTTCACGAAGCTACAAGTTACAAATTACAAGCGGAAGTCTCTTTCTAACTCTTTTTGCTAGAAAAAGAGTTCCGCTTGTAACTTGTAACTTTTAGCTTCGTGAAACGGGCCACAGGGGCGCGTTTTATAAAGCTACAAGTAACAATTTTACAGGTCTAAACTGGCAACACTGCTCAAATGGCTTGTCGTCATTGGTCGAGGTTGTGTCAAATGGAAACTTATAACCTGTAAATTGTAATTTGTAGCTTTATAAAACAGGCCCCAGCTTAGCTTAAATTTATACTAAACAGTAAACAGTGGGTCACGTGATAACCCCATCCCACAAAACTTTACAAGTGTACAAGTCGACCACACTGACAACATTTTCTATGGAAAACTTTACAATTTTGTCAACCACGTCACCAACAACGAAATTGGGATTCACCTGTTTTTAACAATGTATGAAAATTTGAAGTTCATTTCGAGTTTGTGAAAATAATTCGATGTCGTTTCATTATGCACTGCATCTGTATAATCTACCTTAAGGGCCTCAGGTAAAACATGCGCGGGCGCACGCTTGCGTGTCTACATTAAGAAAAAAAAAACAGTATATTAAGCAGTGCAGCGGACGAGTGCGATGGACAACCCGCAAGCACAGTGTAAAGAGTAACTAACAGTGGGCCGACGCCTTTGATGTTTCCGTAAATGCCGACACCGCACAAGGCCACAATACTTACCTAGGGTTGTCACAAACTTTACACAACTGCCCAAAAAAGGAGGGTAATGTTTTTAGGTTTCATATATGTATGTATGTAAGTTTCTTTGTTCCGCTATAACTTCTAAATGCCTCAGCAGTATGGACATTATGGGCTATAGTTACAATTTTTACATCGTCCCGAGTGACGCTGGTTATTTTTTTGAGGTGATAACTTCTTATGGAAGGGTAAACCGCTTCGTTACGTAACGCGTTACGGCGCCAGTCTGTTTGGCTTCCCTGTTTTGTTTATGGTTCGATTGCATTGAAAATCGATATCTGAGGGTCCCTAGGGACTACAAATACGGACCCGTAATTAGATTTACAACAAGTAGCCGCCATTTTGAACTTTTTTGTTACTGGTTCGATTGTCTTGAAAATCGATATCTGAGGGCCCGTGGGGACTAAAATTGCAAACCCGTAATCAAATTTAAAAAAATGGTTGCCTAACAAAACCACAGATAACTTACTTTTGAAACATTTTTAATGTTGGTGAAAATTTAAGATCAAACTACTTTGTAGGTGTGTCACTCTGGATTAGTGTGCGTAAGTTTAAATATTTCATCGTTAACAGCCATACAATTTTGCTTCAAGAAATTATGTCCACCATCTTGGATTACAAAAATAATGGCATTTTCGTAATCAGCACCCCGAGGAACCTCGAAAATGACACCCATATCATTATATTAAAAAAAATACGTCCGCCATCTTGGATTCTAAAAATAATGTCATTTTCGTAATCAGCACCCCGAGGAACCTCGAAAATGACACCCGTATCATTATATTAAAAAAAAATACGTCCGCCATCTTGCATTCCAAAAATAATGTCTTTTTCGTAATCAGCACCCCGAGGAACCTCGAAAATGACACCCATATAAATTTTAAAGAAAAAATAATGTCCGCCGTCTTGGATATCAACATGGATATCTTTTTCGTAATCAGCACCCCCAAAAACCTAGATAATGACAACCATTATCATTATTTATAATTTAAAAATCATGTCCGCCATTTTAAATTTGTTATGAAACAAAAAAATTGAGAAAAGTTTCAACTTTGCTGGCAGGCGTCACGCTTTTACATCCGCCATTTTGTTTACGTTGGCATGACATGACAAAATGTTATAAATGAAGCACCATAAAATAATATATTTTTTAATTGATAATATCGTAGCTCTTTATTTGCGCAAGATGACGACTTTCATTCTCGCACTGCACATGTCGTAGGTATGCACCATTTTTTTCACACATCAAAACACGACACGCGTCAGCCCTGAAAGATATGTCCCGAGCTACTAACAATGGCGACGTGTGCAGCTCGGGCAAGCCCTACCCGCCCCTCGCCCCTCACACCCCGCACGATTGCCCTGTCTAGACGGTTTCGTCGGACGACTGTATTGGTTTCTAGGCTGTGCCGCAAGCGCACGGAGCAGAGCAGGGGCACGTTTTATAAAGCTACAAGTAACAATTTTACAGGTCTAAACTGGCATCACTGCTCAAATGGCTGGTCGTCATTGGCCGAGGTTGTGTCAAATAGAAACTTGTAACGTGTAAATTGTAATTTGTAACTTTATAAAACAGGCCCCTGCCGTAATACCAAAGAAGGCGGCTAATTGCAATGTAGTAGTCGAAGCATTTTATACTCTATTGGTAACCACATTAGATTTAAAATGCTCATACTATTACTATGCTATCATAAATGCGATCCTCTATTTTCAAAGTAGGACCTCAGACACCCGGTTCGTGCTCTCACGCATGTTTAAGCGGTGGCACTAAGGCTGGTGTAAAACGGAGGCAAAACAGTGAGGCAGAATAGTGGACAGCAGAGTACTGCTTCTGTGTGAGTGAACGCACACACCGTGACAGAACAGTAGTTTTGTACGTTCACTCAGTAACAGTACTCTGCTGTCCACTGTTCTGCCTTCGAGTCAAAACCAGCATAAGAGGCAATATGCTTAAGTCGGTAGTGGTCCGAGATCTGGATATATTAAACTTGATATTTTTTCCTCGAAACTGTTAAACGTGAAAACACGATTAGAAACAGACCTCGATGGTTTTAAATAAATAGAATAAGAATAAGAATAAGAATAAAATAAATTTATTCTTATTCTTATTAAAATAAATTTAAGACTTAAGAATAAAATAAATTTATTCTTATTCTTATTCTTATTCTTAATTTTAAAACATGTCACCTGAATAGCATGTCTTTGGTCGGATCTTCGAAACCCTACTATACTTAACGTTGATTTTTGATTAAATAATTGAGTACTTATAGCTTCTTAATCTAGGTAAGTAAATCATTTTTTATAAACGGCGTGGCGGCTTATGTGGCCTATTAATATGAGTTTTCAATCACATTGTGCTAACGAAGACTAAATAAAATAAAATTTGTAAATTTGATTAAAAAAAATTGCTATGCGCGGAGCGTTTTGTTAAGTCTTAACTCGGAAAAAGCCGGCAAAGTGTGTATTGAGCATTTAATAAATGAGTGCGCTGAGAAATGGATCAAAGCAAAACGATGTATTGTTTATATAACAAACCAATAAAGACCCATAAGTTTCTTGAGATTGTATGGTTTTAGAGATCAAAATATGCAGGTGAATGATCCTGGGCCCGTATTATGGTCGCCTTTATCGCGGTGGATAAAGCTTCCGTCACTCTCGCACTTACATACTGGTCAGAAAGTGACAGATGTTTTATCTACGCTTATCTACGTCGATAAACACGACCATAATCGGCCCGCAGTTCTACTAATTTTATAAATGTAAGAATGATTGGATGTTTGTCTATCAATCGCTAAACAGATTTAGTTTAATTCAGCACGAGACAGTTCATGCTCTAAATTATCATTTAAGATTTATGCAACGGAAAATTTGAAAGTCCCTGGGAAAAGTTAACTGAGTTCATCGCGGACGAAGTCGCGAGCAACTATATTATTAACAACAAAATGTTTATTTACAAGAAAAACAAATAAAAGATAAAACATGTACCTATCTGGTGGTCCCACGCTAAGCTATCCCTGTCACCTGGCGACCTGATACCTAGAAACTTTTCCATGTTTCGTATCCTCAATGATTACTGCTCCACAATTCTACATAGTACAAAACAAAGAACATACAAACAGACAGAGATATATACGGATAGACGTTTAATAAATCGTGGACGAGTTCACAGGCGAGTTGTTTAAGACCACTCCAGATGGAAGATGTTTACCTGGGGTTAGTGGTTTGGCTGGCCCAGTCGTTGGCTCTACCGGCCGTTTCGACGCCGGCTTAGTTGTATCTGTACAAACAAATATATTTATGTTCACGTAGTATTGTGTCGCTAAAACTATCTATAATTGGGGTACCTACAAATCCCGTCACGTAAAAAGGCCGCTGAGCAACAATGGAGGGGATGTGTTTGCTCATGACTACAGTCGGGAACCAATAGCGAGCGCGCGGAGTGTACCCCGTCCCGCCCCTTTCATACCACCGATTTCGTCGATAAATGCGCGATTGCGCAGTTTCATCGCCAGCGGCCTTTTTACATGACGGGGACTATAGGATGACTCCCGTGACAGCCATATTTTGTAATTTCAAATACAAAAAGCGCGATTTGAAGGTCCGTTTGCGAGTATAAATTGGTGACCCACGAAAATGGACAATTACGCAACCTAACGACCTTTCAAACACTATGACGCAGTCTCATAGTAAACCCGACAATCCGCACTGTGCACTAGTAGTTTTCTTATATATATCCATGCCTGGTGTATACAGTGTGCACAATGCACATTTGCACAATACTCTCACTCAACAACGCGACTCACTGCATCCTACTATGAGTACTTCACAAGCAGGTAAACAACTCACTGTGTCCACTCACTGCTCTTCTCCTGCTACGCTCGCCATTGCGGCTATGAGCACACCGACATCCACTGGCACTTGCAAACGGTAACTCAAGTAACTCAACGCACAGACTGCACGGTAATACCATCAACCTCCGGTCTAAGGGGGGCTGGTGTGGCAACCTAGTGACATCTAGCGACAACTTGTAACAACCAACTTGACAGCGCCACCAGCGTCAGACAGTGCGCTACCTCGCGCTCGAGCAGTTTCCCCAGTCAGTTGACATATATACCACTTCTAACTTCGTACCGACGGACTTCGATCCCCAGGCATAACACCCGCCTAAATAAGTATCTTCCTATTCTCCTCTGTTCCTCCAGTTTTTCGTAAGATATAATAGGCTAGTGTACTAAAAAAATCTAATTAGTCCGTCATTTACATTATCAAAAAATATTGAAAACGTATTTTTTCTTTTGTCAATTAAACAAAAAATGACGAAGATACAGTGCGTTGAAGTTTCGCGTGACGTCACGCCGTGGCACAGTTTATACCACGTTGTGACGTCACGAGCCCCCACTCCCGAACTTTGATGCGCGTTATATTTATCAATTTTAATTGATTTGAAAAAGCAAAAAATACGTGTTCAATATTTTTTGATAATCTTATTGACGGACTAATTACAATTATTACTTTTTTACCTAGGACACACCCCTATTATCATCACTTATAACGTTACATAAGTTACATACAATAAAGTTAAGTTATAAAGTCATGAAAGTACTAAGTTAGTTAAGCTATGGTATTAAATTAAACAAAGTCCCGCCCCACTACCTACACTAATCAAACGCAGCCTTGGGGTGTTATACTCTTAAAAACGGCGGTCGGTCGGACGAACGAACGAAATCGCAGCGGCGAGTTTAAGTAGTCCCGTCCGTGCGAACAAAAGACATTTTGTTCAGCCGCTGCGATTTCACTCGTTCGTCCGACCGACCTCCATTTTTGAGAGAATCACACCCCTGATTAAAGGCCCAGCCACACCGCCTGCGTGCGCGTAGACGTGACGTGCGCGTTAGCTTTCCACTGCGTTGTATAGTGGCATATCGTATGAGAATTCATACTATACACCGCAGTGGAAAGCGAACGCGCAAGTCACGTCTACGCGCACGCATCCGGTGTGGCTGGGCCTTACACCGGCTCGGTCCGTCCCATTGTGTTTGCTTGTGGTGGCTCGCGGCTCGTACGGTCGAGGCACGCACACATGCAAGCAAGCGATATGTACCTTTGTTTGAAGACGACCTACTGTTTATACTGTGCTAGTGACTTCCTATCCTATTGGTTGCCTCGTGCGTGACAACACGTCTTATTTAAACTACTTTATCATGGTGCGATAACTTCCGAACATAATAGGTAGGTACCTATCTCTTACTACAATACCAAATTACTAATTAGAATACAGATCCAAAAAAAATACAAAAAGATAGAATGTTCGCCTTTTTACATTTTTTTAATCTTCATTGTATTGTTTTTGTTTTCCTTTTGTACAATAAAGTGCTTACATACATATGTATAAAAATAAGTACATATTAAAAGTGGTACCAAAAATATGTTAAAATCATGCGTTACAGAGTAGCAATATCTTGGATGTTATTCTCTAATATATATTTTCCCCGCGCGCTCGTAGGCATGTAAGGCAGAGTAAGGAAAAGTCACTTCGTCGGCAAAACGTGCGACCATATTTAAAATACACGCACTAAAAATTATTAATGCTCTGACGGGACAACCAAAGCTCGCAGGTTAGTGATTCGTCGACGAATTGAAAATAGGGGTTTTTTGGCATGTCATGGAGAAGGCATATGAGCTAACAGGCCACCTGATGGTAAGTGGAGTCAAGGATGGCCGGATGACAATCTCAAATGCATTGTCAACCCTGAGGACTTAGAAGGAATACCTGTACCTATGCTAGCCATTTCACCTTTCAGTCTTGCCACAGAACGTACAGAAGGATTATCGAAAATAATCGGCGTTTAGGTACGAAATGATTCCTAACCATACATTATTTCTCTGACGTATAACACGTGATCTGCTAGGGTTGTCGGTGTGTCATTAGCCTAAAGATACTCGTGCCTGTCATTACAGCGCTCAGTCGGCTGTCGCTCGTGCCCTAAATTCGGCACTCGTGCCTTATGAGACTTCATTATATGCCAGTAGCATAAAAAACTATTATCCAACTGTAACATAATGTAAGCTCTTAAGATATGAGTGCCGATTTTAGGACATGAGGCGTAACTACTGTCCTATAACAGATAAGGGTGTCTCAAGAACTAATTATTGTAAAAAAGAAAATCAACTCGCATATACTTGCTTTGATTTTGGAGCTGAAAAGTTACTTCACCTGCAAAGCCATTCCATTATTTTAATATTTTTTAGATTTTAAGCAATATTTTTACTTGACTTATGATTATTTGTTAACTATAAATTAAATTTGATTTATTATTAACATCGTTCTATTGGTGGCCCACTATATTATTTTGCCTGTCCATATTTTGTATTATTATTATTGGTTTGTTTTCAAAGTTTATAATTATTTCTTTCGACGATCGTAATACGAATTCTCTTAAATCGACATGTGTATAATGTTATTGTAATATATATGTATGTATAAAGAAATAATACAATCTAAATCTACCGCTACTTTAATGCCAAAATATAGTCTATTTTTTTTTTCTTAATTAATGGCTTTCACTCCTTGTGTTTAACAAGGTGTCGCCAGTATCGAGTTTTAGACAATCGCCATGGACTTATTAGAGAAACAAGTCCATGGATATCACACGCGAGGACAATTGTTCGGTTAAAGAGATTTACTCTGGTGGACTAAACAGAAGCACATGGGGTTAGCTCCACGCGCTTCTGTCAAGTCCATATAGTCTATTATTTTAAGATTATTAAAATAATATGATTTTCTCTTATAACATTGAGCATAACCATGGTCATACAGATGTTATAATGGTTATAATAATGATTAATAATCGTACAGTTACTATAACATACTCTGAGAAGCCTTTATTATGTGACAGTTACACAATAGTTATTTAAGTAACTCATACATAATGGAGTTAATTATGTACTTAGCTTGCATACATAACTTTTTCTACAACCTTAAAAAGGAAACCACAAAGTTTGCCGTAATTAGTTTAGTTATTTCTGGCAGTTTAAAAAAAAAACCATGGCGTCATATGTCATACAGCCTAAGCGATTTATATTATTAATCGTTTCTTTGTGATTATTAAATATAGATGCTCTTTGTTAGGCTTTTTTTTTTGAGATATTGACACATTTATTTAATACTTTGAACAATAAAGTATACAATAAACAATTGGAATGTCAATTTTATTCACCAAATGCCATTTCTAGTGCCACCATATTGCCATATTGCAAACAGCGAAACCAATTAATTTTATTGATGTTTTTTAATTATTACTTCTTTTAAAGCTCCTTATGTTATTGTAATTAATTGTGGCGTTATCTATGAAAAGGGACCTTATTGTCGATGGCGCTTCCGCCATTATTAAAGATGCTCCGATATAAATACAACGTCGCGTGACGCAGTGCGGCGTAAGCGCCATCGACAATAAGGTCCCTTTTCATAGATAACGCCACAATTAAGTACTTAAATATTTTTTGTGTATATATATACACATTTCAATAGTTTTTAACAGGTGTATAACAAAAAATTAGATGTCAGATGATCACCAATCCCATCAGTACCATCACTGACATTGTTCATCTGCGTAACCATGGTAATAACAATGCTATAATAATAATAAAAAACTGTTATTACCATGTCAAAGCTCATTCATTATATAAGTAACTGTTTTCACGCTTCGGTTAATGCTAACCGCTTTAATTGAGAATGTAACACTAGGTATATTAATGTCTGCACTTGCAATCAAATAAATTTCATTATTAACAAATGCAGACGCACAAACGACACTTCACACTTGAACTTCCGTTTCCAAAGCAAAAAAACAAAGAAAAATGAAATTTCGGATCAATTCGGTTTTACGACTGTATGGAATGATGTATAGTACCTAAGTACCTAAGCGGAAAACGTGACGTTATATAATAATTTCATTACTTACTAGTATTACTCGTAGATGGCGCTGTTGTCGGGCCGGGTTCATACTTCAGATCGACCGTGCTCGTGAACCTTGTTGAATTTGTCTGACGATCTTTAGCGGTACAGCTGATTGTTCGCGACTCTGGTGTAAGCTTGAATGGGTAAGATACAGAGAAACTTGCTCCTGAATGTCTTTTAAAATTATCTGAAAAAAAGCTATTATGTCACACATCTGGGCAAAGGCAGGTAGCTATCTTGGACAGTCTCCCATCAGCAAAAAAAGCATTTAAATATACCATGTGCGAATTCACATACTACATATACATACACATTAATCTTACTTTATACGAATCTTATCTTTTTTTGTTTTAAAGGGCCTTTATACAACAGTATATTATCGGCCCTGTTATGTCAGATTCTGATTCTGATTCTGATTCAGATTTTAATAGTCAATATAACACAGTATAAAATAGTTCACAGAATAAAGACTAAAGGCATAGAAACCGTACTAAATAAGGGTAATTCCACGGGCGTTTCAACCGCCCTCAGTCCCCTGTCATAAATATTGAAATAATGAGCTACACCAAGCTTCGAACATTCACACAAAGTTATACTGTTATCGTAATTCTTGCCACAATTGATCGAATTTTAAGTATATTATCTATCGCCTATTTCTTAAATAATTAGGACAGCGGACTGACGACGGTTGAAACGTTCGTGGTTCGTGGAATCACCCCTAAGCAGAAAATACGTTATGGTTCACTTCTTTTTACTTTTGGTTTTCTTGTGGTTGGTTGAGTTGGAAAGAGATGAATCTATAGCGGTTCTTTATTTGGTACATCGTCACAAGTAAGATTTGGACCTATTAGCACCTATAGTATTTAGACCTAAAGACAAGGAAAGACAAATCCTTCCTATAGGAAGGACAAAGAAAAACTGTGTAAAACCTTGTGACAATGACAATTAAAGAAGAAAAAACAGCCTACTTTTTGTTTCATTTTTTCTCATGTAATACGTAATCTAAAAAGTAGAGAAAGATAGCTGGCGCAAAGTACGTCTTATAGTCCAGTTTCTATGCTATATGTTCTTATTCTGTGAATTAGTTACATGACATGATATGACATGTCAAATGATATACATTCAGAAGTCAAACACCATTTTTGATAATAATCTTACCGTACACTAAAAAAAAATTGATTATCTGAAAGTATAAAATGAAGTCGCTCCCGCTGTCTGTTCGCTTAGATCTTTTAAACTACTAAACGTATTTAAATGTAGTTTTCAGCAATAGATAGTGATTCAAGAGGAAGGTTTATGTGTATAATAAATTCTGGATTATTTACGGGTGTCGCAGAGAACTCACATAAACCGAAGCGAAGCGAGGGCGGGTCGCTAGTAATATTATAAATGCGAAAGTTTGGATGTGTGTTACTCAAACACGCCAGATCAGCTGGAAATTTGGCACAGAGATAGATTTATAATCTGGAAAAGCACATAAGCTATTAATCCTTGAAAATTTATAGGCGGTTAAGAGTTAACGTAATGTTTACATCACTTACTTGGCTTATTTATACCAAAATTGTGGTCATTCTCCAGTATTATGTCATAGTCGCCAATCACGCCCGAGACTGTACACGTCAGCTTTAAATCCTTGTTTTCCTTGAAATTGTAACTGTACTTTTTCCTATATGTGATTGTGTCGTTAACGAGGATCAGACCTTCTCCAGTGATCTCTACAACGGCGGCGCTGTGTGCTGTAATAGGAAGAATAACGAGATTTATTAATAAGCACACGTTAAGTTAGTAGGAATTTAAAAACTTTGTGGCTGAATGAGTCGTGAAGTCAGGTTCCTATAATGATTAGAGTTGTTATTTATATATTTATGTAAGTATATATGTATGTATATATGTATGTATATATGTATACGTATATATGTGTACGTTTATATTAGTTTGTGTACTTGCTAATTTGTTTAAAATTTATTTATTTATTTATAAGTATTATCATTTCTTTTTACTTTTTGTGCAAACTTGTATGTGTCCAATCCCATGCATTGTCCTTACTCATTTGCTTCAGGGTTAGCTGGAAGAGATCCCTGGGATAAGTTCGCCTTTGTACATTAATTTAGTATTATAATTGTAATATTTATATTTTTGTGCAATAAAGAGTTTACATACATACATACATACAAGTACACTCAAGAAGGCTGCAATAGTAACAATGACTAGGATAAATAGCAATGTACCTACAAGTTGCAGAACATTCTCAGAAGTTAAGAAATCTTCTCAAGAAATTACTGAGAATATTATCGGAAATATTTGAGAGCATTGAGAATGTTCTCTTTCCATACAAAATTTAATAATATTCCTCGAAATTTCCGAGAATTTCTCTTAAGAAACTTTCACAATTTGAGAGTTACTTTTCGGTACAAAAAATCGTTTATTTCTTTTTTTAATGAAAAACCGTGGAAAATTCATTTAGAATTAAAAAAAATACTGCACTCAGAGACGTCAATTATTTGTTGGATCCGTGTTACTCTAGTGTTACGTGTTAACCTAACCCCCTTAAAACCAAAAGTATCCTAGGCTTTTCCTAGCCAAAAAAAATTGCAAATTAGCAAGAGTTAAAGCTAGTATTACTAGTTTACAAGTTAGTAATAAAATTTCAAACCCCGACGGTTCAGTTGCTAACCAACTTTAAATCGTTATAACGCCTAAATGATCATTAAAAATGAAAAATGATGAAAGAAACATAAAGATGATTTTTAAATCCCTATTCAATGATGAAGTCGAAGGAAAAAGAGGAAGAGGAAGACCTAGGCTCACATACTTTAACCAAATAAGACGGAAGGCGAATGTCGTGTCGTATCAGGAGGTGAAAAGGCTGGCACAGGATAGAGAAAAGTGGCAATTACTCCACCGACAAGAGCCTGGCTCTTAAATTTAATGATGATTCAATGATACCCCACTTGTCATACTTGGTCGACTTTTTTTTTAATTTGTCTGGTTGCCGGTTGCCGCCATATTGAATTTTGATTACCTACTGTCATATCTTCAATGACACTCACCAGATTCAGACAAATCGATTGACATAAGAATCATCAAAATCGGACAACGGGTTTGGTTTTTATAGTGACACAAAGGAACAAACATACATATATATAGGCTGTGAAACACATTACCCTCCTCCTTCGGCAGTCGGGTAAAAACGGAAAACACACGACTGAGTAGACTTGATTGGTCCTTGAGATACCTGCAACTAACTTTATAGAAAATTCATGGTTACTTTTTGTTATTCGAGTTTTTTTGTGTTTGTATCGCACGTTTTATTATTTTTATCATACATCGTGCTCTGGACGTACCTATCCGAAGAATTTTAACAGCGCATTCCTGCCATGTATGGTTGCGTTTATCGAGTGACAAAATGTGGATAGACCTTTATAACGTTATGAATAATATCGTTATCATAACATTATATTTCGTTAGTGCTCAAAATGACGTTTAAATATATCGATATTTTTAGCTGACTTCAAAAAAGGAGGAGGTTATACGTTCCACTGTATGTATTTTTTTTTTATGTATGTTCACCGATTACTCCGTCAATTGTCGACCGATTTCAAATATATTTTTTTGGTTTGATAGAGTATACTTTCGAGGTGGTCCCATTGTCACCAAATCTGAATCTGATGAGAGGATCCGTGAGGAATTGAGGGAACTCCTCAAATATTGTAGGCAAACATATAGCGATTTTAGTATTTTTAGTAACAAGTCCAGCATTTACATTCAGAAAGTATCATTTGGTGAAGTGGAACTGATGATGAAGACCACAGATGGCCACCGGAACTCCTTAACGGTACCGATTTCAAGGGTGGCGATAAGATATCTCGATTAAGATAGTTGAGCGACTACAACGAAGAATATTTACTTGTTAACCGACTTCAAAAAAGGAGGTTATTGAAATATGACTATGACTTTCCCACGGCGTTGCTTGCGGCACGCTTGAAATAACTTAAAGTTTCATTTCAACTAAGAAGTGGGACTACGTAACAGCGTATTATGATCACTAAAAAGTATAAAATAAAATAAATGTTTTAAAAAACAAAAAACCGCCTTCAAAAACGCAAAAAATAACTTCTTTAAAATTGTAGGCACCTAATCGGTTAGTCGAACTGAAGTCGGCGACCACAACATTTTCAACAAAAAGCCGACATCAGTTGGACTAACCTATTAGGTGCCTACAATTTTAAAGAAGCTATTTTTTGCGTTTTTGAAGGCGGTTTTTTGTTTTTTAAAACATTTATTTTATTTCATAACGTTACGCTACACCGTTACGAAATCGTAATAACGTTACACTTAAATAACGTTATAATAACGTTATGGTATATATATGAACTAAGTAAGTGACTCGCCGACGTCCCAGAAGGGACGATTTTTGTCTGTTTAGACATCGCAACCAACGTCCTTTCGATGTCCGTTCATATATTCCGTCCTTTTTCCGTCCCTTTTCAAATAGCCAGCTAAAATACTTTGCTTTATCACAAAAAATGCATTTTAAAATGCAAACCACAAATGCAGATTTAAAAAATACGTTACCGTAAAACTGCCCAACTATGGTCCTGACCTACAACAATAGTCCAATTTTACTTATCACATTATTCTAAAAATATGATAGCTTTACTTATAGCTTAAGGTTAGAGCAATCAATTTTAGGCCAAACAGTACATATACCTAGTTAATAATAGCAGTAAGCTAATCATATTTTAGAATAATGTAATGAGGAAAATTGGACTATCGTTGCAGGCTAGGACCATAGTTGGGTAGTTTTACGGTACGCGAAAATAACGGTTATTAACATTATTATGTCACTTACCGAAGTATCGCTATACGTATAGCGTTTTGTTTGATAACGTTATAATGGATGCCGCTACAGGTAAGGCGTCACACCGCACACGAAAATAACGGTTATCAAAGGCCCAAAAGGTCAAAGCATTCGTCACTCTCGTACTTATTATAATTATACATGTCAGAAAATGACGGATGTTTTATCCACATTTTTTCACAAGAAAAACGCAGCCATATTAGGCCCCCTGAAGTTATATGGAGTTCAAAATATTACATTAACATAATAGGTCCAATTAATTGGCTTTTTTAATATATATTTTTTCACCTCAGCAGCTCAAACAAGCATGTTTTGCTGCTTAAAAACAGTGAGCAAAATTCGGTTTTGCTGCGAGCGTGAGACAAAGTAACTTTTTAATTCTTTTTTTTTATATGCCGAGAGCAGTGCTGGGTCTATTCACAACATACGAAAGAATTGAACTTCACTTTGTTCTGTCACTTTCACTTCGATACAGAAAAAGCGAGAGATAGCAACAAGTTGATTCGAAGTTCGATTTTCAAATTCGATACCTAGTAGGCCCAAAAATAATCAAACAATAAAACGTTCGGATACCGATATAACCGTAAAATTGCAAATTATCTGTTAAAGTTTTAAATGTGATTGATTATTATATTTCTTTTATTTATAATCGGATTATACTTTTTTTTAAATGAAAAAAGAAAATATTTATGAAAAAAATACGAAGTTTAACATGTATCTACATATTATTTATCGTTCTAACAATCTTAGATTTTGTGACATAAACCGCGGGGCCAGTTTCAGAACGCATCCTTAAAAAATAGCGGGATTATTTTTATTGTTTTTGTTTATTCTCTTCTGTTACGCTACCTATCTACTTTCGATACACTTTGGATATTATAAAAGTAATAATAATTAAATATGAGCGAGTCCAGTGACAAGGTCTGCTATTTAACTCCGGAAGCATTGAAGCAACGTGTAAAAAAGTTTCCTGCCTGAAAAGTCTCGCAAAAAATATCTAAAAGCTTATGATAGTTTTAAGCAATGGAGACACTTTTCTGAGACTGTTAGCGGACTTGATAGAATTATCAAGAAGCAACCATCTTTAATGTGGAGTATTTACTTAATGTTGAAAACCACAATAAATACAAAAGATGACGTGCACTTTGAAACCTATCCCAAACTTATTGCATTTTTGAAGAGAATGTCAGTAGGGCACAAATCCAGAAAGTCCAATTTTTTTTTGACCGCTGACTTTAAAAAGTATATTTATTAGGCTCTGGACTGCAATTTTCTCGCTGCAAAAGTAAGTCCTTCATTAGTATAAAATTAATCATTTAATATGTTCTCGCTGCTGAGGTGAAAAGTTCGATTCAATCATAGAATCCTTCGCTTACTCGTGATTCAAAATTAACACTCGCAGCAAAAAACAACTTTGCTCTCTTGGTGCACAAGTAACTATTTCATACAAAGCCTAAGTCCTTGTAATGTTGGAATGAGTTAATTGAAGAGAGAGATACTAAACGTTTTGACATGAATAAGAAGATGTTAGCGTATAGTTAGCGTAAAAAGCATAGATTTATTCGATTCATTCAGAGAAGTGTCATTCAATTGTACATTTTAACGCAAGTGCAGAATCTATTGTCATTTTACACGAGTCCCGAGGCGTCTGAGTATCAAACGACGTTTTTTAATACATTTGCGAAAAAAGTGTATGTATCTGTGTATGTGTGTATCTGTGTATCTGTCCTCTTTCTCACGGACCTCTGAAGTGAGCTTGACGTGTGCACACACTCTGTCCGAAATTACTTAAATTTAAATAAAATTAGAAAAATGGTAATGAAAAATTGAAATGTTGAAGTGTTTTGTATTCTATTGTTTTGTGTTTACGGTCGGTATTGCGGAACTGGTTCTGCACAAACCTTTATTAAGCCTCTCTCAGACTACGCAGATACGATAAGATATCTGTATCTGGGCGCATATCTTTCAATATCGCTCTCTATAATAAATTAATTGAGCAATGCACACTGCACAGATAATTTATATTTGATCGTTAAGCGTCTGTAAGCACCGACATAATGTTGAAAGATAGTGAGAATATTATCTAAATATATCAGCAGATAACAGATAAGAGTAAATCTATTATTAGGTATATTATCGTATCTGCGTAGTGTGTGATACTTTCAGATAATTAAGTTTTTATACGCAGATAAAATATTATCGTATCTGCGTAGTCTCTGAGCGGCTTTAAACTTTCTGAGTTCATCGATACCACAGTATAGAGAACAGTAGATCGTCTTCAAACAAAGGTACATCGCGCGGCTTGCGGCTGTGGGCGGGGCCTGTGGCGGGGCGAACCAATACGAAAGGAGATCTCAAGTAATTTCAAGGGAACTTAGTCGGGGCCGCGGCGTCATTGCGTTCGGTTACGTTTTGTTTTAGCGCGCGTACTTAGCTATCGAGCGACAATGTCGCTGCCGAAAACGCTTAAATATTGTTCTGTATACGGATGTCTAAACCTAGCTTAGGTAGGTAAAACTATATCCAGATGTAATAAAAGGTATTTCGTACTTATAGTATACCTAGGTGAAATAAATACGTATTAAGTAGGTAATTTAAGTTATTGAGTGTGACATGACAGGTAACATGTGACGACGTGGATGGCCTAGGTAGTTGGTAGTGACTAAGTAAGTAGTGACCTTGCTTACGAAGCTAGCGGTCCTGGGTTCGATACCCGGTCAGGGAAAATATTCGTGTGATGAGTGCGAGTAGGTATTTTTTGTTTCTGAGTCTTGGGCGTTTTATATGTACCTATGTAGTCATGTTAAGTATGTATTTTTCACTACATAAGTATGCTTATCGTTGCCTAGTACCCAAAGCACAAGCCTAGAACCAAAGCGAGCGGCCAATGCTCTAAGGAAGCCGCGCGGCGACGGCGCGTGCCGCCAATAATAGGTACCTAAGTAGTCAAAGGAAGCCGCAATTCGCGAAAGCGGCATTATCAAAAGTTCGAAAAGGAATTTACATATCACATCACATACCTATAAACATAATTATTATTTAGTGTCAACAGATAAAAATTATGTAAATAAAATAATTTAAATTCGGTACTTAGATACCTAACAATATTTATAGTTACTTTAGGTTTGTGTAATTTATGAAAATTAACATGATTATAAATCACAGTATGGCCAAGTAGGTGACAAAATCGAAAAACAAGTTTGGACAACCCTGACGCCCGAGCGGCAATAGGTATCAGAATCTCCTAAAGGGCCGGAGTCGAGCTACTTTTCTATTTATACTATGTCGATACCGACGTTGAAAAAATCATCCTACACTTGGGAGCAAAGAAATTGAGCCACTTATTACTGAATTTCCATAGAAAGTGGCTAGATTTCTTCGCTCCCAAGTATAGGTATATGGAAATTGACGTAATCGGCACCAAAAGTTCCTTCACTACTGATCTAACACTAACACTCCCTCAAGCAAGATATCATAAGCTGAAGTAATTATACTATAATTATAAACTTCATGTTGTTAAACTGAACAACATATTGTTATATACAACTTCATCGTCATTTGCATAAAAATAATGTATGAGATATGCCGTACAAATTACTAAAATAAATGCCCTATTTCACTAGCTATCTAAATTGGTACAAAACTTTACAGAAAACTTTAACTTAAAAAAGTTATTCATTTAGTTATTGCCTCGGAGCGGTAAAATCAGAGCTCAATTGCGATACATTTTGTCTTGTGGTAACATTACCAATAGTTAGTATCTGAGATGTATCTGTTTTGACATGGACATATAAGCTTTTATTTTAAACTGCCGATTTTAGCCAAATAAAAAGGCTCACGATGGGCCTTTTTGTTTGGCTAAAGGCCAGCTTAGTTTACACAGCTAACAGTACAATAAATACACACGTAGTCTCTTTTATTTCCGATTTAGTGACACGAGAGGTAAAACCACCTTTAATTTGTTGCACTTAGTAGGTATAGGTACTGTGCCTCAGCAAATTTAAATAAAAATAAGCTTCAGTCTCACCTATGTCAAAAATGACAAACAGCACAAACAAACTTAAACACCACATATTAATTATATTCAAATCACATTATAAAAACAACACTAAACAGTTGAGTCGAACAATGATTACTAGCTATGTATCATTATAGCTACAGCGTTTACGCAGAGTTTCCTGCTACGCCATGTTGGTTCAGTATGACAGATACGATGAATCATACAGTCGATTTTAAGTTACATTACAAAACCAAATATAATAAACTAAACGAGGAAACGATAATTAAATACAGAAGGTAAAAGTTGGCCAAATGTACCTCAATTATTATAATATTTTTTCATTAAACAGGGTCGAAAAAACGAACGCCACATGGGCGGCAGCTACCTTAAATATTGGAAATAGCGAATTCTACGCAAAGGAAACTAATTTTATTATTGAAAAAAATATCTCTTGCATTTATGGATTTTTGAAAATTCGTCTCTCTTAACCGGTAATCGAACTGATCGAATTTGATAAAACAATAAAGTCGTGTTCTTGTAAGGTCTTTTTTAGTTAAAATATTAGTGTAATAGATATAAAATATAAATAATCACTATCAATGACTCTTTCGATTTGGAACATAAAACACGACGCTGTATAGCGTGCACCAGAAATATTTGCATTTTTACTAGCTTTTACTCTTGCTAATTTGCAAAAATATTTGGCACACCCTATATTATACAGGGTGCCTATATTAACCTCGCCATTCCGCCGCCTCACAACCATTCTTCAGCAAAAAATCTGTCCACTTCTGAGACGAAGCATCGAAAGAAACTCAACAGGCAGTCACAAATATCTAGACTATACTTATAAGTAGCTGTACCTACTAATCTCTCTCACACACGCGCATAACGCGCACTAACACACACATAAGCACACACACTCACTCGCATATGTTTAATTGTGATATATTTATTAAGCTAAAATTAGTTACAGATGGGTATATGGTTTAGGTATTTTTGATTTGAATTATAATGCCTACGTCACACTTCGCTATTCTTCTGGTCTTACTGAAAACCAGCGTCAATGAGCCAAATACATTATTACTAAGTTTTCACGTTCTTTGAACATATTCAGCGCACCACAAACTAACAGTCTATCGGCCGTTTTGGGCCCTACACAATATGCATTCGACGTAAGTTATCGTTATCATCAGAGGTCGGAATAGGTAGTGCTTATTAACCTAAACTTGACTCATGTTCATTCATGCGCGAGTGAGATGGGAATACGTTATTGAATGAAGATGCAACAAGTTTAGGTTAATAAGCACTACCTATTCCGACCTCTGGTTATCAACAATGTATACGATTGACGTAAGCTGTCAGACGTTCGCGTAGAGCGACTACGTCAACTCCATACATTTTGTAAAGGAGATTGACAAGGTTTGGACCAAATGCTGCCCAGACGTGAAAATACTTCTAACGAGTTTCTAACGTCCATCCATTAGAAAAAAACACATATTTTCAGAATTGGTTCGAGAGAAAAATAAAAGGTTTTGTCATAAGAATAAACAATAACTACACGTAGAAGCGAAACTCCCGGCTCCGGACGCGCGCTCGGCGAGTTAAATACCTACCGCCTAGCGACACCTGAGGTGTCTAGTCAGTTAGGGGCGTCACAGATGGAATATATATGTATTAACCAAGATATTGTTATTGTGTCTTGAATTGGTTTTCGTATTTATGTTGATTTTAGTGTTTATGGTTGAACTAAGATAGTGTTTTAAAAAGTGAACGACTATTTACGGCAAAATAATTAGACATAGGTAATTGATTGAATGAAGGAGTTATATTTGTTAAATAGTACATCCCCTAGATGTTGAAGATAAAAAAACGGAAACATTAAAAACGAAGTAATAGATAAGAACAGTATTTTGTAATAAAGCTTTTTCCACTTAATAAAAATTGAAATTAATGGTCCGGAAAGGAACGTAAAAAGATCTCAGACTATACTTAAAACTTATTGAGCTTAAAACGTTGTTTATTTATAGACTCGTTTCTGTGTTATAAAGATAATTAATAGCCACATAAGCCATTCATTTTTCTCGGAGATAATCTTAATATCATCGAAAATATTATTACCTAATTTAACGTAAATGTGAAAAACTCATTTTGCAACAATGTTTCCACGTTGAAGGAAAACATAAATAACATTTCGTGACTAAACTTGTATAACACATCCATAAACCGATTAAAATATTTCACAAGTGACAGCCCTGACTTTGGGAGCGGAAGAGAGGGGCGTAGCGCGGTGAAGGGGGAAGTAGGTATTAAAAGCGCGGCATTTGGGGCCTGGGTAAAGGAGATTCGCTTCTACGTGTAGTTATTGTTTATTCTTATGGTTTTGTTTTGTCATGTTTGTTTTGTTGACGACTATAGATGTTGTCGTTGATGCAGTCATCAACATAAAGCAATCTTCATGCTAGGAACAACTGGCTGTTGAGGGCATTACTATGTGCCTATAGTTTGGTTTTTAGGATGGGCTAGGCATCAACTCATTGTTAGGCGCCAACCCATTCTTAGATATAATTATTATCAACGAAGATGACGACCAGTAGTAAGTAATGTATATTAATGATTGATGATTTGCTTCTCACCAAAAAGTCATTTTTTTCATGACTCTTGGGGTAGATCTTGAAGCGATTTAGTGTACCGTCTCGTGTTAGCGTAAGGAACATAATGCACTGTGTTCATTCTGTGCAACACTTGGTCCAACTCCCATACAAATATGGTCAATCTCCTTTTCGAAACTCTTCTGTGGACAGAATTTGGGACTGCAGGTATACTGGTATCTAAACGCAATATAGAAATACATTTTTTACAAAAGAGGTAGGCATAAAGGCCAATGAATCCCTTTTAGGGATAAGTTTTTGTCCTTTGTGCCGTTTTATTATAACAACGATAAAACTTAATCTTGAATTATATAAAACAAAAGATATTTAATTACATATCCTGCGTAGTTAAGCAGGAAAACGCGTCAGAACTCGGAATTATTACAAAAGCAATAAAAAATAAAAAGTAACTATTATGTATAGATATAAATATGACGGTGCAAAACCAACACATAAAAGTTTCGTTAAGTTTTCCTACATGAACCGTGTCCTGCTCATGTTCGAACATAAAAAATATATTTGCCTCAACTAAGTATGCTTGGTTTTTTAAATATAACTGGCTGTCAGTGCCCGGTTCCGCCCGGGTGTCTTTTTTTCATATAAATCTTGTCCTAATAATTAATTACTAACACGGCCAACATAATAACAAAAGAAATGATTCAAATCGGTCGAGCCATTGTCGAGTTATGGCGTGACCCAGGGAAACAGGGATTCATTTTTATGGGAGCCCTTCGACTCTCATAATTTTATTGTTTCGATTTTCGAAAGTCAGAAATTGGTATCCATATTATTTTTAGTCATAATAATCAATAGTCATAATCGTTGCTAGGCATAACGCGAAATAGATATAATGATTAAGTACTATAGTGTTACATATCATACAAGACAAAAGTCATAAAATTGATCAGCATACTATCAAAAGGCATACCGTTTACTTTTAATAAATATTGTAGGTCATCTATTATATAAAATGCTAAGCTGATTGTTGATATATCAACGCACAGCCCAGACCGCTGGACCTAGAGACTTGAAATTTTGCACATAGATACCTTATATAGTGTAGAGATCCACTAGGGAAGGATTTTTGGAAATTCCACCCCTAAGAGGGTAAAATAGGGGAAAAACGTTTGTATGAAAGTCCGTCAGTTTTGAAGTTAGACGCTTCAAATTTTGCGTTTAGGTTGGCGATTGAATTTCAACTTATACGTGTCTCAGCGTTTATGATAATTTCAACCCCGAAGGGATGAAAAGGGGTAAAACGGATTGTTAATATATCAACGCACAGCCCAAACCTTAGGACCTAGAGACTTGACCTTTTGCAAATAGATACCTTATATAGTGTAAAGATTCACTAAGGAAGGATTTTTGGAAATTCCACCCCTAAGGAGATGAAAATTTGTATGAAAGTCCGTCAGTTTTAGTTTAAGTTAGGCTATTCAAATTTTGTGTTTAGGTTGAAAATTGAAAATTATTTTATACGTGTTTCAGCGTTTTTGATAAAGATAGATAGATGGAAAGGGGTAAAACTGACTGACTGATCGATCAACGCACAGCCTAAACCGCTGGACCTAGGGACTTGAAATTTGAAGGGAATATTCCTTGGGTACCCCACGGGTACACTAAGAAAGGATTTTTGGAAATTCATCCCCTAAAGGGTTCAAATTGGGGGTAGAAATTTGTACAGGAGATAAGTAATTTTTAAAATAAGCAGTTTGGAAATTGGTATTTAGGCTACTGATAATAAATAAAAAATACTTCTTTCAGCGATTTAGAAAAAACTACCCCTAAGGGGGGTAAAAGGGAGTTTTAGTTTGTTCCTCCTTCACGCTGCAATGGCGCTGGATGGATTTGGATGAAATTTAGAATGGAGATAGCTTATACCCTGGATTAACACATAGGAAAATCCTATTCCGGAAAATTTAAAGTTTCCCGAGGGAATAACGACAATATCTTTGTGTTTTTTGAAAAAGTCATCATGGGTGTCGTTTTCTTAGGTTGCGTTAACGCAGATTTCGAAAATGATATCAAATTTGGGATTCAAAATGGCCGCCATGATGTTTATTGAAAAAGTCGTCATTGGTATCATTTTCTTACATTTTGGGGACGCAGATTATGAAAATGATGTCAAATTTAGAATTCAAGCTGGCGGCAATGATATTTTTTGAAAAAGTTGTCACGGGTAACATTTTCTTAGTTTTTGGGGTCGCAAATAACTACTAATATAGAATAATATTAGTAATTATTTGACAAAATTGCGCAATTGAATAATTTATTTCTCCTATGGCTTTTGCCATCCAGTGTGACAACATGAGACAGGCTTTGTACCTACATTCAGTTTTGTTAGTCTATATCAAAAGGAGCGGTGTCAGATTGAAGTTGTCAGCGTTGACATATCCAGATTTTAACATTTTTTTCCGCTATTTTCAATACTATTCACGGCGTATTAATTCTACGGCTGTTATTTAATATTAGGGCGGTTATTATGATCACTTGAAAATAATTACTGACAGGCATTTCATTTTTCGGCGAATTGGTCGGTTATTTAATTCTAAAATGTCATTTCAAACAATACTCAAGGGGTAAAAAAACTATACATCGATAGGTGTACATAATATTGCTGTACAAAGAAAATCCATACTAACATTATAAACGTGAAAGTAATTATGTCTGTCGTCTGTCTGTTTGTTATGCATTCAAGGATAAACCGCGGAACTGAATTAGATTAAATTTGTATCTCAAAAATCACCCCTAAGGGGGCGAGATTTGGGATGGTAGTTTGTATGACAATTTCGTTATTTATGTTAATTTTTTTAGTTGGAAACGTGGTAATTGGTGTTTAAGCTACTGTTTAAGACTGTTTAACATAAAAAAAAAACTTTCATTGATTTCCGTAAAACTCCCCCTCAGGCGATAAATGGGGAGTAGAAATTTGTATGGAAGATATCGAAATGGCTACATTAGGAAATTGATATTTAGGCTACTGTTTATAAATAAAATATAAAAGGGGGTTTTAGTTAGTTACTCCTTAACGCTGCAACGGCTAGATGGATTAGGATGAAATTTAAAATGGAGGTAGCACCCTGGATTATCACAGAAAAATCCCATCCCGGAAAATTTAAAAGTTCCCGAGGGAATAACGACAATGATTGGTGTTTTTTGAAAAAGTCATCATGGGTGTCGTTTTCTTAGGTTGCGTTGACGCAGATTTCGAAAATGATATCAAATTTGGAATTCAAAATGGCCGTCATGATGTTTATTGAAAAAGTCGTCATTGGTATCATTTTCTTACATTTTGTGGACGCAGATTATGAAAATTATGTCAAATTTAGTATTCAAGATGAAGGCCATAATCTTTTTTAAAAAGTGGACATAATTGTCATTTTCTTAGATTTTGAGGACGCAGATTTCGAAAATGATGTGAAAGTATAGGTAGAAATTCAAAATGGCAATTCAATTATTTCTGTCGTCTGTCTGTTTGTTACGCTTTCACGGATTAACCGCAGAACCGAATGAGATTAATGGGCATTGGGTAAATTTGTTTGAAGAATATAATTGTCTTTGTTTTTTCAGCGGCCACTGATGATGTTTGGGAGTTCCGCCATTTATAATGATAGGTACCTACATTATAATTAGTATTAAGACTCATAATATAATATATGTAATATTGAACTATGATGGATATTTTAAGAGCAACCAAACTATCATGGGGGGGATGGTGCTTTGAGACGGCGAATTTAGACAGATTCTCATCTACCGGTGATAACTAGGGGCACACCAGCGGATAAAATAAATGCATTTCAGCATCTACGATATGAGTATATATATAAAAAATTAACCTCACTACAAATATGCCAGGAACTACGAGTACACCATGATACACAGTCGGGGCAATATATCCGGCAGCAGTACTAAAAATTGGCGAAGATCGTATGGCGAGAGATAGTAACGATTTGAATACATTAAACCGCGAATTCTGTAATATTGTACAAAACACAGATGATCTAAAAAATAACGTGTACCCCGATCTAAAAAACATTATAAAGAATAGAGAATGTTTGTGCGAGAGGGCGATATTAGCACCGACAAACGAAATTGTCGGGCGGATAAATATAAAAATATGTCTCATGTAGAAGGCGATGTTGTGGAGTATCTATTGGTAGACAATGTCATAGACACAGAGCAAGTCACGTCCTACCCTTAGAGTTCCTGAACTCTTTCGAGGTATCGGGAGTGCCCTCCCGTAAGAGTGAATGGTTAAAGTTGGTGTCCCGGTAAATTTCGATCTCAATATTGTTTGAAAGATCATTCTTGCCAGGGAGGACGTCAAGCTATAGAATTACTTAAAACTATTAATTTACTTAACTGCGATAAACGAGTTCTACGCGGACGAAGTCGCGGGCAAAAGCTAGTATTTTTATATTTACTATTATTTTTATTCATATCATTTTATTCTCGAATGTTTTAAAGGACTAATTTTAAAATTCAGAAATAATACACATGTCATACATAAACAAAACACTACTAAACCGCACTACTGACCAAAACTAGTATCATAAATATGAGGTAGGTTTAGGTTATGTTAGTTATTCAGCAGGCCCGAAGGGCCAAACCACCCAGAAAAAGGAGCTCCGTCGACTCCGTTAAATTTTAATTAGAAATAGTAATCATTGGTCAATAGTGCGGCTTAGTAGTGCACTAAAATTTTCGGATAAATAATTTTCAATCTTGTAAGCGTTATTTAAAATAATAATATTCCTTTTGAAATTCTAACATTCAATACAATCAGCACATTGAATGTTATGACCAATAACGGTATGGCATTCGATAGTTATGACTAATGAAAAGGGGGTTAAGGAAATTATGACTATTGAAATTATGACCAAAGACAAAATGACGAGCAACGATTATGAAAAACAACGGCATGGATAAAACAAATCGAAAGATTAATGTTATGGGAGTCAATATAGACCCCATTTTTATACATGGGCGGCGGGTGCGCACGGTGCCAGGCACGGACAGCTATAGTTCCCAATGAATATTTCCACTGTCTTGTTTTTTTCATATTCAGGTCAAAACGGGCATCACAAAGAAACCCATTTTGGTGTACCTGTATTAATATTAATCATACTTTTTTTCTTAACAATATTCACCCCAAAGGTGTATTAAGTTTACTCGCAGTTTATGCAACTCCTTTGGGTGAATAAAGTTCACGAAAAGTACGAGTACTATAATCAATGCACCTTCGGCTTGACACATGGTAGTAGTTTGTTTGTATTGGTTGATTTATAATATCTGTCATAATTTACATTTAAGGCCAATCGTTTCAAACGTGTGTTAAATGTTATATAATAAATAAACTTAATTAACCTGGGTGTATTAACTCAACTACATTTAAAGTACACCGGGATTGGTCGGTCCTCGTAATTATCCTTTTACCGTATCGGCTAATGTGAATCATGCTGACGTTTACAGAATTTACCGGTTTCAGGTCGCGATTAGCTAGGACGACAATTGTACATATTGAGTTATTTACAGAGGATTTTATAACGAGGAGTTAAGGCTTGTTTACACTTTGTGAAGTTAACAAGCTTTTACGATGATAAATGTTAAGTGTCACTCACTTTAAGTGCAATTACTTTTGGAGTAAAAATTTATAGTAGATTGTATAACTAGGGTCTAAAATAAGCCATACCTAGTACCACGAGATGGTTATTTTCCCGAGCAAAGCGAGGGAAAATTGTTCGAGGGGTACCTAATATGGCTTTTAGACCCGAGTAATACACTCTTCTTTTCACTTCGATTGTGAGAAAATAAAAACATTACCTTTACAAAGGTAAAAAATTTGCAAAGATTATCCACCACAAATTACACGGCGGAAATATTGTTTTAATTTGACGGCATGTTTTTTTTTAAACTACTTTGACACAGATACAAAATATAGCCAATACACCGCAAATAAACGCGACTGACCTTGTGAGTATTTAGCGCTTCAAAGCGTTGCACAATCGATTTAATCATAATATTTTAGCTATTGTAAAATAGGGACTAAAAACACCTAATGTTTTGAGAAATGAATTCTGTTACCTGATTGGTCGATTTTAATACAGCTGTATTCTGGTTGGTTGATACGAAATACAAAGTTTTTTTTAGAGTTAAGTTAGTTAAAGAGTATACGTACCAAAAAAGAACCCAACGTTCCGATTGACAGCCGATGTGTATTGTGATTGGTGGATTTAATTTGGTGAAGTATTTTGATTGGTGGATTTAATTTGGTGAAGTATTTTGATTGGTCAAATTAAAATGTTTTGTAAATGTAAACCATTCTATTTTCCATTTCATATTTTCCCTAGGGAAAATATGAATATAATGTATTCTCTAGGGTTTACATGTACTACTTGAGTCTCGCTTGACAAGTCTAATATGACACACTTTTTGAGCATGAGAAGTGAAAAGAAATTTAAAAATCATTTCAAATTGATAATAATTTTTGCACAAGGATTTTTAAGGGCTATCCAATGATACCTTACTCGATATTATGATTTAAAAAAGACTCGTATTTTTACGTTTGCTTTACATTGTATGAGAGTTACACGGGTAAAAAAACGAGATTTTATTTTTCATCACATCTGCTCGTAAATAGTGTTCTAATATGCTAGAAAAATCGACCGTAAATCCAAAATAATACCCGCGGGCCTTTTTTTTACCATTACGCCCTATCGTGCGTAATAGCTTTTTTTTAAATATAATACGTGGACTCAAACTATCATAATACGTCAGGACCCCAATTCTTGTGCCATTCGATAAGAAGTTTCATTCGAGATGAAATGTCAGTTGCATACAATTTTCTAAAATCTCTTATATAAACTATTGATCTCGACTGTCACTAGAATCGGACTCCTGAACACGTGTGACATTATCCGTGGTATGTCATAGACAATGATGTAGTCGGCCGCTAATTTATAAATACTGAAATCTTTGTGTGATTCCAAAATAATCATTAAAAGGACGTCTTTGTGCACATATAAAAATTTATATATCAATAAAAAACATGTCATCACCAGAAGAAATGGATAATGCGACTCCGCCTGACATCGCCAACGCGGCTAAAATTATTAGTGAGAATCGTAAGTTAAAAATATGATCTTTTGTCTGATTTTTGTTCATTTCCTCGCAATCGTGATGAAAAACATTGTATGTTACACGGGTGGTAAAGCAAATACAAAGCTCGAGTCATTAAAGCCTTCTAACAGACTTTCGTTTGTATTTCTGTCTTTACCACCCTTAATACACAATGTACTATTACAACTTTGTTGGCGTAATGTAAATAACTCTGGGGTCCTAGTCAAAAAGGGTGTAAGTCTCCTGAAGCCCAAATGAAAAAGGGTTAAGTCTAAGTATACTCCGTTTATGTGTACAGTGCTTCCATTTTCTTAATATCTATCGGCAATCTTCGTTTGTCTATGACACACGAGCGACAATAATACTGTCAGTTGCGAGTGCCAGCGTGATAGCGATAGCTAGCCGAAAGCTATTAAGACAAGCCATACCAGCATACCCTACGAGTATGAAAAAGCAAGCGATCACTAATTTCGTGGATCTTAAGTAGAGTCTTGGTGGCATAAGTGGTAATGCGCCTGCATCGGCCCGGAGAGCCAGAGGAGATGTAGGTTCGAATCCTTCCTAAGCCCGACGAGTTTTTTTCGCTTTAATATAGTTTAGAATTTCGTAACAGACGTTTCTGTTAAATTTAAAAATCTTTAGAATAAAGTGGCCCATTGTAATCATGCTAATTTCAATGTAACGTGAAACATGTGTGTCGTTTGTTAATAAACAACGATAGATGGCGTCAGCATACCCTCCGAGTATGAAAAAGCAAGCGATTACTAATTTCGTGGATCTTAAGTAGGGTCTTGGTGGCATAATTGGTAATGCGCCTGCATCGGCCCGGAGAGCCAGAGGAGATGTAGGTTCGAATCCTGCCTAAGACCGACGAATTCTTTTCGCTTTAATATAGCTTAGCTATTAAGAAGCTGGGAATACTGTAAACCGTTGTTTATTAAAAGTTAAGTCTAGTTACGCCCTTTTTCACTAGTTCCCCAGAACTATACCTTGACTCACGGGCGTAGCCAGGTTTTAATATCGGGGGGGGGTTCAAGAAAAACAATTTTTGGTAATAGTTAGTAATCACTGAGATATGCCGCACGCCTATTCTTATTACCCGACTGCCGAAGGAGGAGGGTAATGTGTTTCACAGCCTATAATTATGTATGTTTGTTCCTTTGTGTCACTATAAAAACTAAACCCGTTGTCCGATTTTGATGATTCTTATGTCAATCGATTTGTCTTAATCTGGTGAGTATCACTGAAATTCAATATGGGGCAACCAGACGCCACATAGTGCAAAAAAAAAAAGTCGACCATGTATGACAAGTGGGGTATCATTGAATAGGGATTTAAAAATCATCTTTAGGTTTCTTTCATCATTTTTCATTTTGAATGATCATTTAGGATTTATAACGATTTAAAGTTGATTAGCAACAGTCGGGTTTTGAAAGCTTGCTTTTTGTTATAATTCTATGAATTTGATTTTGATTTTGATTTTTGAATGTTAATATCTGAACTTTTCGGGGGGGTTTGAACCTCCAAAACCCTCCCCCTGGCTACGCCCGTGCCTTGACTGAACGTTGCGTGCGTTGACCTGGCATGCAGATTAGAATTTTGGAAAAAAAGTTTTTACCAAATATGCACTTACTGCTGTTTAAGTTATGCTGGGCACTATTGACCATTGGGTTGTTCACCGTGCTTGTTGCTATTGTTGTGCTTGGTTTCGTCGTAGTCGTTGTTGCCTTTGGAGCCCTTGTTGTCCTTGGAGCCCAGGGTTTCACTGGAGCCCTGGTTGTCTTTGGTTTCCTCGTAGTAACTGGTTTTCTTGGAGGGCTTGTTCTCTTTGTAGTACTTATTCGTGGCTTATTTGTAGCGTTCGGTGTTGTCACTGGATAACAGAACCTATCATCAATCCAGATTTACAATGTCGTAAATTATATTTCTAATTGTTAAATAACTTCCGGTCGAATATTAAACTCTTTTGGAGCTTGATAAAATCGGCTCGGGGGAAATCAGAGAAAACTAAATTAAGCGCCGTGAGGGATGAGTGTGGAGATTTGATATGTGAGGAAGAAAAAATGCTTGATAGATGGAAAACTTATTTTGAAAGCTTGTTTGAATGCGAAGATGTTTGCCTTGAGCCAGATAGTATGAGTAAGGATGTAAATAGCGAAGATGAAAGTCTGATTAGCATGAGTGAAATCGTGAAAGCTTTAAAAAGTATGAAAGCGGGAAAGTCGGCAGGTTGTGATAGAGTGTCGATGGAAATGCTGAGGAGAGGAGATGGTGTGGTGGGTAGTCTGTTGTACCGCCTTTTCAATGCATGTTGGAGTAGCGGCCGAGTCCCGGAAGATTGGGTCAAGGCCGTTATCGTCCCTCTGTATAAAGGAAAGGGGTCACAGCAAGACTGCAAAAACTACCGCGGTATCAGCCTCCTTAGTGTTGTCGGCAAAGTATACGCGAAGATTTTAATTGAAAGGGTATTGAATGTTACGAATGACAAAATCTGGGATGTACAAGCAGGATTTCGAAAGGGAATGGGATGTACCGATCAGGTCTTTTCACTACGGTCTATCACAGAAAAGTTTTTGGCTGTCAACCAAAAGGTTTTCTGTGCTTTTGTGGACCTGGAAAAGGCCTATGATAGGGTAGATAGAAAGCAGTTGTGGACGGTGCTGTCTAGGTATGGAGTGAGCAGCAACCTGGTGCAGGCTTTGAGGTCCCTTTATGAGGGCTCCAGAGCCTGTGTCAGGATCAATGGGGCATACTCGGCCTGGTTTAATATCTCTAGAGGTGTTAGACAGGGCTGTGTTGCCTCACCATGGCTGTTCAATCTATTAATGGACAGTTGTATGCAAGATTTGAAAGAGTATGATAAGGGTTTGTGTATGGAAGAGTTGCTAATCAAATGCCTCTTATATGCCGATGATCAAGTTATACTTGCTCCATCGGTACTTGAGTTGCAGGAGATGGTGACAGTGATGAATGAAGGATTTAAGCAAAAAGGGATGAAAGTAAATGTTGCCAAGACCAAGGTCATGGTGATAGAGAAGGACGAGGAGATGACTGAGTGCGTGATCAATATAAATGGTGAATTAGTAGAGCAAGTGAATGAATTTGTGTACCTGGGAAGTATGTTTACAAGAGATGGTAAGTGTGAGAAGGATGTCGAGAGAAGGGTGAATGCGGGAAACCAAATTAATGGGGCCCTGTACTCCTTTGTGAGCAGAAGGGGCGTTTCACAAAAAGCGCGACTGGCTGTTCACAATGGAGTGTTGATCCCTACTCTGATGTATGGTAGTGAATGTTGGGTGTGGCAGGACAAGCATGAAAGTCGTATAAACGCAGTTGAAATGCGCTCTTTGCGTAGTATGTGTGGTGTGAAACTGATTGATAGAGTAAGGAATGAAAAGGTCAGAGAGAAATGTGGACTAAAAGAAGATGTAGTGACTAAGATTGAAAAGGGCATGCTTCAATGGTTCGGTCATTTGGAAAGGATGGATGAAAGAAGATTGACGAAAGAGATATACAGAGCAAAAGTGAGTGGGAGGGTCGGAAGGGGCCGCCCTAGGCGTACTTTTTCGAATCAAATCGGAGAAATACTGGAAAAGGGCCGGATCTTAAGTACCCGAAACCGACGTGCATGCATGACTCGATGTATGAATGTGGAAGAAGCGAAAGAGATTTGTCAGGATCGTAGCAGGTGAAAAGAAGTGGTCTCTGCCTACCCCTCTGGGAAACAGGCGTGATTTAATGTATGTATGTATGTAATTGTTAAATAATAAGTTTGATCCGAAAATGTATCTATTAAAAAGGTACTTATAAGTTTTTTCTGCGTTATTCTTTCTCATGTAAATATAATGAACGATTTCAGAAACTGTTTTTCCTTCCTACACTTTCATCTGCTCGAATGTGCAGGTTTCTAAGAGCTACAATCGCAAGACGGAAATCCCAAGATTGAATACCAATATGGAATACCTCTATACTGGTAAGTAATTTCAACGGTTGTCTTATCCCGGAGCAGAGTAAAATGCGAACACTGTTGCTTGGCGGTAGGCAAAGGAAAGGATTGTGGTAGCGATCCGGATGGACCTTGCGCAAAGATCTACCACCATAACTTGTTTTTTTTGTAAAGTAAATACATAAAAGTAATTAAAAAATTGGCTAAATTAAAACCAAAGGGGTTTTGTAGACATCATTACTGGCCTGTTGTTTGATCAGTAGTTAAACTAACTAATGGTCACAAAACGTTACTAATGGTTAAAATCTCAAGGAAATGTGTCAAATTTTCCATTCCTTTTTCGAATTTTAACAATTAGTTAGTTTAACTACCGATCAAACAACAGGCCATTAGTGATCTTAATTTAATGTGTTTCGACAAAACGATTAGATAAACCTCTACCTGCGGGCCTAATATGGTCGTGTTTCTCGATCGATGTGGATAAACGTGGACAAAACACCTGTCACTTTCTGACCAGTGGGTAAGTGCGAGAGTGACGACCCCTATAAATAATCTTTTTTTTATGTGACAATAAATCATATTTTTTTATTAAATAGGGCCCTAATATGGCTGCGCTTATCGCGTGACAAACATCCGTCACCTTCTGACACGTAAATAAGTACGAGGGTGACGGATGCTTTATCCACATCTGACGCGCGATATAGACGCAGCCATGCTAGGCCCGCTGGACCTCTAACACTACCGGAGACCCTGTAGATAACTATTAAATAAAAAAGAACTCGATATATTGTGACCCTATGATATGTGGTGACTCTATAAAAGCTGATATCTCCTAAACGGCCCAACCGATTTTAATGAAACTTAGCTAGGAACCATGCTCTTTAAACTACCTTTTATGTGAAAAAAATCGGGCCCGAATCGGTCTATTGTAGCTCCCAAAATCATGGTTGTGTGTCTATACAGAGGCTCTAGACAAGACGCATTCGGCGTTAGTTATCGTTATCCAACATGTATAGAGCCACGTTCACTAGAGACAGCCTCGGGTCGAGCGGCTGCCTCGCCCCGAGGCCGCGCAAGTGGAGACGCTGCCTCAACCTGAGGCACGCCACGACACGAGGCAAATTCGTCGCCGCGACCCGAGCCATATTTTGTAGGTTTTTTGGCCGTGCTCAAAGGAGCCTCAGTCCGAGCCGTGCATTTGATGGAGACGGGCACTTAAACTGCGCACATTGCGGATCAAGCTGAGGAGACTCGCTTCGAGCTGATCCGCAACGTGTCTCGAGCCTTTGCCTCAGAGCGAGCAGCTTCAAGCTGAGGCTGTTTGCCTCAAGTCGAGGCTGCTCAGTCTGAGTCTGCTACACGGCTTAGGATTGAAGTAAGCTGTCAGACGATCGCGTCGAGTGCCTACACAATTCCATACATTTTATCAGTTTTCGGAAATCGTTTACGTTAGCGTTAAAACTTGTCTGGCCTAACTGATACACGCGTTAAATAATAAACCCGTATGTTTGCGTCTAGATTCTGATTTCAGAGCACGTGATTGTTAAAGTAAATGAAATTAGAGATTATAAAATTATAGCATTTGATTTTAGATAACTATTAAATAGAGAAAAACCCTGATAAAATGGCGACCCCTACTCTTAAATGGCCCAACCAATTTACATGAATAGCTAGCCAGCTAAAAACCATTCTGATTAGACTAGCTTTATTTAAAAAATAAATACGTGAGTTGGTGTTGGTCCATTCGTTTAAGATCTACGATCACACATATACTCAGACACACACGTTAATCTTATAACACCCCTCTTTTGGCGTCAGGAGTTAAATGAGACGTACAGACATAACGAAAATGTAGACATTACAGGGTTGTGAACCGACGCTTAAATCGCGTAGCTGTCAAAAAAAAATCCATACAAATTTAGCTCCAGATGACAACGTATCTCACCCTCTAAATCAAGTCCGATTTCCACGATTTTTGAATATGACGTATTTGTTATAAATAACTAGGTCTGTAAGTTTTTGTTTTTTGTACATACATATATTTTTTCATTCTAAGAAAAAAAAAATGCCCCTCTCTAATAAACGTTGAGTAACGGTGGTAGCTATACAATGACAGATAAGGACAAAACGGGTCCATATTGGTTCACCTAATTATTTTTACTCACGATTTGTAAGTCCTAATCATCGCAACTCCTAACGTATTTTTTTCAGCATCTGTTACTCTTTCAGGATTTTTATAAATCAAACGTAGCCTAACCTGCTTACATACAAATTGAATATTTCAGAACTTCTGAAAAGTTTACGGTTCCAGTGGTATAAAAATTACATTTTCGGAGTTCCGATAATAGGAGGTGCATATTTAGTTGAACTTTGGCGCTCCCGGACAAAACATTGTATAGCTATACCACCGTTACTCAACGTTTATTAGAAAGGGGTTGGAAAGGAAAACGTACAGACACAGTTTTTCATGATATCTACAACATATTCAAAAATCGTAAAAGTTTGTCTAAGTAGGTTTAAGGGGAGACAAACTTTATCGCATTTTTAATTAACCGACTTCAAAAAAAGGAGGAGGTTCTCAATTCGTCGGGTTTTTTTTTTTTATGTATGTTCTCCGATTACTCGAAGACCACTGGACCGATTTGAAAAATTTTTTCGTTGTTCGAATGGGTATACTTTTTAGTTGTCCCATTGTCACCACGTCAGGATCTGATGATGGGATCATGGAGAAATCAAGAGAACTCCTCAAATATTATAGGCACACCTATAGCGATTTTGGTATTTTTCACTGTAACTCATGCATTTGCTTTTGAAAAGTACTATATGGTGAAGTGGAACTGATGATGAAGACCACAGATGGCCACCGGAACTCCTTAACGGTACCTATATCAAGGGTGGCGATAAGATATTTCGATTAAGGTAGTTGAGCGACTATGACGAAGCACATTTAGGTTTAAATATGACTATGACATTCCCGCGGCGTTGTCTGCGGCGAGCTTGAAATGTTCTATAGTTTCTGATTAATATTTAGAAGTGGAGCTACGAAACAGCATAAATAGGATCACTAAAAAGTATAAAATAAAATAAATGTTTAAAAAAACAAAAACCCGCCTTCAAAAATGCAAAAAATAACTTCTTTTAAAATGGTAGGTCAGTCCAACTGAAGTCGGCGTCCCACAATATTTTAAACCAAAAGCCGAATGCAGTTGGACTGACCTACCATTATAAAAGAAGTTAATTTTTGCATTTTTGAAGGCGGGTTTTTGTTTTTTAAACATTTATTTTGTATGGAAAGTTTTAGCTTCACAACCCTCTTAAGAGGATTAAAAAAAGGAATGTACAAACCTAGTTTTCCATAACAACTACAACATATTCAAAAATCGCGGAAATCAGTTGCTACGCTATTTAAGCGTGTGCTCACAATCCTGAGCGTGGATTTTTTTTTTTTTTATATAGTTAGAAACATTTATTAAGCTTAAAGAAAATGTAAAATCCTGGTGGTATTGATTAATGATGTCAGCCCTAAGGTATAATGATTGTTTTTAGCAAGGTCAAGGTTCGGCCATTGACCCTATCATCTGTTAGGGTCGAAACGATAAGTGTATCTTAATAAAGTATTAAAGATACATCTCCCATTTTCGGGTTGGTCCGGCGTTTCTTTCTACCTTATTATGTATTTATTGAGTCAAATAATTTCATCATCATCATCATCATCATGTCAGCCGAAAGACGTCCACTGCTATATAAGTAATATATATATTCTATATTAGTAATAAACTTGTTAAATATATATTCGACTTGACTTACCTGGGTTGCGGTTTATAACTCTGGGTTTACCTGAAAATTTGCTTTAAATAATATAAATGGGTATAATCACGACTTAGTCTGAATAATATTATTTTTCTACTCGCGTACTGTAAACCGCTAATATTTATATCGTTAACGGTATCAGAATACAACCTATAGTGAAACCGAAGCGTGAAAACCATTCTATAATGAGCGTTGCCATGGTAATAACAGTTCTATAATAATGATTATAGCATTGTTTGTACTTGTCAAGAACTGTATTACAACAATTTAAAAATAATACGAAACATATTTAATTCATTACCATAGCAGTAGCTTTCAAACAAATAATAATTAAGAAAAGATCGATAGAATTAATTGGTTCGACTGTTTTGCAAAATGGCTATATGGCGGCACCACAGACTAATTAGATAGTACGGTGGCACCAATGGCGTTAGGTGAATAAAATTTACCGTCCAATTTCCACTTTATTGTTCGAGATATTAAAAAAAAATGTGCCAAAATCACCGAAACATTAAATTAATAAGCTTAACAATGAGCATTATATTTAATAATCACAAAGGAACGATAAAAAATAATATAAGTAAATCAACTAGGCTGTATGACGCATGACGCAAGGGTTTTGCTCTGTGGTCGTCTAAACTTCATAGTTAAGAAGTAATTAAGGCAAACTTTGTAGTTTCCTTTTTAAGCTCGTAGAAAAAGTTATGTATGCAACGGTACATAATTAGCTCTTAGCTCTTGCAAGCGTTCTAATGAGTAATGACATATATCTTAAGAAGCTTCACTATTTTGACCGTTTTCTGTAATTTAAAATAATTCCCAATAGAAGAAAAAGAAAAACATGAAGAAAAAGAAGAGGAGGAAGAAGAAGAAGACGAGGAAAAAGAAGAAGAAGAAATACATTTATTCACTACACAGAAGACACACAAATATACAAATAAAAGAAAACAAACAACGTGACAGAAACAGCACGGAGTGTGTCCTCGCGGTAGTGATCGGACACTGGCTCAGCATTATGCTGAGGTGTCAGACACCTACAGCGCTGATTTTCAGCCAACTCCGTACCGTTTTGGTAACTCACGGAACGCTGTACAAACATACTATACTATAGTATACACTAAAGACGCTCAAAGATACTAATAAGTTTAAAATACTTATATAATTAATAAAAAAAGTATTATGTACTAAAACGCATACATTAATACTTATAAACAGCTTTTATAAAATAAAAAAAGAAGAATAAAAGGTGATTTTAAAACCAACTTATCAAATGTGTAAGTGCTGGATAAGGATTAGGATTTCTGGAGCGTCAACATAATCCTTAAGTTTACTGTGTGTGTGTCTTCATGACTGTGTGTGGCATCGTAACTCACAAACAGTTGGACGGGATTATTCGGAATATTTCATAGCTAGCTTTTATAAAAATAGGTTGGACCGTTTGAGAGATATCTGGTCTAAAAATAGTAGTCTCCAAAACAACAGGCGTTTTATTAATAAAATTGATCAAATAGTACCTAAAGTTGCATGAGAGTTATGTACACACTCCAGGCAAAGAGATATCAGAATGCTAGCGTTGTACTGCACAGTGTTAGATAGATAGATTAAACATTTATTTGCGTATTAGAAATCACACATATACAATCGACATAGTGATAAAACTAAGCTCAGTGACATTAAAATTACACATAAGTTGCCAACGGTGCAACCTTGGTCGGAGGCTTGTCGCCAAGGCTGTCAGCAAACTTGATTTTTTGCTGGAAACAACTGTCTACACGGTCGGCCCTGACCAAGCTCGCGTTAAACAGGCAGGCAGGACCGTCTACCAGGCCCTTAACTTTGCTTATCAATAGCAAAACATTAGTAATCTGCCACAACCCCGAGAAACGAAGAGTGCGTGATGTCTGCCTGGCTTGCTTTGAGACTGGCGGCTGGTCTATAGCCTAACGCACTCGCAATCGCAATCGACTTCAAAGCAGACAAACGCTCGGACTGTCAAAATTAAAACCATTGCGATTGCAAGTGCGTTAGGTAATAAGTCATACTCGGTGTGCTTGAAAGTCGTCAAAGAAGCGTATTTTTCCATTGTCACCGTCGTGGGTTACCAACGTAGGAAGAGACGGAAATAGAGAGATCAAGAAGCTTATAACCTACCTCTATGGAGAGTGCACAGCTAAAAAACGAAGTTAGGAAAATATACCTTGAATTACGTCAGGTATCTTTTGCACCTCCTTCTCCAGGAAGGAAGACAAGAAACATTAACATCTTGCATCTCCTTTCTACATTCCTAAGAAAGAAATGCAAAACTATGGTTATATTTTCTAATTCCACTTCAAAGTTTTCTCTGCATTTTCCATAATGTATAATAGCTCCACTTTAAAGTTTTCTCTGCATTTTCCATAGTCGTGTAAGCTTCTTGAGAGAGATCTTACCCCCCTTTACTGAACATATAAAACCCGAAACACCCTTCTTCTTCGCAAGTCGGATAATTTAGGTACTTACGTGACGTTATGGTCGTCGTTTGTACTGTCGTGGGCGTCGTCGTCGATTGCTCTGAAAAAGGACAGCTATATAGCGACAGCAAGCATTACTTTATCACTTAGCAACTGGCTATTGGTTGCTTTACTAAAAATATTTTAACTGAAATAATATTGTGGGACGCCGACTCCAGTTGGACTGACCTGTTACGATTTGAAAAGAGGTATTTTTTTGCAGACAGACTACTTAATGGTTTTGTAAAACTCCTCCGAGGTCCTGTTTCTAGGTATTTTGGTTCCCAGGGCCTGCTGCAGAACTAACCTAACCAAAACCTACGTCTCTCTTTTTGTTGTTGTATGTTTTGAATTTCACACCACATGAACATTACATTAAATGAGCATTATAACTAGATTTTGACCGTAGCTTGTTCTGACTTTAGAGCACCTATGTGACAGTTATAGGAAACGAAATTAGAGATTATGAAATTATAGCACTTGATTTTAGCTAAAATTTAGTATACCTTTTAAGGTTCTTACCCGCTGGATCTAAAAGCAACATAACTCGCTTAAAGTAGACGTTTACACCGTTATTTCGTTGAAGTACGCAGAGCAAGGTGGATCCGTTGGTGGCCGATGTAGCTTTATAAACAAATGATTCCATACTCTCTGGCTCATAGTTCACGTCTGAAACATAAAGAAACATTAAGTCTAGCACGCTTAGCGGAAAGTGCTTCACTAGGTAGGGCCTATATAAAAGTGATATTGGCTGAGAAACCCGCCTCAAGACACGTCAAAGTAAACGTTAAATGATGGAAATGGTTAAATTACTGCACGCGCCTTGAGTCTGACTTGAGATCAGTTTATTATGCGACTGTTTATCCTAATATGAGGGTTGCTACGACAGTTTTTAGTTAAGTAAAAACTATTCTTTTTTTGTAGGGTGACGGCACCAATAATGGACACTGAGCTGACAAGCACCAGTAATGGACACTTCATTCTTAATTCAAATTGCATACGGTCCAAAATTAATTGTTGTTAAACAAATTAATAACCCTTATCTTCTGTCAAATAAGAATCAAGTGTCCATCATTGGTGCCTTGTCCATTACTGGTTCCACCACCCTAAATGACTCTAATATTTTTCAAAATAAACTCCTCTAAGTTCGCCTCATTCTAGAAAACCAATCCTCAAAATATTTAAAAAATGCATTCAGCGGAAGGTAAAAGACAAGTCTTTCAAATTCTAGTACTGCCTTGTTCAAGTCCCTAAAAGTCCGGCCACGCATCATTTTTTTTATATTGGGGACTAAGAAATAGTCCCACGGGCCAGGTCTGGACTGTAGGGCTGATACGACACCAGATGAACACCTTTATTGGTCATAAACTGACACTGACACCAATTTATTCGCCGGGTTTTTAGCTCTTCAGTCAGCAAATGTGGTATCCAACGCGAAGCAATCTAGCTGACGCCAAAATGATCATGTAAAATGCTCGCAACTGCGGGTGATCCAATGCCAAGTTCATGCTCTATTTCCCTATGTGTTTCTGTGTTCTTTAAATCAACTACCTACTGGGTTTTGATCACGTTTTTTGGCGTTACAGCACACGACGGCCATCCTGGTCTTGGCTCATATTTGAGGTACTCCCATCTCCGCATAATCTCACGGTACCAATATGAGATAGTGACTAACAATGGAGCGGACTCTCCAAATGCGTCGTTTAAATTTTTATGAGATTCCTAAAAGGTTAAGTTCCTTTTGCAGTCGTAGAATATCATATCAAGAAACAAAACTGGATTGACATTGTAAGCAAAAAAAATAATGGTACCGACCAGTATGGAATTTTATTTTAGAAAGAGGTTTATAGCTAAATTACCCTTAATATGCCATACACTTTGAAAAGTAAATGTTGTTAGTTTTTATACAGCTAAAAACTTTTGTATACAACCGAAAAAGGCAGGATTGTAGCACAGATTACTATACTCTACAGATACTTAGTCGCGAATCGAAAAAGAGTGCCGTCCTAAAGTCTATTGCCAGCGTCACTATAAGTTTCTGTGGTTTCGCCACCAGCGACAGCACTAAATCGACATGTCTGCTAAGCTATGAACGTCATGTAACGTCGCAATCAGTTCAAGTAGTACATCAAGATATCGACAGATGGCAATAGCTGCTACTAACTTATTATTATATTTAACTAATTATTAACTAATTATTGTATCTATTAAAGTGATAAAATAAATAAGTTTTCGTATTTTTGGGATAAGAAATAACGAAACCCTTTTATGTTCCATTGAATATCTATACCGGGAGTGACCGCGACGGCACAACGGCTAATGTCCTCGTATAGCACCATCTTGTGAATCTAATGAATATCACGTATTCACGTAGCAAGTTGAATAGCTATGTTTCTAAAATAAAGCCCTAAATTTATGTAGCGAATGATGTTTGCATTTAAGTTAAGGTATATCTGATTAATAAAAGCTTAACTTTTGCTTGATTTACGGAAATTAAAAAAAAAATCCTTATGATACCGGTAGTGCCATCTAGTACAAATTATAAGCACGAATTATATTTTGTACGTGTAATGCCTCTACAATTATGCCTCCTTTAAATCCATGTTCGCCAAGAGAGCTCGCGACAGTGATTGCTGAAATGGGAAGCAAGAACACGCCAGGCTATGATCTCATCTCTCCTAGGGGCGTATTCATAAACTCATCTTGGCTGAGATGCCCGTCACAAGGTACGTCAAAGTAAACGTCAAGCCATAGAACACTGTCATTTGTGACGCATCTTGAAACGAGCATTAAAGTCGAGATCAGTTTATTAATACGGGCCCTAGGGTTGTTAAGGAACTACCGAAGAAGTGCCTCGTCCTCCTGGCGAACATATTGTTACGCCGATGGCATAAGACGTCTATTTTTTATCGTTACTTTTGGTGCTTTAGAAGCGTTTTCAGCAGGCTGAAATATCGTTTCAGTCCGTTTCAGAGATTAGCTCTATCACATACCAGATTATCAAAATTTCAACCGATTTCCCGTTGTTTTCAGGCGCCTGAAACATGTTCTCAGTCCGTTTCAGGCCACCCCCTATCAGATGACGCCATAACCTGAAAACCCATTTTCAGGCATTTTCACGACCTTGAAGTACTTGAATGGGCCTTTGAAGTACATTTCAGTATATGACAATTTTCCACTAAGAGTGACAGAGATAGCATGATTAGAAAGAGAGCAATACTGAGAACCTTTGAGAAGTGTGTGAAAGAGAAAACACGACTAGAAAGAGACAGCAATACTGAGAACCTTCGAGAAGTTTGCGAAAGAGATAACACGATTAGAAAGAGACGGCGATACTGAGAACCTTCCAGAAGCGTGTGAAAGAGATAACAGGAAATGAGACAGCAATACGCGGAACATTCCAGACTCATCCAGACCCGTGAGTCAAGGACATCGCGATTGTAAACAGAACAAGGTAGCAAGGCGTAGAACATTCCAGCAACGAATAGTCTCGATTGTCCTTGGCGGGGCGAAGTACATCGAACATTCCTGAAGGCATTCTGGAAAGATCGGACACGGGAAGTATAAAGGCGGACCTACCGGCAACCGAGATTCAGTCTTCACTTGGAAAGCGAACAGTGCGAATAAGAGCGACCCGAGCGATCATCTGAGTATTCGAAGTTTATTGTGCGATAATTGTTTTGTAACGGTTTAAGTGAGTGCGTCATTAAAGTCTACTTTTGATTATCGGTGTATTCGTGCATTTCTATCAGTTACCTACCCCCACGTACATATTACACTATTGACGACTTTCTCAACGGCTAAACCGACTAGTTACTGGTTCGCTGCCCAAACAATTGACTCCATATACTCAATTACATATATTGACATGCTTTGTATAGATACATTTAATTTAAGATTTTAGAAATTTGTATAGAATTATTGTGTTTTGACATGTAAAACTCTGTTTTATCAAGGAATAAATAAATAAATAAATAAATAACAATATTTAATGCTACCTTTAGGCTTAATTACTTCCCGGAACTATGGAAGGTGTCACAGGTCACCATGATACACAAAATGGGAAAACCGGCAAGTGAGCCTGCTTCTTATAGACCGATTAGTCTTACGCCAGTGTAGTCTAAACTATGGGAAAGAATATTCCTGTCTAGACTGAACAGACTCCTCCATAAAGCACATAATTATAATACCCCAACACCTGTTTGGCTTCCGCAGGCATCATTCTACAGTGGAGCAAATGCATAGAGTCTATAACACCATTAGACAGGCTTTGGAGAAAAATCAGTATTGTTCAGCTGCCTTCCTGGCCGTCCAACAGGTTTTCCATAAGGTTTGGCACAAGGGCTTGTTGAGCAAGATCAAGAACCTTCTACCACACTCTGTATACCTATAATAGATTCATATCTACACGACAGAACCTTTCAAGTCAAGCTGGGCGAGGCCCGATCTTCGTTCCACAAGTGCTTAGTCGGCTCCTGTAACTCCTCCAACCCAGAAATGTAAAAAGACTTAAAAGGGCTCAAGTGTTTCCCTAACTGAGCAAGAGAATTTGTCAATGGACAAATCTCCTTACAAACGTCACCTGCAACTTTAAAAAATCTGATTATAGTCCGGCGACTGATGGCAGGTCACTGCAAAGAAAAGAAGTGTAATGCCCCCATGACTGTAGTTTCATTCTCTTATTCTGCCTTTAACGTGTACAGTCAAGTTCATAAATATGTATACATTTTAGTACCTTCTCTATTTAAGGTCATATTTAAACTGTCAAGTTAAATCTACAACACGTGGACCAAGTCGCACGTTTACAGTCCATTGATTTTCTAAAACCTTACAGGCAAATCGGAAAATGATTGTGCCGTCTCCAGGGCTCGCGTTGCAATTAACATGCAATTCTTCATTATTCTTGTATTTATACACGTAGTAGGTGGCCGCTGGATATGTTGCTGTAACTATGAGATCACGGGAAAAACCCGTGAACCAGATTTTGTCTGCATCTGAAAAAGTAAAATATTAGTAATTTATTAAAGTTGTCTATGCGTGTAAAATTCAGACATCGCACAGCATAAACCACTGGACCTAGGTACTTGAAATTTGGAGAGAATATAATTTTTTGGGTACCCTAAGGGTGCACTAAAAAGGATTTTACAAAAATCCACTCCAAATGGAAAGGAACAGAAGGAGTAGCAGGAAAATAATCCTCGCTTACGAAATCGCGGTCATCCTGTAGTTCAAGATTTTGTAGGTTCATTGTATCTGCTTGAAATGACAAGCCATCCGACATGAACGTCAGCCTGATTTACGTATGGCGCCTGCTACAGTCAGACATTTATTAAGGAGGTGGGTGTACTGCGCACGGTACTTAAAACTTTGAATATCACTAATGAAACAATCAGAGAGATTAAAAAATCGACTCATTCTAATGAAAACTAAAGGTGCTTTTTCAACGGCGGCGCGAGACGAGACGAGGTGGCGCGAGAATTTTTATTTGTATTAGTTAATCCACCCATTTCCACCGAGCGCGCGCCTCGTGCGTGCGCGATTTTTCAATACAAACTTCAATTCTCGTCCCGCTTTGTCTCGTCTCGCGCTGCCGGTGGAAAAGCACCTTAAGTCTCGTTCACTAAAAAGGTGAGGGCACTCGTATTCGGACATCATAGGCGAATAAACGTATGAAATTTTATAAATCAGTTTATTGATCATTTTGGTGAGGTTATGTCACCGAATGAGATGCATACATCGACATCGGCAATATTCGTTTTTCTAACACGAGTGAAGCATAATGTTTGTTGCGAGTACAAGGGTGTGACCGAGTTTTTCATAGATAGCGTTGCTAAAGAGGAGTTAAAAAAAAATAGCACCCGATTATATTTTTTCTTTGCGAAAAACCTGCATTTTTTTCGGGTCATCATTCTGAACAAGAAAAGTCAGTATTTCCAAGAAAAATCTAATTCTTGGTAACAAGATTGACAATCACGTTCATAATGTTTGAGAACAAAACTGTATGGGAGCTATGATGGCACAGACAGATACACAGACACCCACGTTAAGACTGCGCCGAGCGTCCAACTAAAGTATTGTCTTGAAATCAAAGGATGGTTTTTTGTTGCACAAATGAATACACAATGTATAATGTAATATGGCATTAGGCAATAGCGGCCTTTACACGGCACGGTCTGGACCGCGGGAAACGCCACGCGCCAGTCCAAACCGTAGGTTTTTTACTATTTTACTATTACAGTTGCATAATTACTCGTACGGTTCGGAGCGAAGATTGGAATGGCGCGGCGCGTGGCGTTTCTCGCAGTCCGAACTGTACGGGTGCAGGCCGCTAATCACAATCGGTAGATTTCCTAAAAGGCAAATTAAAGAAGTTCTGGCTTGACTCTATCCTTTCTATCTCCTAAATATCATCTATCCTCCAGGTACATAAAAAGTTTGTGTATGTATAATTATCTAAGTGTATTAATATATATTTCTGTATCTATTTGTGTAGTTATTAGAATGTTTTTTTTATTATTATTTTATTTATATAGATTTTATTGATTAATGTGTTATGTTCTTCTAAATAAATTTGTACACTTGCTTACTCGATGCGCAACCTTCCACTTTTCTCAATCTCTCAAGGGTTAGCTGGAAGAGATCCCTTAAAGGGATACGTTCGCCTTTGTACATATTTTAAAAGTGTTTACATACATACATATATACACAATGTAATATGACAAAGTTTAATAATCTTTCAACTAACCTTTAACCTTCGTACAGACAACTTTTTTTCGTTAAGTTACTCACGTACCCCCTTACTTATAAACGTGGAATAACCTTGGATTAGCTAAACCATGTTTTGTCCTTATCTGTCAAATTCAAATGTCACAATGACAGATAAGGACAAAACATGGTTTAGCTACTCCATGGTTATTTCACGTTTATAAGTAAGGGGGTAATAGTACAATAAAATTGTTATTAAGTTATGTCATACCCTACCCTATAAATTGTGTATTCTTTTGTACAAAAAACCCCATTCTTCGATTTCAAGATAATACTTCAGCTAATTAGGAAACAATAATAGAAATGAACGCCAATGGTCGCTCAGCGAAGTCCTAAACTTATAACACCCCTATTGCCGTCAGGGGTTATAATGGACCAACGTTAAACCGAGATCTGTATTTAACCCATTATAAAATGTTTAAATACCTGAACGCCGGTTCTCCTCACGAGATACCGGACTGGATACCGCAGTAGTTGTCGCTTGTGCTGTTCCTGCAGTGTGGGTATCAGGCTGTTGGGTAGCAACGGGTGCACTAGGGTGCCGGGGGGGTGTGAGGGGGTGAGGGGGCAGGGTTTGAGAAACTTCTGTGGACAAATGGGTGCAAAATAGTTTAGCTACTCATTTATAACGTAACTATAGTAACGTGATTGCCGCCGCCCCTTTGCCTATGTCTTTTTCCAGATGTGCCACTTTTTTTACAAAGGTCGCACACTATAACAAGTCTAAGTTAAAAAAACCCAACTGCTGTTTGGATAATGTCGTCAATATAATGTTAGTTATTTCATATTTTTTAAAAAGCCCATAGACACCCGCGACTCTAAGACGAATCTAACGACACCTCGCTTGTCGAAATCGAATCGTCCGTCCAGCCTTTACAAGGGAAGATAGAGCCATACATACATAGATTACATATGCATTCATACAGATCAAAAACAAACTCTGGGGTAAAAATGACTGTTAATATTTAAGGCACTTGGTGAAAGGAAAATTATGGCTACGAGTTTTTGGGCCGAAAAGCGGCGTGCCGCGGAAACAAATCCAAAAATCCGCCGCATAATTTGTTGAGATAATATTTTACTCTTCTGAGAATCCAAGGTTTTGAGCCAGAAATGAAACGTATTGTTGTAAGAATGGAAGTTACGATAACTCTGATGTTCCACAACTAGAATAAAGCTGGAGCATATGTAGCGAGTGAAGCGTAGCGACATCTAGCGACACTTTATAAAAGTAGGAGACAACCAGCTATGACAGCGCCTCCACCGTCAAACAGCATAACTAAATGCGCTGCAGGACTTGACAGAAGCGCGTGGAGCTAACCCCAGGTGCTTCTGTTTAGTCCATTTGAGATAATTCTCTTTTACCGAAAAATTGTCTTCGCGTGTGATATCCATGGACTTATTTCTCTAATAAGTCCATGGGAGTGTCTATAAATAACTCGACATTGGTGAAATATACCTTAACAGGAGTGAAAGCCATTATCATCATCATCATCATGTCAGCCGAAAGACATCCACTGCTGGACATAGGCCTCCCCCAAGGCTCTCCACTCAGACCGATCTTGTGCTTTTCGCCATTAATTAAGAATTTAAAAAAAAATGCTCTGCATCGCGCTGTCAAAGTTTCGCCAGTACATACAACTTCCAACTTTGTCCCAATGGACTTCGGTCCCCAGGAGTAACACTCGCCTGGAGACAGATCTCTCTATTGTCCTATCTTTCTATAATTACACAATACGATCTTACCATGATTATCCAAGTAGAGACATATGTGGTCGCCTGCTATGTTACATAACAAGTACGAATAATTTAGTTCCGTTGTAGCTTGAAGCTCAAACTTGCGATTTGACGGAATAATATTTGAACATTCTCTGGACGTCGAGTCTGAAATGTGAATAACAGTTTTAACGTAATTATGAGTGGATTTTAAGGATTTGATACAGAAAATCAGAACTTTATACAATAATTATATTTTCTGTCTCTCTTCAAAATCATAGAACCTTTTCACAGAGAACATGAGAATAAGTACTTATTTTTATATAGGGTATTCAAAAAACACGCCCTCTCTCAAGAAGAAAGTAATTTTCAATATTGAAAATAAGAAGTTGAACTCAAATGTCCGTCACCTACCTAAGGTGACGGAACCAGTAATGGACAAGGCACCAATAATGGACACTTGATTCTTATTTTACAGAAGATAAAGGTTAGTCATTTGTTTTGCAACAATCAATTTAGGACCGTATGAAATTTGAATTAAGAGTGAAGTGTCCATTACTGGTGCCTGTCAGCTAAAAATGTCCATCATTGGCACCGTCACCCTAAGTAACTAAAACTTTTAAGGTTTTACATCTACTGATTTCTCTCACTTGGAAAATAAATGGACACCTGCAAGGAAAGCACCGTAAAATATTTTCTTCAATTTTCACAGGGCGAATATATCTTAAAAATGTTGATTAGTAACGGTAAATCTAAATATTTTCTTGGTTTTTTAAGATAAGATAAAAAAAAAGTATTTAAATTAAAATTAAACTAAGGTACTCAAATTTGTTGGTTAAAATACAAAAAATTATACTATTCGACGCCATTTAGTGGCATACGATGACAACAATGATTTTGTTTTACAAAACGCTATTGTAACTCAGGCATACAATACTGAGGTACAATTAATTGTAAATCGAGATATAAAAAAAAACAAGTAAATGCATAAATGCTTTTACAAATGAAATATTTACTCAACAATTAGGAAAAAGAAACAAGTCTCCAGAGAGTAAAAATGTACTTAGTAGTACAATATTTGTATCGTATTATATATTGTAGGTCATGAAATATTACTGCTATGGAAGTAAATAAAAAAAAACACAGTCCTAACAGTCATAAGACCTAGAATTAACCCAAACAATCAAAAACTGAGTTACTGTGTTTTTCCCGAGGTGAGGAAATAACCTAATTTCGCTCAGAACATTGCATGCTCCAATAAAATAATGGATAATATCATATTTTGCAAAACGCTTACTACAAAACTGGAAGGTTTTTGTTCCACTTCCACTAGCTTCGCAGCCGATGGTGAGGAGTTCCCCTGGTTTGTAGGAGTAACGTTGGTCGCCGTTGCTGGATATCCTGAGGCGAGCGGGGTCCAAACCCGAGAACACGAGCGTCCCTGGAACATCAGCGTAGTTTTGCTTATCGTTCTTAGAACAGTGCGTTCCCACCCCAATAAAATGTATCTACGTAATACTTAATTAATTCTCCAATGTGTCCCTTGGTAAATGCATACAATAAAATTTTCAAGCCGGATAACGCCCAATGACAATATTTGTACAAGTCCGACTCACGTAAAAAGAGCCCTGAGCGACCTACCTGCGCAGTGAGGTAATTACAGACCAAATTGGAGGGCGCGGCGGGGGGAGCGTAAACCGCTTCGCTTTGCTGCCACGCTATTGGTTCCCAGTAATACACTCTTATCTATGATTGGTTTGTTAGTAGACAACATGTGCAAACATATCCCCTCTACTAGCCGCTCGGAGCTCTTTTTACGTGAGTGACTGCACTTTAGGTTACAGACTTACAGTTTTTAGACGACGACAGTTCAATATCGACCGTGCACGCAGGTTGTTGACAAAAATCGGCAGGCAACCTGCTGGCCATTCGCAAGTTTGGCCGTAGACTGTCCGACTAACATAAGACCCGCATCGCTATTGCCTAACGCATTCGCAATCGCAATCGGTTTCAAAGCGAAACAATTGCTTTCATTTTGTATGCAGACAAGCCTTCGATTTACAAAATGAAAACAATTGCGATTGCGAGTGCGTTGGGCAATAGCCCCTCTGGGCCTCTATTCAACACGGTAAAACAAATTGATTTGGATGTGTTACCGTATCGTCAAACGTTACGAATTGACAGTATGTATGTATTAATACTCTTTATTGTACAAGAATAACAAAAGAAATGCAAAACACAGGCAATATAAAAAAAAACAAGTACAAAGGCGAACTTATCCCAGTACTAATGGCGTCCGAGTTAAAAACACAGTAACGCGTCAAAAGCAATATTGGTAGACCGTGAAGAATAGAGGCTCTGTCGATACGCGGGATCGATAGGCAACAGCTTACTCGTAGACGATTTTCGAAAACTGATAAAATGAATGGAGCTTACGTCAATCCGTACATTCTCGATAGCGATAACGTTCCTTGAATGCATCTTGTCCACGACCCACATTTTCCGTTCAAAGAAAACCTTCTACTATTATTTATTGCCAACCCTATTTTCTGTCACCCACCTGTATTTCGATATGTCACTAATTTGCAATATCCATTATATAGAGGTAATATCCCCAAGAAATATATTTAGCCATCATATTAAACAAAATGGCCTTAAAGTAAGTAAGTAATAATAAGTAATAGTAAGTTAATATTATGAATCTTAAATTATAGTTTGATCAGTTTCTTCTATAATCTGAATGTAAGGATTTTCCTCAAAAAAGTAAGTCATGGGAATATCAACGTTATGAAAGCTCTCATTAACTTAACAGTAATGAATGGCGGTCCAGTCAAAGGCAATACGATGACAATATGTGTCCAAACAAAGTATAATAATCGTTTCTGTTCCAAATAAAAGGAAACTTATACGAATCCTTGCCTGAGAGAAGAGAGTTTGCGAAATAAATCTCAGCAAATTGATATGACACCAACTCAAGTACTCAAGTACTGAAAAAACATGAAGTCGATTAAAACCTTGTACCTAATGGGTACTTACGCGCTTGCAAGTAGAGTTTTATTGTACGAATTTGGCCATATTCTTCATCCGTATAAAAACAAAGCAAGTACGACGAGTCTAAATTCCTCGTAGCCTGGGACTCAAACCGTGATTCATTTATCGTCGTATAATGTTCTTCTGGTGACGTCGAATCTGAAACAAGAATTACAGTAACAATCATCAGCCACACACATCTAAGGTGAATTCCTCACGGTAATCATCATCATCATCATCATAATTATCATCGTCGTCATCATTGTCATCATTGTCTTCATAAATGAGCTCTTATGTGAGATGATAACTCTGAGGAATTAAAATATTGTACTATTAGTTCAATGAAATTATCTGGGAAAACTAGCGTAGGAACGAAATATTCCTTGATAAATTTACGATAAACCTCTAAGACCTACATACAAAAGTGATATCTCTTACACTTTCAGCGTAATCTGCCACGAAATACGAACGTTTTTAATAATTTTATTAATAAGTATTTCGTTGCTAAACACTTTTTATGTATTGTGGACGGTTTTCTTTTAAAATGGAAAATACCGCGCTCCGGACCTTTTCAAGGGCGCGGTGGGATGACGCTCCATTAACTTTGCTAAATTTTCCTTAAATTTGGATCTGCTAGTTAGTTCAAAAGGGGACATTTACACCATACCGAGAAACGACACGACGTTTTAACGACACTCACCAATATCATGTAAGGAGTACTTTTACTTGGCATAGTCTATCGTGGTAACCGAAGAGCTGAGAGATTTTCTTACTTAACCTTGAGAACTATAGAAAAATAAAAGCTTGTAATTAAGCTTTATAAATAAATCCGATAAGCTGATTACACTTTAAATAACTTACTATGAAATTTGAATGTAATTTTCCGTCTTGCGTCATGCTCGCAGCCAATATTGAGGTGTTCCCCTGTGTTGAAGGTGTAGAAAAAATTGTTTTTGTCGGCTTGAGTTCTTGTCGTGAGGCGTGAAGAGTCCAAGCCAGAATATCTAAACGTTTCTGAAACATCAGTATAGTCATGGTTAGGTAATTAAACGGCCTTGACGTTAGTTAAAGACGATTTATGGTGTAGTGTTTGTGACAACGCTTTTGGTGGCTAATATAACTCGATGCGAGAGCGGTAAACCCTGCCGCAAGGCTGACAAAGGAGCTTGCTGCGGATGCAGGATGCGTCGAGTCAGTTTTTTATGGCAAGGAGAAGGCAAGCGAGCGCTCAGGCCACCTGATGGTAAGTAGGATCTGAGACCTATAGCCATTTGAAATCACAAGACTACAATCTCAAATCTGCAATCCTAAGACTTCAAATGCATTGCCAACCCTGAGGACTAAGATGGAATGCCTCTATGCTAGTAATTTCACCGGTTGTCTTATCCCCACACCGGAACACAGCAATGCGAACACTACTGCTTGCTTGGGTTAATGGACACACACACTAATACACTTGTCACCAAGAATTCCGAGCCAAGCTTCATCGTAAAATTGGCGACCATCACTACACTTTAGCACCCATCAGTGTGGTAATAATAAATCTGAATAGGCGTCAAGACACCTTGATGCCACGCCCGCCACCTGTCATCAAGAATTCCGAACCAAGCTTCATCGGAAAATTTGCTACCCTCCATAGTGGACCCTCCATACTTTAGCACCAGTTAGTGTGGTAATACAAATCCCTTCGTATACGTAGGCGTGATTTGATGACATAACATCTTAAAATCCGAATATCCTCACTAATTTTAACATATGGTTAAATAAATAATAATAAAAGTCATTCAGACAGCCAATTATCCATTGCATGCTAGTGATACAATAGGCCCGAAATAAGGTTAAGTTGACGTCTTACAGGGTGAAAAAAAGTTAGGGGCCCTGGAGGGGAACTGCCTTAAATCCTTAAGTTAGACCATTTTACTTAAAGGAAACATTCGTTTATTTTTAAAAAGAAAGAAAACTACATTCAAAAAAATTCTAAAATCATTGAATGTAGTTTTGCTTCTCCTTAAAAATAAAATAATATTTCCTTTAGTTAAAATGATCCGACTTTAAGGATTTAATTTAGTTCCCCTCCAGGGCCCATATTTTTTTCTACCTTGTATACTGCACCAAGCGAATATATGCACCAGCATCCTGCCTTGTACTGAAAATTTCCATATAACAGTAGGTAGTATTAGTATTTAAAAATTATTACATTAAGAATTGCATTGCACAAAATATTTAGTCCATTCATGAACTTTTTTTTTGATGACGTATTCTTTTTGTCCTCCCTCATCTCCAATGACTCCTCCCAAAAATCGGTGAGAAAGTACTCAAACCAGCTCTTCACTCCTAGATTCCCAAATAGTCTTGTAGCCTCTTCAATTGATTTATTTTTAACTATAATATAGCTTTTTGATGGTTCCGGGAAGTAGCCGTATTTTGGGCCTTCCTTCATCAGTTTTTCAAGCCAGCCATATATTTTGTAGTTTACCAAAGCATGCGGAATCATCTGCATACCAATTTTGTACATATTTTCCAGGGTCTTTGCAGCTTTGAATTAGTGGTAGAATCCCAACTGCATACATATTAACATTGCCAACGGGTCAACTTGTGTTGTTCCTTCCTCGTTTAAAATAAATTATTTGAGCCTGATACACAAATTATTGCATATCCTCTAAAAGTGTTAAAGAGAAATATTGCACAACGGGGCCAGTAGATTCTTGCGATCCAGAGAGCGATTGGACGACTAAGAGCATTGAAGGCATTCGCTGCGTCTATTAAAAGAAGGCCTTTATCATCTCCGCTTTCATTGAAACATTTGGTCATGGCATGAACTCCACCTTTAATGCCAGCATTTTATTCCGGCACATAGCTGGTCCGAACCGCAGGCTTGTTGAACGTCTAGTCCTGTTGCGGTGGCCATGGCTTTTGCAATGATGCGTTGTAGTATTTCGCCAATACCAGTCGGGCGAACGCCTGGGCATTAGTAGTATTAGTAGGTTTAAGGAGTTGAACAAAGTAATATTAAGTTAGAGGGTAACATGCAATTTTCCTGATAATAGCACTCACCAAGTACTTTAATCTCCAAAATGCATTTTGCATAATTGTATGTCTTTCCTTGTCTCACTGTAGTCGTGTCAATGGAACGGTTTTGCTCCATCAGATACACGCAAGTCCAAGGACCATTCAAAGAAGTACTATTCAAATTAGTCGCATTCTGTAAAACAAAAAAAAACAGAAATAAGAAAAAAAACATTATAAAAACGGCATAACGCAAAAAAAACTTTTTTTTCATAATTGGTTCCAGGTCAGAATGACTTAAGTTTTTTTTAAGGCAAGGAGAAGGCACGCGAGCACTCAGGCCACCTGCTGGTAAGTGGGATCTGAGACCCCTAGAAATTTGAAATCTCAAGACTACAATCTTAAAACTGCAATCCTAAGACTTCAAATGCGTTGCAACTTGCGTTGTCGTAAGTTTAAAAACGCCTTTGAATGACTGGCCACTAAGTACGGTATCGTTAAAAAAAAAGTAAAAATTGGCGGGAGAGCGTAATTTTTTTTGTATGTTGTAAATTTACTATTTTATTTCCTCGCAGTAGTCGTGAAAAGCACTGTGTTGAGCCTCGGCCGAAAGTGCAATAGATGGACTCGTACTTTCGAGGGCCTCCGCTACGCGTCGTCCCTCGAACTAAGTCGTCCATCTATTGCTTACTTTCTAACCTCTACAACAATGTACTATTATTTAAATTATAATTATATGTCAGGAGGTTCAGGAATGTAGGTACACCCTTTGTCTTCTTCTTGGACGTAGAGTAACAAATTATTCTCTTTAAATATTAATTCTACTCTACTTACTGCATAAAACTGATGGTTGCTTGGGTCGTAACCACCTCCGTCGACTGGCTTGTTGCTGAACTGGTCTAGGCACCTGTAAAGATATAAGGCAGCGTTTTTGAAATTTGTCGGTTCAGCCATTCTGCCGTGAAAAGGGAACAAACATACAAACTTCATTTGACGTAACCTAGTTTGTATTTTTTTATTCTTAATTAATGGCTGTCACTCCTGTTAAGGTGTATTTCGCCAATGTCGAGTTATTTATAGACACTCCCATGGACTTATTAGAGAAATAAGTCCATGGATATCACACGCGAGGACAATTGTTCGGTAAAAGAGAATTATCTCAAATGGACTAAACAGAAGCACATGGGGTTAGCTCCACGCGCTTCTGTCAAGTCCTAGTTTGTATTTGTTCCTGAGTCTTGGAAGTTTTCTATAAGGTATGCTTATCGTTGTACTCGTTGACTAAGTCAATTTGTGAGAGATGGTCCCTTGATATATATATAGTTTCTCGCTATTGCTCGCGTGAAGTCTGCACCACCTACTGTGTAAAATATTTTAATTTGACACCTTATCTCTGCTAAGGTTGCCGGAAGAGATCGCTAGTCAGCGATAAGACCGCCTGTTGTTTACCTGTGGTTTTGTTTTTAATTGAACTATACCTCTGTAATTTTTTCGTTTGGTGTATGTTTAAAGTGTTTTGTATTCGATTGTATTGTGTGGTATCCAGTTTAGTACATCCGTTCGAAAGCTATGCGCGAACACACATTTCGGCGTTTCAATTTTATTTTTATCCTAGCTTACTGAATAACTCTATCTATTGATAAAAATCGTATAAAACCCGTTGCGTAGTTTGAAAGATCTGAGCGTACATACAGACGGACAGACGGCGGGGAGCGACTTTGTTTTATACCATGTAAAGATATAGTTAAATAAATATAGATATAGTTAGATGGATTGATAAATTACATCAGACACCATACGTTCCCGTTATTCTTCGGCAATTCGGTTGAGTAAAAGAATAGTACCATAACGTAACAGTCTAATAATTATAGTCCGTGTGCTTACCACATGAAAACTGGTCGGCTGGGTACTTTAGTCTCTATGTTCACATTGTCCCCTTCCATCAAATCCACCTGCTGCGACGTACATGATGTTGCCCCATGGTTCACCTCTATGTCGAATCTTACGCTTTGGGTCACTGGAACAAAAAGGTTGCTTCTAGCAAGATTGTGGTGTGTTGTGACTGTTACGAGCCCAATAAGGCATTAGATCATCACTATCATCATCATCATTACAGCCGAAAGACGTCCACTGCTGGGCATAGTCCCTTGCTAGACCGGCCCTTGTGGCAAACCTTGAGGGGGGGGGGGCTATGTCCAGAGATTAGCTACATCTACTGAGATGTCAGTTGAATCACATACAACATGCTGGCTGTTACTTACAGTTTTGGATGATATAACTAATTACAGCTTGGAGAATTTCGGAAATTGTGTTCGATAATTCATGCAGTGGAAGTATTTCAAACTTGCTAACATACAGTCATGGCTTCACACAAACAATGGTGGCCACAAAATTAACAACGCTTGCGTTTTTCCTCATACAAGGTCTACATATAGAATATAGCATTGCCCAAAATGGCATTCATTTAATAGAGCTAACTAACCATGGGAGCTTGGTCAGCTGATATGAAAAGCTTTATTAAGGCCCTGTCATCCTGGCTCATAGACTCTTCCGGAGATCCTAGAGCTGGTGCTTATCTCTCCCAAAGGATTGGGCTAGTTATCCAGAGAGGTAATGCAGCCAGTGTCATGGGGACCATGCCGCGAGCGGACCTGCTAGAGGAGGTGTTCTTTTTATAGTGGTGATTATTATTTATATCTTTCATCTTTGAGTAGCTTAGTTTAATTTTAATATAAATACGTTTAGTTCTAATTTTTATTTGTTTTAATGTTGAATTCTGTAAATATTATGTTAATTTAATGAATACCTAGTTAGTCTTAAACATATAAATGTATAAAACTTAAAAATAAATGATGGTGACATTAATAATAATCACAAAAAATAGAGCAAAATGCTCAGGAACTAAGTTCTCAAATAGCCCCAAAGAAACAAATATTGTATACCTATCTTCAAACTTAAAACTCAATGATTAAACAGATTATTTGTGTTGCTATCAATGCCACCGCTGAACCATCCGAGTATACTATACTAAGCTATAAGTCTTGTAATATCTCAAAGCTATATCTCTTGCAGATTTCATCCGACTGCGTCAGAAAGGAGGGTTATGTTTGTTGAGTGTATCTATATAATGTCTATTTCTGTGGCACGATCTGCAACTTAAACGGCTTGATGGATTGTAACATATGAAGTGTCGATAGATTCGCCCTGTTTATGGGAGTGACATAGTCTATAATATTATAATGAAAGTAATAAGAGGGCGAGTTATCTTTTATTAACATCACGGGCAGATAAAAAAAAAAGTGTACATAGATTTAGATTTAGATTTAGATTATTTATTGGTAAAATCTATTTTACACGTCATATTTTACATTAATATCCATAATATCACATTATGTTATAATTGTTAATTTTAATTAAAAACTATTTTCCTGTTTGTAAATGGGCCAGTGACTTGTAAGTCTCAAAGAATTCGTCAACACTATAACAAGCCATGTGGAGCAACACAGGTTTAAGTTTGTTCACAAATATTGTATCACTAGCGGACTTGAGTTCATCGTTTAGTGTGTTGTATAGTTTTATTCCTACGACGAGCAAGGATTTATTGGTTGTAGCTAAGCGGCGCGGGGGCACGTACAGCTGGTTGCGCCGACGCGTGACACAGTGTAGCTTCTGGAAGTAGGTGGGGAGACGGTCGAGACTGCGTCTTACGTACTTGCATGCCTCAAGTACGTACACGCTTGGTAACGTCAGGAATGTTTAGCTGCTTGAATAAGTCTTTAGCGGGGAGGTCGTATGGTTTTTTGGCCATAATACGTATTGCGGGATGTCATTTATTACAATGTTTAGTTTATCTTTAAGTTTTTTCTAAATTGGAAGTGCATTATGTTCGTTTTTTAAAATACGGTAACTTAAGTCAGTTGAGCCACGAAAATTAACTATACCGTTGTAAAACAAATGGTGGTATCTCAGGCAAAACTCCTGTAGCAAGTGCGACCGTATTACTAACGGGTGAAGCTTGAATCTGCTTTGTTTATTGAATTTGAGATACCTCCAATTGGCTAATAAGGGCAATAATTATATAAATAAATGATTAATTTTCGTGACTCACCTGAGTAAAATTACAGTTTCATAAATTTAGTCCTAAACTGTGTACACTTTTTTAAAAATTGCCCTAATACGAGTATATAGACGACCATATGAAAACATGCAGGTGGGTTTTTCAAGCTCGCTTTTTATGGTAAAAGGAAACACGGAACGTCGCGAAATAATCAAGCACTTGCAATTGCGATTGCAAATTGCATGAAATTGACTATTTAATAACTTATAAATGAAACCTTACTATCAGAGCTGACATCTCTTAAACTTAAACTAGCTAAGAGCCATTCCTATAATCATCCTTCTATTAAAAAACACCGCGACCTCTTTGGTTTACCTATCACAGACAGACACACTGATCCGCAGACATACAGACACACAAACACACAGACACGCACATTAAAATGAAAACACTCATCGAGATTTATAAATAGAATGATTCGTCAGTAATTTCAATATATTTTCAATAGCACGATAACACCATTAACAATAACTTTAATAAGAAACTGATACGTACCGGAGCTAACCAGTTTTGAAGAAAATACCAACAAGATCACTAAAGTTAACATTGTAAACGTTGACGGTCTATATTGCCATGTCCTGACAGCAGGCGGTCGCTGCGTGTGTGTTTGTCCTCAACACCCTGATGACTAAACGTTATCCTACAGTCTCAATTAATTTAACAATTATCCTGTTTCACTTCTACAGTACGAATTAAAATAGTTTCATGGGTAACATTTATTTATTTATTTCGTAACGAATAGCAATTTATTTGAAAGTATTAGAATTAGGTACTAGCTGATGCCCGCGACTCGTGTCGACTCGACATCGCTATTTTCTCGGGAAATATTCATTTTTCCGATATAAAAAGTAGCCTATCGTCGGTGAAACTGCAAAACCGCGTAACCAACTAATTTATTATAGAGCAAAATAAACCTTAATGTCTTAAAAAAAGGTGCATTTTGCTCCTCAATAAAAATGTTACTTACGCGGTTTTGCAGTTTCACCGACGCTATGTGCCTTTCCAGACTATAAACTATGTGCAGAATTTCATCCAGATCCGTTCAGCCGTTCTGGTGCGATCAGGGCCGGATTTAGAGGTGTGGAGGCCCCTAAATTTTTTTCAATGATGCGCGGTATAAAATAAAAACCGCGCCACGAAAAAACTAAACGCACACCAAACTAAACTATATAAAGATTTAGTTTTTTTGCTGTGCTGTTCAATTCTTTTAGGTTCTAGGTTTTTTTATGCGCGCTTAAATACTTATCATTATTTTTAAAATAGGTTACCTACTATTTATGTGGCCCTCTCTTGTGGGGGCCCCGGGCAGTTGCCTCGCTTGCCCTGCCTTAAATCCGGCCCTGGTGCGATTAGATAACTAACATCCACCCATCCAAACATAATTACATAATATAGCAATCCAAATGGTTCAATAGGGGGAAATTCCGGAAATTACGAGTATACCCCTTTTGTAAACTCCATGTTCAATTGACAACATTTCAAAAAACAAGTATTTCTGTTTTTTCGCGTTTATAATAGCTCGTTAAAAATTAGACTACCCATGTTTCTCGGTTTTTCTTTATTTAACTTAAATGCGTCGTTAATAATTTATTAAAGATATAGTCATTAAAAAGACCGTATATACAAAGTTAGGAATACTGATGTCGTGATCTTAGCATGATATAAAATAAAAAAAAGTAACTTTAAACAGAAACAGAACTGACTGTCATGTCATGTCACTTGTCAACCATAACAACTGTAACAACATGAATTCGTCGACTTTGGGCAGATTGCGGCTATCCGCTTTTACAAATCCGTTAGTCACTTTCATTTTAAATAGCGTATATCAAAACAATAGTATTACGAGAATTGAAAGCGTGTCGTTAGAATCAAGTAATCCGTCAGACAGATGAAAAATGGACATGACAGTTGTATATTTTTTTCAATTCCTATGGTAATAAATGGACTAAGGGCACTATAAGTGTACTCCTAACATTCTCAATCCAACTTTTTTTACTGTTTTTCCTAAATATAAAAAAAACTACTGCATAAAAAAATCCAAAAATATTTTTACTGTTATCAGCAGTGTAAAATCTACAAACGGTATTTTCATTTTACTACCTTAGCACATATGAATTTTTGTCAATTCTGCTTTGCTACAAAGAGATAGGAACAAATCTTTGCTGGCTTATAATTATCTTAAAAGTTGATTTTTCTCAACGGTTTATTACATGAATCGTATTTATTGCTAAGCTGTGAAAAAGTCATGAATATCTATTCCCTTTTGCAGATGCATTGTTGGCCTTTGAGGAAACAAGAAGATAATTATTTGTATGTGACGCACTGTGAACGTGTTACAAAGCGTAAATATTTACGTTACGTCAGTAATCTTATCTTTTTGGTGGGGTCCTTACGGTTACATTTTGACCCTATAGAACAATAGTAGTTTACGTGACGTTTGCGTAATGCTAATTACGCAGAGTCGCGTACAATACTTTATCTACACACATATTATAAGTACTCTAAGATGGGTTTAGAAGCCGAAAGGCAAATGACCAGCATTACCTTGCCTGTGGTAGTAGGTGACAGCGATGACAGCTGTAACGTAATTTTGAAATTACGTTATCGAATATTGTAAGGTAATGAGATCCAAATTTGGAACATCTTCCAAAATTAACATCTGTCATCGCTGTCACCTACTACCACAGGTAATGCTGGTCATTGCCTACGGGTTTTGAACGCATAATAGAGGACTTATGAGGACGGGTGTAGATAAAGTAAATAAGGTGCAATACGTAACAAATACTTACAATAAGATGCAAAAATAATTGTTTACTAAGTCAATTAACACAGTATTGCACCTTATTTGCTTTGTTAGTTACGCCCTATTGCACTATAACCGACGCAACGGTTAGTGTCAACGGCTGTGTATCATCCAAGTTCCGAAGGAAAGAGCGTTGCAATGATAAGTTATTTGATTAAATTAAAATTACATAATATTTATTTTAGACTGTATTATACTACCTATAAGAATGAATGAATGAATGAATGAATGAATGAATGAATGAATGATATTTATTTTCCAAAGTAAGTCACAGTCTACATTGCATGTTATGTCAAAAGTACAAGAAATTACATTGGAATCGTCAAAAATATACACAAATTTATAGTCAAAAACAGAAATAAGAAGTCAGGTTAATAAAAATACGAAACTAAGGAGTTATCACCGTTAAGGATCGTCATAAAATAGGCATGCACCCTAATTATCATTTTTTTTAAATAAATAACGTAATTAATCAGTTTCAATTACAAGTTAAAAAAAGCTCATTGTTTAATTAGTTAGTTATAAGTGAAGCTAATAGAGGATTGTGAACCGACGGTTAAATCGCGTACTGTCAAAAAAACTTCATACTAATTTAGCTCCAGCCCATAAATTCCCGCTCACCCCCAAAATCACCCTAAAACCGACCAACCCTAAACCATCAAACCAATAATTAAACCAACCCAAAAACCGTCCTTGAATATAAATAACCATTTTCAAAACATTCAATTAGAATGTGTAAGCACTTTTCCTCTTCTAGGCATAAACATTGATTCCGCTCTAAATTGGAAAGGTAATAAATAAAATAAAATCAAAACCCAGCAGTTTTACATACGCGCTATATGAACTTAAAAAATGTACAGACGTTAAAACAGCTACCTGCTCCTACTATGCGTACGCGCACTACGGGATAGTCTTGTGGGGCAACAGTTCAGACGCTGTACAATTGTTTAGGTTGCAAAAACGTTCCATTAGGATAATAGTCACTATAGGACAAATGGAAAGCTGCAGATCACATTTCGTCCAACAGGAAATATTGACCCTAACGTCTATTTATATATTAGAAGTTTGTACTTTTGTTAAAAATAATATGTATCTTTTCCCTCAATATTCTCGCCCACAAAATTTACGACCAAGAAATAGATTAGCTACTCCCTTTTCAACTCTACAAATGATCCATTCTGGCCCATTCACGATGTCAATAAAAAATTATAATAATATTCCTAGCTGAATAAAAAATATAGAAAACCCCAACCAGTTTAAATTACAGCTCGAACATTTTTTATTCGTTAAAGCATACTACTCACTTCAAGAGTTCTTTAATTAGAATTAATATATTATTTAGTTTTATTAATTTGTGCCATGCATGAATGAATGAATGAATGAATGAATGAATGAATGAATGAATGGTTTAATTTGCTAAACATCATGTACAATAAGATGGAGTATCAAGTAAAAAGTATCAACAATGTTCGTACCTTAGTGGCGTAGGCATGCAAAAAGATAACTTAAAAACTAGAGAGGTGATTTTTACAGACTTTCTATAAATATAATGATACATTATTTATAAATTAACATTTCCAACAAAAAAAAAAACTATACACACAAAAACCTATAAACAAAAATAACTTACGAATACCCAATTACATCCATGATAAAAATTCGTCTATCGAATAAAATTTTTTGACTGAGAGCCACTGTAACAGGGCAGATTTAAAATTGTTTCGTGGCGAGATGTCTCGCAGTGTTGATGGCAGTTTATTAAAAATTCTGACTGCCATTCCCATTACGTTATTACGATACAGTGCCAGGTTACTCTTAGGAATTACTAGCTTATTCAGTCGATTGCTTCTGGCCTGGGGATTGATCTGGGAGACGGTCGTGAAATGTCCCTTGTTATCCATAACGAATAAGCAGATTTCTGCTATGTAGATGCAGGGCAGAGGAAGAATTGAGAGTTTTTTAAAGAATGTTCTGCATGACGTTCTGCTGCTTAGATTACAAAGTGCTCGTACACATTTTTTTTGAGCCTTAAATGCTCTTTCCTTTGCCACTGAGTTGCCCCAGATAATGACGCCATATCTTAAAACTGAAGCCACGTACCCATGGTAGGCACTGACGGCTGTACGCAGGGATGCGCATCTTTTGATGCGGTATAGGGCAAATACAAATCGGTTGACCTTCTTACAAACTAAGTCAATGTGGTTTTTCCAGTGGCAGTTTTCGTCTAATGTTATACCTAAGAACATCGATGAGTCTACTATTTTAATTTTGTTGTTGTCGTATTTTATGTTAAGCTGCAGTTTTTCACTTTTGTGAGTTTTAAATTGTATTGCATTTGTTTTATCTATGTTAATTTTCAGGTTATTCCTGTCCATCCATTTAGCTATATTTATTAATGTACAGTTTATTTCATTTTCAAAATTATCCAGGTTGTCAGCTTTAAATAGAATCATAGTATCATCTGCGAATAGTATACATTCTTTGTTGGTCACATCAGGTAAATCGTTTATATACAGGAGAAATAATAATGGCCCAAGAATACTGCCTTGCGGAACACCATGCATGTAACATATTAGAATATAGTTATAAAATTTTGAATGTATTAACTATTTTTAAGATTGCTGTGCCCTAGCAGGGTTCATGTTAGACATAATAATATCAACTTAAGATCTTTTGTATACAACGTGATCGCAATAAACGTTTTGATTTGATTTGATTCGAAATCAAGTCCGATTTTCACGATCTTCGAATATGTTGTAGTTATTATGAAAAACTTTGAACGCTTCAGTTTTTTATTTTTTATATTTGAGCCTTTCAAAGATTTTTTTTCTTGGAAAGGAAAACATAATATCTACAACATATAAAAAAATCACAAAAATCGTATTAAGTTTAAGGGTTTTGTATGTTTTTTTTTAGCTTCATAATGCTCTTAAACAGAAACAGAAAATGCCCGTAGCATTTATGTTTTCAGCATATTGCAGCAATTGCGTATCCCATCTACTAAGGCCCCTAGGACGCTGCTGGTGCTGGCTGCCAGGGGGTCAGCAGGAAGGCACCGCTTGCGCACGATCGCCGCGAGCCGCCCGCCCGCGCCTGCGCAAACATCCCCGAGGCACGGCAATGCGGCAGTTATGTATAGTTCAGTCACCCTGGACGGGATATTTAAAAAATAATATAGGGTGGGTAAAAAAAAAGCAGAAGTAAAAGCTAGTAAAAATGCAAATAGGGCCCGCCCTATATAACGAGTAAAAGAGGAGCATTTATACAGAAAAATATTTAAATAAAGAAGAATCTTTACTTTCTATCTCACTCTACGTTTGAAACCAGAAGTGGTGCCAAACAATGGACTGAATTGTTGTTTTCCACTATTTTATTGTGTAGTGTGTTGTTTGTGTTCATGTGTATTTTCACAGGTTTCGTAGATATCCTGTGGTTTGAATTTTTCATTGTATTTACGTCTGCAAAAGCCACAGTCTTCCAGATGATGAAAACATAACCTTTCACCGGTAGTAAAATTTCTCATGATAAACCGCCTTAACGTAGTCACTCAATGACAGAAGCTTTCTCTGCTAAAGTTGATATGTGATTTGGTCGGGTTGTATGTATTGCTATCTCAAAGGGTATACGCGAGCAGCTCGTATAGGTAATACTTACTCTATCTACGGGTCACCCATTCCACTGACATTTTGCTAAGCTGTTGTCGTAGGACTCTCAGTTACTGAATCTGTCATTACATCACATGGTGCCCGTTTGTTCACATTTATTTTATCAGTGGAGCTACTCCTCGTTCGTGTTGAACTTGGCCTCTTTTTCATATTTATGTTTTGTTGTGATTATCAATACGAGTACAATAAAATACTTTTTTTGTAAACCACAGAGAGAAACAATGTGGTAGGTCTCTTCTGCGGTCTACTGAGGCATAGTATTTTGTATCGCCTTTGTTCCTAACTTCGTCCGCGTAAAGTTTTTCTATTTTTACTGTGCTAATTTAGGGTAAGGCTCTCTGTGCAGAATTAATACTTTTAATTGGTTTAGCTGTCTATGCGTAATTTAGAAAAAAATACGGCACCATTTTTTTCTAGCTTAAATGAGTGTCCCACAGCTGCGTAAAGGCCTCTCTCCTTGCTCTCCATGAGTCCTATTTAGTCCTATTAGCTGCCTGTTCCGGCCAGTTGCTGAGGAATGCGTTCGAGTCATACAACGGCAACATTTAGCCTTATATAGATCTAGTGAATAATCCTTTCACATCGTGAAAACTCGGAACTCACGTCTACTTCCGAATGATGCCGACGTGTCTATGAATTATTGAATTATTAAGTTACATGTTTGAATTAAATAAATAGAGTACTTTAGTTATCAGTGTCAAATGTCAAACCACGTGTTTGAAGTATGTAACACCGAGATGTTAAAACCACCACGATCAAATATTTATAGAAATTAGGTGTAGGTAAACAAGAAGAAATATAAATAAATGTTGAAAATAATTTCACAGTCTTGTCCATCTTAACGTTTCACAGGTCTTAATGCTTTCGGCATGACTATTAAAAAGAACTGAAAACAAACTTAATCTTAATTAACAATAAAATACTCTGGTATTAACCACTCTATATTGATTATCACTCTCGCGATGCGACGTTCCCCCACGTTATCTTGATGGGGACTGAGTCAGACTAAAGTAGCATGATAAATACGAACATTTCCGAGAAAATACGATGTGAAAGGATATTTCACTACATCTGTAATAGAGTAGAAGAGTCAAGTTCAAAAACAGCTTCAAGCCGCAGTTTGAAATAAAAGTCGTAGTCATTTACTTAATATATCGTTTTAAAGTTAACGTTAACGTCGCGTTTGGCCTAGTGGGTTTGGATGTGAGATGACCCTGCCTACTGCCTATGGTTCAATTCCCGGTATGGGCCAACATTTCTGTGATGAGCGCGAGTATTTGTTTATCAGTCTTGGATGTTTTCTATAACATAATTATTAAATGTTTAAGTATAGTACAAGCCCAGTGCTTAGTTTGGGACTTTGTTTATGTACGGTCGGCCAAGAAAGTGGTCTACCAGTTTTGACAAAAGTTTCTGTGACATCTAATTATCGCTAAGGTTGACACTTATCACTGTCATAATATTATTGCAACGGAAAATCGAACTTGTTGTATCATGACGTGCAAATGAACTTCAACCGTAGGGTTTTTGGCACCACATTTTTGGCAGACTGTACCTAGGTTTCGTTAAGGAACCGGGAATAGTGCTATTCCACTTAATGTAGCGTTTGATGTCATTTTCAGTTATAATAATAATGTGCAATTGCTGACGAGGTCATAATGACGAACAATTACTGGAAATATATTCTGAGGGATGGCACGGTTGACATTTTTCGAGCATGCCGTTACCCCGGCGAGTCCCTCAGACATATAATGTCCGGTTGTTCGCATTTGGCCAACGGCGAGTACTTGTACAGACATAACCTCGTAGCCAGGATCATCCATCAGCAACTTGCTCTTCAATATGGTCTTGTAGAGTCTGAAGTGCCGTACTATAAGTACGCACCGACGCCAGTTCTCGAAAATAGTCGTGCTGCGCTCTATTGGGATCGATCTGTCATCACGGACAGGACTATTGTTGCCAATAAGCCTGATATCGTGTTGACAGATCGATCTCAACGCCGGGCAGTGCTCGTCGACATCACCATCCCGCATGACGAGAACCTTGTGAAGGCCGAGAAGGACAAGCTCAGCAAGTACCTTGACCCGGCTCATGAGGTGACCGCCATGTGGGATGTTGAGTCAACGATCATTGTCCCGATAGTTGTTTCGGCAAACGGTCTTATAGCGAAGAGTCTCGACCAACACCTCAAGAGACTCTCGCTAGATGGCTGGATCAAGGGCCAGATACAGAAGGCAGTACTCCTCGACACGGCACGTATTGTGAGGAGGTTCCTCTCTCTGCAGCCCTAACCACCGGTAGCTTGAGCCTTGCCCCGCTGCCGGCGGCACTCGTAGGTAAGGTTTTTTATAATGTCTATTTTTTTGTATTAGTATTGTTATTTTACTTTTATATTTGAATATTTGTTATAAACAACCTTATGTACAGAAAATTAAATAAATATCTAAAATAATAATAAAATTCTAGGCCTCGTTTACCACGCTTGCCTGCCTGTAAACGAAATTTAGCGCTTATGGGAGCCCTAAATGCCTTGCTGGCGTCATATTTACAAGCCAGTTAGGATATTATCGATACCCACTCAATTTTGTACTGCGGGGCCATAGCTGCATGCCGCGTAGCTCGAGTCAAGTTTCCGGACACCGACCGAGCTCCGCGCGCTCGCGGGTCTGTCCCCGCTTGGCAAGTGCGAATTGAGCGGCGTATCGATAAGTTTAGGACTCTCATAGCAAAGCTAATCTGCTTCAGGGGGCGTAATGAACGCCCCCGTGTCATGCGTTTCGTGAACCAAGCCTTTGCTGGGACCGGAATAAGGCCCCAGCATTATATGGCTTGTGTCACGGAACGTATCGACTTCCTGAAGCAGAAGGTTTACGCGTGGGCATGCCGTATTCGTCGCTATAGAGAGCTTGTGGATGACACCAGCAAAATCGCCTCTTCCAAAGCGGTCAGAGGAAGGTGTACCGAAAGTGGGAAGGAACCGATCAAGGTGTGAGCGACCGACACCTACCGGATCCTGCTGCTATGATTAATTTCTGGCGCAGCATCTGGTCGGTGCCTGTCGTGCACACAGAAGGAGACTGGATGCGTGCTGTTGAACACTCGTGTGAGGCTATTGAACCAATGGGGCCTATTACCATCTGCCCCGAAGACGTCAGTTGTGCAATTCGAATGGCTCAGAACTGGAAACGTCCTGGGCCGGACGGGTTGCACAACTTCTGGATTAAATGGTTCAAAGCCTCACATTAGTGTTTAGCAACGCAATCCCAAAATTCCCTTGAGCTCGGTTCCTTGCCACCTTTATTAACAACTGGTGTCACCTTCCTGCTCCACAAGTCTGGTAGTACCGCAGAACCAAAAAACTACCGACCCATTACATGCTTGCCTACCATCTACAAGCTCCTTACATCCATTTTGAGCACAAAATTAAATGCACATTTTATTGCAAATAGTGTTTTGGCCACTGCTCAAAATGGATGTAAGGTTGGGTCCCGCGGTACTAAGGAGCTCCTCCTCATAGACATGGCCATTTGCCAGCAAGTCAGACGAAGCAAGGCGGCCCTTTCGGCTGCTTGGATTGACTACAAGAAGGCTTAATTATGACTCGGTGCCTCACTCATGGCTCGAAAGGATCTTAGAGTTGTATAAAGTTGATGCAACTTTGAGGTCCTTTTTAGGTGTGTGTATGAGGCAGTGGGTCACAGTCCTTCGTCAACCAGGTGCTCGAGATGCCCCCCCTAATTCGCCTAGCTTGATAAAGATTGAAAGAGGTATCTTCCAGGGTGACAGTCTGAGTCCTTTGTGGTTTTGCCTAGCCTTGAATCCCCTCAGCTCTATGGTGACGGATTCTGGGCTTGGCTATCGACTTCGTAGAGAAGCTGAAGTAATTTCTCACTTATTGTTCATGGATGATCTCAAACGGTTTGCATCGAAGTGCCAAGATCTTATCGCATTATTGAAAATCACACAAGAGTTCAGTAATGCGATCAAGATGGAATTCGGTATAGATAAGTGTGCGGTCATGCATGTTCAACGAGGGAAAGTTGTCGTCGAATTTGCAGCTTTCTGAGACAATGACTCTCAGATCTCTCTCCGAAGTTGAAACCTACAAATATCTTGGTATGTCACAGTCTTTGGGTATTGTGGACGGCGATGTCAAGCAGTCAGTGAAGGAGCGCTTCTTCTGCCGCTTGACAAAAGTTCTTAATAGTCTTTTGTCGGGTGGCAATAAGGTGCGCGCCTTCAATGGCTGGGTGATGCCGCTGCTCACATACTCCTTTGGCATAGGTACTAAGGTGGACTCAGACTGAGCTGGACGCCCTGGATAGGGGGTCCGTCTACTGCTTAAATCACATCGCATGTTGCACCCACGCTCATTTTTTATGAGATTGTACATCCCGAGGAAATGTGGAGGTCGAGGCATGTTAAATGATAAGAATCTCCACAACCGCGAGGTGTGCAATCTCAGGGATTATTTCCTTAACAATGAGTGTGGGATGAATCGTGATGTGGTTGAAGTAGACAAGAGCCTCACGCCTCTTTCCTTGGCAAACGAGAACTGGCGCAAACCAACGGTGTTGAGCACTGAAGACCGCAAGAACGTATGGAAGAGCAAGGAGCTACACGGACGCATATACCGGGCCCTAACAAAGCCCGACGTAGACTTTTTAGCGTCTGTGAACTGGCTACGATTTGGTGACCTCTTTGGGGAAACCGAAGGTTTTGTCTGTGCAATTGCTGACGAGGTCATAATGACGAACAATTACCGGAAATATATTCTTAGGGATGGCACGGTCGACATTTGTCGAGCATGCCGTTGCCCAGACGAGTCCCTCAGACATATAATTTCCGGTTGTTCGCATTTGGCCAACGCCGAGTACTTGCAAAGACATAACCTCGTAGCCAGGATGATCCATCAGCAACTTGCTCTTCAATATGGTCTTGTTGAGTCTGAAGTGCCGTACTATAAGTACGCACCGGCGCCAGTTCTCGAAAATGGTCGTGCTACGCTCTATTGGGATCGATCTGTCATCACGGACAGGACTATTGTTGCCAATAAGCCTCATATCGTGTTGACAGATCGATCTCAACGCCGGGCAGTGCTCGTCGACATCACCATCCCGCATGACGAGAACCTTGTGAAGGCCGAGAAGGACAAGCTCAGCAAGTACCTTGAATTGGCTCAAGAGGTGACCGCCATGTGGGATGTTGACTCGACGATCATTATCCCGATAGTTGTTTCGTCAAACGGTCTTATAGCGAAGAGTCTCGACCAACACCTCAAGAGACTCTCGCTAGATGGCTGGATCAAGGGCCAGATCGACACGGCACGTATTGTGAGGAGGTTCCTCTCTCTGCAGCCCTAACCACCGGTAGCTTGAGCCCTGCCCCGCTGCCGGCGGCACTCGTAGGTTAGGTTTTTTGAAATGTGTATTTTTTTGTATTAGTGTAGGAAGAGAGCGCAATAGAGAGATCTCTCTCCAGGCGGGTGTTATGCCTGGGGACCGAAGTCCATTGGAATGAAGTTGGAAGTTGTATATATGTCAACTCACTGGACAAACTTCGTTAGCGCGTTGTAGAACACTTAAGTTGCGCTGTCTGACGCTGGTGGCGCTAGCGAGGTAGCGAGTTGGTTGATACAAGTTGCCGTTAGATGTCGCTAGGTCGCCACACCAGCCCCCCTTGAGACCGGAGGTTGATGGTGAGGACGTGCAGTCTGTGCGTTGAATTGCCGCTTGCAAGTGCCAGTAGGGATGTCTCCAGTAGTGCTCAGAGCCGCGTTGGCGAGCGTAGCAGGAGAAGAGGAGTGAGTGGAGTACACAGTGAGTCGTGTATCTGCTCGTGAAGTACTCGTAGTAGGACGCAGTGAGTCGCGTTGTTGAGTGAGAGTAGTGTGCACACTGTAGACACCAGGCATAGAGATATGACAGAATGCTAGTGGTGCACAGTGCGGGTTGTCTGGCTTGCTGTGAAACTGCGTCATAGTGCTTGAAGGTCGTCAGGTTGCGTAATTGTCCATTGTCGAGGGTCACCAATGTAGGAAGAGATGTTAATAGAGAGATCTCTCTCCAGGCGGGTGTTATGCCTGGGGACCGAAGTCCATTGGAATGAAGTTGGAAGTTGTATATATGTCAACTCACTGGAGAAACTTCGTTAGCGCGTTGTAGAACACTTAAGTTGCGCTGTCTGACGCTGGTGGCGCTAGCGAGGTAGCGAGTTGGTTGATACAAGTTGCCGTTAGATGTCGCTAGGTCGCCACATTAGTATTGTTATTTTACTTTTATATTTGAATATTTGTTATAAAAAACCTAATATACAGAAAATTAAATAAATATCTGTATAATAATAATAATAATAAATATAATAATAATTATGTTACCCCTTGTCCGTTATCTGAACGCACAATTATGGCTCTGTTGATGTCACTGTTTATTTAAATAACTAGCTTCTAAATACGTCACGTACGACTCATAGGAAACCGTTGTGTTATTTTTTGGTTTTCCTCAACTTATTTTGGATATGTGTTATTTTCCAATAACATAAGTACTGTTATTCTTAACTTGCTGTATAAATATAGAAAGATAGAGGAAGATGGATTTTCCTTGTGTTGCACTCCGGAATTCCTACGTACATACACTTTTGAAACAAATAAGTATAAGTAGCCACACCACGCAGTAGAACCATGAACAAATGATCTTTGTAAATCTTTTATTTAACATTAGCTGTGCCCGCGACTTCGTCCGCGGTTTGCAAAATCGCAAATCGCAACAATACATTGGTGTATCATCAGAGCTTGCAATGTATTGTATGTGAAAAACTTGAGAAAATGACCTCTTGCATGTAGTTGTATTGTAACACATCTGTATAGACCGTTCGACATTCGACATTTTTTATTTGAAATTTGACGTAAATTCCATATTAGTTTTGTGCACAACTACCTAGGTACATGCAAGAGGTTATACAAGAGGGGACATCTTAAGTTTTTCACCTATAGTTATCAACTATTAGTTGAAGCGTTTTGCACAACGACTCGTATGGGCCTAAAGGCGAAGACTTGAGTCATATAGAAGCAAAGTCAGCAACATCCAATATGGTTGAAAATCGTATAGAAGATATTTTTTATTTAGCGTACTTCAACTATACCAGGGGCCCATTCCAGAAAGCCACTCTGCGTAATATGCAAATTCTGCAAAGATTCTGTTCCTAATTGCTACTTTGCAAATCCACAAATCCACACTTTTTATTTAACTCTGCCTCTTAAACTTTGCAATTGTCTTGTGGAAAAGGAATACTTTGCAAATCCGCAAATCCACACTCCGCATTTGACTCTGCCTCTTCAATTCTGCAATAGCTTTGTGGAACAGAAGTACGTTTGAAGAGTGGGATTTGTGGAGTGTAGAGTTGCAGAGTCGCTTTTTGGAACAGGCCCCAGAATACATTCAAAGCTGCTACATTAAAAAAAATTGGATGTTGCTGACTTTGCTTCTATATGACTCTGTTAATGATTTTACCTTTGGTAATGTTATGAAAAGTTCTACCTTCGGTAATTTTATGACACTTGCATATTATGTAGATAACTTACATATTATGCAGATAAGTTGTTGGTTCAAATTACATAATTATTATGTAGATTAGATGTAAGTTCATATTTAGAAAAAAAAATGTGTTAGTACGACGAGCCTGAATTACACAGGGTGTTTTTTTTTTTAATAATTTTATTTCGAGGAATATAATTAAGTAGAGGACTGGTATTTTTTAATAGTTCCTATTGGTTACAGCAATACTTATGCAAAATTTGATAATTGTCCGTTTCATACTTTTTGAGAAAAAAAAAAACGTTTTGTGGTTAAATGGATGCCGTGAGGTTCCATGGGGCAGTAGAAGGGTTAAAATTGGTATGAAGTGTTTTCTCCTCACGGGGCATCAGCTGATAATAGTTTCAAACTCAAAGCTTTGGGGGCAATTTTTGAAGGGCTATCCTGCTACATCCTTTGGAATAAAAAATTGGGTATCATTTAGGTATAGAGTTTACGGCGACTTAGGTTTCGAATAAATGATCAAACTAGGAATTCAAGATAGCGGCCATGATGTTTTCGAAAAAGTCGTTATGAATATCATTTCCAGAGTTTTCGAGGATTCTGGTTTCGAAAATGATATCAAATTTGGAATTCAACACGGCGGCCATGATGTTTGTCGAAAAAGTCATCATGGGTATCATTTCTAGAGTTTTCGGGGACTCAGGTTTCGAAAATGAAGGACTTCAAGATGGCGGCCATGATGTTTTTCGAAAAAGTTGTCATGAATATCACTTCCAGAGTTTTCGGGGATTCTAGTTTAGAAAATGATATCAAATTTGAAATTCAAAATCGCGGGCATTAGGTATGTTTTTCGAAAACGTCGTCATGGGTATCATTTTCAGAACTAACGGCGACTCAGGTTTGAAATATGATATCAAATTTGGAATTACACGTGGCAGCCATGATGTTCGTCGAAAAAGTCATCATGGGTATCCTTTTCAGAGTTTTTGGCGGCGCAGATTTTGGATATGATATCAAATTTGGAGTTCAAGATGGCGGCCATGACGTTTGTCGAAAAAGTCATCACGGGTATCATTTTCAGAGTTTTTGGCGGCTCAGGTTTCGGATATGATATCGAATTTGGAGTTCAAGATGGCGGCCATCATGTTTTTTCAAACAAGGCGTCATGTGTAACATTTTCTGAGTTTTCGAGGACTCATGCTTTTGAAAATAGTATCAAATTTAGAATTTAATATGGCGGCTATGATGTTTTTCGAAAAGGTCGTCATGGGTATCTTTTCTATAATTTTCGGGGAAACAGGTTTTGGAGGTGATATCAAATTTGGAATAACTCATAACCACAACTCATAACTCATTTACCAAGCCATAAAAGATGTAGCGTGGTAAATGAGTGCTCAAAAGGGGGGTGTGGCTGGAATGGCCGAAAGCAGAACTTTTGACTCCGGAACTTTGTTTGGACTAGTTAGGAGATAAACATACTAAAAGTCCCCTCCACTCGGAGGTGAGGGCTAGGAGGGGGGGGGGGGGGGCACAAAGAAGGTCCCGTTTTTTGTTTTTTGTTTACATCTTGAAAACGATGCGTCATAGGAAATGATTTTGCATCGCATTATTAAAGCTGATAAAATTCTCTACAACTTTGATTCTATACATTTTCCACCTATTTTCAATCGTTGTCTAGATATGAGCTTCACAAAGCGGTCAATTTTCAAAAATGTATTTTTGGCCTCACCTATTTTTTCCTACATTTCTCTCCAACTTGCATATATATATCGTCTGTAGAAAACAGCCCCGTACCGTACATAGCTTGCCTGAGGAAGGCAGCTGTCAGAGAGTAGTGGCGCCGAGTTGTGAAGCTTTCCACCAGCGCCTGATATAATGACCACGCCCACTCTGTCAAGAGTGAAACGACGAAGAAGAAGACTTAGCTTGTAGAGAATTTAATTCTCTTTAAGAATATATACATATATGAATATATCATCTACCGTTGAAAAGTTATACCACATTTAAAAATTTCGGCAAATTTAAATATTTCACATCAATATAATTGCAAAGCTCATTATTTTCGCTACTATCAGATGCAACCGTAGACTTCAGGTTATGTTACACATTAATTAAAAATAATTTTTTTTATTAAGATTTGAACTCAATAAAAAAGGTTTTTCTCAAAAATATCCGTAAAAGTTGTCATTATTTATTAAATTTCAGAAGACAAAGTGTATAGTTTGAGAAAAACCTTTTTTATTGAGTTCAAATCTTAATAAAACAAAAAAAATATTTTTATTCATATGTAACACTCTTCATAAAAAGAATAAAACCTATTTTAGAAGACAGAAAGTTAATCCCTGACTACCAGTTTGGCTTTAGAGAAAAGCACTCTACTATAGACCAGGTACATTATTGAAAAAACACTAGAAGAGAAAAAAGTTTGCTCTACGGTCTTCCTGGATGTAGCACAAGCATTCGACAAAGTATGGCATGACGGCCTGATATACAAGCTGAAGAAAATGCTTCCAAAACAGTTCACAGATATCTTAAAATCTTATCTATCAGACAGAATGTTTCGAATCAGACAAGATGGCTCATACTCAGAAATTAAGCAAATAAAAGCTGGAGTACCGCAAGGAAGTGTATTAGGTCCGGTCCTGTACCTGTTATACACATGTGATATTCCAGTGTTAGAAAACAACACCATTGCAACTTTTGCAGATGACACGGCTATCATGGCTGTAGGGATCACCCACGAAGAAGCAGTGGAAAATGTACAAATTGCTATTAACGTTGTCTATGATTGGACAAAGAAATGGCGAATAAAACTCAATGAGACGAAGTCAACTCATATAGATTTTACTAACAAGAAAACCTCATATCACCCGGTATTTATAAATAACAAAGCAATACCGTACGAAAATACAGCCAAATATCTGGGCATGACACTTGACACCAAGCTTCGCTGGAGAGCTCACGTCAAAAAGAAACGCGACGAGCTAGAACTTCGCTACAGGAAGATGTACTGGCTGCTCGGGAGGCACTCAGAATTGTCAGTACTCAATAAAATACTACTGTACAAACAAGTCCTAATGCCGATATGGACTTACGGTATTCAGCTGTGGGGCTGTACCAAACAGAGCAACAAGCAAATGATACAACGTTTTCAGAATAAAGTACTTAGAGGTATTGTAAACGCACCCTGGTACATAAGAAATGACAACCTCCACCGGGACCTTGAAGTGGAATATGTTAGTAATATTATCAAAAGATACGCCGAAGCCCATGAACGCAGGCTTCATCGCCATGTGAATGTCGAGGCCATCCAGCTCCTCGACAACACGGATATACAGCGAAGACTGAAAAGGACAAAGCCTTTCGAGTTAGTATAGTGTAGTGATAGTGTAATTAGTGCAGTGAGTACTACACACAAAGAAAACATTAACAAAGTGTCTTCCCCTTAACAGAGACAATAGGATAAGTGTTAATGGACACATTCTTAGCTTAGTCTGTATTAGAAGTTTAGGTCAGATTTAAAATACTTATTAGTCATAAGACTAGATTGTATTTCAATGGAATATTTGATAAGATATTTCATTTAAAAAAAAAATATATATATATATATATATATATATATATATATATATATATATAACATAACCTGAAGTCTACGGTTGCATCTGATAGTAGCGAAAGTAGTGAGCTTTGCAATATATTGATGTGAAATATTTAAATTTGCCGAAATTTTTAAATGTGGTATAACTTTTCAACGGTAGATGATATATTAATAAATGTATATATATTCTTAAAGAAAATTAAATTTTCTACAAGCTAAGTCTTCTTCTTCGTCATTTTCACTCTTGACAGAGTGGGCGTGGTCATCATATCAGGGGCTGGTGGAAAGCTTCACAACTCGGCGCCACTACTCTCTGACAGCTGCCTTCCTCGTGCAATTTATGTAGGGGGCTGTTTTCTACAGACGATATATATGCAAGTTGGAGAGAAATGTATGAAAAAATAGGTGAGGTCAAAAATACATTATTGAAAATCGACCGCTTTTTGGAGCTCATATCTAGACAACGATTGAAAATAGGTGGAAAATGTATAGAATCAAAGTTGTAGAGAATTTTATCAGCTTTAATAATGCCATGCAACACCATTTCCTATGACGCATCGTTTTCAAGATGGAAACAAAATACAAAAAAACGGGACCTTTTTTGTGCCCCCCCCCCCCCTAGGGCTCACCTCCAAGTGGTGGGGGCTTTTAGTATGTTTATCTCCTAAATAGTCCAAACAAAGTTCCGAAGTCAAACTTTCTGCTTTCAACTTTTCCATCCATAATTTTTCGTTGCCAGGACTAATGGTAATTTTAGCGCGTGCATTCTCAATTAGGCAGCAGGGCTTCTGTCGATCAGATTGAACGTATAAGGCTGCCTAACTGAGAATGCTCACGCTAAAATGTGCTTTGAGCGCTCTGACGGGACTACTGAAACTCGCCGGTGTGTTGCGTTCACTCGTTCACTAGTTCGATCGACCGAGCGCCATTTTTAAGAGAATAACACCCCAGCACGTTTTGGAGATTCCTCAGTCCGAGTGGAAAAAGTGCTTGAAAAATTGGTTACAACGTGTGCAAAACTGCATCGATCATCGCGGAAAATATTTCGAAAAACAATAAAACCATATTTAGTCATATGTGCGTTTGCTTATTTTTTGCTTTGTTCAATAGTGAAACAGGATAATTGATAAATTAATTGACACTAATTATAGGATAACGTTTAGTCATCAGGGTGTTGAGGACAAACACACGCAGCGACCACCTGCTGTCAGAGCATGGCAATTGTAGACCGTCAACGTTTACAATGTTAACTTTAGTGATCTTGTTGGTTTTTTCTTCAAAACTGGTTAGCTCTGGTACGTATCAGTTTCCTTTTAATGATGTTATCGTCCGGTGAATTTCAACAAGCGTCAAATTATCCTAAAGGGCATTGGGTAAATTTGTTTGAAGAATATTGTCTTTTTTTTTTCAGCGGCCACTGATTATTTTTACATAGTTATTTAGAGGACCTCTAAATACATATAGATATATATAATTTATGGCGTTAAATAATATCGGAGCGGAGATTTTAAAGATTTAAGTATTCAGTTCTTAGTACAAAAGTACGCCGAAGTATGAATATTTAAATATCTCAGCTCCGATGCACTTAAGAGTATTACATTAAATAACAAAATATGTTTATTTTTAATAATTCTACCATAATTTACCACTTTTACGAATGGCCGCTCACCTTGAAAATGTATGAATTTTACAAATGACAACACTTTCACCCAAACCCCTTTGGTGTTATTTTTTATTTTTCATCACACTTGCTCGTAAATAGTGTCATAACATGCTTGAATAATCGACCGTTAATCCAAAATAATACCCGCGGGCCTTTTTTTTACCATTACGCCCTATCATGGGTAATAGCTTTTTTTTTTAAATATAATACGTGGACTCAAACTATCATAATACGTCAGGACCCTAATTCTTGTGCCATTCGATATAAAGTTTCATTCGAGAGGAAATGTCAGTTGCATACAATTTTCTAAAAATGTCGCATATAAACTATTGATCTCGACTGTCACTAGAACACGTTTGACATTATCTGTGGTAAGTCATAGGCAATTATGTAGTCTGCCGCTAATTTATAAATACTGATTATAAACTGTGTGATTCCAAAATAATAATTAAAAGGGTGTCTTTGTGCACATATTAAAATTAAAATTTATATATCAATAAAATTTATAAATGTCGTCATCAGAAGAAAGGGATAATGCGACTCCGCCGGACATCGCCAACGCGGCTAAAATTATTAGTGACAATCGTAAGTTAAAAATATGATCTTTTGTCTGATTTTATTTCATTTCCTCGCAATTGTGATGAAAAACATTGTATGTTACACGGGTGGTAAAGAAAATACAAAGCTCGAGTCATTAAAGCCCTCAGCCTTCGGCTTCGGGCTTCTAACAGACTCTCATTTGTAATTCTATCTTTACCACCCTTAATACACAATGTACTATTGTTAGTAGGGTTCACAATTATACTTTTAAGGGACGTCATCCATACTAATATTATAACCCCCTTACTAATAAACGTTGAGTAACGATGGTATAGCTATACAATGTTTTGTCATTATCTGGAAAATGCAAATGTCACAATGACAGATAAGGACAAAACATTGTATAGCTATACCACCGTTACTCAATGTTTATTAGTAAGGGGGTAAATGTGAAAGTGTGTATGTTTGTCCGTCTTTCACGTTTCAACCACTGAACGGATCAAGACGAAACTTGGCACACATATTGGTTAGGCCCTGGAATAAGACATAGGATAGTTTTTATCCCGGAAAGTTGGACCGTTCTCGAGGGAGCGAAAGGTATTCTATTATCCACTAATCCTATTAATGCCAGTATACTACTAATCCTACTAATGAGACTTATCTTTATTAGTCATTACGTTTGAGGTTAAAATGACATAAAATGCTACCGGTCGCCAATCATTAAATAATTATAAATTCAAAATTCTGTGTGTTACTTCTTCACGCTGCAACGAATGGATGGATTTGGATGAAGTTGGAAATGGAGATAGCTTAGGTTTACCCCGGGCCCTGGATTGAGCCCGGATAAACACATCATCGCAATCTACACGGAAGAACTCGTGGGCAGAAGTTATTTAAAAAAAAGTAACTTTTTGCGATTTTGCAAAAACTACCCCTAAGGGGTAAAGGCAAGTGTAGAATTAAAGTATTAGAGTTTCGTCAGTTTTGAAGTCAAAAACGTGAAAATCGGTATATAGGCTACTATTTATTTATAAAAAAATAGCTTTCAGCGATTTTGGAAAAACTTTCCCTAAGGGATAAAAGGGGGTTTTAGAATTTTGTCATGTTTGTGGTTTAAAAAGTGAACATTGGTATTTAGGCTACTAACGCATAAATAAAAAATATTACTTTTGGCGATTCAGAAAAAATAATCGTAATGGGGTGAAGTGGGGGTAAAAGTAGTATATCAAATGATAATAGCTGTATTGTACAGTCGAGGCCTTATTTGCATGGATAGCTGTCAAACAAAATCCTATGAAGTGAAGTCGACGCCATTTTTGTGCTCGTGTTGTGTTATGACTTACCTATGAGGCTTTTATTTCAATGAGATCATGCTAGATGGCGCTGTATCACCACATAATGGGAAAAGTACTTTTTTCTACATCTTTACTTTTCTGCCCAAACAGCATGTTCCTTTATTATTGTCTTAACTTTATAATAATAATAACAATAATAATAATAATTTATTCATAAAACAGTATGCTTACAAGTTTCTTAGGTAATAGAGCTTATATCATTTCACATACATTTTTCGACCACCGCTGCCAAACTAGGTAGTAACCTGTATTTCAGCAGACAGCGCTCTTCCCCAGGGAGTTCATATGAGAGTTATATATCGAGTAGTAAGCTAAGTTAGCAGTAATATGAAAAATAACAATTTCCATAAATTAAAAAATAGGACGGATAAAACACAAAAGCGAAAAATAATAATAATTGTATATTATATGGTGTGTGTGTGTGTGTGTGTGTGTGTGTGTGTGTGTGTGTGTGTGTGTGTGTGTGTGTGTGTGTGTGTGTGTGTGTGTGTGTGTGTGTGTGTGTGTGTGTGTGTGTGTGTGTGTGTGTGTGTGTGTGTGTGTGTGTGCGTGTGTGTGTTCGATTATTCTGGGATTTTAAGAAATTCCTCCGTTTCCTTGTAGTTAAGGTTTAGCAGCCACAGACTGATTACCTTTTTGCAAATTTCCTTTTTTAGTGGATAGGCGTATTTTATTTTATTAATTTTATAGTATACATAGGGACCCAGAAAATTAAAGAATCTTTTGATGAACACTGTGTGAGGTGTATGTTTGTTAATCACTATACGATCTCTTCGTCTCCTTACATTTGCCGGTTCATACGAAGTTAAGTTGTGCTGCCTCATTATGATAGAAAGAAGGAAAAGCTGACGGACGGTCAAAGTTTCACAGTACTTCAGTACTGGTAGGAAATAGTATCGGTTTGAAGGTGGACACTTTGAGAACAGCGCGCTGGGCGATTTCGAGAGGTAGCAAGGTTGTCTTCGGGATGCCTCCCCAACAGGATATACAATACGCAGTTACTGACTGGCAGAGAGCTAAGTAGATTTGTTTCATTAAATCTGGTTCCACACAATGCCTCAGATTTTTAAACACGTAGATGAGTTTCTAATTTTTCCGCTGAGAGCCATTATTTGATCTTTGAAATTAAGATTTTTGTCTATTAATATGCCTAAATATTTGACTGTATTTACCTGATGCAAAGCAGAACAAGTACAAATTGACACATTATTACATTCGTGAGGATAAACCTTGAGTTCTTTTGCAGGTTGACCTGAATCTCGAATTGAAAATGCAATATATTGAGTTTTATCCTTGTTCAAAGTCAAGACGTTATCTCTTAGCCACTCTCTCATCAAACCCACTCTGTGCCACCTTGAAAATCTCTTCCCAACTATTTGCACCAAACAGTAAAGCAGTATCATCTGCATAAGAAACAAGTCTGCCAGGAATATCAAGGTCTAGAAAGTCATTTATGTAAGCGAGAAAGAGACTAGGACCGAGAATGCTTCCCTGTGGTACTCCGTAGGATAGGGGAAGTTCCTCACTTACGTAACTTCCCAGCTTTATACTCTGAGTCCTGTCAGAGAGGTAGCTCTCAAAAAGTTTTAACTGAGTGCCCCTCACTCCCATCTTTTCTAGCTTTGATAAAAGTAATGGTACAGAAACCGTGTCAAATGCTCTTGCCAAATCTAGGAAAATCGCTATACATTTTTGCCCATTATCTAATCTAGTGGATATAAACTCGGTCAAGCTATGAACAGCATCATTGGTTGATTTCCCTGAACGAAAGCCATATTGATTCATAGATAAAATGTTATTAGACTCGAAAAAATTCATTAAACTAGAATTCATAATTTTCTCCAGGATTTTTGATAAAGCGGGAAGGATTGATATAGGCCTAAAGTTTTCGACACGATTTCTGTCACCTCCTTTGTGAATAAGAGTGACTACCGATCTTTTTAGTTCTTTTGGGAAAACTCCAACTTCCAGGCACTGATTAAGAATATAAGTTATAGGTGGAACAAGGAACTCTCTATAAGTTTTCAATATTTTGTTGGAGATATTATACCATCCAGTGGAACTGTTACATTTTAGATTAGTAATTATGCGATTTATTTCATTTTCGTCCGTATCAAACATAACGAAGGAGTTCCTACCCACCCTGTCTTCACGTAAACTTTGGCCGGTACTCAAACTTCTAGTAGTGTTTTGTATTTTTTCAGCTAGACTTTTACCTACATTTACAAAATACTGGTTGACCGAATTTATGGATAGTTGTGGGGTCGAGCTAAAGTTTAATAATTCATTCGGAGATGAGGGTGCCCTAGAAGTACCAGAGATATTTTTAATTGCACTCCATATTTTTTTACTATCTTTACCCGCTTTGTTGATTAACCCCTTGTCATATGATCTTTTCACCTTTTTCAAGATAGAGTTACAGAAATTTCTATACCGGATATATGTTGATTTAATAATTAAGTTATTAGGAGAGCGTTTAGATTTCAAGTGAAGTTTATCTCTATTTTTCATACATCGAAGTAGCCCTGGTGTAATCCAGGGCTTAAGTATCTTTTTGCGCCTTGAGACAGTAATTATTTGAGTATTTTTCTCAATAGCTTATCGCAGAGATCGAACTAAGTAACTAATAGAAAATTGGGGATCATAAGAATTGTATATCGGTTGTAAATCAATATTATGAATATCTGGTTGCAAGGTATCCAGGTCAAGTTCCCTAATAACGTTATTGGCTATACTGCGTGTAGGTTTTAACTTAAGATTTAAAAGAACCGCCTTGTGATCAGTAAGTGATGTTTCAAGCACTATGGTGCGAGAAGAATTTTTAGTTTTTAGCATCACATGATCAATACAGGTGTTACCTGCATCCCTTGTTACCAAAGTATGAAGCAGGCAACAATCCATGAAAAGCGGCCAGTGTAAGGTATCGGTCAGCTGAAGGGTCACTAGAGTTTGGCAGAATATTTATGTTAATGTCCCAGATTATTGCTATATTCTTGATCATAGAAAAGTTTTATAAGATCCTATCTAATGATTCCAAAAACGAGTCGATATTTTGAAAAGAGGCCGGACGATACACAGCTAAAATAACAGAATCGTTGCCAATTTTTATAACAAGAACATTTCCTCCCGCACATTTGGCTCTTCTACAGAGCAGGTAATCTGATCATTTATGTAAACAACTACACCGTCGTTTTGATTATGATTGACTTTAGTGGCATAGGAACAATAACCCTGTAAAAAAAGGTATCTGAAATACCTTTGACAACCAACACTCGGTAAGTATCATTATATCGCAATCGCATTTTAGACGCTTCAAAAAAACCTCAAAACCAGTAAAATTATAATTAATGCTGCGAATGTTTTGCGTGAGCACTGTCAAAGAGGAAGAAGACTTGTACATATATTTATAGCAATTTTCGGGGTCACAGGACACGGCTTTAGATACTTCCAGAGCGTCTATATCATTTATAACATCACTTAAGCTATCAAAGTTCATTTTCAATCTCTATTTTAATAAATGTCTTGGTTAAAGATTATTTGTGATTAGTTATATTGGTGCTCGCAAAACCGGATTTTTTGTAACATGAACGTGAGGTTTGTGTGTGTGTATATGTGTAAGGAAGTTGTGTATTAGGGTCTGTAATTTATACAATTTTACAAATGACAGTATTGACAAACAAACGGTGTGATTTAGGTTCTTAATAATGGTTAAAATAATAGCTAGTATTTGTAGGACTATAAAATACAGTCATAGTGACTGTTTTAATTCATCTAGTTTCAATTCACTAGTAATTTTGATCGGAGGTGAGTTTTCATGTTTTCGCAGATAGACGGTTCCGTGCGAAGTCCAGCAAAAGGTAGCCATTTTCTTTCTGAAACGTACGCGCCTGGTAGAAAATTCTTTGAGCTTTAGCGGTCAATACTTCTGAAACATAAACCGGTCTGACCGGGTGTTTTAGGCGAAGATGAGAAGAATTAAATTTTTCACCATAGGTTTTGGATTTGTTGAAGGTTTTGACCGATTTAATGATTTTTTCTTTTAGCAATACGGAGTTTAACTCAATTATTATCGGCTCAGATGTGTCTTTAGATTTTAATCTATATATGTCACGTATATCGGTTTTATGTACCTCTGTGTTAAGAGCTCTACCCAGGCTCAGCACGACGTCACAAAGCGAGTCCTTTGTTTCACCGGTTACCTTCGGGACATTTCGTATCTCCAGGCCGGAGTCTCGATGCTTACGTTCCATGTGCTCAATTTTTTTCGAGAGCTTGAATGAGCATTCTGTCGTCTTTCCTTTTCGACTCCAAGGACGAGATCCGTGACAAAAACTCGTCATATTTGCTAGACATCACTTCAATGCTCTTAGTTAGTTCCGTATTCTGCACTTTTATGTCACGAAGCGTACAGTTGAGTTGTGAAAATCTATCTTCCTGCCCCTTTGTAAAAGAAGAGAACATGTCTTTAATAAAAAAAAACATGTCCGAGTCTTCATCCTCCTGTTTCTCTTTTTTCTGTTTCTTTCGTTCTGTGACGTTCTTTGACATGGACGACAAGTCAGGCGCAGAGTCAGAGTGGTGAATAGCTACGTGTGGGCCCCTCGCCGATTTCACGACAGCAGCCGACGTGCCGCAATTGTTGCGCTCGGGGCTGCTGGTCGCGGGCGTCATGGCAGGGGCGGTGGGGGGTGTGCGTGTTGTTTTAATACTTTTTATAACCGACATAACTCCAATCAAAAATACCAGGGTAACAGAACTTGTAAGGCGAGATAATGATAACTTCAGGGGTCTAGTAGACTGGGCGCCGATCGAGAAATTGGAACAAAAACCCTTACCGTCCACTGATATGAATCCGCACGGCGTGGTATGCAAAAATTTGCCGCTTCTTTCTCTGCTGCGCTCTTGGTACTTCACTTGATTTAATTACACTTATTTTTGCAAAAATATAAATGAAAAATGACAGTAACAAATTGAGCGTCCGTCTGGCTTCGCCGTCCGAGAGGAAGAGGAACATTATAATAATTATTAATAATTATAAACTTATACAACTCTCAAAACTTAAAATTTTAACTTACAAAAACTCTGGAGTTTTGCATGGATTCGAACCCGTATCTTTACGGACGGAAAACGCTCCTACGTGCCATTCGACCATAACGACATTTACTTAGGCCGGCGAAATTGTGTATCATGTTATTTTTACGTTCAGATTATCTTCCAATAAATACGGTTAGTATTAAAATTTGCGAGGGTAAATTGTGAATGTCTGAACACCGGATCGGTTTTAATAAAGATTTACTTACGCCCGTTCGTTTGTTGCTCCCTGTTAGATTCCTTTGTTGTTAATTGATACTTACTGTTGATAATTTGTAATGAGTTCTCGTTCCAATATCGACTTGGTGAACAGATCGCAAATAATTGCTTTGTATAATCAAGGCAAAAAATTGTCTGAAATTGCTAGAGAAGCCGGTGTTAACGTAAGTAGTTCTTGTATATATAATTTAAATTACTAATTTAAATAATCTATTATATTTATATATATATTTTAAACATAATTTAAATATCTGATATTTTGTTATAGAGAAAAACCGTTGTTTTATGGGTCCGACGATTTGAAGAGGAAGGTTCGTTATTACATCGGCAAAGAACTGGCCGAGCTCAACTCATAACCACATAGCAGCGTCAAATCATGGTGAGGGATTATGAGGAAAATGGATTTATCCCGACAAGCCACTACGCCGGTTTATTCGATACCAGCGTGCGCACGGTGCGACGTGCTCTGCACAGCGAGGGCCTGCCTCACCGCCGGCATGCCGTCAAACCCTTGCTTACTGAAGCTCACAAAGGAGCAAGGTTAGCGTTCGCCTTGGAACATTTAGATTCCGACTGGAGTAATGTCGTCTTTACTGATGAAAAAACTTTTAAATACAGCCAACACGGACGACTTAGTTAATGGCGGCGGAATAATACCCGCTATGGTAGTAATCACGTTGTGCCCAACATGGTGTCTGGTCGGATAAGTGTGAATATGCTGAGCTGGATGAGCGCAGCCGACCCGGGGGAACTAGTGCGAATGCCCAGCCGAGCGACCAGTGCTAATTATGTTGACGTGTTGGAAGACACCATGCTACCCACTGTTCGCAATGTGTATCCGGAAGATGAATTACCGGTTATATCATTCGTTCAAGATAATTGCCCTATACACCGTTTGCGTGGCGTGCGGGAGTGGTTCGGTCAGCACAATGATATAGCGGTAATTCCTTGGCCGGCTAGGTCACCAGACCTAAATCCCATCGAAATATATGGGGTGTGATGGTTCAACGGTGGGATAACCAGAATGAGCGAACCCCAGAAGCATTAGAGGCTGATTGTTTGCAAGTTTGGGAAAGCATTCCTGGCTCGAGCTTGTGCAGGAATCTTATTGATTCAATGCGTTCTCGCATGCCGGCCGTTATCGAACATAATGGGAGCTACACTAGCTATTAAGGTATACCTATTAAGTAGGTAGATAGATAATATTATTTGGTTGAGACCGGGTTATTGTATGTATTTAAATCTATTTAAAAAGTGACTAGAAAGTGAACGCAAGCATAACGTTATAAATATAACTGTTTTATTTCTAGTGCGCAAAACCAAATTAAAACTTAATTTCATTTCATAACTTAACTCACTTATTGTCTTATTGCCCTGTAATTTGTTTAAAGTAGGTAGTCAACCTTGCACTGTTTATAAACTAGCTCCCCCGCGACTAAAAAGCTACAAACACACGTTTTTGTTATTTTGATAACCCGGTCTTTAGAAGTTTATATTTGTTATTTATTGTGGTCAAGCTTCAATCATCTTTCCAAATCTGGAAACGAAACTTAAGCTTCTGGCCTCGATAAAATGATAAATGGGTAAATACGAGTAGGAGTTGTTTTATTGTTATTTGGATGCGTAATATTATCAAATGAATATAACTAATTTCAGTTCAATGAGGGAATACTCGTAAATGCTTAAATTACAAAAATAATAGTTTTATTTCATTCATAAATGTTTTTAAAAGCATGCATGCTTAATGCTATTTTATTTATTTATTTATTTCAAAGGGCCATCAACATTATTTATCGCAATAACATTGTTCTGAAAAAAATACAAAAAGAAAAAAGACTAACCCGAAGAAATTCGAACTTCGGTATAATCAAATCAAAGCAGTTTAGTCAAACGTAAAGCCACTGAGCCATTACTTCGTCTAAGCAGCCGGGCGAAATATCGAGTTTAGTACTAATATCTTAGGAAGTTGTAATAATAGTCAAATGAACTGGTTTAGTCAACAGCGACATCTAGTTTAATGTTTGAGAACGTGTACGCAAGTGCTTAGAGGATTATCGCCTTTAGGTGCCCATGCAATTATGACCGTGACGGTACTGGGAGTAGGTACAGTTGTTAAGTTTTTTTTTGACCGAAATTAAATACTCTAACTATCCTTTATTCTTTAAAAAGTAATTGGGCACTTACACCTTATACTTTATTCACTTACATCTAAATCTTTTAATTTGTTCAGGGTGAAATCGTTCGACCTTAGTTTATACATAAAAGTACAGCGACAAAGTTCTTCGCAGGGTCGAGGACGCCGGGAGTTTAAATAGGAGCGGCAAAGCCCGCTCGCGCTCAATGCGCTCATTTATCGAAGAGCTTCGTCCTTATTGCTTTGTTTTGGATAGTTTCAGTTTGTATTATTCAAATACAAAATTTTGATAAAAAATCTACAAACCATTTTGCTTTTTGTTGTATCCTAAAAACGATAAAACACACAAGCTTCAAAATTTGGTATGATTATACATAGTACAAATCCTAAAAACAACAAATACTGTTACCCGGTCAAGTGCGAGTCGGACTCACATACCGAGGGTATTTTTATCGACTACGATTTCGGCCAGATGTCCCTACCTATTTACATCCTATACTACATATAATTATTATTAAAGGTTATGCGTGCGCGGGCTTGTTACTTATTTGCTAAAAAGGATGGACGAATTTGGTTACATACAATCAGGAGTAGAGTTTGCTTATAAACTGGATTTAACATACAGGGCTGTCTTGAATCCCGAAATGAATCACTGTTCCCGTGGTATGGCAAAATTACTAATTCTACGCGGACGAAGTCGCGGGCAGAAGCTAGTTAGTCATAATTAAAACAGTATTAAAATGGCCCTTCATTATACCAAGTGTTTTTTAAGATATATTGATTTTACTAATTATGTACCACCAAAATTGCTATTATCCACCAAAATTACTTTTCTAAGAAACACTAACAATCAATAATATAATAACATAACGGGCTAATTAAAATGTAATCGTTACGGAATCTTGCTTGTTATTTTTTAAAACCAACAACGTATAATTCTTAATATAATAAAGAATAATTATTTGTTGTTTAAATAACTTTAGTGGAATCCAGAAATTTTGGTAATATTGGTGCCTTCGGAAAAGCCACCAAAATTGTACCACCAAAATTATAAATTAACTATTTTTTATTATTAAAAGCGAATCTTTTAGTTTAACACAAATTTAACTTAATACAGTTAAAGACACCATAAACACACTTGAAATAACTATTACAAAATAAAATGTTTTGCGAAATCATAATTAGATGCTTATTATATATATACTACTTACTTATATACTAAGCGGGAAGACGCATCAATATGGTACAAATCTTTCACCATCCATCGCTGGAGTAGAACTGAACGAACAACTGACGCCATATTTGTTTAATCGCTTTTCGTTCGATCATAAAATCAATTTCAATATTCACCACCAAAATTGACTATTTCGCCAGGACAGATTTATTTACACTGGTCCCAGTTTCCTTTTATTTGCCTTAACTAATAGGGAATACAGATAACTAAAATATAAATCTGCGGGCCGATTATGGTCGTGTTTATCGACGTAGATAAGCGTAGATAAAACATCTGTCACTTTCTGACCAGTATGTAAGAGCGAGAGTGACGGAAGCTTTATCCACCGCGATAAAGGCGACCATAATACGGGCCCTGGTTGAGGCTCAATAACTTTGTACCACGGTAGATCAGTATGTGCGACAAGTACAGGACACGACACCAAAATTTATTTTGGATTGATAATATTTATTTACGATAAATATTGTTACGTACGTGGGGGTAGGTAACTGATAGAAATGCACGAATACACCGATAATCAAAAGTAGACTTTAATTACGCACTCACTTAAACCGTTACAAAACAATTATCGCACAATAAACTTCGAATACTCAGATGAGCTTTCCAAGTAAAGACTGACTCGTCGCAACCGGTGTCCGCCGTTTTATAGTTCCCGAGTCCGATTATTCTAGAACGCCTTCCGGAATGATCGATGTACTTCGCCCCGCCACGGTCGATCGAGACTGTTCGTTGCTGGAATGTTCTACGCCTTGCTACCTTGTTGTTTTTACGATCGCAATGACCTTGACTCACGGGTCTGGATGAGTCTGGAATGTTCCGCGTGTTGCTGTCTCATTTCGTGTTATCTCTTTCACACGCTTCTGGAAGGTTCTCAGTATCGCCGTCTCTTTCTAATTGTGTTATCTCTTTTACACACTTCTCGAAGGCTCTCAGTAATGCTGTCTCTTTCTAGTCGTGTTATCTCTTTCACACGTTTCTGGAAGGTTCTCAGTATAGCTGTCTCTTTCTAATCATGCTATCTCTGTCACTCTTAGTGGAAAATTGCCATATAGTGAAATGTACTTCAAAGGCCCATAAGGGGTCCTGAAAATGCCTGAAAATGGGTTTTCAGGTTGTGGCGTAATCTGATAGAGGATAGCCTGAAACGGTCTGAAAACATGTTTCAGCCGCCTGAAAACAACGGTAAGTTGGTCGAAATTTTGATAATCTGGTATGTGATAGAGCTACCTCTGAAACGGACTGAAACGATATTTTAGCCTGCTGAAAACGCTTCTAAAGCACCAAAATTAACGATAAAAGATGAGACGCCTTATGCCATCGGCGTAACAATATGATAAGTTAATAACAATTTTAACTTTGGCTCAACATGGTACATTTGGTAAGATTATCTAGAAAATTAATAGTTTTCCAATACATGTACTTTACACCCCAATTATCACGTCCGCCGCTCAAAAATGTGGTTGGGATAATTACCCCGTCCTAAGTTTTGAAAGTGTATTGAAATTACCGACGAATCATTCTATTTTTACACGACTGCCCCAAAAAGGGAGTGTAATGTTTTCAGGGTTCATGTTTGTATGTATGTATGTATGTATGTAGGTATGTGAGTTTCTTTAATCCACTATAACTTCTAAATCCCTTGACCGATTAAGATGTGTGAGGTATTGTTAAAATCCTTACGTCATCCCGGGTGACATAGGATAGCTAAACTGTTAAAATTCAAATAACAGCAATGGCAAAAAGACAATTATTAACATATGTAGGTATATCGACGACAGTATGAAAAATGCAGTCGGGTTTTTAAAGCTTGCTTTTCATATAGTTATTAACTCTCGACACGAGTGTTATCATTTTTGTGTGCATGGCTGTGTGTTTGCGTGTGTCTGTGTATCAGTGTATTAGTTAGGCCGTTTAAGGGATGTCAGCTCTGAAAGTAAGGTTTATTTATTAGTTATGAAATAATCAATCGCAATGTGCAGTTGCTGGATTGTATCGCGACGAGACGTCCATGTTTCCTTAAAAAAAACGAGCTTGAAAAACCTGACTGTCTTTTTTCATATGTTTTTTTTGTCTGTTTTTTTTTATATCTAAATCTATATACATAAAAGGCAAACCTGACTGACTGACTTAGATATCAACGCACAGCCACAACTACTGTACCTAGAAACTTGAAATTTTGGTACAGGGGTTACGTTCATGATGTAAGTGAGCACTAAGAAAGGATTTTTAGAAATTCATCCCCTAAGGGGTTAAAATAGGGGGAGTAGCGGGAAAATAATTCTACGCATACGAAGTCGCGGGCGTTCTCTAGTCTAAATATATAAAAGAAGAAACTGAGTGACAGCCCAACGCACAGCCCAAACCGCTGGGTCTAGAGATTCCAAATTCAGCCCACCCCAGTATTAAGGGTTTTTTCAGGGTGTCTCTTTCCTCTCTACCATCAACGCATTAGTAGCATCCTTGATGTTGTTAATGTCCATACATCACAGCGCCTTAACTACCTTTGGCTGGTACATTCATGTCTCCATCAGCAACTGTCTTCGAGGGCCTATTCAGTATTGTTACCACACTAATTTGTGCTAAAGTCTAGTAGAGGGTCGCAAATTTTGCGTTGCAGCTTGGCTCGGAATTCTTGGTGACAAGTGACCGGCGTGACATCAAGATGACTCGATGCATCCTGCGACCGCAGCAAGCTCCTTTGTCCGGCTTGCGGCAGGGTTTACCGCTCTCGCATTGAGTTATATTAGCCACCAAAAGCGTTGCCTCACAAACACTACACCGTTAATCGTCTGTAACAAACGTCAAGGCCTTTAAATTACCTAACCATGACTATACTGATGTTTCAGATACGTTTAAATATTCTGGCTTGGACTCCTCGCGCCTCAAGGTAAGAACTCAAGCCGACCAAAACAACTATTTCTACACCTTCAACATAGGGGAACACCTCAATATTCGCTGCGAGCATTACGCAAGACGGAGTATTACATTCAAATTTCATAGTAAGTTATTTAAAGTGTAATCAGCTTATTGGATTTATCTATAAAGCTTTATTACAAGCTTTTTTTTCTATATTTCTTACGGTTAAGTAAAGAAAATCTCTCAGTTCTTCACTTACCCCGATAGACTAGTGGAAGTAAAAGTACTCATTACATGATATCGGTGAGTGTCGTTATTACTAACGGTGTTTTCTCAGTAGGGTGTTAAAGTCCCCTTTTCAGTAATCATCTCACGTAAGAGCTCATTTATGAAGACAATGGACAATGATGACAACGATGACTTCGTTAGTACTTGAGTTGGTGTCATATCAATTTACCGAGATTTATTTTGTCAATTTTCTTCTTTCAGGCAACGATCCGTAGCATTATTATATTTTGTTTCTACTCGTACACCTACTATCATCGTATAGGTGAAAAACTTAAGTAAATGACCTGTTGCATGTAGTTGTAACACATCTGTATAGACTGTTTGACATTCTTTATAACATAAATTCCATATTCGTTTTGTACATAACTACATGCAAATAGTCATTTACTTAAGTTTTTGACCTATTATTGTCTTTGACTCGACTGCCTTATTGTCAAGTTAATAACAGCTATCACAATGTTGATAATACGATAAAAATAAATCTAAATACAAAGAAGAAATAAGTCCTAGTAATTTAATTATGCATTTTAGCGGTTTTCTCGAGTAGTTCATGGAAAACCGACACACATTTTAACTTTTACTCGATTGTTCGTATAATGCCTGTGTCGTCGCGTCGCGCTATTACCGCCGCCACCGGAGGAAGACTAGGAAATTAACTGTCGTTGCAACACTAGCGCCGCCACGCGGCAAACAAATAAACTAGGCTGGGAGACGTCAAGTGGTTAACTTGGGTATAGTCGGCACGAGGCTGGCAACTTTGTTGTTATGTTGGTAGACCTGGAAAACAGGTTAGCCAACCGTAATCGATTTGGCGCGAGGGAATACTCGCCCGCCAAAGCATTCTGAAATTGGCTTAAACCGAGAACGGACGTGCCAACCTCGTGCTTAAAACGCCACGTTTCCTGAAGGCTTGTGCCTGAAAGCTTATGAAATCAGTTGATTCGTATCACTCAGTATTAAACGGTTTCTGTTCATTTAAATCTGTATCCAATTTGAATAAAACTACAAATTTACATTCGACGTCTTATTTTGAAAGTGATATTATGGAAGATCCTGACGAGTTTCCCCTGACCTTCGTCATCAGAAGTGCGATGGGAATTAACGTCCCACATGGAGGAAATAGTGACGCAGGCGAGAAAAACCGTGACAACGGCGCACGTGCCTCGGAAAGTGCTGCGAATGATAATAAATGGTTTCGAGTGTTCATTTTCCTGATTTTGACCCGAACAAAAGCGACATCGACGCCCGTGCATGGATAAGGAGCGAGTTCTATTAAGGAAAAGCGAGCCGACGAGTGCATTGTGAATGCTCCTTCGGGATCCCTACGTCACTCCGGTGAGCTGTTTTCGTTTTGTTACTACTCTGGTGCAGAATGTTTACTTGTCAAAGAATCTGTAGCCAGTAAATTTAGTGGCGATCGATTTTATGACAATGTGTCTATGACAGGCTTAGGGCAGACCACTGTTACTTCGACTATGTAAATTTTGACCACTGTAGAAATTGACGCTATTAACCGCGAAATTCTTTTACACGTTACCTGACTATGTTTGCGACACGAAATTATAATTGGACGCGAAGTTTTAGCAATTGGTTTTGCTATACACATGTTAGCAGATAAATTTAAATTTAAAAAGATCCGAGTTGTCGAATCATGTGACGTTATCCCAGACACTAAAATTAATTTTGACCTGATTGACACTGACTGCCCCCTCGACACGAGACCGCAATTGATGGAAATTTTAAAATCTTTTGATTAATGAATTACAACCGAAGTAATTTAAGCGATGTTGAAGTGGTTGGACCTTTTACTAGTTCTGGTTAGAATTACCAAACAAACTCATTCGTGTGGGTGTCCTTGGCTCAGACTGCATACACCTTCAATCATTCGTAGTCGTAGGTGTAAATTCGGGCCTGATTTCCCGTAGCTGTGCGGCCACGGTGGTGAGTGGCGTGCGTTTGGTCAGGGGGTGTATGCGGCCGTTGACGTCGCTGGATGGAGGCGATGGTTCTGTGCGACATGGATAGCGGATGGAGGTAGTCCATAAGTTGTTGAGCATTGATGTCAGATAATTGCTGGATGGAGGCAACTGATAGATGATTAGAGCATCGCACACCTGCGTGATGTTCGTGTTAGCCAAAGTTGTGGTTGACGTGGATGTTGAGTTTTGTTTGACAGTTGATGATTTATTTTGTTTGCCAGAAGTGTTAAAAGGTGACTGGTACATTTTAAAGTTTCTGACCTAGAAAAAAAAGAAACTCACAAATACGCTCATGACCGATTAAAAAAAATTGCCTGACAATACTGAATTTCATATAATTGAAGTTGACGGTGACATAACTGATGTGAACGATCCCTATTCTAGCATTAAAGGTTAAGCTTGTTGATTCATAATACTCAGTTAATATTTGATTGTCATTATGCACAAGCCATTCGTAGACGTAGGCGTAAAATTCCGGGTATTGGTTTTTTTTTATTGCCCGGTTGCTGTGCGGCCACACTTGTGTGGCGTGCGTTTGGCTTGCTTTGCAATAACATCGGATAGAGATGTTGTTGGCCGTGACCGGATAGAGGTTACGATATGTACGGACACCTGATGGAGGTGATCCAGTGTAAATTGAGTTTACTATGTGTAGCATCACTAGCAACATGTTTTTTATTATGTTATGACTGGATGGAAGTCATTGCAGTCAGTATACTGAGCTTTATGAAATAATTTCAATTTGTTTTACGCTGACGTAATCATGTGAATAACTGACTAAAATAAATTACTGAACCCTCTTTTCACTAGATAACTTGATGGTTCAGGTTGGCCGAGCTAAAGACTGTGTTCTGTGTATTCGTTTTTTTTTATTTTTCCAGTTGGCACACACGAGGACGTGTGAATGGTCATGATGGCCGTGTCGTCGCGTCGCCCTATTAGCGCCGCCACCGGAGGAAGACTAGGAAATTAATTGTCGTTGCAACACTAGCGCCGCCACGCGGCAAACAAATAAACTAGGCTGGGAGACGTCAAGTGGTTAACTTGGGTGTAGTCGGCACGAGGCTGGCAACTTTGTTGTTATGTTGGTAGACCTGGAAAACAGGTTAGCCAACCGTAATCGATTTGGCGCGAGGGAATACTCGCCCGCCAAAGCATTCTGAAATTGGCTTAAACCGAGAACGGACGTGCCAACCTCGTGCTGAAAACGCCACGTTTCCTGAAGGCTTATGCATGAAAGCTTATGAAATCAGTTGATTCGTATCGCTCAGTACGAGTATTAAACGGTTTCTGTTCATTTAAATCTGTATCCAATTTGAATAAAACTACAAATTTACATTCGACGTCTTATTTTGAAACTGATATTATGGAAGATCCTAACGAGTTTCCCCTGACCTTCGTCAGTCTGTTACTTTATTTCATTAAAAAATATTGCAAGATATAGTTCTTTGTCTCCAAATTTTCCATAAAACAAGTCTTAGCTTAGGTACTGAGCAACTGTTGGTTTGTAAAACGATAATTTAAGTGATCAGTTAGCATCATTATTAATTATTAGCTTCTGCCCGCGACTTCATCCGCGTAGATTTCACACACATACACATTATTGATTTTGTTACTTTTAGATCAGTTTCTCTTAAAGTGTGACTGACGTCATAGAATAAATATAGAGTATGGTTTAATCAATTACCTAATGAAGGGATTTTTAATGACGTAATAAATAATATTTGTTTCTCAAATAGGTAGATCTGTCATTCAAAAGCATATCAAAACGCGGTCATTCTCAAAAAACTTGCACCGCTGAATTAATTTTGCATTTATCAGAAAATTTCCGAGTTTGCTGTTTTTTTTATTAAGATCGCTATGAATAAAATCCAAGTAAGTAATCGATATCACGTGGAGGGAAGTGCTTTGTTTCATTGTTTTAGAAGATACAGGTATTTGAATTATGCGGTAGGCGGGTGAGTGACTATTTTGTAACCAGGCTATCGACAGTGGGGGCAGGTTGGCGACAAATACGTACAAATAAAGTTAAACTATTAGGAGGTTAACGACAAAGGGTGCAGTTGAGTAAATTGTTAAATAAAAACTACATTAAACTGACAAATTAGTGCTTAATTTGAATATTTTTGGTTCGGTTTTTTCCTTATCTAAACTATTTACCTTATTTACCTTTCGAGCGTAACGATATCTCATATATTGAAATCCGGTGGACCGTATAGGCTACAGGGTGTTACATACATAGATAGGTAACTACATACATATGCTCGGAAAACAACCCTGCTTCGGGTAAAAGACATTAGCGCCACAAATATCTTTGGTTTACAGTATAAGTTTTTAAATAAATGTCGTTCGCGTGCCGTAAACCTGTTTCTTTTAGACAGATGTACATACAGAAAATGGACAAAATTACAGTTATACCATCAATAGGTACAAGTTAAGTGCTTGGTTAATTAACTGCATATTTATACACTTACAAATAAACCATGTTTTACGTGCTATACATTAATATCAATTCAATAAGTCACACAATTATAAAAATATGGAAGACAGAATAGTGACTACTTACCCATTACAAACTCTCGCTCGCGGTAGTTTTTTGTTTATAATTTTTGAGAACGGCACACTGACGATGATGTGTTACTTCTAGGAGCGTTAGGGGGGGGCTCTAGGTCTCGAATTATGCGGGGTAAGGCAGGTTAGACGAGATATTATAACCACAGAGGTAGCGTTTATCTCAATTGTCAGGTGAGCGACAATAACTTCTAAGGTCTAAGCGAAACCTATTGACAGGTGGCGGTACAACTTTTTTGAGAACATAATTATGAATTGAGAATTGCTTGAAAATAATATAAATCTTCAAATAATTGTATTGGGTTTTAAAAAATAGAAGTGTAACCAAAATTGAATCACCAAACAAGGTAAAGACAGGTATTACCAAAAAAAATAATGGAAAGAGGGAAGTTACAAATGCTAATGAAAAATAACCTTGTATGGTTGCGTTTATCGCGTGACGAAGTGTTGATAAAGCATCCGTCACTCTCGTGTTTAGATAAGTGTACATAGGGACATATTGGTGAATCAAGTATATTAAGTAGGTACATTTTGTTGGGGTGGGAACGCTAAGTTCTAAGAACGATAAGCAAAACTACGCTGATGTTCCAGGGACGCTCGTGTTCTCGGGTTTGGACCCCGCTCGCCTCAGGACATCCAGCAACGGCGACCAACGTTACTCCTTCAAACCAGGGGAACTCCTCACCATCGGCTGCGAAACTAGTGGAAGTGAAGCAAAAACCTTCCAGTTTTGTAGTAAGCGTTTTGCAAAATATGATATCCAATATTTTATTGGAGCATGCAATGTTCTGAGCGAAATTAGGTTATTTCTTCATCTCGGGAAAAAACACAGTAACTCAGTTTTTGATTGTTTGGGTTAATTTTAGGTCTTATGACTGTTAGGACTGTGTTTTTTTTTATTTACTTCCATAGCGGTAATATTTCATGACCTAGGTACAATACAATATAATACGATACAAATATTGTACCACTAAGTACATTTTTACTCTCTGGCGCTTGTTTCTTTTTCCTAATTGTTGAGTAAATATTTCATTTGTAAAAGCATTTATGCATTTACTTGGTTTTTTTTTTATATCACGATTTACAATTAATTGTACCTCAGTATTGTATGCCTGAGTTACAATAGCGTTTTGTAAAACAAAATCATTGTTGTCATCGTATGCCACTAAATGGCGTCGAATAGTATAATTTTTTGTATTTTAACCAACAAATTTGAGTACCTTAGTTTAATTTTAATTTAAATACTTTTTTTTTATCTTATCTTAAAAAACCAAGAAAATATTTAGATTTACCGTTACTAATCAACATTTTTAAGATATATTCGCCCTGTGAAAATTGAAGAAAATATTTTACGGTGCTTTCCTTGCAGGTGTCCATTTATTTTCCAAGTGAGAGAAATCAGTAGATGTAAAACCTTAAAAGTTTTAGTTACTTAGGGTGACGGTGCCAATGATGGCCACTTTTAGCTGACAGGCACCAGTAATGGACACTTCACTCTTAATTCAAATTTCATACGGTCCTAAATTTATTGTTGCAAAACAAATGTTTAACCTTTATCTTCTGTAAAATAAGAATCAAGTGTCCATCGTTGGTTGTTGTCCATTACTGGTTCCGTCACCTTAGGTAGGTGATGGACATTTGAGTTCAACTTCTTATTTTCAATATTGAAAATTACTTTCTTCTTGAGAGAGGGCGTGTTTTTGAATACCCTATATAAAAACAAGTACTTATTCTCATGTTCTCTGTGAAAAGGTTCTATGATTTTGAAGAGAGACAGAAAATATAATTATTGTATAAAGTTCTGATTTTCTGTATCAAATCCTAAAAATCCACTCATAATTACGTTAAAACTGTTATTCAAATTTCAGATTCGCTGTCAAGAGAATGTAACATCATTCCGTCAAACCTCAAGTTTGAGCTTCAAGCTACAGCTGAACTAAATTATTCATACTTGTTATGTAACATAGCAGGCGACCACATATGTCTCTACTTGGATAATCATGGTAAGATCGTATTGTATAATTATAGAAAGATTGGATAATAGAGAGATGTCTCCAGGCAAGTGTTACGCCTAGGGACCGAAGTCCATTGGGACAAAGTTGGAAGTTGTATGTCAACTGACTGGCGAAACTTGGACAGCGCGATGCAGAGCATTTTTTTTTAAATTCTTAATTAATGGCTTTCACTCCTGTTAAGGTGTATTTCGCCTATGTCGAGTTATTTATAGACACTCCCATGGACTTATTAGAGAAATAAGTCCATAGATATCACACGCGAAGGCAATTGTTCGGTAAAAGAGAATTATCTCAAATGGACTAAACAGAAGCACCTGGGGTTAGCTCCACGCGCTTCTATCAAGTCCTGCAGCGCATTTAGTTGTGCTGTTTGACGGTGGAGGCGCTGTGATAGCTGGTTGTCTCCTACTTTTTATAAAGTGTCGTTAGATGTCGCTACGCTTCACTCGCTACATATGCTCCAGCTTTATTCTAGTTGTGGAACATCAGAGTTATCGTGACTTCCATTCTTACAACAATACATTTCATTTCTGGCTCAAAAAATTGGATTCTCAGGAGAATAAAATATTATCTCAATAAATTATGCGGCGATTTTTGGATTTGTTTCAGCCGCACGCCGCTTTTCGCCCTGAAAACTCGTAGCCATCATTTTATTTCCCCAAGTGCCTTAAATATTTACGGTCATTTTTACCCAGAGTTTGTTTTTGATCTGTATGAATGCATATGTAATCTATGTATGTATGGCTCTATCTTCCCTTGTAAAGGCTGAACGGAGGATTCGATTTCGACAAGCGTGGTGTCGTTAGATTCGTCTTAGAGTCGCGGGTGCCACTGGGCTTTTTAAAAAATATGTAATAACTAACATTATATTGACGACATTATCCAAACAGCAGTTGGGTTTTTTTAACTTAGACTTGTTATACACGTAGTGTGCGACGTTTGTAAAAAAAGTGGCACCTCTGGAAAAAGACATAGGCAAAGGGGCGGCGGCAATCACGTTACTATAGTTACGTTATAAATGAGTAGCTAAACTATTTTGCACACTTTTGTCCACAGAAGTTTCTCAAACCCTGCCCCCTCAACCCCTCACACCCCCCCAGCACCCTAGTGCACCCGTTGCTACCCAACAGCCTGATACCCACACTGCAGGAACAGCACAAGCGACAACTACTGCGGTATCCAGTCCGGTATCTCGTGATGAGAACCGGCGTTCAGGTATTTAAACATTTTATAATGGGTTAAATACAGATCTCGGTTTAACGTTGGTCCATTATAACCCCTGACGGCAATAGAGGGGTGTTATAAGTTTAGGACTGCGCTGAGCGTTCATTGGCGTTCATTTCTATTATTGTTTCCTAATTAGCTGAAGTTTTATCTTGAAATCGAAGAATGGGGTTTTTTGTACTAAAGAATACACAATTTATAGGGCAGGGTATGACATAACTTAATAACAGTTTTATTGTACTATTAGTGAGCAACTTAACGAAAAAAGTTGTCTGTACGAAGGTTAAAGGTTAGTTGAAGATTATTAAACTTTGTCATATTACATTGTGTATATATGTATGTATGTAAACACTTTTAAAATATGTACAAAGGCGAACTTATCCCTTTAAGGGATCTCTTCCAGCTAACCCTTGAGAGATTGAGAAAAGTGGAAGGTTGCGCATCGAGTAAGCAAGTGTACAAATTTATTTAGAAGAACGTAACACATTAATCAATAAAATCTATATAAATAAAATAATAATAAAAAAAAACATTCAAATACCTACACAAATAGGTACAGAAATATATATTAATACACTTAGATATACATACCTAGGTACACAAACTACTTTTTATGTACCTGGAGGATAGATGATATTTAGGAGATAGAAAGGATAGAGTCAAGCCAGAACTTCTTTAATTTGCCTTTTAGGAAATTTACCGATTGTGATTAGCGGCCTGCACCCGTACAGTTCGGACTGCGAGAAACGCCACGCGCCGCGCCATTCCAATCTTCGCTCCGAACCGTACGAGTAATTATGCAACTGTAATAGTAAAATAGTAAAAAACCTACGGTTTGGACTGGCGCGTGGCGTTTCCCGCGGTCCAGACCGTGCCGTGTAAAGGCCGCTATTGCCTAATGCCATATTACATTATACATTGTGTATTCATTTGTGCAACAAAAAACCATCCTTTGATTTCAAGACAATACTTTAGTTGGACGCTCGGCGCAGTCTTAACGTGGGTGTCTGTGTATCTGTCTGTGCCATCATAGCTCCCATACAGTTTTGTTCTCAAACATTATGAACGTGATTGTCAATCTTGTTACCAAGAATTAGATTTTTCTTGGAAATACTGACTTTTCTTGTTCAGAATGATGACCCCAACAAACGTGCAGGTTTTTCGCAAAGAAAAAATATAATCGGGTGCTATTTTTTTTAAACTCCTCTTTAGCAACGTTATCTATGAAAAACTCGGTCACACCCTTGTACTCGCAACAAACAGTATGCTTCACTCGTGTTAGAAAAACGAATATTGCCGATGTTGATGTATGCATCTCATTCGGTGACATAACCTCACCAAAATGATCAATAAACTGATTTCTAAAATTTCATACGTTTATTCGCCTATGATGTCCGAATACGAGTGCCCTCACCTTTTTAGTGAACGAGACTTAAGGTGCTTTTCCACCGGCAGCGCGAGACGAGACGAGGCGGGACGAGCATTGAAGTTTGTATTGAAAAATCGCGCACGCACGACGCGCGCGCGCGGTGGAAAAGGGTGGATTAATACAAATAAAAATTCTCGCGCCACCTCGTCTCGTCTCGCGCCGCCGTTGGAAAAGCAACTTTAGTTTTCATTAAGAATGAGTCGATTTTTTAATCTCTCTGATTGTTTCATTAGTGATATTCAAAGTTTTAAGTACCGTGCGCAGTACACCCACCTCCTTAATAAATGTCTGACTGTAGCAGGCGCCATACGTAAATCAGGCTGACGTTCATGTCGGATGGCTTGTCATTTCAAGCAGATACAATGAACCTACAAAATCTTGAACTACTCGTACAGGATGACCGCGATTTCGTAAGCGAGGATTAGTTTCCTGCTACTCCTTCTGTTCCTTTCCATTTGGAGGGGATTTTTGTAAAATCCTTTCTTAGTGCACCCTTAGGGTACCCAAAAAAATATATTCTCTCCAAATTTCAAGTACCTAAGTCCAGTGGTTTATGCTGTGCGATGTCTGAATTTTACATGCATAGACAACTGTAATAAATTACTAATATTTTACTTTTTCAGATGCAGACAAAATCTGGTTCACGGGTTTTTCCCGTGATCTCATAGTTACAGCAACATATCCAGCGGCCACCTACTACGTGTATAAATACAAGAATAATGAAGAATTGCATGTTAATTGCAACGCGAGCCCTGGAGACGGCACAATCATTTTCTCATTTACCTGTAAGGTTTTAGAAAATCAATGGACTGTAAACGTGCGACTTGGTCCACGTGTTGTAGATTTAAATTGACAGTTTAAATATGACCTTAAATAGACAAGGTACTAAAATGTATATATCGATACCTTAGTTCACACTTGTACTAATTACATTTGAAAAGTTATTGTAATTAGCATGTTTGTGCACAAATAATAAGTTCGAAACTATACTGGCAAAAAAAAACATTTAGTACGATTGTGCGCTAAGGTATCGATATATTTATGAACTTGACTGTACACGTTAAAGGCAGAATAAGAGAATGAAAACTACAGTCATGGGGGCATTACACTTCTTTTCTTTGTAGTGACCTGCCATCAGTCGCCAGACTATAATCAGTTTTTTTAAAGTTGTAGGTGACGTTTGTAAGGAGATTTGTCCATTGACAAATTCTCTTGCTCAGTTAGGGAAACACTTGAGCCCTTTTAAGTCTTTTTACATTTCTGGGTTGGAGGAGTATGTATGTATGTATGTAAATACTTTATTGTACAAACGGGAAAATAACAAACAACAAAATAGACAGAAACACAAAAGGTATGTACAAAGGCGAACTTATCCCTTTAAGGGATCTCTTCCAGTTAACCTTTGAGCGATTGGGAAAAGTTTGAAAAAATAAATAGCCAAACGTACAACAATGAAAGGGACTAGATGTAGGAGTTACAGGACCCGGCTAAGCACTCGTGGAACGAAGATCGGGCCTCGCCCAGCTTGACTTGAAAGGTTATGTCGTGTAGATATGAATCTATTATAGGTATACAGAGTGTGGTAGAAGGTTCTTGATCTTGCTCAACAAGCCCTTGTGCCAAACCTTATCGATAGCCTGTTGGACGTCCAGGAAGGCAGCTGAACAATACTGCTTTTTCTCCAAAGCCTGTCTAATGGTGTTATAGACTCTATGCATTTGCTCCACTGTAGAATGAAATGATGCCTGCGGAAGCCAAACTGGTGTTGGGGTATTATATGTGCTTTATGGAGGAGTCTGTTCAGTCTAGACAGGAATATTCTTTCCCATAGTTTAGACAACAATGGCGTAAGACTAATCGGTCTATAAGAAGCAGGCTCACTTGCCGGTTTTCCCATTTTGTGTACCTATCATGGTGACCTGTGACACCTTCCATAGTTCCGGGAAGTAATTAAGCCTAAAGGTAGCATTAATTATTGTTACGTAAGTGGGGGTAGGTAACTGATAGAAATGCACGAATACACCGATACTCAAAAGTAGACTTTAATGACGCATTCACTTAAACCGTTACAAAACAATTATCGCACAATAAACTTCGAATACTCAGATGATCGCTCGGGTCGCTCTTATTCGCACTGTTCGCTTTCCAAGTGAAGACTGAATCTCGGTTGCCGGTAGGTCCGCCTTTATACTTCCCGTGTCCGATCTTTCCAGAATGCCTTCAGGAATGGTCGATGTACTTCGCCCCGCCAAGGACGATCGAGACTATTCGTTGCTGGAATGTTCTACGCCTTAGCAATTGCTACCTTGTTCTGTTTACAATCGCGATGTCCTTGACTCACGGGTCTGGATGAGTCTGGAATGTTCCGCGTATTGCTGTCTCATTTCCTGTTATCTCTTTCACACGCTTCTGGAAGGTTCTCAGTATCGCCGTCTCTTTCTAATCCTGTTATCTCTTTCGCACACTTCTCGAAGGTTCTCAGTATTGCTGTGCTATCTCTGTCACTCTTGGTGGAAAATTGCCATATACTGAAATGTACTTCGAAGGCCCATTCAAGTACTTCAAGGTCCTGAAAATGCCTGAAAATGGGTTTTCAGGTTATGGCGTCATCTCATAGGGGGTGGCCTGAAACGGACTGAGAACATGTTTCAGGCGCCTGAAAACAACGGCAAGTCGGTTAAAATTTTGATAATCTGGTATGCGATTAGCTCTCTGAAAGGGACTGAAACGATATTTCAGCCTGCTGAAAACGCTTCTAAAGCACCAAAATTAACGATAAAAAATAGACGTCTTATGCCATCGGCGTAACAATATGTTCGCCAGGGGTACGAGGCACTTCTTCGGTAGTTCCTTAACAACCCTAGGGCCCGTATTAATAAACTGATCTCGACCTTAATGCGTTAAAAATGACAGTTTTCTAGGGCTTGACGTTTACTTTGACGTATTTTGTGACGGGCATCTCAGCCAAGATGAGTTTATGAATACGGCCCTAGGCATAATTGTAGAAGCATTACACGTACAAAATATAATTCGTGCTTATAATTTGTACTAGATGGCACTACCGGTATCATAAGGATTTTTTTTTTCATTTCCGTAAATCAAGCAAAAGTTAAGGTTTTATTAATCATATATACCTTAATTTAAATGCAAACATCATTCGCTACATAAATTTAGGGCTTTATTTTAGAAACATAGCTATTCAACTTGCTACGTGAATACGTGATATTCATTAGATTCACTAGATGGTGCTATACGAGGATTTTAGCGCCATCTTGTGCCGTCGCGGTCACTCCCGGTATAGATATTCAAAGGAACATGAAAGGGTTTCGTTATTTCTTAACCCAAAAATACGAAAACTTATTTATTTTAACACTATAATAGATACAATAATTAGTTAATAATTAGTTAAATATAATAATTAGTTAGTAGCAGCTATTGCCATCTGTCGATATCTTGATGTACTACTTGAACTGATTGCGACGTTACATGACGTTCATAGCTTGGCAGACATGTCGATTTAGTGCTGTCTCTGGTGGCGAAACCACCGAAACTTATAGTGACGCTGGCAATAGACTTTAGGACGGCACTCTTTTTCGATTCACGACTAAGTATGCGTAGAGTATAGTAATCTGTGCTACGATCCTGCCTTTTTCGGTTGTATACAAACGTTTTTAGCTGTATAAAAACTAACAACATTTACTTGTGTATAAAAGTGTACGGCAAATTAAGGGTAATTTAGCTATTAATCTTATTTAGTTAATTTTTTTTTGTTTCTAAAATAAAATTACATACTGGTCGGTACCATTTTTTTTTTGCTTACAATGTCAATCCAGTTTTGTTTCTTGGTATGATATTCTTCCACTGCAAAAGGAACTTAACCTTTTAGGAACCTCATAAAAATTTAAACGACGCATTTGGAGAGTCCGCTCCATTGTTAGTCACAATCTCATATTGGTACCGTGAGTTTTTGCGGAGTTGGGAGTACCCCAAATATGAGCCAAGACCAGGATGGCCGTCGTGTGCTGTAACGCCAAAAAACGTGATCAAAGCCCAGTAGTTGATTTAAAGAACATAGAAACATTACACATCGGGAAATAGAGCATGAACTTGGCATTGGATCACCCGCAGTTGCGAGCATTTTACATGATCATTTTGGCGTCAGCTAGATTGCTTCGCGTTGGATACCACATTTGCTGACTGAAGAGCAAAAAACCCGGCGAGTAAATTGGTGTCAGTGTCAGTTTATGACCAATAAAGGTGTTCATCTGGTGTCGTATCAGCCCTACAGTCCAGACCTGGCCCGTGGGATTTCTTAGTCCCCAATATAAAAAAAATGATGCGTGGCCGGACTTTTAGGGACTTGAACAAGGCAGTACTAGAATTTGAAGGACTTGTCTTTTACCTTCCGCTGAATGCATTTTTTAAATATTTTGAGGATTGGTTTTCTAGAATGAGGCGAACTTAGAGGCGTTTATTTTGAAAAATATTAGAGTCATTTAGGGTGGTGGAACCAGTAATGGACAAGGCACCAATAATGGACACTTGATTCTTATTTGACAGAAGATAAGGGTTATTAATTTGTTTAACAACAATTAATTTTGGACCGTATGCAATTTGAATTAAGAATGGAGTGTCCATTACTGGTGCTTGTCAGCTAAGCGTCCATTATTGGTGCCGTCACCCTATAAAAAAAGAATAGTTTTTACTTAACTAAAAACTGTCGTAGCAACCCTCATATTAGGATAAACAGTCGCATAATAAACTGATCTCAAGTCAGACTCAAGGCGCGTGCAGTAATTTAACCATTTCCATCATTTAACGTTTACTTTGACGTGTCTTGAGGCGGGTTTCTCAGGCAATATCACTTTTATATAGGCCCTACCTAGTGAAGCACTTTCCGCTAAGCGTGCTAGACTTAATGTTTCTTTATGTTTCAGATGTGAACTATGACCCAGAGAGAATGGAATCATTTGTTTATAAAGCTACATCGGCCACCAACGGATCCACCTTGCTCTGCGTACTTCAACGAAATAACAGCATAAACGTCTACTCTAAGCGAGTTATGTTGCTTTTAGATCCTGCGGGTAAGAACCTTAAAAGGTATACTAAATTTTAGCTAAAATCAAGTGCTATAATTTCATAATCTCTCATTTCGTTTCCTATAACTGTCACATAGGTGCTCTAAAGTCAGAATATGCTACGGTCAAAATCTAGTTATAATGCTCATTTAATGTAATGTTCATGTGGTGTGAAATTCAAAACATACAACAACAAAAAGAGAGACGTAGGTTTTGGTTAGGTTAGTTCTGCAGCAGGCCCTCGGAGCCAAAATACCTAGAAACAGGACCTCGGAGGAGTTTTACAAAACCATTAAGTAGTCTGTCTGCAAAAAAATACCTCTTTTCAAATGGTAACAGGTCAGTCCAACTGCAGTCAGCGTCCCACAATATTATTTCAGTTAAAATATTTTTAGTAAAGCAACCAATAGCCAGTTGCTAAGTGATAAAGTAATGCTTGCTGTCGCTATATAGCTGTCCTTTTTCAGAGCAATCGACGACGACGCCCACGACAGTACAAACGACGACCATAACGTCACGTAAGTACCTAAATTATCCGACTTGCGAAGAAGAAGGGTGTTTCGGGTTTTATATGTTCAGTAAAGGGGGGTAAGATCTCTCTCAAGAAGCTTACACAACTATGGAAAATGCAGAGAAAACTTTAAAGTGGAGCTATTATATATTATGGAAAATGCAGAGAAAACTTTGAAGTGGAACTAGAAAATATAACCATAGTTTTGCATTTCTTTCTTAGGAATGTAGAAAGGAGATGCAAGATGTTAATGTGTCTTGTCTTCCTTCCTGGAGAAGGAGGTATCTTTGATCGTTTGTTAGCTGTGCACTCTGTTGGAGCATATAAACTACATGTTCGTACCTACCAACTGGCTGTTTAGATGCTAATAATTTGAAATTGACTGTTGCCATGCACATATATAAAAATAACATTCTGTTAGAGACCTTCTGTAGATTGTGTGCTACTGGAATAAAAGAATCCTAACTTTAACTAAGTTGTTATTTCTACAGAAGGTCTCTAACAGAATGTTATTTTTATATATGTGCATGGCAACAGTCAATTTCAAATTATTAGCATCTAAACAGCCAGTTGGTAGGTACGAACATGTAGTTTATATGCTCCAACACCACCCCTTAAACTATATGTTCAGTACCACACACAGTGTAAAACTGAACTACCTACTAATTACTAAGCATATAAAAGTCACTTACAAAACGCTGATACTTTTCAATAGATAAAGGCTTCGTCAAAACATCCGCTAACATATCATTAGTACTCATATATTTGATTACTATTGCACCGTTTTCGACTATCTCACGAATGAAATGATGCCTCACATCAATATGCTTAGTTCGAGCATGAAACATATGGTTCTCAGACAACTTTATCGCAGATTGATTGTCGTTGTAAACCACTATGTTTACGTTTAAATTTAAACATTCCGACATGAACGCCTTTATGAATAATGCTTCTTTACACGCATCGGATAAAGCCATATATTCCGCTTCCGTGCTGGAGAGAGCCACTGTACGTTGCTTACGACTCTCCCAAGAAACTATCGATTTTCCTAGCTTAAATGTGTAACCGGTGTACGACCGACGATCGACAACACTGGCAGCCCAGTCAGCGTCCGCTGACCCTGTCACATTCAAACCACTCTTTTCATACGTGATGCTATAATTCATTGTGCCTTTCAGATACCGAAGCACTCGCTTCGCTGCTTTCCAGTGAACTTCTGAATAGCAATCATTAAACTGACTAAGCATACTCACAGCGTGCGCTATGTCAGGACGCGTACAGACAGCGATATACATTAGGCAACCAATCAGGTTCCTGTATTCATAGTCTCCATTTTTCTCAGTTTTATCGAGCTTCAAACCAACTTCCATCGGTGTTTTAGCAGGTTTACAATCTGTCATCTTAAACCGTTCCAAAACTTTTCTAATATAGCTTGACTGATCTAGATTTATTTTTCCGTCTTTATGACTCACGTGTATTCCTAATACACTTTTCGCAGTTCCAAGATCTTTCATGACAAACTGTTTCATTATCTCCTCCTTTACCGCCCTTTTCTCAATTTGGCTGTTACTAAACACCAAAATGTCATCGACATAAAGGCCGAGAATAACTAGTCCGTTATTGTTAGATCTTACGTACACACACGGCTCAGACGCTAGTCTTTTAAACTTTAACTTCTTAATCAGTACGTCATTTATCTTTTCATTCCATGATCTGCTGGCTTATTTCAATCCGTAGACAGCTTTGAGTAAGCGATAAGCTTTTCCTTTGCTATTCTCTACCGGAAAGCCTTCAGGAATTTCCATGTATACGACTTCTTTCAATTCTCCGTTAAGAAACGCTGTTTTGACGTCCATATGGTCGACTTCCATATTATATTCAGCCGCCAGTGCTAGAAGTAACCTTATAGTAGAGTATCGAACGACGGGTGAGAAGGTTTCGAAGTAATCTTCTCCGTACTTTTGTGTGAACCTCTTTGCAACTAAACGAGCCTTATACTGCAGTAGTTCTCCATTTAATCCTCTCTTTTTCTTAAATATCCACTTGCATTTAACAGGTTTCTTTCCCTTTGGTAAGTCCACAAGTTCCAGACATTTATTTTCCAAAAAAGATTGGTATTCATCCTGCATTGCTGCCTTCCACTGCGTAGACTCAGGACCATCGAGTGCCTTGCGCACGGAAGTTGGAGTATCCGTATCGCCATTCTTTCCAATGACAAACGCTGACAAGAAACCATCTTCCAATTCGCTCCGTCCTCTGGAATCTTCTGAATCCCAAGACGATGACCCTGGAACATAAGTTTCGTCAGAACCGTTAATAGATTCATCATCGTCATCATTATCTCCGTCCTGCGTCTGTTCTTCGTGGGGCTCTTGTGTGTCAACAACTGGTCCTGCCGTGTGCACTCCCGAATCCTCAGAGTCATTAATAATCTTGATTGCATACGGAGTCGGCACGTTGACCACAGGTTGAGGAACCTTTTGTTAACTAATGTCTTTGTAGAATTTGTCTTCTACAAACACGACATTACGCGAAATAATGATTTTAGTTGGATAAGCGGGATCTACGAACCGATATCCTTTAGTATTTTCGCAGTAACCGATAAATATATATTGTTTACACTTGGAATCTAGTTTCTTTCGATTCTCGACGACAGAATAAGCAACACAGCCAAAAATACGTAGATGGGTTAAGTTTACCTTAGATCCTGTCCACTTCTCCTCAGGAGTAGCTCCCAACACAGCTTTAGTTGGCGATCTATTCTTCAGATAAACTGCGGTACACATTGCTTCTGCCCAGTATTTCTGATCCAAGCCAGCACCCTGTAACATACACCTTGCAGCCTCAACAATTGTGCGGTTAGCTCTTTCCGCGACGGCGTTCTGTTGTGGGCAGTGAGGAACAGTTCTCTGATGTTTTATGCCATGCCGTTTCAGAAATGCATCGAATTGTTTATTAACAAATTCGCCTCCGTTGTCGGTTCTCAAAGCTTTAATTGTTTTATTTGTTTGATTTTCGACAAGAGATTTGAATTATTTAAACCTTTCAAAAACTTGATCCTTTGTTTTAATAAAATAGCAAAAAGTTTTACGGGTAAAATCATCTATCAAAACTAACATATAGCGCGAACCAGCAAACGAAGCCAAAGGAGCGGGACCCCAGAGATCGCTATGTACGAGGCCTAGCACTTCGGTAGCTCTTGTAAACGACTTCTTCGGAAAAAGCAACTTAGCAGCTTTTCCTTCAATGCAAGAGATGCATTGCTTGAAGTCGGAGTTATCGTAATCAATGCCAATTGCCATACCTGTTCGCAGTAGGTTCATGCTCCGTGAGTTCAGATGACACAAACGTTGATGCCACACATCTTGAGATACTCGTGCAGCCCCCACGTTTGCCACTACACGATCAGTGGTCGCGTGCTCACATAATGTCGATGTACTATTTTTATTCGAGAATGTTTGTAATTTATAAAGACCGTTCTCGCGATTTGCAATAGCAATCAAAACATTTCCAAAAAATATTTTACAAAAATCAGAACAAAATACGACACGAAAACCTTTAGACGTCAAAACGTTGACAGACATCAAATTGCATGACAACTTGGGAATAAAAACTACACAGCTTAGAGTTTTTATACCGTCTTTAACATGCAGTTCGGTACTGCCACGACCCGCACTATAAAGTTTTTCGCCGTTCGCTACGGTAACTTCCAGGCTCGTATCTATTACGAAGTCGTTGAGTATGTCCCTCCTATTGGTCATGTGGCACGTTGCTCCGCTGTCGATGTACCAGGCATTCTCCTGCACGTCCACCGATAGCGCGCTCAGCATATTTAACGTGGCCTTAGTAACGGGATTCTTCACCTCCTTAGACTTCTCGGGACAATTCCTGGAAATGTGACCCAGCTTTTTACAGCGGTAACATTTGACCGGCTTCTTATCTTGTCGTTTCGCCACCATCACGGAGCCACTGCTAATGTCCGCTCCGTTGTTTCGGCGTTGCTCTTCTTGTAAAAGTTTTTGTTTTACCAGCTCGCTCGATAGTGATGTGTTGGAATTTTCGAGAGCCATTACTAATGGGTCATAGTCGCTTGTCAGTCCACTGAGCAATATTACGGCCAGGAAGTCATCCTCTAACGCCGATCCAATGTCACTTAGTACTTGCGACGTATCCATCACCTTGTTCACATATACTTCCATACTCTCAGATTCGCTTAGTTTTGTAGCAAATAAAGTACGAAGTAAACTGAGCCGTCGACACAGACCTTGATCCTCGTACGCTTTCTGAAGGTTTTTCCATGCCTCACTCGCCGTCTTCGCATTTCGAATGTGTGGAAATACAGAGGGCTGCACGGACAAGGCGATCTTTGCCAGCGCCTTCTCTTGTTTTTTAGCGTCTTCACACTTGTTTTCCGTTTCTCCCACACAATCCCACAGGTCTTCATGGATAAGCACCATCTTCATGAGGAACTTCCAAGAATTATAATTTTGGATCCCAGACAGCTTTTCCACACCGGTGGTCGAAATGGTAGCCATTTTTGTGTTTTTACGAGAAATAAATTTAAATTTTAAGAAAACAATTTATGAGGATTTTAGTGCACTTCATTCAGGAATATACCATACGCTCTGCTACCATATTAGAGAAATAACAACTTAGTTAAAGTTAGGATTCTTTTATTCCAGTAGCACACAATCTACAGAAGGTCTCTAACAGAATGTTATTTTTATATATGTGCATGGCAACAGTTTTGTTGGAGCATATAAACTACATGTTCGTACCTACCAACTGGCTGTTTAGATGCTAATAATTTGAAATTGACTGTTGCCATGCACATATATAAAAATAACATTCTGTTAGAGACCTTCTGTAGATTGTGTGCTACTGGAATAAAAGAATCCTAACTTTAACTAAGTTGTTATTTCTCTAATATGGTAGCAGAGCGTATGGTATATTCCTGAATGAAGTGCACTAAAATCCTCATAAATTGTTTTCTTAAAATTTAAATTTATTTCTCGTAAAAACACAAAAATGGCATCTACCATTTCGACCACCGGTGTGGAAAAGCTGTCTGGGATCCAAAATTATAATTCTTGGAAGTTCCTCATGAAGATGGTGCTTATCCATGAAGACCTGTGGGATTGTGTGGGAGAAACGGAAAACAAGTGTGAAGACGCTAAAAAACAAGAGAAGGCGCTGGCAAAGATCGCCTTGTCCGTGCAGCCCTCTGTATTTCCACACATTCGAAATGCGAATACGGCGAGTGAGGCATGGAAAAACCTTCAGAAAGCGTACGAGGATCAAGGTCTGTGTCGACGGCTCAGTTTACTTCGTACTTTATTTGCTACAAAACTAAGCGAATCTGAGAGTATGGAAGTATATGTGAACAAGGTGATGGATACGTCGCAAGTACTAAGTGACATTGGATCGGCGTTAGAGGATGACTTCCTGGCCGTAATATTGCTCAGTGGACTGACAAGCGACTATGACCCATTAGTAATGGCTCTCGAAAATTCCAACACATCACTATCGAGCGAGCTGGTAAAACAAAAACTTTTACAAGAAGAGCAACGCCGAAACAACGGAGCGGACATTAGCAGTGGCTCCGTGATGGTGGCGAAACGACAAGATAAGAAGCCGGTCAAATGTTACCGCTGTAAAAAGCTGGGTCACATTTCCAGGAATTGTCCCGAGAAGTCTAAGGAGGTGAAGAATCCCGTTACTAAGGCCACGTTAAATATGCTGAGCGCGCTATCGGTGGACGTGCAGGAGAATGCCTGGTACATCGACAGCGGAGCAACGTGCCACATGACCAATAGGAGGGACATACTCAACGACTTCGTAATAGATACGAGCCTGGAAGTTACCGTAGCGAACGGCGAAAAACTTTATAGTGCGGGTCGTGGCAGTACCGAACTGCATGTTAAAGACGGTATAAAAACTCTAAGCTGTGTAGTTTTTATTCCCAAGTTGTCATGCAATTTGATGTCTGTCAACGTTTTGACGTCTAAAGGTTTTCGTGTCGTATTTTGTTCTGATTTTTGTAAAATATTTTTTGGAAATGTTTTGATTGCTATTGCAAATCGCGAGAACGGTCTTTATAAATTACAAACATTCTCGAATAAAAATAGTACATCGACATTATGTGAGCACGCGACCACTGATCGTGTAGTGGCAAACGTGGGGGCTGCACGAGTATCTCAAGATGTGTGGCATCAACGTTTGTGTCATCTGAACTCACGGAGCATGAACCTACTGCGAACAGGTATGGCAATTGGCATTGATTACGATAACTCCGACTTCAAGCAATGCATCTCTTGCATTGAAGGAAAAGCTGCTAAGTTGCTTTTTCCGAAGAAGTCGTTTACAAGAGCTACCGAAGTGCTAGGCCTCGTACATAGCGATCTCTGGGGTCCCGCTCCTTTGGCTTCGTTTGCTGGTTCGCGCTATATGTTAGTTTTGATAGATGATTTTACCCGTAAAACTTTTTGCTATTTTATTAAAACAAAGGATCAAGTTTTTGAAAGGTTTAAATAATTCAAATCTCTTGTCGAAAATCAAACAAATAAAACAATTAAAGCTTTGAGAACCGACAACGGAGGCGAATTTGTTAATAAACAATTCGATGCATTTCTGAAACGGCATGGCATAAAACACCAGAGAACTGTTCCTCACTGCCCACAACAGAACGCCGTCGCGGAAAGAGCTAACCGCACAATTGTTGAGGCTGCAAGGTGTATGTTACAGGGTGCTGGCTTGGATCAGAAATACTGGGCAGAAGCAATGTGTACCGCAGTTTATCTGAAGAATAGATCGCCAACTAAAGCTGTGTTGGGAGCTACTCCTGAGGAGAAGTGGACAGGATCTAAGGTAAACTTAACCCATCTACGTATTTTTGGCTGTGTTGCTTATTCTGTCGTCGAGAATCGAAAGAAACTAGATTCCAAGTGTAAACAATATATATTTATCGGTTACTGCGAAAATACTAAAGGATATCGGTTCGTAGATCCCGCTTATCCAACTAAAATCATTATTTCGCGTAATGTCGTGTTTGTAGAAGACAAATTCTACAAAGACATTAGTTAACAAAAGGTTCCTCAACCTGTGGTCAACGTGCCGACTCCGTATGCAATCAAGATTATTAATGACTCTGAGGATTCGGGAGTGCACACGGCAGGACCAGTTGTTGACACACAAGAGCCCCACGAAGAACAGACGCAGGACGGAGATAATGATGACGATGATGAATCTATTAACGGTTCTGACGAAACTTATGTTCCAGGGTCATCGTCTTGGGATTCAGAAGATTCCAGAGGACGGAGCGAATTGGAAGATGGTTTCTTGTCAGCGTTTGTCATTGGAAAGAATGGCGATACGGATACTCCAACTTCCGTGCGCAAGGCACTCGATGGTCCTGAGTCTACGCAGTGGAAGGCAGCAATGCAGGATGAATACCAATCTTTTTTGGAAAATAAATGTCTGGAACTTGTGGACTTACCAAAGGGAAAGAAACCTGTTAAATGCAAGTGGATATTTAAGAAAAAGAGAGGATTAAATGGAGAACTACTGCAGTATAAGGCTCGTTTAGTTGCAAAGAGGTTCACACAAAAGTACGGAGAAGATTACTTCGAAACCTTCTCACCCGTCGTTCGATACTCTACTATAAGGTTACTTCTAGCACTGGCGGCTGAATATAATATGGAAGTCGACCATATGGACGTCAAAACAGCGTTTCTTAACGGAGAATTGAAAGAAGTCGTATACATGGAAATTCCTGAAGGCTTTCCGGTAGAGAATAGCAAAGGAAAAGCTTATCGCTTACTCAAAGCTGTCTACGGATTGAAATAAGCCAGCAGATCATGGAATGAAAAGATAAATGACGTACTGATTAAGAAGTTAAAGTTTAAAAGACTAGCGTCTGAGCCGTGTGTGTACGTAAGATCTAACAATAACGGACTAGTTATTCTCGGCCTTTATGTCGATGACATTTTGGTGTTTAGTAACAGCCAAATTGAGAAAAGGGCGGTAAAGGAGGAGATAATGAAACAGTTTGTCATGAAAGATCTTGGAACTGCGAAAAGTGTATTAGGAATACACGTGAGTCATAAAGACGGAAAAATAAATCTAGATCAGTCAAGCTATATTAGAAAAGTTTTGGAACGGTTTAAGATGACAGATTGTAAACCTGCTAAAACACCGATGGAAGTTGGTTTGAAGCTCGATAAAACTGAGAAAAATGGAGACTATGAATACAGGAACCTGATTGGTTGCCTAATGTATATCGCTGTCTGTACGCGTCCTGACATAGCGCACGCTGTGAGTATGCTTAGTCAGTTTAATGATTGCTATTCAGAAGTTCACTGGAAAGCAGCGAAGCGAGTGCTTCGGTATCTGAAAGGCACAATGAATTATAGCATCACGTATGAAAAGAGTGGTTTGAATGTGACAGGGTCAGCGGACGCTGACTGGGCTGCCAGTGTTGTCGATCGTCGGTCGTACACCGGTTACACATTTAAGCTAGGAAAATCGATAGTTTCTTGGGAGAGTCGTAAGCAACGTACAGTGGCTCTCTCCAGCACGGAAGCGGAATATATGGCTTTATCCGATGCGTGTAAAGAAGCATTATTCATAAAGGCGTTCATGTCGGAATGTTTAAATTTAAACGTAAACATAGTGGTTTACAACGACAATCAATCTGCGATAAAGTTGTCTGAGAACCATATGTTTCATGCTCGAACTAAGCATATTGATGTGAGGCATCATTTCATTCGTGAGATAGTCGAAAACGGTGCAATAGTAATCAAATATATGAGTACTAATGATATGTTAGCGGATGTTTTGACGAAGCCTTTATCTATTGAAAAGTATCAGCGTTTTGTAAGTGACTTTTATATGCTTAGTAATTAGTAGGTAGTTCAGTTTTACACTGTGTGTGGTACTGAACATATAGTTTAAGGGGTGGTGTTGGAGCATATAAACTACATGTTCGTACCTACCAACTGGCTGTTTAGATGCTAATAATTTGAAATTGACTGTTGCCATGCACATATATAAAAATAACATTCTGTTAGAGACCTTCTGTAGATTGTGTGCTACTGGAATAAAAGAATCCTAACTTTAACTAAGTTGTTATTTCTCTAATACACTCTTCATAGAGGTAGGTTATAAGCTTCTTGATCTCCCTATTTCCGTCTCTTCCTACATTGGTAACCCACGAAGATGACAATGGAAAAATACGCTACCATAAGAATAAACAATAATTACACGTAGAAGCGAAACTCCAGGCTCCGGACGCGCCCTCGGCGCGTTAAATACCTACCGCCTGGTGACACCTGAGGTGTCTAATCAGTCAGGGGCGTCACAGACGGAATACATATTGACCAATATATTGTTATTGTGTCTTGAATTGGTTTTCGTATTTGTGTTGATTTTAGTGTTTATGGTTGGACTAAGATAGTGTTTTAAAAAATGAACGACTATTTACGGCAAAATAATTAGAAATAATTGATTGAATGAAAGAGTTTTATTTGTTAATTAGTACATCCCCTAGATGTTGAAGAAAAAAAACCGGAAACCTTAAAAACGAATTTATAGATAAGAATAGTATTTTGTAATAAAGCTTTTTCAACTTAATAAAAAAAAAAAAAAATGGTCCGGAGAGGAACGTAAACAGTAACTCCGGATCCCAAACTATAAAACTTATTGAGCTTAAAAGGTTGTTTATTTATAGACTCGTTTCTGTGTCTGGAGATAATCTTAATATCATCAAAAAGTACTATTAGGTACCTAATTTAATGTAAATGTAAAAAACTCATTTTGCAAAAATGCTTCCATGTTGAAGAAAAACATAAATAACATTTCGTGACTAAATTTTTATAACACACCCATAAACCGATTAAAATATTTCACAACTGACAGCCCTGACTTTGGGTGCGGAAGACAGAGGGACGTAGCGGGGAGAAGGGGGAAGTAAGTATGTAAAGCGCGGCATTAGGAGCCTCGGTAAAGGGATTCGCTTCTACGTGTAGTTATTGTTTATTCTTATGACGCTACCTTGACGACTTTCAAGCACACCGAGTATGACCTATTACCTAACGCACTCGCAATCGCAATGGTTTTAATTTTGACAGTCCGAGGGTTTGTCTGCTTTGAAGTCGATTGCGATTGCGAGTGCGTTAGGCTATAGACCAGCCGCGAGTCTCAAAGCAAGCCGGACAGACATCACGCACTCTTCGTTTCTCGGGGTTGTGGCAGATTACTAATGTTTTGCTATTGATAAGCAAAGTTAAGGGCCTGGTAGACGGTCCTGCCTGCCTGTTTAACGCGAGCTTGGTCAGGGCCGACCGTGTAGACAGTTGTTTCCAGCAAAAAATCGAGTTTGCTGACAGTCTTGGCGACAAGCCTCCGACCAAGGTTGCACCGTTGGCAACTTATGTGTAATTTTAATGTCACTGAGCTTAGTTTTATCACTATGTCGATTGTATATGTGTGATTTCTAGTACGCAAATAAAAGTTTAATCTATCTATCTATCTATCTACGACACTGTGCAGTACACCATTAGCATTCTGATATCTCTCTTTGCCTGGAGTGTGTACATAACTCTCACGCAACTACTTAGGTACTATTTGATCAATTTAATTAATAATAAAACGCCTGCTGTTTTGGAGACTACTATTTTTAGACCAGATATCTGGAATCTCAAAAGGTCCAACCTATTTTTATAAAACCTAGTTATGAAATATTCCGAATAATCCCGTCCAACTGTTTGTGAGTTACGATGCCACACTCAGTCATAAAGACACACACACAGTAAACTTAAGGATTATTTGTTGACGCTCCAGAAATCCTAATCCTTATCCAGCACAACATTTGGTAAGTTGGTTTTAAAATCACCTTTTTTTGATATATTTATAAAAGCTGTATATTAATGTATGCGTTTTAGTATATAATACTATTTTCAATAAATTATATAAGTATTTTAAACGTATATTAGTTCCTTTGAGCGTCTGTAGCGTATAGTATAGTATAGTATAGTATAGTATAGTATAGTATAGTATGTTTGTACAGCGTTCCGTAAGTCACCAAAACGGTACTGGCTGAAAATCAGCGCTCTAGGTGTCTGACACCTCAGCATAATGCTGAGCCAGTGTCCGATCACTACCGCGAGGACACACACTCCGTGCTGTTTCTGTCACATTGTTTGTTTTCTTTTATTTGTATATTTGTGTGTCTTCTGTGTAGTGAATAAATGTATTTCTTCTTCTTCTTCTTCTTCTTCTTCTTCTTCTATTGGGAATTATTTTAAATTACAGAAACGGTCAGAATAGTTATTTATGTAACTAGTACGTAATGAAGCTTCTTAAGGTATCTGTGATTAGAGCGCCCGCAAGAGCTAAGAGTTAATTATGTACCGTTGCCTACTTAACTTTTTCTACAAGCTTAAAAAGGAAACTACTTACAAAGTTTGTCTTAATTACTTCTTAACTATGAAGTTTACTTCTTACAGGCGGTTTCTAAATTGACAGCGACCAGACGACCACAGAGCAAAACCCTTGCGTCATGCGTCATACAGCCTAGTTCATATACTTATATTAATGTTTATCGTTCCTTTGTGATTATTAAATATAATGCTCATTGTTAAGCTTATTAATTTAATGTTTCGGTGATTTTGACACATTTTTCTTTAATATCTCGAACAATAAAGTGGAAGTTAGACGGTAAATTTTATTCAACTAACGCCATTGGTGCCGGCGTAGTATCTAATTAGTCTGTGGTGCCGCCATATTGCCATTTTGCAAAACAGTCGAACCAATTAATTTTATCGATCTTTTCTTAATTAATATTTGTTTGAAAGCTACTGCTATGGTAATGAATTAAATATTTTTCGTATTATTTTTAAATTGTTGTAATACAGTTCTTGACACGTACAATATAAAAATCGAGATGTCAGTTGATCACCAAACACCGTTACTGACATTGTTCAAGCGCGTAACCATGGTAATAAATAACAATGCTATAATGATTATTATAGAACTGATTACCATGGCAACGCTCATTATAGAATGGTTTTCACGCTTCGGTTTCACTATAGGTTGTATTCTGATACCGTTAACGATATAAATATTAGCGGTTTACAGTACGCGAGTAGAAAAATAATATTATTCAGACTAAGTTGTGATTATACCCATTTATATTATTTAAAGCAAATTTTCAGGTAAACCCAGAGTTATAAACCGCAACCCAGGTAAGTCAAGTCGAATATACAGGATGTATTGCAAGTCGTGTGCCAAATGAATAGGGTGGGTATCTAGGGTCACTTGCAACATGTTTTGGGCCAATTAACACTCATCCTACCCACGCAGTTTTTTTAATATTTTTTTTGAAAAAAAACTCGGTATCTTCCAAAAGTTAACCATTTTGTTTACATATCTTTTTTTTTATGTGATAGCACAAAAATATTTATAATTTTTTATCTCTAATGTATGCGTATTCTAATAAAATGTAACATTTATTGATGCGGTAACAAATAAAAAAAAATTTGCCGACAAAGTGTGAAGGACAGAAAATAAAAATCGTCACGGTCAACTTTATGGCATAATAAAAAAAAATAGAAGTTCCTCAGATCTTCCAACATCATAAAAACTTCTTCAGCTCCTGACTATTCTTACGGTATACCACATGTCTAGAATCACGTTCAGTTTTTTGGCAAAATATGGTTTCAATCTAAAATGGTGGTTTACATTACCCAGTACTTCTTTGAAACTACCTACTTACTTGACAGTAAGATTCGATCAGATAAATGAATTGTGACTATTTTTTTTTACTAATGATAAAAAAGCATAAAATAGTTATCTAAAATGATTAAAAATCTAATAATAGTATAAATTTATTTCAATAACTAAGTATCCGATAGGTACGCAAGTTACGACCAAAAATAACGCAATTTTTTTTCTTGAGTTTATTGCATGGGTAACTACCTACCTAATTAAAAATACACTTATTAAAAAATAAAAACAAATAGTTAATTGCGTGGGAAAACATTTAAATAAACTAGATCTGTCTCCAGGCTAGTGTCATGCTTGGGGACTGATATATATATGGAAGTTGTGTGTCAACTGACCGGCGAAACTTCGACATCGCGAAGCAACTCATTTAATTGTGCTGTCATAGCTTGTTGTAGAATGTCGCTAGATGTCGCTACGCAGCACTCCTAACATATATCCTCTAGCTTTGATCTAGTTGTGGAACATCAGGGTATTTGTGACAACCGTTCTTAAAACGATGCGTTTTATTTCTGGCTCAGCGGATGATTATAGCCGCGCGGAACAACCTCGACTAAAAAATTGTAAGCTGAGGAGAGTCAAATGTGATCTCAACAATGATGCAGCGATTTTTCGGATTCGTGTCCGTCCGCCCTTCACCCGCCGCTCACCGCCTCGTCATTCATCATTTTACTTTCACGTAGTACCTTGAATGTTTATGAGCATTTTTACTCGACCGCCGAAGGAGGGTGAGGGTATTGTAAAAGCTGAACGGATGGCCCGATTTCGACAAGCGATGTGTCGTTAGATTCGTCTTAGCGTCGCGGATGACACTGGTTACTTTGTTTATTTAAATGTGAAATAAGGGGAATAATAGTAGATTGTTTAACAAGAGACTAAAACAAGCCATAATGACAAGAGATATTTAGCCACGCGAGCGAGCGAGCGAGCGAGAGTGGCTGTAGTTCGAGTGTCATTATGGTTGTTTAGTCTCGCGTTAAATACTCTACTTTTCACTTTGAATTCGAGGAAAAAAAACGATGTTCAGTGCCGGATTAGCCACGTAGCAAGAGCAGCAAATGCTACGGGCCCCGCGCATTGGGTGGCCCCGCGCACCCACCTCTATCCTCTAAAATGCTTGTCTGGCAGAAATTCTCCTGTTTTAATACTTACATCAGTATGCGTGTACTCATTATCCATCAGGGTTGACGATAGGATAAATAATCCAGTCGATATTCTCCAGCAGAATAACCTAAAAAAAAACCCCACGCAAAATAGGCGCATATATAAGTCGACCTGTTGCGGAAAAGAGCCCACCACAATCTGTAACCTAAAACAAACCAGCGGTCTCTTTATAGAATTGGCCTAATACGGAACACGTGCTTGCTCAATCCGGCGCTGACGACGTTCTTTACATAATTACAATATTGATTATAAGAAAGTTTGTTACAAATTTGGTCCGCGGTTCTTTCTCTTTTTTTTGTTAAGTGCCGCTTTAAATGTTTGCATATTTAGCCAACAGGTTCAAACTTGAAAACTATTTTTAACCGACTTCAAAAAAAGGAGGAGGTTCTCAATTCGTCGGGTTTTTTTTTTTAATGTATGTTCCGCTATTACTCGAAGACCACTGCACCGATTTGAAAAATTTTTTCGTTGTTCGTATGGTTATACTTTCTAGTTGGTCCCATTGTCACCACGTCGGGATCTGATGGTGGGATCATGGAGAAATCAAGAGAACTCCTCAAATATTATAGGCACACCTATAGCGGTTTTGGTATTTTTCACTGTAACTCATGCATTTGCTTTTGAAAAGTACTATATGGTGAAGTGGAACTGATGATGAAGACCACAGATGGCCACCGGAACTCCTTAACGGTACCTATTTCAAGGGTGGCGATAAGATATTTCGATAAAGGAAGTTGAGCGACTATGACGAAGCACATTTAGGTTTAAATATGACTATGACATTCCCGCGGCGTTGTCTGCGGCGAGCTTGAAATGTTCTATAGTTTCTTATTAATATTTAGAAGTGGAGCTACGTAACAGCATAAATAGGATCACTAAAAAGTATAAAATAAAATAAATGTTTAAAAAAACAAAAAACCGCCTTCAAAAAGCAAAAAATAACTTCTTTAAAATGATAGGTAAATAGGTCAGTCCAACTGAAGTCGGCGTCCAACAATATTTTAACCAAAAGCAGACTTCAGTTGGACTGACCTATTTACCTACCATTTTAAAGAAGTTATTTTTTGCTTTTTGAAGGCGGGTTTTTGTTTTTATAAACATTTTAAAACTAATTGGACCATGCATAATATAATGAATTCATACTTAATATAATTATATAGATTCATATTCATATTCGTAATCATTAATCGTGTTTCACGAAATTAAATCGTTTTTTTAAATATTTTTGCAGTTGTCATTTTGAAGTTATTTTCAAGGTCTATAAATGGTCCATACACAATCACTGAAAATGGCGATAATCCTCCATTCACAAACACCGTGAGTGGCTGTTTAGGGGTTTCCAAAGAATATTAAAAATAAAAATTAATCCCTAGAGATTAATAAGGAGCCTTAGTCCTGATGTGCAGAGATTAAAGTAACATTTTAAGAGCATGAGAAGTGAAAATAATATAGACATAATCCACGCAGCAATTGGGTTTTCTAAATTACACTTAGAATTGTATTAGTGTCCAAGTTTTTAAAAAAAAAATACCGGACAAGTGCGAGTCGGACTCACCCACCGAGGGTTCCGCACATGACACGGTTAACTCAATTCAAAATTTGGACCGCCGTTCCTCGCATGACCCTATTTTTTTTTGTGATTTCATTTAAAATGTATAGTTTTCAGATTGTTTCCTATATTTGTAGTATAAGACGGTATTACTTGCCAAATTTTATAGATCTAGGTCAACGGATTATATAAAGATTATGTATTTATAAAGATAAAGGGTTAAATACAGATTTAGGTTTAACGTAGGTCCATTATAACCATTATATAACCATTATATAGAGCTACATGTTTAAGACTGCGCCGACCGTCCAGTGGCGCCCTCATTGCTATTATTGTGTTTCCTAATTAACTAAGTTCATAATTACGAGTATTATCTTGAAATCGAAGGATGGTTTTTTGTTGTACAAATGAATACACAATTTATAGGGTAGGGTTTAACATCACTTAATAACAATTGAACGTTGAGTTCTCACTGATTAGTTCTTCAGTGGGATTCAAAGATCAACTCACTGGGAGTACCGTGCAGTACTCCCATCTCCTCAATAAATGTCTGACTGTGGTAGGCGCCGTGCGTAAATCAGGCTGACGTTCATATCGGATGGCTTGTCATTCTCAAGCAGATGAAATAAACCTGCAAAATCTTGAACTGGAGGGTGACCGCGACTTCGTAAGCGTAGAATTATTTTCCCTCTACTCGTATTTTTTTCGTTTTGACTTGATTTTTGTAATTTCTTCTGCTAGTGCACCCTTAGGGTACCTTTTTGAATATTCTTTCTAAATTTCAAGTCCCTAGGTCCAGTGGTTAAGGCTCTGCTTCATGTGGGTTTAACTGTAATAATTACCAATATTTTACCTTTTCAGATGCTGACAAAATCAGGTTCGCGGGTTTTCCCCGTGCTCCCATTCCCATATTGTAGTTAAGTTGTTAAGACAAATAAAAATTTGAAATTCGAACAAGAATGAGCAGCATCGGTCAGAAAGTTACATAAACAGTCCAGCTCTCCCTCCATTATTGATGAAGCAACAAATACCCAGTTGCTCCCTGATGAAGTAATGCTTATTGTCGCTATTGCTGTCCTTTTTCAGAGCGACCGACGACGACGCCCGCGACACTACAAACGACGACTGTGGCGACAACGTCAAGTAAGTACCTAATTAACCAGCATTCAAGGAAGAAGGAGAAGAGTTTCGTGCATTTATATGTATGTACAGAAAAACCCGCGTATTAATAGTAGGTTACGGTAAGTAGGCGTTACTTCACTCGTAGGCGGTTGATTGTTTGTGCTAGATTGAAGTATTGTGCTTATTATGTTTTTTTTGACATTTAACATTTTTGTTCTTATGTAAATGTTATTTTGTAATTTTCCCTATTTTTTAAGTATTTTTATTTCTTACGACCTTAATGTAAAATCTTATAATTTGTCAAGAGCAATTTGTAGCGTAATTTTATAACGAGCAATAAGATTAATCTAACCTACACACTTCACCTTACCCCTATTTATTTCACAGGTGAATTGCTCAAGAATGTTGTGATCGCGGGCGCGTGCGCCGTCATCGTTGTTCTTATTCTCGTCATTATCCGCTACCGCCGCTTCATGAAGCAAGGTAAACATCGTCAACGCTATAAATTCTACAAATCTGTTTCGGTTTGACGATTGGTTCACCCTTATTCTGCTTAGTACATTGCCAGCATGTCTCCGAATAGCCCTAAGTCTTCATTTTCCAAAGTAAAATTCACTTACTAGCGGTAAAAAAGGGTAAAGTTCTTTTATAATCTTACGTTACGTTCTGAAAAAAATGTTTTTTCTTTTAAAACTAACTTTGTAAGAAAATTACCCAGAACCTTGCATTATTTGCAATATCGTTTTCTGCTAGGAGTCTAATAACTGATGGCCTTTAGTTCGGAGCAAGGACAGAGTATAAGTGGAACAGTAGGTCATCTTCAAACTAAAGTGCATCGCGCGGCTATAGGTGTGCGTGGCTTCACCGTACGCTCTGAGAGCCTCCGCGCCAGCCAGCAGCCGCGATTCAGTGAAAATTTATCTAACTGATGGTGAAAACCGCATTAAAATCCGTTGCGAAGTTTGAAAGATCTAGAAGCGTACATACAGAGAGACAGACGGCGGAAGCGACTTTGTTTTATAATATGTAAAGATTGTACCTTAAGTTTATGGAAAATGAACATATACCTAATGATAAAAACATACATCAAACTATGGCCAAGTAGGTGACTAAAATAGAAGAAGTTTGGATATTCCTGAGTACCCGAACGGTTAAGGTAACAGAAACTCCTAGTAAAGGATAACCTACTTTTCTATTTATACTATGGTGTGGGTCCGAACCACTTTCAGCTAGATTTTATCACCTACCTTTTATTTTCAGTAAATTCAAACAAAATGCCTGAGAATCTAATGTCCCGGCCTCCGATGGATTTGCCTCCGGAAGTCGAGTACGAGGGTAAGTAGGAGCAGAGGGCTCAGACAAGATGCACTACGCTAACTAACGTTTCTATTCGATTCGTTTTTAAACCAATCGCATCACTGGTAGATCACGTGACTTTTCGTATCACGTCATCTTCCAGTGACGCGATTGGTTTAAAAACGAATCGAATAGAAACGTTAGTTAGCGTAGTGCATCTTGTCTGAGCCCTCGGTAAAGGTCCGGGCATCTTGGCATTGTTGAACTGTATAAAGATGCTGCATTTTGATATAAATTGATAAATAGTTCTCACCCCCGGAATGTTACGATTTCTTTCCATGAAGATACAACAAAATATCAATATCGTAATTTTATTATGTCAATAATTTGTGTGGCAAGTTCATAACTATATTCTTAAATGATGAATGTAGGTAGGTACATAAATAGCCGCGCCAGTTAAAAAACAAAGTAAACCTTCTACTTCTTCTACTTAATCCTGAATCACAAAAAATATTAATTGGCAATTAATTGCATAACTCGAGTGAAATAAATGATATCAGTTCAGTTTTGGTACGCTAATCTTTTATATATACTTCTTGTCATAAATAAATTGAACTGAATCCAAACAAAAATAAACAGGATTATTTAAAATATTTTTTATCAAAGACAACGGCCGCTTTGCGGAAATTATTTTTATTCTCCCAGATATTTACTTTAATTTTGGATTCTAGTTAAGGTCCTTGTGTCTGGTGTCAATCACCTTAATCACCCTAAAACCTCTTAAAATAGATAAGTAAATAAAGCATTTTTGCTGAAAATAATCATTTAGAGTAAAACTTTTTTGTAGCTATTTTCGGTATGACGGCGGAATTAAAAAATAACGAATGTCAAAATAACGCTCTTTATTGTATAAGGTAGATGTCCGAGTGCTCGTCGCTGTACCAGTACTTGTCACCCATACTTTGAATTGCGATAAATACATACATACATACATAATCTCACGCCTTCGTTCCCAGAGTGGGGTAGGCAGAGCTACAGAATTACAAACATCTCTAAAAACTTGTTGGTAATTCTATAACCACAATTTGCACAATTAGGCTAAGATGTTTACTAGCGTATTAGTGACAGGTTGCAAGCCCATCGCCTAACAGTACTACAAGCCTTTATTCCCTTAGTCGTCTCTTACGACATCCACGGGAAGACATGGAGTGGCACTATTCTAACTCGGCAACCACACGAGGACAAATTGAATTGCGATAAATAAGATAAGATTAAACATTACTTTTATCACCACCTCATTTTAGCGATGAGGGATGTTGGTAGCTTTGATATTTCATTCGCCAATTTTTAAATAAATAACTTACTTGCCAGCAAAAGCACCTGACTAAGGATGAAAATTGCGAAAGATACATTTTGTTTATTTCGAAACTTTGTATCTTTCCTATAAAACACATGTACCTAATTTTCGAAAAAAAACAAATTAGACGTTCGTCTGAAAAAACAATCATACACGTATATACTTGTTTCATACTGTGTATTTTTCATATTATAAATCAAAGGGAAATAATCTTTCCTATTAATACTAATTGAATAGTAATATACTTTATGTAATCGAATCAATGTCTCGGTTGGCACAAAATAAACAAAGTAACTTGTGTAAATTATTGTAAAAAAAAAAACAAATATTCTTTTCTTAGTACTTCTTTAAATTGGTTATTTAATATTAACGTAATTATAAAACGTCTAGGCCCTTTCACTGTTGTAGGTACGTTTGGCTATTTTTTATTTCAAACATCTCCCAATCGCTCAAAGGTTAACTGGAAGAGATCTTTTAAAGGGATAAGTTCGCCTTTGTACATACCTTTGGTTTTTCTGACTATTTTGTTATTTGTTATTTTCCCGTTTGTTTAATAACGTATTTACATACATATTCTACAATTCAGTGTTCTTATCACTATCATAATATAATAATGCGAAAAATACATCGTAAAATCCACGTAAAAAACTTAAACTTGCGAAAGATTCAACCGAAGATCCGCAAGGAAAGATTCTGTATTTTATTGAAAAATACAGGGGCGTTTGAAAGATACTTGTATTTTACAAGTCATTTTCAACGCTACACCTGACATTTACTCGTACAATGCGACTGACATTTTTTTTTCATTTGAGAAATTTCGGTATGGTTGCCATTTAAAACAAATTCCATTTAACAAAAGTAGAAGGGCACATCTTCCAAAACACATGAAAATGTTTTGTATAAATATATAAATAAATATAATATCACGAAGGAAATAAGTATTTTCGTTTGGCATGTCGAGCACTCGGACGTCTACCTTACGTTTTATTCGTGCAAAGCGTGCACCGTCGTGTTATTCCTGCTTAACACTAAATATTTACTTCCGAGTCATTTTAACATGCGAGTAATGACTTTAAGTAAATGTTTCGTGGACAGTCTACAGAGTGAGCATCTTTTGATAGTGCAATTAATGTGAAATCCCGTGAACCCATGACTCGTATTACATTCGCGCACCATTCTCTGTCCCCAGTGGTGTACAGCCACGGCGCCGGACTCCAGCGGCCGCGGCGACAGCAGGCGCAGGGCGCCGCGCCGCAGCACCAGGGGCATGTTTTATAAAGCTACAAATTACAATTTACAGGTTACAAGTTTCCATTTGACACAACCTCGACCAATGACGACCAGCCAGTTAAGCAGTGTTGCCAGTTTAGACCTGTAAAATTGTAACTTGTAGTATTATAAAACGTGCCCCAGCAATGACTGCGTTACTTTACTTAAGGTCTGTTCATTCTTACTTGTCTTATAATATAGTAAACAACATTCTAACCTCAAAATGAAGCTTTTTTGGCTAAAACAGCTACTATTTTAAACAAAATAAAGCAATCACAGACAATACATTAGCCAAGTGATGTCCATAATGTCTATTCAGTTTACTTTATTTACGATAAGAGCTGTCTTAACCAAAAAAGGTATATTTTGGGGTTAGAAAGTTGTTTACTACATAAGACAAGAGAATGAACAGAACTTAGGTCATGATACATGAACAGTTTTTAAGTCCACATAAGTACTTATAAAATCGACGGTCCCCGCGAATAATCGTGTATTATCAAAACACCAACTTTACAGGAAAAATAAAATACGGAAAAACTTGAATATCTCTTCACCTGATGGATTTGTTTAAAACAATGTAGAGAGAAAGCAATGGAAATTAATAATCCAATATTATTTATGACCTAAATAAAATTTTAAGTCTATGGGTTTTCAAGAAAATATGAGAAAATCATGTTATTTTTTTATTTGTGTGAAAATTCATTTGTAACCTAAATACCAAAAACCTTTACATTGTTATTCGTGTTTAAACGATAAGCGATAGACTAGGTATGTCAACAATATACTATTGTATAAGTGAGAAATTAGTTTTGATATTTGTATTTAATAAACGTTTGCATGGGTGTTCTTGTGTATTTTAAGTAACATCTGTTATGTTATTTGATTGTTGCGATTTTGTTATAGGAATTTGTATGACATATTAATTTAGTATTGTGTTAGTGAGTTTCTTGTACATTGGGATAAAGCATTTTTTATACCTGGTTCATATTTTAACATGCTAAAAATAAATGTTAGTATGATTTTTTTAGTTATTTATAACATAGGTATACACTTACTAAATTTAACTTGAACCATTATTTAGCATAAAATACTTAAAAATATCTAATAACAAAAGTTTTAACACCAATTTAATCCGTGTTTAAGGCCTATATCAGTCTACTGCTGAACGTAGGCCTCCCCTAAAGTGAGCCATTTTACCCTGTCCTTGGCGTGTCGCAACCAACATGCTAGCAGCGTTCCGAAAGTCATCACTCCATCTTGCTGGAGGGCGTCCTACACTACGTTGGCCGAGTCGCGGTCTTCACTCAAGAACACGTCTACCGCAACGGTTATCGGTTCTTCTACAGATATGGCCAGCCCACTGCCACTTCAGCTTGCTAATTCTCTGTGCTATGTCAGTTACTTAGGTTCTCTGTCGGATACATCATTACGGATTTTATCCTCCATTGCTCGCTGAGCGACTTTAAACTGGTAGACCAGCCGCACTGTTAGTGTCCACGTCTCGGCACCGTAACGTTCGTTTTCATAAATTGCGGGATGGGTGAAGAGAAGACCTGACGTAGTTTTCCAAATTCTGCCCAGCCCAACTGGACCCTTCTCTTGGCCTCCTTCTCAAAGTTATTTTTACCTATTTGAAGGATCTACCCGAGGTAGGTATACTCAGAAACAACTTCAAGAAGATGACCATTCACAGCAATAGGTCTCAGATCAATGTGGTCATTGAACATGACTTTAGTTTAATCCAAATTCATGCTGAGACCTTCGCTTTCTGACGCGGATGCTAGGTTGTCCAGCATTTATTACAGCTCCTCTAGCGACTCCGCCATCAAGACTAGTTATGTCGTCTGCGAATTACAAGTGCGAGATGAAATCGCCGTTTATAATAATGCCCTTACCTTTCCAGTCCAACGTCTTAAACAAATCTTCAAATGCACTTGTGAACAGTTTCAGAGATAATTAACGTCTCCTTATCTCACCCCTCGGCGCAATTGGATTGGTTCAGACTGTTTGTCCTGTACACACATAAACGCAGATTCGTCCAAGAATCTCAACACTGCGATATACCGATGGTCTACTTGGCATCGCTGTAAGGATTCCAAAACAGGTTTAGACGGAATCGAAGGTCTTATACTCTTTGTACTTCTGTATAATCCTCCTTACTGTGTGAATGTGGTCCAGACGGTGCTATACCGCAAACCCCGGCCTGCTCTGGAGGCTCGAACTCGTCAAGTCTTATGGCAAGATGATTCGTGATTACCCTGGAGACCAGCTTATAGACATGGCTTAGGAGAGAAATGGGTCTGTAGTTTTTAAGAAGGGTTTTGTCTCCCTTCTTAAAGAACAATACCACTTTTGTCCCATGCCACGCCTTTGGAGTTTTCCCACAGTGTATGATGGAAATAAATAGGTTTCGAAGCTCCTTGATAACAGGGACTCTTCTTGCCTTCAGAAACTCTGACGTAATTCCATCTTCACCGGGGATTTTTTCCATTTTTAAGCTGCCTTATGCATACACGATCTCATTCTCGCTGATTTCTGGCAGTTCGTCGGTATAGTGGCGTGTCAGTGTGGCTCTTAAATCACAGCTGACACGCTGCGGTTGAGGGACATGTGCGGCGTAAAGTCGCCCATAGAAGTCCTCTCTCATCTCAGCAAAAATCTCCGACTTCGACAACACGGCCCTGCCCTCATATGTTGTGAGCTTCTTCAGGTTGCTCCTTCCAAGCTGCTGAGTGAATACTTTGGACCCACGGTTTTGCTCTATCGCCTGCTCAATTAGGCGTGTGTTAGAGCTCCGGAGGTCACGCCGAACACTACGGGTTCCTCTGATCAGTTCTGCACGATATACCTATTATATTATTATACCTACGACACTAACTGCCATGGAATACAATGGTTATGTAGGTACACGTATACTTACCTAAGCTAAGTTTAATGTTCCGCTATCGGTCACACTTAATCGACCAACGTATTCGTTTTTGAATTGAAAGTTATGGTTAGTGAAATTCAAGGGTGCCTATTACAAAAATAGGTAGACATAAATTGTGGGCTACACCTTACCTTTATTGTCTATATTATCTTCTTCATCCGCACTTAACATCTTTCTGCACCTTGATCGATTCATGGTTTCAGTAATATACACGTGGTTTTAATTAATACGCGTTAAAACTATGTTACAAGTCCACAACACGTTGTTTGTAAACAGACTATAATTGTATTTTCCATAGAAAAAACATTGAAATTACCTTAAAACAGGTGGTGCGTTATAGGTAAAATAACGATATTATGCAATAAATTTATTTTTGCGTAAGAGCTCGTACACTGTTATTCGCGGGGACCGTCGAAATGTAACGTTACGTGTCATATTCTCATAAATGAAGGTTGATGGGCGATTTTGTATGGACCCCGTCCCAACCCTCCAACAGTCACGGGATGCATGGCATTATGTTTAAATAGAAACCAAAACTTTAGTTGCAAAATAAATGGGGATTTTTCAATTAAAAATAACTATCAAGAGCAAGCAAGGCAAGTGTTAATTTTTAAACAAATTCCATACGATACGCTACGACTATGATTTTTCAAGAAAACCCCATACATAGGGCGATCGCCGTCGTAATAAAAATTCGTCATGTTGCCAAGATCTATAAACTGAGATATGTTTCATTTCTGTTGGTGGGTGGAGACATTTTTGCCAATCGTCCTTTATAGATTTATTAAATTATATCAATGCTTTTGTTTCGACACTTTTTTTATGGGATCCCAGACCAAGAGATATTTGCAATCTCAAAACTGCAAATCCGTTGCAACGAATCGGTCATTGGTAGGTTTTTACCACAATATCGACGAATCAAAAAGATCCTTCTTTGGACGGATTTGACGGATTCGGTCTTTTTGGATTCGTAAAGCTTCCGATTCCGCTGAAGACGGTATTTAACATCAATATGTTTGAATCACTGTATTTGTTACTTGTTGATGGTAATACGAAGAACAAGGTATAAATAAAACAAAATAAAACATTTTCCTTAAACCTAAGTTTATATTTGAATTTATGGCTATGCTTAAAAAGTGAATAAATATTTCTGTATTCTACAATTGTCATATTACTATTGAATGGTACATACTAATAAATGGTAAATATTGAGTAAGATGAGGTAATTCATATTTACTGACGATACAATAAATGTTATACAATTAAAAACTTTTGTGTTTTTGTTTTGTGATCTGAGAAGGTGAGCCGAAGTAATAGCAATTTCTTGCAGCTATTTAAACATTCTACTTAAATTATTATGTACTCATCAAATAAAACAAGTTAAATTGTACCAACACCTTTGAGAGAGATTTATTTTCTATAAATTCTATTTTATTGGTATGAACCTTAAACGTGTCCTAATGTTGCATCCGCTATAATGAAATCGCCCTTTAATTACCCGCAACGACTTTCAAAGTCTAAATGACGTCCGTTATCTTGGATCAAAAACAGATGACGGATTCCATTTTCGGTGACCAAAAACTCAAAAATAGGTACAATGACGATTATTGGAGTCAACTGATACCTTCCAACTTGGGTTCAAAAACCTCGATAGCGGATTTGCTTTTCTCGTTCCTGAAAGCCCTTGGACGATTCTAATGACGACTTTTAATATTAAAGACGATGACGGATATGGTTGTTTTCGTGACCGAATTCACCTAAAACTAAGCTGAGAATGATTTACCACAAGGATAGTGGCCCGAGTGTAAGATTCAACGAAAGGTTCAGTTATCTCAAACCCGTAAATTTTTGATCCAAAATCTGATGACGGATTAGTTCATATCGTTTCTTAAAACAATTCCCACGATGATATTTTATTTTTAAACATTTGTCACCAGCCATCTGAGGTCCAAGAACTTATGACGAATTCGGTTTTTTCGAGTATAATATGTAACAACAACATATTGAAAAGTAAATAAATTCCATCGAGCACTTTAAATAAAAACCCCGTGAATTTGTTCATCAAGCGTCGTTAGAACATGGACTAATAAAAACGACGACAAGATCGTGTTACACTAAACCAAGCACAGGGCCTCTATTCAACACGCTAAAAACAATATCGTTTTTGACTTGTTATCGTATTGTTTACGTTCTGATAGTTCTTATTTACTTGACAGTAATGGCGGCCGAGTTAAAAACAATACCATAGTAGGTCAAATACGATTTGTATTTTAACGTTTTAAACACCCATGTCCGGTCATCTCTTGCCGAAACAACGTAGCGCCGACTGCCTTCTCCAACCATAGGTCGCCCGACGGGAGGATCGCCCCTATAGTACGGTTACCATAAGGGGCGTCCTCCAGGTCGGTTTTCCATCGGTCCCGCAGTCGACGCTCCGTCATTCCGTGTGTCTCCTCTACCTCCTCATTTAATCATCGTTTGAGATCAGCTGCTCTCTCTCTCTCTTAATTTAAGAGCTTTGCTCTTGTTGGCGGAGTAATTTCCAGTCTTCACTCCTCTCTGCCAGCTCCTTGACCCCTTTATGTTACGACACGAAATGCACCTTCTCCTTGATTTGGTCCATGTAGCTTCTTCTTGGTCTTCCTCTGCCTGTCCTGCCTTCAATCTTCCCTTCTATAATGTTTTTGATCAGCATGTCGTACCTCAATAAATGGCCAATCATCCTTCCTCTTCTGTTCTCTAAAATGTCCAATATCTTTCTTTTCTCCTTTAGCCTTTGCTTTGCTTTTTGCTCTTTAATCTAGACTTTAATCTAAGTATTACTCCGAATATATAATTATTAGGAACAAATTGGATAATTGCGGAGAATAAGCGCCACAAGACCTACGTCAAAAGCCCCAACTAGAATAATTTGATATATAAATGTCGCTAAAACGTTCGCAGCGTTTGCAATTTTGCATCATTGCTATTACTTGTGTCATTGTCCTACCGAACAGCTTTGAGCCATTGTGTTGAATTCGAGACATTCACGTTGTGATTATTATTATGACATTCGAAATCACAATCGACATTCGATTTCAATATCTAAGCTAGCGGGTTAAATGTTCAGCATGTGCACGTATGGGCAAATATTTGTGTGCTGAGTGGGAGTATTCGCTCCTGAGTCTTGGAATGTGAATTCCTTTATTAAAATGTTTACCTATTTTAGTACCTATAGCACAAGCCTAGAGCTCAGCGAAGGACTAGGTCAATTGGTTTAATTTAAATCATAACTAATTAAATTTAAATTAATTTAAATTACATACATACATACATACATACTAATCTCACGCCTTCGTTCCCAGAGTGGGGTAGGCAGAGCTACAGAATTACAAACATCTCTAAAAACTTGTTGATAATTCTATAACCACAATTTGCACAATTAGGCTAAGATGTTTACCAGCGTATTAGTGACAGGCTGCAAGCCCATCGCCTAACAGTACGAGTACTACAAGCCTTTATTCCCTTAGTTGTCTCTTACGACATCCACGGGAAGACATGGAGTGGCACTATTCTAACTCGGCAACCACACGAGGCTAATTTTAATTTGTTCTAACAATGTCATCTATTGTGTTAGTTTTGATGCATAAAAATAATATAGGCACAAATAGTCCATAAATTTCAAAATAACATTAATATAAACAGCACTGCCCTCAAAAACTGTCCAAAAATATGCAAAGGTACGCAACGTCGCTCCGCAATGCCAGTGGATTGAGCCTAGCAGAGAGAACCAGACCGTCGACCCCCCGAGCCGCTTTACTCTGAATGTGATCAAATGTGCGCAGTATTCCATATATTTATTTATTTATATAATTTTAATGACTTCCAAATCAATAAAAAACGTGTTCGGCGGTTGACATTTAAACCATCTTAAGTATTTCTCAAATATCAACACATAAATACACTCACGCCTTCATTCCCAGAGTGGGGTAGGCAGAGCTACGGAATTACCAGGGAATTACCAACAACTCCAAAAACTTGATAATTCTTCAACCACATTTTGCGCAATTAGGCTAAGATGTTTATCTACACACATATCATAAGTCCTCTAGCGTTCAAAACCCGTAGGCAATGACCAGCATTACCTGTGGTAGTAGGTGACAGCGATGACAGCTGTTCATTTTGGAAGATGTTCCAAATTTGAATCTCATTACCTTTCAATATTCGATAACGTAATTTCAAAATTACGTTAAAGCTGTCATCGCTGTCACCTACTACCACAGGTAAGGTAATGTTGGTCATTTGCCTTTCGGCTTCTTAGAGTACTTATATGTGTGTAGATAAAGTAATGTACGAGACTCTGCGTAATAGGGTATTTGCCTAACTTTTTATTAGTATTTAAATTGAAGCTTTTTTACCTTCCGAATAGCCTAGTATAAATTGTTTTTTAATATCTTTTTTAAATAAGATGGATATAAATCGCACCATTCGTGGAAGAAAGACGTAAGTGAAAAATAGCTACTTTTCAGGAGGGCAAAAAAACCGATTTACTACTTTGTTAACGGCCGTATATAAATGTTTCATATATCATTGGATAGCAAAAAAATCACTCGACGTTCTCTCTTGCTTCGCTTTACGAATAATTGCTTACTTTGCGAGCAAATCTTAAATATGCACTTTACATTTCACTTCCACGGCATGGTTCACGTATTAGTGTGTGTAATTTTATTTACTTACTTTTGACTCATTTTTCCAACAAAAATCCCCATTCTTAACTATTTTTATGTATTTATGCGGTTCCATTTGGTACAGTAGTTGAAGTTGTAAGTAGGACTTACGCACTTCTTCCTTGAGAATTTGCGATCTATAACGAATCGCAAGTAGAGACACGCGTTTAATATGAGGTAGGAAAAAAAATATTGTAGAAGTAAGACTAATAACTTCTTTTTTCCATAATGTTTATCTTATGAGGAAATAGTGTATTAACATACTAAAAAAATAATTGAATCTTAAATGTTACCAAAACTTACTAACAATGACGAAGTTTAGTTTGAAAGAGTTCCAAACTAATTCCTGGCGATACACAAACTACTACGAAAGTAAAATAAAGATTTTTAAGAGTGTAAAGCCAAATAAAGTGTAAAAAGGGCAATGTGCCGGAGAACTACCAATATAACATCAATATAATAGCGAAACTACAAATTATTGTTTCAAGATTTTACTCAAATAAAATCAATGATAATCATCAGTAAAGCGGGCTACATACCATCAGTTTTAACTGCACAGTTTCAACGGGTCCATATTGGCTCACCTAATTATTTTTACTCATAACGACTCATAAGTCCTAATCATCGCAACTCCTAACGTATTTTTTTCAGCAACTGTTACTTTTTCAGGATTTTTATCAATAAAACCTAACCTAACCTAGTCTTATCTACACATTGAATATTTCAGAACTTCTGAACAGTTTACTGTTCCAGCGGTATAAAAAATTCATTTTCGGAATTCCGATAATAGGAGTTGCAATTTTAGTTGAACTTTGGCGCTCCCAGTTTCAACTGCACAGCCAAACTGTTCAGTTAAAACGTATGTGTATAGGTACTGCGAACTGAACAGTTAAACTGAAGATCTAAGAAATATCTAATCGAAATTTCATTAGATAAAACTGTACAGTTGAAACTGTGCAGTTAAAACTGATGGTGTGTAGCCCGCTAACACAAACAGTAAAACAAACACTACAAAATAAATTATGTTAATCGCGATCCTTGACGTCATAAACTGAAGTTGTCGTTGGACGCAGATTGAGGAAAAAAGTTTGGTAGTGAGGTGGTATGAAGTTATCTTTACATAAACTCTAAATTAAGAGGTTAAGATTAGGAAATTATGATCGGCAATGGGGTGTCATACATAACTCGGAGAGATCGATCGCCGCTCGAAGGCTTAAATAAAATCATTATTGTGTCAAATTAGAGTCGACGCAAGCTAGCTGACAGTGTTATAGCTAGGTAGGTAGGTATATAAGAGAATAATTCGGTACCTATCCTAGCTTCCAGATGGCTGAGATCTAAAAGATATGATCGCCAGAGAGTCATAGTGTGAAATCGTTTAAGCTTAGCAGGTACCTTTTTGAATATTGTAATTATACGTAAGTGTAAGATTGTCTTAATTTTGTAAATAAATTTGTCTTACTTTTGCGCTTAACTCAATCCTACCTCATAACCCAATAACATATGTGCAGTCAAGTACAAAAATATTTATCAAAAGAATCCACTCATAAATATGGTACGAAGTTCTTATTACACAGGAATAAGGTGCATCGGGAAATATTTTTGCGATGTTACGTTCTCCCATATTATTACACTTGCCTGTACCTATACCTTGACTACGGAGGACATGAAGCATGCTGAATATGTACCTAGTTTCCAGATATAAAATAGATACCTAGTTAAATTACACATTAATTTGAAAAAAATCAAAAGACATTAGGTAGATACCATGGTTAGTACCGTGGAACTGCATAGCAGCAGTGGTTCTGGCCTGCAGCAATAGCCCGGTTTGCCTCGTTACATTATTCTAAAATATGATACGGTATTGCTATTATTGCTGGGTATTATGTACCTACTGTTTAGCCTAAAATCTATGGCTCTAAACTGTAGGTATAGCCAAACCTATCATATTTTTGGAATGGTGTGACAGGTAAGATTGGACTGTTGTTGTAGGCCGGGACCTGGAAAATGTGACACATTTGGTTCAAAATTAACAAATGGTTACGATTTTTAACTATTAGTATGTTTAACAACGAGAACGTCAGTCGCCTCTTATGACGTCAATAGATTACCACATCTCCGTTTCATGATAAATGATCAGCCTCGTTCATTTGCGAAATGCTCCGGTCCAGTCCACAGCAGTAAAAAAAATCTGACCAGCACGACCCATTGCCACCTATTAAAAGTACGGATGAGCTTTTTTTACAGGCGTTTTTCAGGTGCCGTGGTGAAGCGCTGAAATGATATGAAACCTTTATGAAACAGATGTTAGATCATGGTTGAAAAACGCCTGTAAAAAAAAGGTTCAGGTTCAAATGGGATTTCCATTTAGAATTTTAGAATTAAACATGGCGGCCATGATGTGATGTTTTTCGGAAAAGTCACCGAAGGTATAGTTTTCGGAGACTCTGGTTTCGAAAATGATATCAAATTTGGAATTCAAGATGGCCGCCCTGCTGTTTTTCGAAAAAGTATCAAGGGTATCATTTTCAGAGTTTTCGGAGCCTGGTTTCGAAAATAATATCAAATTTGGAATTCAAGATGGCCGCCATGACGTTTTTCGAAAAAGTAGCATGGGTACCGTTTTCAGAGTCTTCGGAGACTCTGGTTTCGAAAATAATATTAAATTTGGAATTCAAGATGGCCGCCATGACGTTTTTCGAAAAAGTCGTCATGGGTGTCATTTCCAGAGGTTTCGATGAGTCTGGTTTCGAAAGTGATAATCAAATTTGGAATTCAAGATGGCGGCCACGATGTTTTTCGAAAAAGTCGTCATGGGTGTCATTTCCAGAGGTTTCGGGGACTCTGGTTGCGAAAGTGATAATGAAATTTAGAATTCAAGATGGCGGCCATGATGTTTTTCGAAAAAGTCGTCATGGGTATCATTTTCGGGTAATTCTAAAAAAAGTGGCACCGTAACCTGTCAATGAGTTTTTGAATACAAAGTATGTTAAATGTTCGTTTTACAGAAAAAGTAAAAACATTCATAGATAAGCACAGACCTTTTACATCGAGGCCAAGCCATTTTATTTATTTATTCTCCTAAATTTTGTTAAAAAAAAATGGTAGGTACTATTTTTTACTATAACCTGTCTTGTCCAAATGAGACATGTTTCCGTTTTTTAGAACTTTGAACTATTTGTGTATATTTTATTATATATATTTTAAAATATATTGCAAGAAGAATATTATGACATTCAATTAGTTATGATATGGTTTCAAAAATATATGCTTATATATCAATATTAACACACGACAGTTTGTCCGGTGATGTTTTTACTTTAACCTGTGTGTCCGTGATAGTGTATCTCACTCACATACGGAATATAATAGGCACACCATAATCCTCGATAAACATTCGGCCAGTATGTGGCTCACCACTATACGAAACGGTTGGATACGATCTGTCATACTTTTGTGGAGATTAGTGATCAAATGCAGTAATCTGGAGTTTGTAACGGGTATGTTAACTTTATCTTGTCTCAATTATTTAATGTTAACGGTATGGGACGTAATTAACTAATCATTTGAACGTGGTATTCTGATGTATCTACTTATATTACTAAGAGTGGAACGTTCAAATTATCACCGGTTTAAGAGTAAATGTCTTGTAAATCTACTTTTAACTTTAACCTGTGCAACTTTAACCTGTAACTAGCATAGATTAGGTTAGGCACAGGTTAATGTAACTCTTGGCGGGTTAAAGAGACATATGTGCACTAATGTGCAGGTTAGTGTGACTATTGGCAAGCTAAAGTGAATAACTATTTTAAATAATTTTATTTTAATAACTTGCATATAATTTCCAGGAAAAACTTTACAGATGCTTTATCAAGCAGTACCCATTAATAGTGCTCTACCAAAGTAAATGTAGGGAATTGCTTTTTTAAAGTAATTTGTATTTTAATATAACTCTCTTTAATCTGAAAACTTTTCTCTTCTAACCTGTCTAATGAAACTTTCACCTGCATCTCAATATTTCAACAAGCCATAATTCTTATATTTTCATGTATATTCCGTTCCCTTTTCTAAATATGTAACAATTGGAACACCATGAAGCTTATTTTAAGCAAAGAAGGTAAAAAAACACAACTTTTTTTTTGGAGAAACTTTAACCTGTCCGTGCCACTTTTATTAGAATGACCCTTTCAGAGTTTTCGGAGACTCCGGTTTCGAAAATAATATCAAATTTTTAATTTAACATGGTGGCCATGATTTTTTTCCAAAATGTCGTCATGGGTATCATTTCCATAGTTTTAGGGGATTCTGGTTTCGAAAATAATATCAAATTTGGAATCCATGATGGCAACCACGATGTTTTTCGAAAAAGTCGTCATGGGTGTCATTTCCAGACGTTTCGGGGACTCTGGTTTCGAAAGTGATAATCAAATTTAGAATTCAAGATGGCGGCCATGATGTTTTTCGAAAGTGATAAATGTTTTCGAAAAAGTGTCATGGGTATCATTTCCATAGTTTTCGGGGACTCTGGTTTCGAAAATAATATCAAATTTGGAATTCAAGATGGCCTCCCTGATATTTTTCGAAAAAGTCGTCATGGGTACCATTTCCAGAGTTTTCGGGGACTCTGGTTTCGAAAATGATATTAAATTTGGAATGCAAGATGGCCCCCACGATGGTTTTCGAAAAAGTCGTCATGGGTGTCATTTCCAGAGTTTTCGGGGACTCTGGTTCCGAAGATGATATCAAATTTAGAATTCAAGATGGCAGCCATGAGGTTTTTCGAAAAAGTATCATGGGTATCATTTTCAGAGTTTTCGGAGACTGGTTTCGAAAATAATATCAAATTTGGAATTCAAGATGGCCGCCATGATGTTTTTCGAAAAAGTATCATGGGTATCATTTTCAGAGTTTTCGGAGACTGGTTTCGAAAATAATATCAAATTTGGAATTCAAGATGGCCGCCATGATGTTTTTCGAAAAAGTATCATGGGTATCGTTTTCAGAGTTTTCGGAGACTCTGGTTTCGAAAATAATATTAAATTTGGAATTCAAGATGGCCGCTATGACGTTTTTCGAAAAAGTCGTCATGGGTGTCATTTCCAGAGGTTTCGATGAGTCTGGTTTCGAAAGTGATAATCAAATTTGGAATTCAAGATGGCGGCCACGATTTTTTCCGAAAAAGTTGTCATGGGTGTCATTTCCAGAGGTTTCAGGGACTCTGGTTGCGAAAGTGATAATCAAATTTAGAATTCAAGATGGCGGCTATGATGTTTTTCGAAAAAGTCGTCATGGGTATCATTATCACAGTTTTCGGGGACTCTGGTTCCGAAGACGATATCAAATTTAGAATTCAAGACGGCGGCCATGATGTTTTTCGAAAAAGTCGTCATGTGTATCATTTCCAGAGTTTTCGGGGATTCTGGTTCCGAAGATGATATCACATTTAGAATTCAAGATGGCGACCATGATGTTTTCGGAAATTCTGATGGTTGCCATGATGTTTTTCGAAAGTGATAATCAAATTTGGAATTCAAGATGGTGGCCATGATGTTTTCGAAAAAGTATCTTGGGTATCATTTTCAGAGTTTTCGGAGACTCCGGTTTCGAAAATAATATCAAATTTTTAATTCAAGATGGTGGCCATGTTTTTTTTCTAAAATGTCACCATGGGTATCATTTCCATAGTTTTCGGGGATTCTGGTTTCGAAAATAATATCAAATTTGGAATACAAGATGGCAACCACGATGTTTTTCGAAAAAGTCGTCATGGGTGTCATTTCCAGAGGTTTCGGGGACTCTGGTTTCGAAAGTAATAATCAAATTTGGAATTCAAGATACCCCCACGATGTTTTTCGAAAAAGTCGTCATGGGTGTTATTTCCAGAGGTTTCGGTGACTCTGGTTTCGAAAATGATATCAAATTTGGAATTTTATAGTCACCAATAAGCCTTATATCGTGTTGACAGATCGATCTCATCGCCGGGCTGTGCTCGTCGACGTCACCATCCCGTATGACGAGAACCTTGTGAAAGCTGAGAAGGACAAGCTCAGCAAGTAGGTACCTTGACTTTGCTTACGAGGTGACCGCCATATGGGATGTTGACCCGACGATCACTGTCCTGATAGAGGTTTTTGCGAATCGTCTCATAGCGAATAATTTCGAGAGAGATTAAGAGACTCTCGCTAGATGACTGGATCAAGGGAAGCAGTAAGTACTCCTGTACACAGTAGCGACACGTCAGTGACACGGTGCAGTGGTAGCTCCCGTTATTAAGCTTAAAATACTTTGCAAAATGTCGAAAATCGACGGTGAATACCTTAAAAACTTATTAATAAGTGCAATAAAACCATTAGAACAAAAGCTAAGTGCAGTGATAGCAAAATTAGACGAAATGAGCGACGAAATTCGTGAAATTAAATCCGTTATCTTTATTAAAAACCAAGAGTGTCCTCAAACACTGGAGACAAAACGAGACAACAACAGCGCCACCTCAACGCCCGTGCAATCAAGCAGTGCAGTGACACCAAATAGTTGTCCCGCTCCGACGCAGGCGCAACCAAGACCCAAGCGCGCCACTGCCGTGCGTACGAAAGAGAAGCTTGTATCAAAACCGAAGCAAGTACATTTAGCGCGTCGAACCGGCCAGCCACCCAAACCAGAGCCGTCGCAATTAACTACCGCAGTTTCAAATTTAAAAGTAACAGAAAAAAACGAATCGTTGGATCAAGATAGTATCCGACTCATGTACCCTCTAGAGGTGGAATCAATCACACCAGAAGAAGCTCCGGTGGGAAGCCTAACCGAAAATGAGTGGCAGAGTGCTCGAAAACCCAGGCGCCGGTCCTTTAAACCCGCCACCGTAATAAAAGGAACTGCACAAAACACAAAAATACAGGGAGTCCAGGTGCAAAAATATCTCCATGCCTGCTTCTTCAAAAAAGGGACCACAGCAACCCACATAATTGACCACCTAAATAGCATTCATGAAGGCTATGAGTACCAAGCTGAACAAATTACGTCAAAGCGAGACACCTACACGTCATTTAAAATTGGCATTCCCGATGCAGTGTTCGAAAAATTCCTTTCAACGTCAGTCTGGCCCGTAAACATAAGTATCTCCGAATGGAAACCCTTTCTACGCCCGCGTCCCAGGGAGAACGGAAGCCAGACAGCCCGCGACGTCCCTGACGACTCACACTAATGACGAACTATTGTTGACCATCCTTCATCAAAATATAAACCGTCTTGAAAACAAGACATACAAACTCGAGTGTGAGATCGCCCTACGTGACCCTGTTGGCGTATTATGTTTGACCGAGCATTGGCTAAATGCTGCGCAGATTACCTCCGTAAATATCCAGAACTACAGTCTCCGTGCCCAGTTCTCAAGATCCTCACATAGAGGGGGTGGTGCCTGTATTTATGTGAGACATGAGATCATCACCATTGAACGCCGTGAAGTCACCGATTTGTCAGTGGAAATGCACTTTGAGACCTGCAGTGTTGAGTGTATCGGTCTTGACCTGATTGTGGTGTGTATCTACAGGCCCCCGAGCGGTGATGTACCTCTATTCTTTTCTAAACTTAACGAACTATGTAACTTGCAGGCTTTAAACAAATATAAAGTAGTACTAGTTGGAGATTTCAACTTTGATTTCCTTGTAAAAGACAGTAATATAAAGACCTTAATTAACATTGCAAAACAATTTGGACTAAAACAATTAATTGACTTGCCTACTAGAATTACTAACACATCCAAAACTTGTCTTGACCATGTATATACGAACCTATCTAGGTTCGAAACAAAAAATGTATCTTGTGTTGATATGCAATTGTCGGACCATCTAAGCGTAGCGGTTGTTGTCGTTATAAATAACTGTAGCATAGATAATACTTCCATTAAAAAACGATCTTTTTAAAGTACTAACATAAGTAACTTCACCTTAAATTTAAATGAATACAATTGGAACAAACTGCTGATTAAATATAGTTGTTGTCCCAGCAAGCAAATTGAGTTTGTCCTTAATGTAATAAAGCATTACTTTGATATTAATTTCCCATTAAAAAAATATCCTGTGCGGAAACATGTAAATGTGTGGGTCAATGGTAACGTTCGTCACTTGCGACATAAAATCCGGCTACTTAAACTTAGGTTATCCCAGGGCCAGGACGACGCCGAGTTATTTGCGATCTTATTGCAACTCGAATCCCAGTACTCGTCCTTGTTAAAAAGCACAAGAAGCGAGTTCATTAATAACTTAATATCAAGTAGTAATAACAAAAACATGTGTCGTATTGTGTGGCGCGTCATTGCATCCGAGACATGTAGGAAAAATAGCGGGAACAGTGCGCTGGACGTGCTCGTGAGCAGGTCGCCGGGAGACTGCGAGGCCGCGCGCGCCGCCGCCGCTGCCGATCAGCTGAATCGCTATTACATAACAGCTAATGATAACAATGAGAAACCTCGCATCGATGATGCGCTTCAATATCTCGAACATTATTTACAATCAACGATTCCCAAATTCCATTTTAAACCATTTAACCTAAATGAAATTCTAGCAACTTTTCGAGATATAAAACAAAAAGGGTCCAAGGATATAAATGATATGTCTACTTATATTCTAAATTACCTACCTCCAATAGTAGTTTCCCTATTGTTGAAACTGTTTAACGACTGCGTAATAAGGGGTGTATATCCGGACCCTCTTAAGATAATTAAGGTGCAACCTATTTACAAGGGAAAAGGAGAAATGCACCTACCTAAGTTTTACCGACCTATTTCCTTGATACCGATCATTTCTAAAGTGTTTGAGCGTTTAATTAGCAAAAGAATAATAGACTATCTAACTTCTCACAATATATTAAATGCACAACAATATGCCTACCAGTCGGGGCGCTCCACGGTGCACGCTGCGCGTGACGTGGTGGCGCGGGTGCTCGCGCACCTGGAGCGCGGGAGGCGGGTGGCTGCCATCTTCTGTGACCTCTCTCGGGCCTTCGAGATGGTTGATCACTCGCTACTCCTCCGGAAAATGGCGCGTTACGGTATGGGGTGCAGTTTTCTCGAAACGATTAAATCATTTTTGGGCAATCGAAGGCAATGTACATACGTGCGAAATTCCAAGTCTAACCTTGAGAAGCTAACTGACTGTGCGGTCCCTCAGGGATCAACAGTCGGAAACTACCTATTTCTATTACTTGTAAATGACATCACCGCAGCATGTGCTGGCCCGGAGTATGTAATGTTCGCTGACGACACTTGTATTATAGTCAACGCAGATAATATATTGAACCTTAAACACAGCTTAACTCAAGCTATTGAGAATCTGTCGTCCTGGTTTTCAGCTAACGGTTTGCTGCTAAATGTTTCGAAAACTAACCTAATCCACTTTCGGCTGCGTAGAGATCATGACGATGAATTAAATATATTGTCAAACAACATAGGAATACCTCAAGTTGACCAAGTGAGCTATTTAGGGTTTAAAATTGATGCGGGCCTCACGTGGGCGCATCATATTGATATGACCCGTGACAAGTTGAGCTCGGCGTCCTATGCACTGTCAAGGCTAGCCCCGTCTTTATCAATTGAAAATTTAAAAAAAGCGTACTACGGCTACTTTCACTCCATATTGATATATGGTATCGATCTTTGGGCTACTGCGGCAGATCGTGAAAATGTATTCAAAATCCAAAAACGGGCTATTCGAATAATCTATTATATAAAATGCTAAGCTGATTGTTGATATATCAACGCACAGCCCAGACCGCTGGACCTAGAGACTTGAAATTTTGCACATAGATACCTTATATAGTGTAGAGATCCACTAAGGAAGGATTTTTGGAAATTCCACCCCTAAGGGGGTAAAATAGGGGAAAAACATTTGTATGAAAGTCCGTCAGTTTTGAAGTTAGACGCTTCAAATTTTGCGTTTAGGTTGGCGATTGAATTATAACTTATACGTGTCTCAGCGTTTATGGTAATTTCAACCCACGCACAGCCCAAACCTTAGGACCTAGAGACTTGACATTTTGCACATAGATACCTTATATAGTGTAAAGATCCACTAAGGAAGGATTTTTGGAAATTCCACCCCTAAGGGGATGAACATTTGTATGAAAGTCCGTCAGTTTTAGTTTAAGTTAGACTATTCAAATTTTGTGTTTAGGTTGAAAATTGAAAATTAATTTATACGGGTTTCAGCGTTTTTGATAATTTCATCCCCGAAGGGATGGAAAGGGGTAAAACTGACTGACTGATTGATCAACGCACAGCCTAAACCGCTGGACCTAGGGACTTGAAATTTGAAGGGAATATTCCTTGGGTACCCTAAGGGTACACTAAGAAAGGATTTTTGGAAATTCATCCCCTAAAGGGTTAAAATAGGGGGTAGAAATTTGTATAGGAGATTAGTTATTTTTAAAGTAAGCAATTTGGAAATTGGTATTTAGGCTACTGTTTATTAATAAAAAATACTTCTTTCAGCGATTTAGAAAAAACTACCCCTAAGGGGGGTAAAAGGGAGTTTTAGTTTGTTCCTCCTTCACGCTGCAATGGCGCTGGATGGATTTGGATGAAATTTAGAATGAAGATAGCTTATACCCTGGATTAACACATAGGAAAATCCCATCCCGGAAAATTTAAAGGTTCCCGAGGGAATAACGACAATATCATTGGTGTTTTTTAAAAAGTCATCATGGGTGTCGTTTTCTTAGGTTGCTGGTTGTGGATTTCGAAAATGATATCAAATTTGGGATTCAAAATGGCCGCCATGATGTTTATTGAAAAAGTCGTCATTGGTATAATTTTCTTACATTTTGGGGACGCAGATTATGAAAATGATGTCAAATTTAGAATTCAAGGTGGCGGCAATGATGTTTTTTGAAAAAGTTGTCACGGGTAACATTTTCTTAGTTTTTGGGGACGCAAATAATTACTAATATAGAATAATATTAGTAATTATTTGACAAAATTGCGCAATTGAATAATTCATTTCTCCTATGGCTTTTGCCATGCAGTGTGACAACATGAGACAGGCTTTGTACCTTCATTCAGTTTTGTTAGTCTATATCAAAAGGAGCGGTGTCAGATTGAAGTTGTCAGAGTTGACATATCCAGATATTAACATTTTTTCCGCTTTTTCAATACTATTCACTATTCACGGCGTATTAATTCTACGGCTGTTATTTAATATTAGGGCGGTTATTATGATCACTTGAAAATAATTACGGACAGGCATTTAATTTTTCGGCGAATTGGTCGGTTATTTAATTCTAAAATGTCATTTCAAACAATACTCAAGGGTTAAAAAAACCTATCGATAGGTATACATAATATTGATGTAGAAAGAAAATCCATACTAATATTATAAACGTGAAAGTAATTATGTCTGTCGTCTGTCTGTTTGTTATGCATTCAAGGATAAACCGCGGAACTGAATTAGATTAATTTTGTATCTCGAAAATCACCCCTAAGGGGGTGAGATTTGGGATGGTAGTTTGTATGACAATTTGGTCATTTATGTTAATGTTTTTAGTTGGAAACGTGGTAATTGGTGTTAAAGCTACTGTTTAATACTGTTTAACATTAAAAAATCTTTCAGTGATTTCGGTAAAACTCCCCCTTAAGGCGATAAATGGGGAGTAGAAATTTGTATGAGAGATATCGAAATGGCTACATTAGGAAATTGATATTTAGGCTACTGTTTATAAATAAAATATACTGCTTTCAGCGATTTAGAAAAACCTACCCCTAAGGGGGTAAAAGGGGGTTTTAGTTAGTTACTCCTTAACGCTGCAACGGCTAGATGGATTAGGATGAAATTTAAAATGGAGGTAGCACCCTGGATTAATACATAGAAAAATCCCATCCTGGAAAAATTAAAAGTTCCCGAGGGAATAACGATAATGTTTGGTGTTTTTTGAAAAAGTCATCATGGGTGTCATTTTCTTAGGTTGCGTTGACGCAGATTTCGAAAATGATATCAAATTTGGAATTCAAAATGGCCGTCATGATGTTTATTGAAAAAGTCGTCATTGGTATCATTTTCTTACATTTTGTTGACGCAGATTATGAAAATTATGTCAAAGTTAGAATTCAAGATGGAGGCCATGATCTTTTTTAAAAAGTGGACATAAATGTCATTTTCTTAGATTTTGAGGACGCAGATTTCGAAAATGATGTGAAAGTATAGGTAGACATTCAAAATGGCAATCAATTATATATGTCGTCTGTCTGTTTGTTACGCTTTCACGGATTAACCGCGGAACCGAATGTGATTAATGGGCATTGGGTAAATTTGTTTGAAGAATATTGTCTTTTTTTTTCAGCGGCCACGGATGATGTTTGGGAGTTCCACCATTTATAATGATAGATACCTACATTATAATTCGTATTAAGACTCATAATATAATATATGTAATATTGAACTATGATGGATATTTTTAGAGTAACCAAACTATCATGGGAGGGATGGTGCTTTGAGACGGCGAATTTAGACAGATTCTCATCTACCGGTGATAACTAGGGGCACACCAGCGGATAAAATAAATGCATTTCGGCATCTACGATATGAGTATATAAATATAAAAAATATACCTCACTAAAAATATGCCAGGAACTACGAGTACACCATGATACACAGTCGGGGCAATATATGCGGCAGCTCTACAAAAAATTGGCGAAGATCGTATGGCGAGAGATAGTAACGATTTGAATACATTAAACCGCGAATTCTGTAATATTGTATAAAACACAGATGATCTAAAAAATAACGTGTACCCCGATCTAAAAAACAATATAAAGAATAGAGAATGTTTGTGCGAGAGGGCGATATTAGCACCCACAAACGAAATTGTCGGGCGGATAAATATAAAAATATGTCTCATGTAGAAGGCGATGTTGTGGAGTATCTCTTGGTAGACAATGTCATAGACAAAGAGCAAGTCACGTCCTACCCTTAGAGTTCCTGAACTCTTTCGAGGTATCGGGAGTGCCCTCCCGTAAGAGTTAATGGTTAAAGTTGATGTCCCGGTAAATTTCGAGCTCAATATTACATGTGTTTGGAAGATCATTCTTGCCAGGGAGGACGTCAAACTATAGAATTACTTAAACCTATTAATTTACTTAACTGCGATAAACGAGTTCTACGCGGACGAAGTCGCGGGCAAAAGCTAGTCGCTAATAAACCTTTTGACTACCCTGCACAGAACCTTTTTAGAGAACATAGAATACTAACACTACCAAGTGTCTACATTCTGGAGGCTTGTCTATTCGTGAGGTCGAATCTTGACTCGTACAGGACTCGAGCCCAGCAGCACGGCAGGAACACGCGCGGTCAGCACTTGCTGGTGATCCCATCGCGGCGACTGGCAAAGGCTCGTAAATCACTCGACGTAGTAGGCCCTAAGCTATATAACGCTCTCCCGTCAAACATTAAAAACGCATCAAGTGACGCATTATTTAAAAATAAATTGAAAAACATCTTGCTACAGATGGCGTGTTATTCAATTGACGAATTTGTCAATGACATCAAATCATTGACCCAAACATAGACAATAATCTACTACTAAGTTTGTACACCACTTAATTATAAGAACAATGTTAAATGTATACTTAGCTGGATTTAACCTAATTATAATAATAATGTATACTTACCTAAATTTAAAGAAAAATGTTTATCTATTAAGCAATAATTTAATATCTCAATAATTAATTGTATTATAAAAATTTGACGTGTAAAATGTACCATTTTATCAATAAATGCTTGAATCTTGAATCTTGAATCTCGACACTGCACGTATGGTGAGGTTCCTCTCTCTGCAGCCCTAACCGCCGGTAACTTGAGCCCTGCCCCGCTGCTGGCGGCGCTCGTAGGTTAGAATTTTAATAATGCCCTTTTTTGTATCAATTAATATTTTAATTTTACTTTTATACCTACTTAAAAAAACGTGATTTACAGAAAATAAAAGGGATGTCTAAAATTAATTAAAATATGTTTTATATGACACGTCGCCTAAAATATATTTTTTAATTATTTGTACTAAGACGGGTGTACTGATTAAAGGGTAAATGCGTATTTTTTTGTAATGGAACTACAACCAACGCTTTAAAACTGTCTTGCGCTCTTTTATAGTAGGTATAAAAGTTCCTTAACTAACTATTTATACTTAGGTACTTTTACCCCTCAGTCGGAATAGCCCCGCCAGAACTTAGGCACGAATAACAAAAAAAGCGACGTAAGGTGAGGTTATGGCGCAGGCGTGACATTTTAAAAAGAAAGAAAAAATGTTTATTCAGACATCTAATAAAAGGATGAAACAACTACTAAATAAAAAGAGATAAAAAACATATGGCTGACCTAATGCCAGGCGTCATGAAATGGTCCCAGCTCAGCATGTTGCCGGCGGTAAAACCAGCGCTGGTCTTCCGCAGGGACCATTTAGTGCCCCGTGCGAGCCACCTTGTGACCATTTTGTATGAGCAGTGCGGCTAGCAAAAGTTGCCCGCGACTTGTTTGTCACTCGGAGCTCCCTTTCTATCTAAGGTCTGTTCCAATAGACTTGTCTTAATTAGTAAACAATTTTCTAACCAAAAAAAAAACTTTTTTGGCTGAAACAGCTATTTTAAATAAAATAAAGCAATCTCAGACAATACATTGCCCTAATGATGTCCAAATTGTTTTCTCGTTTTGCATTATTTACGATAAAAGAGCTGTTTCAGTAAAAAAAATGCATTTTGAGGTTAGAAAGTTGTTACTAAATAAGACAAGTCTATTGGAACAGACTTTAGTCAGTAACGATAGAGCCGCACTGCGCCTCTATTCTAGGCAGTGAAAACAATATCGTATTTGATCTGATACTGTCAACTAAATAAGAGCAATCATCACGTTGACAATACGATAACAGATCAAACATGATATGGTTTGCCGTGAGAGACAAGCGAGAAAAAACAACTTGTGCTACCCGTGCAGACGGCGCCGCTTGATAACTTGCTCGTACAAAAAGTCGCGTCTTACGTCGCTTCTGTGTAACACGAGCCTTATAAGTTTACGAAGAGGTTGTGGTCACTATCATAAAGTAGTCATTGCTGGTGCTGCGGCGCGGCCCCGCGCGTCTGCTGTCGCCGCGGCCGCTGGAGTCCGGCGCCGTGGCTGTACACCTCTGGGGACAGAGAATGGTTGCGAGATGTTTTACGAGTCAGGATTTAAGATTAAGGTTCAAGAATTTGACATTAGTTGCCATCAAATTTTTGTAACACATGGGATGGGTGGTTTGCACGAAAATAAACTTTCGGTTTTTTTTAAGAGTCATAACTCGTATGATTGTCGCACGCACACGTGGAGGGAAACGCGCGAAATGACGTCACGACTCACGCCCAGAACAATTGATCCACATGGCTCACGTGTGTACCGTGCGTGCGCGAGCCGAATCTGTTACCCTCCCCAACAACGACGTGGAGGGAGAATCACTGGGTTTTAGTGGGTATTTTGGTAACTCTCGGTAAGTTGTCCCAAATAACCAGCATTTTCCTAGTGTAAAAAAAAGGCTTTAGAGCATTTTCTTTTCAAAGTTTTGCAATGCCACGATGCCCGGGCTAGCTGTTGGAATAACCTTTATAGTTCCTACTTACCCTCGTACTCGACTTCCGGAGGCAAATCCATCGGAGGCTGGGACATTATATTCTCAGCCATTTCATTTGGATTTACTGAAACCAAAATATATTATACTAAGTAAAAAAATTGCGACATAGCCCGAAGAATAGCCACACTTAAGTGGCAGTGGGCGGGGCACATTGCTCGCAGGACTGACGGCCGATGGGGCCAGAAGGTTCTTGAGTGGCGTCCGCGGACCGGGAGACGAGCTGTAGGTAGGCCTCCAACAAGATGGAGTGACGACCTTGTAAGGACCGCGGGAACGCGGTGGATGCGAAAAGCACAAGACCGGTCTGAGTGGAGAGCCTTGGGGGAGGCCTATGTCCAGCAGTGGGCGTCTTTCGGCTGACATGATGATGATGATGATGAAAAAAATTGGCCGAAAGGGACTCGGGCCCATACCATCCCATACTCGGAAATAAAGAGAGATAAGTTGAATGCCTATCAGGAAATTATATTGTAACAGGAAATTATATTGTAACAGGAAATTATATTGTAAATAATGTAGTTACACAAATAAATATTGAAAAAAGGTCAAGCGGGCGGGAACCCAACTCATGGGCTCCCGCTGATTTAATTCCAAATAGAATTATAATCGGATTATAATAAAACCTACTGTGTGGCGGTAAGGAACCATCGGTGCGCGAGTCTTTGGTAACTTATTTGTTTAATTAAATGTGTGTTCACTTTGTATACCTTGTGCCCTGCAGCGGCGGCAGATGTGGATCACGGCGAAAATAACTATCAGGATGACGACGCACGAGCCCGCTATCAACATATTTTTGACCCATTCATCTGTGAAGTAAATATAGTTTTTTTTTATACTCTCATGTCAGTTACTTTGGATCCGTGATACGAGTAGGGAAGGGTCTCAGCCAGTCTAAAGACCCCAGTGGCAGAACTATCATAAACTCGTAAACCCAAAATCCTGTCTTGCAAAGTTTGCTTCGGGGTTTGGGCGGACATCTTGTAAGTTCGAGCCTGCCGAGAACTAATTTCCATCATGAGTTGCTACCTAACATACTAACCGATGGTGACCTATACACAAAGCGATGTAACTCAAAGTTACTTAAAACAAAGTTCTTATTAGTTTAATTTTAAGCTAACGGGGACATAGGCCCCGGCATACGTGAAGGCTAGTAAAATCTGAGACCCACTACTAGACATTGCATTCTCAAGACTACAATCTCAAGACTTAAATTATAAGACTGCAAATGCGTTGCCAACCCTGATGACTAAGATGGATTGCCTCCATTGAAAATACTGCTGCTTGGCGGTAGGGTAAGGGTGACTATCCACCGAGATGTGCGAGGTAGCGGAGAGTGTGTACTGCCTTTTTGCCGAATTATGTTTCGTCAAATTTCATTTGGCAACCAACTTTTCGCCGAAGTTTTATTTGGCAAACCAATCCTGGGCATAATTTTACATCGTATTTTTTTTATTTCGCTCCATTTTTTTACTGCAATATTTTAATACGTCAAATTTTTATGTGGTAAATAATTGTGTAGCAAATGATTTGCTAAGGCAAATAACAAACTTTTTTATGACCCTAAAAACCAAACTTCTCCCAGAGATAGGTTAGGTAGGTTAGGGTTTTTTTTATGACCCTAAAAACGAAACTGCTCCCAGAGATAGGTAGGTTAGGGTTATTTTTAAATGAAGGTATGCCAATAAATACATTTGACGAAAACATAATTGACATCTTAAAATAATACCAGGTAATAATTTGTCTAACAATAATTCTGGGGACCTAGTTCAAGTGAAAAAGGGTATATGTCTAGTAGTCTCCGCATATGACTTACACCCTTTTTTATTATTAGCAAAGTTGACTTAAGCCGTTTTTCACTAGGATCCCAGAATTTATCAAATCATTAGTTGGGAAATGATATCAGTGCGAAACGTTGAGTTGGGAAATAAAAATTTGCCTAAATAAAAATATGAGATTCGTAGTTTGGGGAGTTAAGAATTTGCTAAATAATTTTCGTCGAAACATTACTAAACCAGCGGAGAGGTGTGCAAGGAAAAATACCACCAATAGAGAGCTACGCTGAGCGAAGTAAGGTTAGGTTAGGTCAAGAATTAAGTAATTCTATATTGGTGGATGTTTTCTTCCCGCACCGTTCCGCCATCTCGCACAGCTCTGGTAGATACTCACGCTAAAAAATAAGATGGTGGAAGCGATCCGGACGGACACCCCACTATGTCCAACCGCCGCAGAACCGTGCCGTTTGTAAACGTCAAATTAAAAATAAGTGTCAGGTCAAAACCCCAAATTAATATCAACCGGGTATAGGGTACCTAAGTATATTAAACAAATAGATTTCGGGACCATTACGGAACTATATCTAAGTGACGTAATCAATCAAATAAGAAAAAACTTTTTTTGTACAGTGCTCAAAAAGTGGCCAGTTTTTGTAGCTGTATATCGTGCGGAAAGTTGGATTTTTCTCACTAGGGCGTTTTACTTTTCACTGTGATTTTTTATGAGACACAAAGAATTAAGTAAAATTGTCTCTTTTAATTACAGTATTATTCTTGTTTCATCGAAATTTTTCGCAAATGTATTAAAAAACGTCGTTTGATACACGTGCGGAAATATCATTTCACTCATTCATTGCACTCGTTGCAACTCGGGCCAAGATACCTCGCTGAAATGACTATGATGTACTATTTAGAATTTAATTTGACTTCCATTTTATATTTCGAAGTTTTGTAATTTCATTTATAGGCCTAAAAGTCTATTAATTGTTTATATTAAACTTGCAATGCAATAAATAATCGAGGAGCCATTTTTGGAGTAAGTAGTATACTTTTTACGGTATATTAAAAATTACCAAATTGTAATAAAAACTTTACATTCAGTAATTTTAAGTCAAAATTTTATAAACATAACGCATTAGCTCCTTCTTGCCTTCGCGCTTGATAGATTCTGCTCGAACTGTACTTACTACTAATAGATGGCGCTGGCGTTGTTGAGTCGGGTTCATACTTCAGATCGACCGTGCTCGTGAACGTTGTAGAATTTGTCTGAACGTCACTAGCGGTGCAGCTAATTGTTCGCGACTCTGCTGTAAGCTTGAATGTGTGAGATACCGACTGGGGTAATCCTTGCACCTCATGAAAAAATATCTGAAAACAAAAGTTATCAATCCCATGTGTGTAATTATAAAACTAGGATCCATTTGTCACCTATAAACAAGTCAGAAATTGGTTTCCGTATATTATTATTATTCATGCTCATAAGTATCGATAGTCGTCTAGTCAATGCAAAACTGACTCTGATAGGTTAGGCTCAGAAGGTAAGGCAGGAACGTAGCGTAGCGAAGCTCCCCCTTTAGCCTTCGATGTTAGGTATTTTTTATAAACCCAAAGAAATAATACTGCTATAATATTCTCGCTAAGGTTTGGTATTTAAATGTTTTAATACAGTTGCAATATCGTGCGGAAACTTGGAATTTTTCGAACTAGTGCTGTTTATTTTTCCTATAGCGCACTAGTGCGGAATGTTGGATATTTCGCACTAGTGCGTTTTACTTTTCCATTTTTTTTTAAATATGCTTTTGTTCTAATCCAATCAAAGAGATGGCATGTTTAAATAAAGTACCAGGAGCGCAGCAGTAATTGACGATAACGTAGCATGGTTGGATTGCGCGGTGCGACGGGCGCACACGTCACAGCAATGCACAGCACTGTAGGTTACTTTTAATAACTATACTTTTAGTATTATTTTAGTATTTGACGTAGATACACAGATACCCACATACACCACACATGCAAATGTCGTGTCGTTGACTCGTATAAAATGACATACTTTCCGCACTTGCATCAAAATAACAACTTTAGTCCTTTTATTAACGTGACAAATAATATTAGTGAAGATCGTAATATTACTTGTCACGGTCAAAAATATAAAATGTAAAAAAATACGACATTAAAAGTTATGAATATATTTTTATGAGTTTCGACAAATATGATTCGCGAAAATCGGACCTGCAAATATGGCTTTCAGCAATATCCCTAACACTAATTATGATGAAACATGTTATGGAATGTAAAAAATTGAACTTTAATTATATGACAGATAAATATAGACCCCATAAAACTACATTATACGGGCTTCAAATACGGATTATATTTTGAAGTTGGTTTAAAAAACGTAATGTCGAAATAGCTTACATGTGTCCCAATACTCGCAGTGATGCGATCATTCTGCAGTGACAGATCGTAGTCACCAATCACACCTCTGACAGTACAGTTCAGCTCTAAATCCTCCGGTTCCTTGAATTTGTAAATGTATTTTTTCTTATATGGGATTGTATCGTTACCGAGGATTAATCCTGTTCCAGAGATCTCTACGACGGGTTGGCTGTTTGCTGTAATAAGAACTGAACTGAACAAATTTAGAGAAACGCCAAAACGTTAACAATTTTATTTAAAAAAAGGGGTCAAGGGCGAGTCGAACTAGCGTACCGACGGTTGCGATCACCGCACAGTATGCATCATTATATTCCGATTAGAATTCGATTTTGAATCGGATCAACGCGGGCGCAACTCACCCATGACTATCTAGTAGTACTAGGTAGTTGTTTTGTCAGGGTTTGTACCATCGTTTTTACAATAAAACAAAAATATAAGATATGTTGAAAAAAACCGAGCAAGAGCATGTCGAACCATGCTCAGTGTAGGGTTCCAAAGCGTTTACTTAGCGTAGCCATACTTGTAATTGTAATCCATACTAATATTATAAATGTGAAAGTGTGTATGTTTGTCCATCTTTCACTCTTCAACCACTGAACGGATCGAAATGAAACTTAGCACACATATTGGTTAGGTCCTGGAATAGGACATAGGATAGTTTTTATCGCGGAAAAGTGGACCGTTCCCGAGGGAGCGAAAGCTATTGTATTATCCACTAATCCTATTAATGCCAGTACACTACTAATCCTACTAATGAGACTTATCTTTATTAGTCATTACGTTTGATGTTAAAGTGACATAAAATGCTACCGGTCGCCGATCATTAAATATTATAAATGCAAAAGTTTGTGTGTTAGTTTGTTACTTCTTCAAGCTGCAACGAATGGATGAATTTGGATGAAGTTTGAAATGGAGATAGCTTCGGTGTACCTCAGATTGAGCCCGGATAAACACATCATCGCAATCTACGCGGAAGAAGTCGCGGGCAGAAGCTATTTAAAAAAAAAACTTTTCAACTAACTACCAACAAACTACCCCTACGGGGTAAAGGAGGTGTAGAATTTTGAGCGTATGACGGTTGTGTTATTTTTGAAGTAAGAAACGTGAAAATTTCTATATAGCCTTACTATTTATAAATAAAAAATATAGCTTTCAGCGATTTTGGAAATACTACCCCTAAGGGATAAAAGATGGTTGTAGAATTTTGTATGAATTTCGTCATGTTTGTGGTTAAAAAAGTAAAAGATATTTAGGCTCCTACGAATGAATGAAAAATATTACTTTTGGCGATTCAGAAAAAAAAATCGTTACGGGGTGAAATTGGGGGTAGAAGTAGTAGGTATATCGAAGTTAAAAAACTCATAGCTATGAGCTATGATAATAGCTGTAACATTACACACATTACACTGGGAGTAAGTGCAGTTGGTTAGGTTAAGTTTTTTTTGACCGAAATTAAATACACTAAACTATTCTTTATTCTTTCAAAACTAATTGGGCACTTACACCTACTATAATACTTTACGCACTAACATCTAAATCATATAATTCGTTCAGGGTGAAATTGTGCGACTTTAGTTTATACATAAAAGTACAGCGACAAAGGTCTTCGCAGGGTCGCGGACTCCGGGAGTATAAATAGGAGCGGCAAAGCCCGCTCGCGCTCAATACACTAATTTATCGAAGAACTTCGTACTTATTGCTTTGTTTGGGATATTGTCAGTTTGTATTATTCAAATACAAAATGGTAATGAAAAAATCTGCAACCATTTTTATTGTAAAAACGATAGCTGTGTGGTTGCCGGCTTAGAATAGTACCAATCCATGCCTTCCCGTGGATGTCGTAGGAGTCGACTAAGGGAATAAAGGCTTGTAGTACTGTTAGGCGATGGGCTTGTAACCTGTCACTAATACACTGGTAAACATCTTAGCCTGATTATGCAAAATGTGGTTACAGAATTATCAACAAGCTTTTAGAGTTGTTGGTAATTTTGTAGCTCTGCCTACCCCAAACTGGGAATAAAGGCGTGAGTTTATGTGTGATGTGTGTGTGTGATAAAACACACAAGCATCAAAATTTTACAAATGCTAAAAAAAACGAATACTGAAAACCGGTCAAGTGCGAGTCGGACTCACATACCGAGCGCGATTCAGTGCGCTGGATGTCCCTACCTATTTACATTCTATACTACATATTATAAATGCGAAAGGTTATGCGTGCGCGGGTTTGTTACTTCTTTGTTACATACAATTAGGAATAGAATTTGCTTATACACTGGATTAACACACAGGGCTACCTTAATCCCGAAATAAATCACTGTTCCCGTGGGATGGCAAAATCACTAATTCTACGCGGACGAAGTCGCGGGCAGAAGCTTGTCACAATATAAAACTATTCATTCCAAAGCCGCTCTTTAAAAGAGGGGCTAAAGGTAATTATAGGCCAATAACGTAATGGCACCAGTGTTCGACACTTTAAGGTGACGTGCACCAATGATCGACACTTAATTCTTAATTCAATGATTGAGTGTTACAAAATTCAAAAATTCAAAATTCAAAATATTTATTCAGTAAATTGGCCACATGAGGGCTCTTTTACACGTCGGTAACATGGAGTGAATCTACTAGCGCTTCGGACAAGACCATCATTGCGGAGAAGAAGCGCCGCAAGAAACTCCAGCAGAAGGTCATTTTTTCCAATCATAAAATACAATAATACTTAAAAGTAACATTACAAGGTAATACAGTAATAAATCATTATTTTAAAACTAACACAAATGAAATCATTACAAATGTAAGCTACATTACTTAAATTAAAAATAGTGACTAGGAGAACAACATGACGAGGTCTCTACGTCAGGAACGATAATTAAAATAACTAACTGGAAAACACGTCCTTGCAAGCGTGAACAGACCGGACCCCACAGACAGCACCCGTTCACGAGTATGACGCGTATCTCAGCCATCAAAACAAATGAATAACCCTTATCTTCTGTAAAATAAGAATCAGTGTCGATCATTGGTCCTTGTCGATTACTGGTTCCACTACCTTAGCTTTACTATCTAGTTTTGAAAAAAAATATAGAGTGTAATTCGTAGTAGATTATCGGGATTTCTGAACTTAAATAATTTCTTTAGCCCATACCAATTTGGGTTCCAAAAGAGGAAAACTACCTCACTAGCCATATTTAAAATATTTAAACATGTGTGGGATGAAATGAATGAAAAACAGCTTTGTTTATTATTATTTCTAGACATGTCAAATGCATTTGACTGTGTAGTCCATAAAATACTTCTTTGCCAGTTGGATAATGCTGGTATAAGAGGAAATGCTCTTAAGTTAATGGAGAATTATTTAGGCGACCGGAAGCAAGCTCGTGTGATTGATACTTAACAAAGTTACTAAAACTATTGAACATCAAACAATTAATGTTGATATTATTAGTGTAGGAGTGCCTCAAGGTAGTGTCCTAGGTCCTCTTTTTTTTCTTATTTACATCAATGAATTGCCTAAACTTTTAAGTGAACTTTGCGTGCTTTTTGCTGATGATGCTACAATTTAATTTTTAACTCGTTGTCAATCAATCACTAAGTAAAGTAGTTAATTGGCTTAAAATATTAAACCTGAAAGTAAATCTAAATAAAACAGAACTTGTTCAATTCAGAAATCATAAAACTGCACCCGTGAATATTAATGTAATAGAAGCAGGAGTCGAAATTGAACAAGTTAATAGTGCTAAATTTTTAGGTATAGGAATTGACTCTCATTTGAACTGGAAAGCTCACATTGAAGAGTTAAATAAAAAAAATCAAGTGCATGTTATGCTTTATCAATACTGTCTGAAACGTGTTCAGAGAATATCACGAAAAATGCATACAATGGAACCGTTTATCCCTTTCTCACCTATGGAATTATTTACTGGGGAAACTCTGTTGACATTCAAACGACGTTCAGATTGCAGAAAAGATGTTTACGCAATTTATCGCTTACATGTTAGGCATACTCTGAGAGCTGTATTTAGGGAAAAGCGTTTTCTTACTCTTACGTCTATCTATATTTTAGAACTATGTTTGTTTGTCAAAAGTGCTCATTGCACCATGGTTTACGCACGCAATATAAACACAATTTGTACCTACCTAGAGTGAAGAATGCCCTATTCTACAAGAGTTCCTTTATCACCGCCATACGATTATTTAATAAGCTTCCTGTTAAATATAAAATTTTAAATGGAAATAACTTTAAAACTCAGAATTGGTTAATGAACAAAGTTTTTTATAATTTAAATGATTTTTTTAACCATGAAGAACCATAATAGGTTAATGATTGCATGTAAACATATATTTAATATAAGTTGTAATTGGTTTTAATAATTATTACCTACTTTATATTGTACGTCCGACTCTGGCAAACTGTTGAAACGTTATATTCTAAGTACCATCTAAATTGTACACAGTTACAAAATAAAGATTTTGACTTTGACTTGACTTTGACTTTGATTCTTTTAAATCTAAATTACTTATTAACTCATTTGTAAACGTTCCTTCTTCCGATTTTTGTACATTTTGTACTTTTAAAATACCTACCTCCCAAGGGGGTGAATGGAAGCAGAAAATGTTTACATATTGGAGTTTTAAAAACTACCCCATTAGACCAATAAAAAAAAGTTTTTTCACCAATCCTTATAGGCAAAAATACTTATTATAAATTCAAATTATATTATAGTTAATTTCTATAATCTCTACTAACTATTATGTTTTAAATGCTCTAAACTTATTTTTTATTGTTTCAAATTCTTTAATATACATTTACTCTATTAATTATCAGCCATCAGCTTAAAATGGAATAAGATTTATATAGGTAATTATAATTTTCAACCTCGAATTATGACTATCTATAACTGAACCAAAAAAGCGGTTGGTTGTGTCTGGCGGAAGTAAACCGGGAGGAACGAGGGTAAACCCGATCAATGGGGGGCTCGGGCTGGCTGCAGTCCCTTGAAAACCAAAAGGTGGTTTCTAAATTCGATAGCTTAAGCAGATTAAATTCTATTTCGTTAGTAATGAAATTTCACATACAACAGATGTTTCGTGATGCACTTTTGGTTTAGCAGATCAGCCACAGCTACTGTCACCGTGACTTTTAATTGGATTATAATTTACACTTGACTGCACGCTCTTAACAATATATTGCCTTACCCTTTACGTCAATATGCAAAATGCACTTTGCATAGTTGTACTCGCTTCCGTATCTTAACAACGTCGATCGAATGGAAGTATCATCTCGTTGCAGCAGAAACTCGCAAGTCCAATTAATTTCCGCAGCTTTTAGATCGTCCACGACCTGATCAAAAATGTAAAATATCAGCACCTATTTAATTGTAAAATTGACTAAGTACTTATGTCAGATTATAACTTTTGTCTCGGCGATGATCTCAAAAACTTCTGAAGGAATTTTCATGCGGTTTTCACCATCAGTTAGTCAAAGTTGAGATGTTTAGAGTATCGCCTCCTTGTGTGGGTGGATGGTAGCAAACCGTGAGGTAGACTGGTCGCACGTTAATGCACCCTGTTTGCTAGCAATAGCTGAGATCTCTCTGCTCTATTGGGTTTGTAGTCGGTGGACTATCCAGCCCAACTGCGGTTGTCTTCAGCAGTCGATTGCCATAAGCAGCATGCAGGAGTCCTGGGGGGTTGAGTCAAACGTAGTCGGGATAGCGTCTGCTTTGCTGACCGGGCAAGAGCGTGTGGAACACTTGGGGTGATCTGGATCCATTTATCCAGCCACACTGTATGCAGCTCCCGATGTCGTGCAGTGACACTCAACTTTGCATATCTTTATCTTACGAGTACGTCCTGGTGTTCTTCTTGAACACCAGGACAAGACATCCCCTAAGGTGTGGACTCCGTGGAGGGTGGAAAACTCGTGAGATGAAGCATAAAACAACGGAATATGAAAACACCAAGATCCGGAACCCCGAGAATGGTGGAAGGAAAACCTGAAGTCGCTCAACAAAAGTCTGGTGCTCCTAAGGATGTGCCGGACTGCCGGCCTCTCTCAACACACCGAATGTATGTAATGGCGCAGGGCTACTCTAGGTTCCAGGGTTTGCCTGTACGAAACTTTGTACTTCTTCGAGGGGTGAACTTAAAAAGCAGAGGGTCATCGAGTCATCGTCGGGCACCCCAGGAGTAGTGTACGCGAACTTAGTAAAGGCTGACCTGATAATTGCTGTCACATCAGCCAACACGGGTCATCTTTCAGCTGAAAGCCCTAAACATGAACCAAGCCCCCGTGATGAGCGAAACGGTTCAAAACCTGCAGACTGCAGTCCTCTCCAAGGGCAAGGGCAACAATCCCAACACCTAATTACCCACAATGGATAAAGGGACATAGTAATTCAGGCAAGAAGGGGTTCAGAAACAGAAATGGGAGGTCCTGAACTTATTCTGCTTCTGCCGTTCGGCTGGCTGCGGAACGAGCGAGAACTGCGAGGTGTCGGAACAAGTGTTGCAGAATGACGTTCTCGCAATACTGAACAGCGCTAAGGCGTGTTTTACGAGGCACACGAAAACTTATATTTTGTAAGAGTGCCGGGGCATCATTAATAATCATCTACCTGATGATTATTAATGATTTTAAACAATAAAATTAAATCAGTAAACGACGTCTAACGGCCGAACCCTATATTCAAACCGCGGATAGATAGGCTGACTTCGGATTAAACTTTGACACATTTTGTATGGGCAAATGTCAAATTTTAACCCAGAGTAAGCTTTATCTGTCCGCGGTTTGAATATAGGGTTCGGCCGTAAGTGAGAGAGGCTAAGGCTGGGTTTTATAAAGATCCGTTAGATCAAAGGGCATTGGGTAAATTTGTTTGAAGAATATTGTCATTTTTTTTTTCATCGGCCACGGATGATTCTTACATAGTTATTTAGAGGACCTCTAAATACACATAGATATATATAATTTATGGCGTTAAATAATATCAGAGCGGAGATTTTAAAGATTTAAGTGTTCAGTTTTTAGTACAAAAGTACGCCTGAGTATAAATATTTAAATATCTCAGCTCCGATGCACTTAAGAGTATTACATTACGTAATAAAATATGTTTATTTTTAATAATTCTATCATAATTTGCCACTTTTACGAATGGCCGCTCACCTTGTAAATGTATGAATTTTACAAATGACAACACTTTTACCCAAACCCCTTTCGGTCAGGAATGTCAAAACTCGTATGAAGTTACTAAAATTTAATCTGACATATTTACTAATGGACTTTTATAAAACCGGGCCTTAATGTTGTGTCTTGCAACAGAGGAAGCGCAATCTGTATGTGGTGTTCTACTTTAAAGACGTTATGTTACATGGACAAAATGCTAATGCAACGCTTGACATTTTGCTATTTAGTCAACTTGCGTCGTTGGTCATTTTGCTACATGGTTTAGTACTGAGCCGGGTGGTTCGATAGTGGAATGGTGCTCTAGGTACTAACTTAAATAATTCCTCAGAGCACTTTCCATGATAGTGACTACAGAACGCGCAAAGAGATCCAAAGTCCCTTCTTTTATCTCAATTCCATACATTTCGACGGTTTTCGAATAACGTCTAAGCTAGCGTTACGTACTTTGTCTAGGACCCCAGTCGCAAGCGTTGGAAAAATGAACTTTAGGATGCCCGGAGTCAATATTTTAATACTTACTGCAGAACATTGCTTGTTATCCAAGCATAGCTACATCTGTTCACTTGTATGATATTATTGTGGTCTTTACACCTGAAAACAAATGAAATCGCTTAACTCTTGAACGACCCAACTGGTTTGCGGCACACATGCTATGTTAAATATTTTTCTCAAACATGCAATGAAATATTGATGTTATGTTCCTTATAATAGGCTGCGAAGTATCACGTTTCAGGTGCGGCTAGGACAAGAGGTCGTTAATGGATATTCATACAAATCATGCAGGCCTAGGCCAACAAAGTCCTCTTTTTTTAATTTCCATTCTACATAAATTTGTGGCACAGGTATCACGACATTCTGCCACGATGCGTATTAAAAAAATAAAACTTTGATTTTTTTGTTGTTTATTTCATTGCATGTTTGAAAAAAGCACTATACATACCTCGGCGGGAAATATGGGGTTGCCCGCCTCAGACCTATCCGACCTCGCTTTGCTCGGCCGTCTATAACGTCTTCGGCCGGCAACCCCTTTTGTCCCGGTGTCTGTAGTAATGTACTATAAGTGTTATTTTAACAAAAAGGTTGAGCTCAATTTATGCAACAAGACGGTTGCGTTTATTTTATGGCCAAAAAACCAGACAAGTGCGAGTTCAACTCGCGTGGAGAGGGTTCCGTACGTTAAGATGAAGTCCAAACTGACACGCACTAAGTTTGTGTTCACGTGCATAGTTTAAACTGGACATTGAAAAGAACCAAAATGAAGCGTACCATAGACCTTTTATGGTTTTCTTGTAGTTTATAATGAAAGAACTATTTTGATATGGGGGACTGTTAACTTTCTATTTATTTTCATGAATTACTTTATAATTATTTACTTCAAAAAAAAATCTTTTACTTAATCGCAATGGGCTGAAATTTCAAATACATAGTGTACCTACACCCGATGACAATGCAACATTTTGGTTCCTAGGAGCTGATTCGATAATAGAGCCCGAAGGACGCAACAGGTTCATTCTCCACTGTACTTAAAGTAGACGCACCGAATTGGGTTTAATTAGTTTGGTAAGCAAATGATTATAGTGAAAAAAAAGCACGACCTTAATAATTAATGTAATTCAATTTTAGTGGACCTATATTACAGTTTAAAAACCGATTAAGTAAGTGCACGTCAGACTCGAGCATCGAGGGCTTCTAACTTGGTTCCTGCTCACTAATACCTTGCGCGGGGACCTCTCACTGCCGAGCCTAGCCGACTCCATGTTCGGCTGCCAAGAGTGGTGGAGGGTGGCAGCCTCCTTCTGCGTCTCAATAATCTCGCAGAACGAGGAAGCGGAGTGGGCCAGAGAGACTAGCGCCCTCGCTGACCCGCTCCGGTAACGACGGTAACCGTAAGAGCGCGTACACATAGAATGCCCGTTTTTACAGGATCATTTTTAACGGATCTTTTCACCTTATAATCTTCTTTTTTACTGGATCCAGAATACTGTTTTGGGTGTGAACTCGCTCATACAACTACACACGCTATCAAATAGCGGGCCTGTAAAACGGATCGCTATTTGTACGCGCCCTAACAGTCCTCCCGTCCATCCACCGTGGCGCACCGGAGCTCTAAAGGGTACCGTAGTAAACCAAGGTACCCTCCCGGAGTCGTTGGCGTCGAAGTGCCACAGCCGAATGCGCTTGTTCGTGGTCGCGTTGCACCTCTCAGAAGGTCGCAGATGGTTCACCGCAGGGATTTTAGTGGGTATTCCAGCCGCTCTCGGTTGGTGACCCACATAAACAACCCCGTTCCCCGGACCTGGGTGGTATGCGTAATTGAATTTACCCAGCGGTAAACAAACTAAGGATCCTAATTTACGTCTTGTTTGTATGAAATATTAGAAGCCCATTAAAGTCCTCCTACTGCTAGCTGTCACTGCAGCTGGGCTGTAGAAACCCACCATTCGGGACATATCAACCGCTCTTTAAAACCATGCCCTTAATTAGGCAGTTTTTTTCTAAAAATAAAGGGGGGCGTAAGGTATAATTCTTTTCATTTCAAATTAATCATGTAAATATCTCAAATATCATTTATTTAAAACATACGTATATATGTACATACTTTCACACCTGTCTCCCAATGGGATGCAACGCCAGGTGCATCGGTCTAAAGATGCAACTTTCAAATCCAAATCAACCAATATAAGGGTCTTGACAGACGGACGGACGGACAGACAGAATTTGGTATAGAATCGGTAAAAAACGACATTCAAGTGGTATTATTAGCTCAACAGCAACTCTTTAAGAGATGTGGTATGAGGCCTCATAGGCACTCAGATCTATTTTGCGCTGGCAACCATGACGAAAATATCCGTCGTTGGCGTTGACCCAGTGGTGCGGATGAATGAATCCACTCTTTCTTTCCCAGCTTTAATAAAAAGATTAAGATTCCGTGATGCTTACCACATGTAATGAACTATGCTGAATACATTAGCCAGTATTTCCATCTTGTCTCCTTGCACCAAAACCACTTTGCGATCTGGCTTTGCTGCACATCTTAATGTTTTGTCCAAGTCCACCTCGAAATTGAATGTTATAGCCTGTTTGTATTCTGAAATTATAAGGCAGCCATTACACGCTGAATCCAGATCGTGATACGACCAAGGTCGCGGACCGCAGAAGATTTCAAAAAATCTAGATAATATGTAATCCGATGTCGTGATCCGTCAATCTAACACGTTACACATTGAATCTGGATCGAGATCACCTGATCACGATCACGGATTGCGATCTAGATTGGCTGTGTAATGGCTGCCTAAAATAAATGTGTGGTTATCTTTTTTTTATACAGAGGGAGGGGGAGGGAAAAGCGAAAAACCACTTATATAAGTTCCGTACTTAAACCGTGGCTCAAAACGTTGTCTTATGAAGAAACGGAACAACTTTTGGTATAGAGACGCGTCATCATCCGACAAACATACATACACGCACACTTAAACAACACACACACACACACACACACACGCAAGCACACACACACACACACACACACACACACACACACACACACACACACACACACACACACACACACACACACACACACACAACATGCATGCCAACTTTTATTTGTATTTTTATTTTTACTTGTTTTGGTACGTAGCGCTGATACAATGAGCTTAAGTCGATTCCTATGTGTAAAGTATATTATGTTTCACTCACTGGACGCCCAAGATACAGGCTCAGCCTAGTTTGGGGTCCGCCGGATATTACTTTTAAGAACATTGTACCTTTTTGTTAATAAATCATTACTTTACTTTACTTTTTACTTTATAATCTATAGGAATTGTAAGAGCATGTACTTGACGGCGCGTGTGGATGAGAGCGAGTAGACGTACTGTTTAGTAATGTTATGGTCCTGCTCACTCTGACGTAACTCGGGCCCTGGGCCTCTACTTTCATAGTTCGAACGTTACGCTTGCTCCGTCACTTTCCCTCGACTTCAGCACGATGGGCGAGTGAAAGGAACGGAGTATCCATTAGCACTACTGTTGTGTTGGGAGTAGGATTCCGGACGTGCGTCGCCATGTTTGACACTCTTGTTCTAGACTTCGCTGGTAAAACTGGGTCGTGAAACATGGTACGCCGCGAGCGTGATAGTTTTGCATCTGACCTTGGCACCCTGTGCCCCTGGAACGTCCTCAGGCGGATTTCTTATTAACTGACTGTATTTTGATAATTAAACGAGACATTGTAAAACATCCAGAAAAGCCGTTTGGTTCTCCTTGCCCGACTATCCTCGCCTACACCTAAGTTCGATCATCGTGACGCTCCCTTTACCTAAAGATGAGGAGGAGCTTACATCAGAAGTGGTTACGAAGGGCTTCCTCTTAAGGAGAACCGAGAAAAGCTAGAAAGTGAAATTTGAAACAATCATGCATGCTCGGATCTCGCAGTCAGAGTTACTGGCGACACCTTTAGCCACACCCATGATATCGAGCGAAAGAGCAGAATGGCTTGACATCGTCATAAAATTTAACCACGATTATGCCAAAGCAGACACGGAAGATTCCAGATTTTTTTTTGACAGACGACTTGTCATGCTTTTTTTTGTGTCTCGTATGCCGCAAAAAGCCTGATAAGTTTCCTATTAGTTCTGTTGAAGACGCGGTAGTATGTGCAGACATGTCCGAAGGCAAAGCCTAGCGACAGTGCAATATTTTTTCCCCTACCTTCAGCGAATTTTTCCATCGTCAGTGGTCATATAACAACGATTTGAACCTGATTATGCTGATGAGATTCGTGATAAGCCGTACTTCAGTAATGCACTTGATGTACCGGAAATACAATTTGGTCGAAGACAGTTACATTCAGATCTCAGTTATGACGTATTCCAAGCAGTTTCTCACTAAAACGATGCAATCACGGCAGCGATGACAATCCTTGAACGATAAGAGTGCGAAGCAAACAGCAATGATCTCAGGAAGCTTTAAATAGTGTTGAAGCCACTACACATATTATATAAGGATCCTCAAGTGTCACACTCATGTTGTTGGACAACCCCTGACCATAACACATTAGTTCGTGTAGCTCATTGTCAAAAGAAAACGAGTCGAGCACCCTATGACATTAAAAATAAATAACAGAATACTGCTCTGAGTAACTACGGGTAACCCTGTCATGGCTACATACAGTATTACTCGCCTTAAGATACACTGCTGGAAGCGACGCAAGCAGCCCGTCACCCCGCTGAAGACACTTTACAAGACTCAAGAGCATCTCACCAGAATTCGAGCATGACATGCTTTGTTAACCACCACGAAACAAAACAGCTACAGGAAGAATGGGCCTGCAGCGTCAGCGCTGTCAGAAATGGTGATCGAAGCGCTGACAGTGGCGTTGAGACAAGTATCTACACACCTGCGAGCTTGAAGGAGTGCACATTTCCGGGTGAGACCGTTCCATTGCCGTTCTTAGTGGGTCAGCTTGACCAGTAGAGGTAGACATGTTTCTGGATACTGTGTATTAAGCTTTAGTCCCATTGAATGCAAAGTAAAAGGCGGCGTAGAACCTTTCTTGCAAATTCTAATCTTATTTCTTATCCAAGGAATAATTAGAAAACCAGTCTGTTCTTAAATAATGTTTGTTCTTGAAATCCAAATTTCAGTCTCCATTTGTAAATCCATCAATCCCAAATTTATAAATAAATCCGGACTTAATGGAGTTGTAAATAACAGACAGAAATTCGTTTGTTACAATTTTAAAGTTACAAAGAAATACTGAGTAAGGTAAAACATATTTCTTTATTCATAAAATGTATCAGAAAGAGATCTTGCGGTCTACCTGCTGAAAGGAAACGATATCGCAGTGTATGCTACATTGTAGTGTTGTTGAATCACATCGTTTAGGCATTGTGGTGCGACCGCGGCGCGGCGGGAGAGGCAGTGGAGAGGCAGTCGTCCAGGAGCTATCCGAATGTTTTGTATTGTATCAGTGTTTATATTTTTAGTAGCCAAAGGACGTTGGAACGGAGTCCAATAACAGCATATTACATATCTTTTTGCGAGCTATTGCAACACGACGATGACTCGATTTCGTCACAATTACACTATCACCAGAGGAATGAATTATGAATATCGTGATCGATTAAGTTTAAATTATTTGTTGATTTAATTTTTAGCGACTTCCATTAACTTATAATATGATGTCATGTCAACCAATCAATGTGACTTTATGACAGCCATATATTACTTCTTTCCAGCCAGTATTTTAATGTCTCAAAAAGGTTGTGGCTATTGAGTAAATAATGAGGCGCGTTTTGATCGCGGTCAGACAAAGTATCGAGCGTAACTAATGAAACCTACGTGGTCAATTTAATTTGGAGAGCTATAATTATGACTTGCAAAAAGAATTATTCAAGTAGACTTCTATAAATACGGTAATGAGAGTTTATGCGCTTTTTCCAGATGATTGCTAGATTTTGTTGATGTAGCTGTTACAGTAATTTTATGAGTCGGAGGCCGAGACGGCGGTTCATTGTCGGGTGATGCCGATGTTTCAGCTGCTGATGACAGTGATACGTTAATGGTCCTCGCATTTTGAACGCCGGCTCTGTCGAACTCTCATCATTTTATGATAATGTTTCTGACTATATATATTTGTGTCATGGTAATGAGTGGAAGTACACCAATGAGAGGTGGTCTTTATGCGCCAATGAGTGGTGGAGTTCTAGTGTGTGGCTGGAGAGGAAGCCAATGAGCGGTTGTCTGATCCAGGCTGCTGTACTATAATTGTTTAGCTGGTTGGGAGCCAAGGAATGGCTGCCCAATTCGAGCTCAGCCGGTTGGGAGCCAAGGAATGGTGGCCCAATCCGGGTTGTTGGTTTGGAGCCATTGAGTGCTTATCCAAACCAAGGACATTAAGTGGTTGTCCGATTCGGGATCAGCTGGTTGGTGGCCAGGGAGTGGTCGGCCAATGCGGGCTGCTGGTTTGGTTCCATTGAGAGTTTCGCCAAATCCAGAGTGACATTTAGTGATTGTCAGTCGATTGGTACGCCGGTTGACAGTGGCTGTCGAATCCGGGTACTGCGAGTGGTTCGTCGGGCGGCGGCCAATGAAGGGTTGTCCGGCCCGACAGGCGTGTTGTTGAGTGGTTTGATAGGCGACGACCAAAGAGTGGTTGTTGGCCTGTCTGTCGTTTGCTTCGGATTGATCTTCTTTTTGGAGCTCATTGAACACAACTTATTGGTGACCTTTCACATAATGATGAAAAAGATGATAATTATGTCAGGAAAGGACGAGCGCATAAGAGGAGTTGCTATTATTTGTGTATGCTTTTCACAGATCAAATCTTAGGCGTCACCTACAGGCATAGAGAGTTTGGAGAGAAGAGTTCGCGCAGGGACGCGCGAAATGTCAGAACGGCCGTGACGGCGCGTGTGGATGAGAGCGAGTAGACAAACTGTTTAGTTATGTTATGGTCCTGCTCACTCTGACGTAACTCGGGCCCTGGGCCTCTACTTTCATAGTTCGAACGTTACGCTTGCTCCGTCACTTTCCCTCGACTTCAGCACGATGGGCGAGTGAAAGGAACGGAGTATCCATTAGCACTACTGTTGTGTTGGGAGTAGGATCCCGGACGTGCGTCGCCATGTTTGACACTCTTGCTCAGACTTCGCTGGTAAAACTGGGTCGTGAAACATGGTACGCCGCGAGCGTGATAGTTTTGCATCTGACCTTGGCACCCTGTGCCCCTGGAACGTCCTCAGGCGGATTTCTTATTAACTGACTGTATTTTGATAATTAAACGAGACATTGTAAAACATCCAGAAAAGCCGTTTGGTTCTCCTTGCCCGACTATCCTCGCCTACACCTAAGTTCGATCATCGTGACGCTCCCTTTACCTAAAGATGAGGAGGAGCTTACATACTTATTGATATTTATAACAATTTAAATTTAACTTGAATATTGGTAAAGGTTCCAGGCGGGGACAAGCTAGTCCAAATGGCAAATTTTTTCAAGAAATAGGTTTTGAAATTCACCGCCGCCCATGGACACCTGCAACACTAGGAGAGGAATTTCAGCTGCGTTGCCGGCCTTTGTGAAAAGAGTGTGCTTGTCTTTTGAAGGTCCCCAAGTCGTAGCGGTCCAGAAATACCGGTGCAGTAGGTAAGCTGATTTCATAACACTGTAATGCGCGGTAAGGTTTTACGTTATGTATACCATGTTTAGTTGTTTTTAGTCCTATGAATAAATAAATAAAAAACCATCGGCTGAACGGATTTGCGTGCAATCAGGCGCACATATAGTGTTCTTATCACATACATGGCTACTGTTTCCTGGTAAATTTTATTTTTCGCGGAGTATTATTTTTCCTCGGGATTATTCTTATCGAGTTTATGAAGCTACCATGTAATAATGGTTTTCTGTAAATTTTCGAGATAAGCTTTTGTTGCCGACTGTACTTTTTTTTCAGAGACATCTGCCTCGAGACCAAACTATCGAGTCCTAACTCGGTGTGTATCATCGGGTTTACATCATCATCAGCCTATACAGCCCACTTATAGACCGCTTCCCGTTGTTCTCCACCGCGCTCGAACCTCGGCCATTCTCATTCAACCTTTCGAAGATCGTTACTGCATCTGGTCTGTGGGCGTCCGACACTGCGTTTGCCCAACCACGGTCTTCACTAAAGAACACGATAACTCCAACGGTTATCAGTTCGGTGGCTTATACGGCCGGTGGAACACCACTTCAGCTAGCTAATTCGTTGAGCTAAGTTAGTGATTTAGTTCTCTGTTGGGTCACTTCGTTGCAAATTCGGTCCTTGACAGTAACTCTCAAAATATCTGTTTCCATAGCTCGCTCAGGCTCAGGCTCCATATGTCATGACTGGTAGGACTCTTGTTCTAAAATGGGTTTACATCATATTCCAAAATTTCAGCCCATTCTGGATAATGATAGCTGAGAGGCGTTTACAATTGACTTGCAAGATTTATCCCGCAGAAACTGACAGTAACATTGGGAAGTTTATAAAAAGCTTGAAATAATAAAAAGGCTTTGAAAACCCGACCGTAATTTTTGATATTGTTGTCTCTAATTGTGTTAAAAAAACTAAAGCTTACTTTTAATTACTATGATCAAAATATTATAATATTAAAATCATCAAGCCGCAAAGAGAGCGTGCCAAAGAAATAACATACATACAATGACGCCTCTATCCCGTAGGGGTATAGGCAGAGACCACTTCCTTCCACTTGCTACGATCCAGACAAACTTCCCTCGATTCATACACTCATAAGTCTCTTCATACACGTGCGTCGGTTTAGAGTCTCCTGACCTGGCCCTTTGGCCCTGGCAAAGTACTAAAGTCCCAGTATTCGAAAAAAAAATCTATTGGCCACATTTGAGATACAAAGCCGAGTCTAGTCTCGTTTTCGGATAAATCGATGATGGCCAATTAATTGGGCATAATATTTTTGTAGATAAAATAGAGAAAAGTTACGAAACGCCTTAAATTATATTCAACGAATGTTAATAAATTACAAACAGGTACCAATATTTTGGTATGATTAAACAAAAATGGTTACTAAAAGCCTATTTAATGTAGATTATAAAAACATAAACATCTAATAACTTATTAACTATCATTAATAAAAATAAAAAATGAACGTACTTGCGGCCTAAGCTGTGGCGCGGTGAACTAGATAGGCAGGTGTACGAGCGCGGGCGGCGGCGGCGGCGAGCGGTCGAGAATTCGAGATATACAAATACAAAAATCCTGAAAGGATGGGAAATTTTGTCCGGGACGAAGCAAACAAAAAAGATCTGTATCACCTGCTGTCAACCCACTGCTATTCGAGCATGGCCATTCCAACTGGTAAAGAGTTCGTTTTCACCGATGCCTCTGAAGCTCTCAGTAAAACTATCCCCTGTGAAAATATTGCACCATGCAATCACGAAGAGGCCGACACGCGAATGATGCTCCACCTAACCTAGCTGACGCGGTTTCAAGAGGACATTCAAAAGTATTGTTGAGAACTGTTGACACAGAATTATTTTGTTTACAAAGTAGGACAGGCAAAATGAAAACATACCCCCACAGAAGCTGCTCTCAAACAACACGTATTAAGACTGCGCCGAGCAAACGTCGAGCGTTCAGTGGTGCCCTGATTACTATTATTGTGTTTTCTAATTAACTAAAGAATTTCTTTGGAATCGGACGATGTGTTTTTGTAGCGCAAGTAAAAACAAAATTTACGAGATACGTAACGAACTTTAATAACAATTACCCTTTTATTAGTCAGCTTAACGGGAAAAGGTGGCCTCTGTTTTCCGTAAAGTTGATAACTCGAAGGTCAACTGTTATTAAACTATGTGATATAAGAAAGTATATGTTTTGTTTTCATTTGTAGTACAAAAAAGGGTATCCTATTATCTCGCCTCATTGGTTTTTCGTTTAATTCTTATTTCGTCTCATTCTGTATTCGTCACTCATTCTTTATTCGTCTTGTTCACTATCCGTCATTATCTTATTTGGTCAAATTCTGTAACTTGTATCTCTCTTAATAAGTCTTATTCGTTTTTCGCCGCGATCTTCCTTGGACTTATTCTTTGTTTTTCTCCCTCGTTTTTAGTATCATTCGCGGTCTATCTTAAGTCACATTCGTTATTGGTCTCTCTCTTTTTTGGCCTTATTGGCAATTCGTCTCGTCCTTTTATGGGCACATTCGCTATTCGTCCCGTTCGTTGTTCGTCTCATTCGCTATGCAAATAGATATAGTAGATGGACAGAGACGTAGGAAAACTGAGGGAGTATAAAAACGGCTAAAAGAATCATACTCTTCACACCTGTTACAAATGTCCTTCGTTAAAAAGACTCGTCTATATATGACCGCTTTCAAAAGTGTACCACTTTTTAGTTTTGTTAGTGTGTGTCACTTTTCATGAGTGTGCGTAAGTTATCAGAAAGTGATGTGCGGTTTGTCGATAAATTAGGTTAACTTTGCTGGCTGTTTGTATGGAAAGCCGTCGCTTCACAAAGATAAGTCGAAACGTCGAAAGATAGTCACAAATAATGAATGAGACGAAAACCAAACGTCACGAACCTAGAATGCGACCAAAAACGAAAGATTCTAATTACGAATGTGACCAGCACCGAATGTATCGAAATAATTTTGGTGAATAAGTAAATTAGACAATAAACGAAAGGGAAGAACGACGAATGAGTCCAAGAAAGACCGTGACGAAAAACGAATAAGACGTATTAAGAGATAGACAAGTTGTAGAATTTGGCCAAATAAGATAGTGACGGATAGCGAACAAGACTAGGAGAATACAAAATGAGAAGAAATAAGAATTAAACGAAAAACGAATGAGGCGAGATCCTATTAAGGATACTCAAAAAAGGACCGTCCGATTTCAAGAAAATACTTTAATTCATTAGAAAACACAATAATAGTAATGACGGTACTGCCACTGTACATCCGGCGGACGCTCAGCGCAGTCTTAAGTGCTATTTTCAAAGCTTTTACATTTGGGGGCAGTGTCTAATAAAACAGCAAAACACACTTGCGCTTCTGAATTTGGCTGGCAGAAAGAAAACGATACCTGGTTGCCTCTTTGGGATAATAGGGCCATGGCTGCTCAAGCGTATAAATAAGACTCTTTCTTTAAATTTTCGCCGCTTATTTATTGATATAATAGTAAACCCCACCTTTGTAATTTGTCACCCATGACCCCTAAATTTGAAGAAAGTTGTTTTAAGAGAATGTGAAGTAACTATATTTTTCGGAGGACTGTTCTAAATATTTGAGGGATGAAAATGATTTCGATTTCACCCTATATATGTATCCGAATATGAATCGACACATCAAAATGATTAATTGCCATATTTAAGCCCTTTTTCGTCACATGGCACCGAACACCGCCATACGTATAATATATTTTTTTTAAATATTAATGTGTACCAAGTTATTTAATGTTAATATTTTTGTAATCAACATTTAAAGGGCTTTTCGTTGAGTATTTTCATTTACCATCTTCCATCTGAAAATCTGAGAATATTAGGGTGTGTTTATATTTTTTTACCACTTGGAGTACACAATTGTAGGTATTTTTTTTTTCAATGAAAATATACAAAAATGAGATGGCTAATGAATTGGCCGTCTTTGATTTATCCGAAAAGGACACCGAACTTAACTTTCTACCTCAATTGCATCCACTACTTCGATATTTTTTTCCAAACTCGTGGAGTTCGATATTTTAACTCCCCCCCCCTCCCCCCAGTCACGGAGTCCAGGTTGGCTAACGGGCTTCTTCAGCTCAGTTTGACCCGTCTAATGACCATGCCAAGTTACTCGACGCAAAATTGTAACACTTGTAGAATAGGACCCGAGCTAACATGACCAAACCACTGCAACATTCCTTTTTTAATCCTTGACATACATATTCGAAAAACATATCCCTACTTCTGACGATATCGGATAAAGAATGAGTCGTCGGTGAACTCGATAAGATGATCACACCATCATTAAGACTAATAAGAAATTGATACGTACCGGAGATAACCGCTCTTGAAGAAATAACCAGTAAGATCACTAATCTTAAACATTGTAAACAAAAAAACATTTAATAAATATCATTGGACAATCTCACACAAATTGACCTAGTCCCAAACGAAGCTCCAGGCTTGTACTGTGGGTACTAGACCTTTACGGTCTATAATATTGCCATGTTCTGACAGCAGGTGTGTGATTGTCCTCAACAACCTGATGACTAAACGTTATCCTATAAATAACTATTTGAATTTATCAATTATCCTGTTTCACTTTAACAGTACAAGCTTAAATGCAATTTTTTTTTCGTTATAATTAAAATATCGACGGTAAAAGAAAGAATCACTGAAGCGACATTTTGCAAATTGTTCAGGAGAGCGATTTAAAGATTTTATTTCAAGAAAAAAATCGTAACTTTTTCTTTCGTGAATTAAGAAAGATGCGTTCCATTAACGAGTTAATTTTGAATATCTTTTTAGTGGTAACAAAATTATTAGCAAAAAGTGGATAATTGCTGAAATAAATGTCGCTTAACCAAAATGACCACTAAAAAGTTTCCGGAAGAAACCTTTAAAATAGTAGATAGTCATAGGAGAGAGCATTTATTTATTTACTTATTATTTATTTATTTTATTTATTTGGAGCATCAAGAGCATTTTTTTTAAATTAAGCATTTTATAAAAAATAAATTATTTAAAAAACAAAAAGCTCGACTGCAAAAAAAAAACAACTGAAAAGCGAAAATCAAACTCTATAATCTATAGCAAATTGTAAGAGCAATGTACCTACTTATTGGTATTTTGATAACTTGAATATTGGAAAAGGTGTTTCAGGTTGGGACAACCTAGTCCAAATGTTAATTTTTGTCAAGAAATAGGTTTTGTAATTCATTGCTTACCCCGCCTGCAATACCTTTTCCAATATTTAATTTTAGTTTTTTTTTCAAGCTTTATTAGTAACTTTTTGTATATGCTCTATAGTTTTAGTTTCGAAACTAAAGGTTAAAGTATAATGTCATTTTGATTTGTAATTTGCTTTACCAAATTACATTTAAACATATGACTTGTGTATATTTTTGTAATCGCCTTTAAAATTCTTCATTTTGATACCCTATTGGATTCATTTGATAAAAGTATCTGTTTTCGAACCTCACATTATGGCACCTTAAATCCATGTTGATTTTTTTGACGTCACTTATCCTAGGACACTTGGGTTGCCGAGCCAAATTCACCAACACCTTAATTTTAGGAATCCGTCCATCTATTTGGATGATACGAGGTAATAAAGAATAATACATAAGTACATCCATACATACATGGCAGTCGGGTAAAAACAGATTTAACATGATACAAAACAGTAAGCCAATAAAAGATGTCCACAAAAATACTCGGAAATATTGAAACGACTATTTGTAATTTTCCGTTCCGGAAATATCATTGAAGCATCTATAGTGACATCCAATTTGTCTAAATAGAGCGTTTTAATCAGACAATTTTGTTTTCTTAGGTGGATTGTAAATAATAGAAGGCTTTTAGGGTTAGACAAATACTCTTTCCTCTCTAAATTTTATTTTTTAAGCATCAAAGTCGGTTTTATATCTGTAATCGGTTAACAAAGGCCAGCCAACTCCTCTGGTGTCGCGGGTGCTTATTCGCGATGATCACTTGTAGCATCCGCAGCGCGCAAAGCACCAGTGGTAATGTAGAAATTCACTACGAACTTGTCCTTAGCGCGCTGCGGATGCTATACCTACCATCAGGGGACTCGCTTGCTCATCTGCCTCCTTTTTCACAAACAAATTACTCGTCAATTATTCTAGTTATGGCGTTTGACGTAGAGACCTCGTCGTGTTCTTCCAGTCATTATTTTTAATCGAGCGTATTGACCTTACATTTGCAACGATTTTATCTGTGCTAGTTTTATTATTATTAATTACCTTACTCTATTACCTTGTTATGTAACTTAATTATTGAATTTTAGGATTGAAATATTACCTTCTGCTGGAGTTTCTTGCGGCGCTCCTTCTCCGTAATGATGGTCTTGTCCAAAGCGCTAGAAGATTCACTCTATATTACCGACGTGTAAAAGAGGCCTCATGCGGCCAACTTACTTATTAAGTATTTTAAATATTGTTGTGTTGAAAGTTGAACCCTACTGTAAATCATCAACAACCATTTAATGATTATAAACGAGAAGATCCGAGAGAGATTAGGTTTGATTGATTCGTTAGTGTAGGATTTCCCAATGAAAATTATTTTAGCTGACCCGACAGGCGTTGTCCTGTTTTTTTTCTAGGTACCCAATTTTTTCCAAAATATCTTCGAACGTTACGTACAATAAAATCTTTATAGAGTAGCTGAACTCAAGTGCCACCAACGAACACTATTTCATGGCAGCTAGGTGCTGCGGCACGCTGGGGCCCGACCGGCGTCTCTCAAGGTCGTCAGGTGCTGCTGCGGCTGGGGAGGTAGGTATTTATTACATTTTCGGAAACTAAATACGTCAGGTGCTTGGTTTGCTGTAACACGATCTTGACGTATTTTTTTTTAAATTATGGCTATATTTTAACCACGCCAAATTTGCAAGTTTTTTTAATCCGTCATAAGATGACTGGCGCCATAATTTTGGTAAATATTACCGTGACAAGAGGGGTGTGTCCTAACGACAAAAGAAAAAATATGTGTTCATTACTTTTTAATAATGTAAATTACGGACTAATTAATTGTTTTTTGGACACTAGCCTATTGTTTTAAGACATGATATACTAATGAATCTATTAAACTAATCCGTCTTCAAATTTTAGATCAAAACATTTCGGGTATGAGAAAACTGAAACCTTCGTCGGATTTTAGACTCAACATGGCCATTAATCCTTGCGAAAAATCATTCTAAGGTTTGAGGTGAATTCGGTCACGAGAAAAACGGAATCTGTGTTTCGATCCAAGATAACGGATGTCACTTATACTTCCAAAGTCGTTATTGTTATAGTAAAAGGGCGATTCCGTTATCGCGGATGCAACATTAGGACACGTTTTACGTTTCATACCAATAAAGTAAAAGATGTTGTAGAAAAAATAATTCTCTCTCAAAAGGGTTACATTTAGGGAATGCAAATTAACCGGTTATTAACCGTTTTTGTATGAAAATAACCGGTTAAAATCGGTTAAAACCGGTTATTTGCATTCCCTAGTTACATTTTATCTTGTTTTATTTGACTCGTACATAAGAATTTAAATGGAATGTATAAATGGCAACCAGAAAGGCTTAAATTGCTGTTGCGTGGGCAACAACTTCGGCCGTCCTTCTGATACTATAAAATAAAAACACAAAAGACTTTTAGTTGTATAACATTTATTTTATTGTATCTTTATATTTTGAAAAATAATTATTCAATAATTGTTGAGTATTATAACAATAATAGAAATCGCAAACTAATAATAATTCACTTTTTAAGTAATTGCGTGTTGATTTTTAAACTCGCTACTTGTTCAAATATTAATTTAGATTAAAGGAAACTAGAGATAGATTAAACGAAAATATTTTAATGGTATTTATATACACATATTACATATATTTTTTTAGGTATTTTAATTAAGGTCTTGTGTTTCGTATAAGCATTAACAAGGTAACAAATACAATGATTCAAAAAAGCATGTTAAACATCGTGTTCAGCGGAATCGAAAGCTATACGAACCCAAAAAAATCAAATCCGTCGAATCCTTCTAAGATGGAGCTTCTTGATTCGTTAGTTTTTTTAGGTAAAAAACCTATCGATGACGGATTCGTTGTTACGGATTTGCAGTTCTGAGATTGCATATGTCTTTGGATCATAGAAAGGGCGTCGAAAGCAATAATAATTCGATAAATCTATAAATTAATTTATGAGTATATGACACGTAACGTTACATTTTTTAAGCACTTTTGTGGACTACACGTTAGGAAACTTTTCGAGGTCACTATATCCTGACGGCGTGGCGCCCCGCGCCTGCTGTCGCCGCGGCCTCCGCAGTCCGGCGCCGTGGCTGTACACCTCTGGGGAAAGAAAATGGTGCGCGAAATGTAATACGTGTCAAGGGTTCAAGGGATTTCACATTAATTGCAATATCAGAAGATGCTCAGTAGACTGTCCACGAAACATTTAGTTAGAGTCATTACTCGCATGTTAAAATGACTGAAGTAAATATTTGGTGTTAAGCAGCAATTACACGACGGTGCACGCTATGCACGCATACACGGCGGCAAACGCACGAAATGACGTAACGACACGACCCTGTAACAATTGATTCAAGTGTCTCACGTGTGTACCGTGCGTGCGAAGCGTGCGCCGGAGTGAAATGCCGGATCTATCGTTAGTCATCTTTTAACAGCTGTTAAATGGGGCGTTCTAAGAAGGTGTCTTTGGAACCCCTTATTATGACTCCATATAACTTCCTTTAGTAAATAGAGGTGGAAAGTTTTTGCAAAAAGGCTAAACTTATCTATTTTTAGGGTGAAAATGTATTGATTGGACACCAGACACAAGGACCAAAACTAAAATCCAAAATTAAAATATCAGGGAAAATAAAATATAATGTACTTCTAGCATTTGGATCTATTTTTACAAAATGAAGACAGGTGTTTACTTTATTTTTTTACTGGCCCGGCCATTAATATTATTATTATATAGCAAATTGTTGCCTTAATAAAACTACTGATATAGATTTGTTGTATCTCCATGGTAAGAAATCTTAACATTCCTAGGATATGAGCTATTTATGTATTGGTATTAAAATGAAGCACGTTGTTTATACAGTTCAACAATGCCATGATACCTGTTGGAATAACCTTTACAGCTCCTACTTACCCTCGTACTCGACTTCCGGAGGCAAATCCATCGGAGGCCGGGACATTATATTCTCAGCCATTTCGTTTGGATTTACTGAAAATTAAAGGTAAGTAACAAAAATTAGCTGAAAGTGATTCGGACCCACGCCATAATTATCATAAATAGAATAGTAGTTCATCTCTGGCCCTTTAGTAGTTTCTGTTATCTATTACCGCTCGGGTACTCGGGAATATCCAAAGGGGTTTGGGTAAAAGTGTTGTCATTTGCTAAAGTCATACATTTTCAAGGTGAGCGGCCATTCGTAAAAGTGGTAAATTATGATAGAATTATTCAAAATAAACATAATTTGTTATGTAATGTAATACTCTTAAGTGCATCGGAGCCGAGATATTTAAATACTCATATTTGGGCGTAGTTTTAGTAGGTACCCAAAACGGAATACTTAAATCTTTAATATATCCGCTCCGATATTATTTAACGCCATAAATTATATATATCTATGTGTATTTAGAGGTCCTCTAAATAACAATGTAAAAATCATCCGTCAATTCTTCAAACAAATTTACCCAATGCCCTTTGTTCTTCTATTTTAGCTACTTACTTGGCCATACTTTGATATATGCTTTTATAATTGTTATGTTCATTTTCTATAAACTTTTACAATCTTTACATATTATAAAACAAAGTTGCTTCCCGCCGTCTGTCCCTCTGTATGTACGCTTTTAGATATTTCAAACTACGCAACGGATTTTAATGCGGTTTTCAGCATCGCGGCTGCCGGCTGGCGCGGAGGCTCTCGACGCGTACGGTCGAGGCACGCACACCTACAGCCGCGCGATGCACTTTAGTTTGAAGATGACCTACTGTTCCATTTATACTCTGTCCTCGCTCCGAACTAAAGACCATCGGTTATTAGACTCCTATCAGAAAACGATATTGCAAACTATTTTTTCAGAACGCAAGCAAAGTTATAAAAGAACTTGACCTTTTTTACCCTCTTCATTTTGCTAGTAAGTGAAGTTTAGTCTAGCAAATGAAGAGCTGGGGCTTTTCGGAGAAAAACAAATCAGAATGACGGTGAACTAATCGTCAATCCGAAACAGAATTGAAGAATTCATAGTGTTCACGATGTTAACCTTGCTTCCTGAAGCGGCGGAAGATGCCAATAATGACGAGAATAAGTACGACGATGACGACGCACGCGCTAGCGATCACAACATTCTTCACCGATTCATCTGTGAAATAAATAGAGTAGATTAATTTTATTTCAGAGGATAAAATTACGTTACAAATTTGTACATGACAAGTTATAAGATTTTACATTAAGGTTACAGAAATGAAAATACATTTACAAAGCGAAAAATTCATCATTCAAAACAACATTAATATAAGAAAAAAAATTACTTAATGTAAAAAAAGTAAAAATCACAATACTTAAATCTAGCACCAACAATGAAACGCTTACCAGTGAATAAACGCCTACTTACTATAACATACTATTAACAGGCTGGTTTTACTGTAGATACATATTATTATTTACGCTCGAAACACTTCTTTGAAAGTAAGGTAATTAGATACTTACGAGTACTCGTACGTGACGCTGTCGCAATAGTCGTCGTTTGTACTGTCGCGGGCGTCGTCGTCGCTCGCTCTGAAGAAGGACAGCAATAGCGACAATAAGTATTACTTCTTCAGGGAGCAACTAGCTATTGGTTGCTTCATTAATGATGAAGGGAGAGATGGATTTTTTAAGTAACCTTCTAACTTATTCCGCCCATCCTTTTTCGAACTTCAAAATTGTAATTGCTAATGATGAAGACTTAACTAAACTAAGAGAATGCTTGGAAGCATTATGGTTAGCGCCGGAGGCAGAGACCCACTCTTCCGCTCTGGAGCTCGAAACGCCCCCTGGCTAACACCAGATCTATGGGACTCAGCACCTGACGGGTCAACCCTCTAGCGTGTTCTTAAAGAACTTGAAGGTAGGGTGAATTATTAGGAATAGTTATCCTTGTAATTCGGTAGTTCTTTCAGATCACGTCAAACTAGGGGTCGAGAGGATCCCTCAAAAATAATGCGTAGATTATTTTATCATTTTCTTTTAATTCTGTTTAATCTGTTTAGGTCATTTAATTTAATTTAACTTTTCCCTTTTTCTTGGAAAGTCGGGTAATTCAGTTCTTACGTGACGTTGTCGCAATAGTCGTCGTTTGTACTGTTGCGGGCGTCGTCATCAATAATGGACTGAGAGCTGGACTTTGTAACTTTCTGACCGATCGGTCCATATAATGGAGGCCCATTATTGATGACGACGCCCGCAACAGTACAAACGACGACTAACAACTTTACTACGAAAATTCTATCAATCACTGCCCTCTGAGTTGACTCTAAGACCTCATAATGACCAGTTCAGTTAACTAGACCTTGTTGGTTTGTTAAATACGCTTACGAAGGTAGCGGCCCAGGGTTTAGATAAGGCGAACGGAGTCACGGGCAACAGCTAGATTGTAATAAACGTAAAAATTTTATAGGCATAATAACTTTATTATAAAACGTTCAAAAACTAATTTTAATCAGATTCGATGGAGCTCCGCTGAGTGGAGAATCTATTTCTATTTGTTTTGGCCATGCTGCAGAAATAATTTAATATAAACCTCCATCTTCCTTTTTGTTGTTTTACGTTTTGATTAGTATATCACATTGACAATAAGCACAAACAATAAAACGCCTACCAGTAAAGTAACGCCTACTTACTGCAACATACTGTTAATAGGCTGATTTTACTGTACATACATAATATTATATACGCTCAAAACACTTTCCCCTTCTTCAAAAGTCAGGTAATTAGATACTTACGTGACGTTGTCGCAATAGTCGTCGTTTGTACTGTCACGGGCGACGTCGTCGTTTGTACTGTCGCGGGCGTCGGTCGCTCTGAAAAAGGACAGCAATAGCTACAATAAGCATTACTTCATCAGGGAGCAACTGGCTATTGATTGCTTCATAAATGATGAAGGGAGAGGTGGATTTTTTAATTAACCTTTTATCTGATTCCGCCCCTTCTTTTTCGAACTTTAAATTTGTAATTGCTAATAGTGAAGACCTAACTAAACTAAGAGAATGCTTGCAAGCATTATGGTTAGCGCCGGAGGCTTGTCTTTTGCTCTGGAGCTGGTAATGCCCCCTGGCCAGACATTTGGGACTCGGCACCTGACGAGTCACTCCTCTATCACGTTCTTAGAGTTATCCTTGTAATTCGGTAGTTCTGTCAGACAATGTCAAACTAGGGCTCGAGAGGATCCCTCAAATAGAGTGCGTAGATTATTTTATCATTTTCTTTTAACTCTGTTTTGAAAGACAAGAACTCTGTTAGGGCAGTTTTTTTAATAGCCAAGGAAGAGAAAGAATGAAGGGACATGACGAGCTTAAAAAACCTTATGTATGTTTTGATAATGTCAACTACATACAGGTTAGATTTTCTAAGTGACACTCGATAATACGACGAATCTAACGACAAATAGTTTGTCATAATCAGTTCATCCATTCGGCGTCTCAAAGGGAACAAAGAACCAGACATACAGTTCAAAAACATCATCCTCTTTTTTAGGTAGTTGGGTACACAGGTGCTTAACTGGTAAGCTCTAAGTTCCAAAGTTATTTTACCAGAATTCCCTTTACCGTCCGTTTACTATTGACAGAATTTGTCTAATCCAGGAACATTAGATTACAAAATAAATGTTTACCGCCGCCGATTATAGCAAACGGGGTGTCATATGAAAGGGCTCAATCTGCAAGTTTAAAATAGATTTTTTAAAAATAGCCAAAAATTAAAAGAAATACCCGAATAACAATATGTTTTCTTGGATTTCCAGGAAAATAAACACCTGACTTTTAACTTACCATTGTTCATGTTATCTGAATCTGTGAGATGGTCCTTTGATACCATTGATAACAGGATTTCATTGGACCGCGCTTTTTCGCCATAACTCCAATAATAGTAACCGTCACTACTCTGTAAGTTCATGTGGTATTCCTGGACACAATATATCCTCTTCAAGTGATAAGATTCGTCTAAATCTAATGTAAGATTCACATTGCGTGTATTTGGATTTATGCCCATTTTTTCTCCTGGAGCATGGCTGAAGTTGTTTGAAGAGGGAACATCTGGAAGTTTGAAATGTTTATTTTAACATTCATGATATAAGATATTAAAATGTTTTTGATTTCAAGGGTTTGAATAGATTACAAAGGTTTAACAGGACGGCTATCTAGCGAGACCTGATTTTAAGTTCTGATCTCTACAGTTTACGAGACTTACCCTCTATGTACCAGTTGAAGCTGCGGCCGTCGACGGGCTTGGAGCCGCCACACTCGAAGCTCTGAGTCGTATTGACGTAGAAGGTAGCGACCTGCGATGCCGGTTGCACCGTGATGTAAAGGTTTTCTGAAACAGCAGTGTGCTCTTTAAAAATAACCATTATTTTCACACAAGTAACATGCGCTGCACCACCACCACCACCTCCCAAACAAAATTATCAGTGCACAAAGTACCTACCACTATTTTGAAAATAAAACTTAAAAGGTTTTTTCTTGAGAAGGTAGTTAAGTATTGCGGAATAGATCGCTTAGTTAGTTTAACTAAGATTTAAAACGTAGTTCGCTGATTCGGGCCGTGTGCAAAATACCAGCCCTACTTTGTATCTATAACAAATGTTTCCTTGTTAAAGTAAATCCCAAGAAGCGAGACAATCAATGCGAAATGACAGGTCGTAAATATATATATTTTATTACTTCATTTTTATCAAATACTCCTTTGTTAATAATGTTATTCCAAGAAAGGAAACAATTAATTATAAAATATGTGCCACAAGCGTAGCCACATCTAAAACTGAACGCGATTCGAGCCTTCGAGTTCCGGCTACCGTTCCAGAGCAGCAGAAGCTTCGCACCAGCCAGGACGACCCTGAAACTTCTTTAGGTATCTTACGACTCATCATCATTTAACTTAAGACAGGCTCTTGTTAAATCATTGCCACTTTTCTCTGTTCTTCGCCAGCTTTTTCACCTCATGACACGACATGACCTTGGCCTTTCGTTTTATTTGGCTGAAGTAAGTAAGCCATGGTTTTCCTCTTCCTCTTTTTCAATCGACTTTGCCCTCCAAAATGTTCAAAAAGAAACTGTCATGCCGTATTAGGTGTGCCATCATCTTTCCGCTTCTACATTCTATAGTTTCTAAAATAGGTCTTCTCTCGTTTATCATCTTCAAAACCTGTTCATTGGTTTTATTTTCCGACTAGCTAATTTTTTCCATTCTTCGCCAACACCACATCTCAAACTCTTCTAATCTTTCTCTATCTCTCTGCTGTAGTGTCCAAGTCTCGCGACGCGATGTTCTATGATTAGAAGAAATAATTATTGAAGCAAAAAAACCCTAGTAATTTATCGTTTACTGTCATGTAATTTAAAGAACAACAAGTTTCTTAATAGCTTTCAGAGTGACATATATACTGTCAGTGGCAATTGCGAGTGTGATAGCGATGGTGAGCCGAACGATATTAACAAGGTCTACATTGTCTCTTGATGAACCAAATACTATTTTGTAATTGTTAACAATACTATTGTAGATAAAAATCTACATTGACTTACTTTGTGACTTGTAGGTATGTTTTACCAATATCATGAATATAAATACGTTTACGTTTGTGGGAGCGGGTGCCTTCAGTAAAACACTCCTTTAGAACACTACACTTTGTAAAGTTAATCGAAGTATGCTTGTATCTGATCCATTTTGTGGGTACTGTCTTCTTGCGTCCTTGACGTCCTTGTAGGAGTATAACTTTACAAATATTTTGATACGAAAGTGGTTTGTCATGGAGGTGGTAGAACCTTGTGCAGGGTCCACCCGGCTCACCGCCGCCGCCGTATAAGTACCCAATAACCTCTTGCTAAGCACCAGTATTCACATTGTTATGTTTCGGTATGGGAGTAAGACAACCAATGAATTGAGGGGGCTACAGGTCTCATCATCTTAGCCTCAGTAGTGACAACGCGTTGACAGTCTTGAGATAACAGATGTCTATGCTCTTCAGCCGTCTTACTACCACGTGGCTTGTGTGATCGTTTAAGAGCTACATGTGCTAAAGTCGGTACTGTTCCGAAATATGGATCTCATTTACAATAGCACTTTTATGTCGTACAAAACCATAATAGTTTTATTTTTCGAACATGTTACCTTTTTGCGCATGTTTTTGGTTGTATCTTCGGAACCCTACGATCTTTAACAATGTTTTTTGATTCAGTAGTTGAGTGCTTATAAATTCTTGATCCTGGTAAACCATTTTTTAATAAATGATGTGCTATGATGTTAATGGTAAACATGAATTATTTTTAATTTGACGCTGCAATCAAGGCGTGCGAAAACTATCCCCATCTCACGTACTTCTCGCATAAGTACATAAAGCCATCCCTTTTGATGCCTGAGCAGTGCAGTGGCAGTATATGTGGCCTCTTAAGCCGCTATGGGCTCTTGGCTTAAATACGGTAAATTTTTGTAAAAAAAGTACTCACCGTTGGGCACATCCCGGCTAAAGTGAAGATAAATATAGTCGCTGAACATTGAAATAAAGCCAACGTCTCTCCGCATGCAGTAGATCAAAGAGTCTTTGTCAGAGGTTGTTAATGTCTTATTTAGGACCAATGACATCTCTGTCGTGCTCGTATCTCTTGGGAATTGTTTCATTACCAACTGTGAGGTATTTTTTCCTGAAATAAAGAAGAAAACAATACGGAATAAGCGGGGGCCTAGTCAAGATGCATAACGCTAAGTTAGAGATTTTCGAAAATCGAAAAAATGACATGTTGTATATGATTGACGTAAGCTACTGACAGATCGCTCGACCGCTTGTCAGCTCCATACATATCGAGTCGATAGAAAACAGAAACGTTAGCAGCAATTTATTGCATATTGGCTACCATCTGATATCTTAAAAAAATAATCTTAAAATAGTCAAAAGGAAAAATGATAAGGCTGATAATAACTCGAGTCGAGACATATAGATTGAACTTTGCCGTGTGAAGAAAATGTCAATTTTATAAGTACATAAATTACACACAATAGGTAATATACAACAAGATTATTAGTAAAACATTCGAATAAAAGCAATGGAGTGTCAAACAGAGTTTAATAGAGCACCTAGTGAGCTCTACGGCGCTGTTTCTCAGCGGTTTGGATTTAAATGATGACTGTCACCAATGGTTTGACAAAGTAAATTAAAATCAAATTTGAGACAATCGTATAACCGTACACTTTCATTCCCAGAGTGGAGTAGGCAGAGCTAGAGAATTACCAAGAACTCTAAACATTTGTTGATAATTTTGTAACTACATTTTGCACATAATTAGGCTAAGATGTTTGCCAGTGTACGTATTAGTGACAGGTTGCAAGCCCATCGCCTAACAGTACTACAAGCCTGTATTCCCTTATTCGCCTCTTAAGATCTTTTCTAGGGCCCCCTTTGCCCCCTGCGTCAGCCAGTTTAATCTCAAAGCTGTCTATTATCTATCTTGAAGATATGAAAAAAATGGTATGAGATTTTTATAATATTTAGCTAGAATTTAATAATACCTCTCATCGCCACATCATGCAGTTTTGTCTAAATTTTCTATGGAAAGAAATTTATGTGATTTTTTTTTTCTTTGCTATTAGATGGATAACGAAAATACCGATTATTCTAAGGCATATGATACTATTTTTCACTACATACTTGATAAGAAACTTGAGATGTTCGGCGTACACGGCACCCTCCTTAGATGGCTACAGTCATATATTTAATTAACATGTTTCAGGCGGTGATTATAAAAGAATTTCAATGTAATTTATATCGGTGACGTCCGGTGTGCCCCTGGGATCTCATTTCGGTCCATTATTATTTATTATTTTTATAAAATTATGGATGTGGCAATTGTTTACAAGAACCCAATTCAAAAACTCAATTACTCAGATCATAGTATCCTTTTAAGGATCCGTACCAAATACTGAAAAACGGAACCCTTGTAAGATGACTTTGTCTTTGTACATTCCTTTCCTGTAAATTTTGTATTTGAATTTCTGTGTTTTGTACAATAAAGAGTTTATAGGTAAAAAAATGAAGTAAAGCTCCTCTTGCATGTAGTTGTAACACATCTGTATAGACCGTTCGACATTCTACATTTGAAATTTGACGTAAATTCCATATAAGTCTTGTACACGACTACATGCAAGAGGAGCTTTACTTAAGTTTTTTACCTATACATACATACATACATACTTTGTATTGTTACGCGGATAGATTCAGGCGTATTATTTTTAATCGTAATTTTTGGTGCTTTAGAAGCGTTTCTAGTAGGCTGAAATATCGTTTCAGTCCGTTTCAGATGTAGCTTAATCACATACCTAATAGAATATCAAAATTTCCACCAATTTGCCGTTGTTTTCAGGCGCTGAAACATGTTTTTAGTCTGTTTCAGACAACCTTCTATCATAAAAAGTATAAATTAAAAAATAAATGTTTAAATAACAAAAACCACCTTTAAAAACGCAAAAAAACGTCTTGTCAACCGACTTCGGTTATAGGTCAGTCAAATTAAAGACGGCGCCCTACAATAATTTAAACCAAACTCGAATTCAGTTTGACTGACCTATGTACCTAAGTCGGTTGAAAAGAAGTAATTTTTTTTTAGTTTTTAAAGTTGGTTTTTGTTTTTTAAATATCTATGCAGTACCTACACATTATGAAGGATTATGCAAAGCGATTCGTTCAAAAAGGGGAACTTCAACGGTGCGTCTGCAAGTCCGAATGGTTTTTGTCGTCTGGGGGCCATACCAAGATCCACTACGCTAACAACGTTTCTATTCGTTTCGTTTTTAAACCAATCGCGTCACTGGTAGATCACGTGACTTTTCGTATTACGTCCTCTACCGGTGACGCGATTGGTTTAAAAACGAATCGAATAGAAACGTTGTTAGCGTAGTGCATCTTGGGAAGGCCCTCTAGTCCATCCGAAGCGTCATTTAGGCGCGAATCAACTTAAAGCGGCGCAAAGGCCAAATGTTACTCAACTTTTATTTATTTATTGTATTCGCATTGATTTTGAACTGTACCTTGAATTTGGTACCAGGACAGGAGATCGCGATGGCGTCCTTTCGAGTAACAGGTGAACACCGCAAACTGGCGGCCGTCGTCGACAAACATCTGTGGAGTCACACGGGGCTTGGGTGGCGTTGTAAGCCTGGGTGGCGATGAATGGTTATCTGACAACAATTATCAATGCTACAATATCAGTTAAGTTTATTTTAAGGGGCCTTACTTAGATATTTGTACCCTTTTTCACGGGGTACTTATTATTTTTATCTACACTAATATTATTATCATAAGTCCTCTATTGTGCGTTCAAAACCCGTAGGCAATGACCAGCATTACCTGTGGTAGTAAGTGACGGCGATGACAGCTGTTAGTTTTGTAAGATATTAAATTTCAAAATTACTTTACAGCTGTCATCGCTGTCACCTACTACCACAGGTAATTTAACGCTGGACATTTGCCTTTCGGCTTCTGAACACATCTTAGAGTACTTATAATATGTGTGTAATAGATAAAGTATTGTACGAGACTCTGCGTAATTAGCATTACAACACTCGTGTGATCTAGTATGAAACTCGCCTTGCGGCTCGTCTCATAAACCACGCTCATGTTGTAATGCCTGTCATAACGTAACCGTCACGTAAACTACTATTTCGAAACACCTTTCAACAAACATATGGTCTGCGCAAATCAGCGGACGGGACGGCAGAGGATATTAAATTTGTAATTGTATTTCAATTGAAATAAGGTATAAATTTCAATGCTTTGAGACCGACCTCGGAGCATCGCAGGGGATTGCGGCGGAGGAAATTTATAGGGAAAAATCCCCTGCCGTCCGCCGGTTTGCGCTGGCCCTTATGATCACTACGCAGAATTTTCATTTCATGACTCTTTGCTCGGAAATATCGCTAACGAAACATCCGACACTATGAAACACGTCATGATTTTTTGCCCAAATTCTTGGCGTGTGTATACGTGTGTATCTATTAATCTCAATAAATATTAAACCTGTATCAATTAACGTAAGTTCACGTCAAAAATCGACCAGCGCTTCCCAAGAGACCACTGCTGAGAAGAAACGCCGCAAAAAACTCAATAGGCAGTAATTTTTAGGGTTCCGTGCCCGGAGGAAGCCCAACGGGACTCTAATAATATGCCTGCGCTGTCCACCCGTCCGTCCTAACTTAAAACAGCTGTATCTTTTGAACCGTCATAGATAGCGGGTTGTTTTTTTTCACGATATTTGTTATTACTGCAGATTTAATACACATACAAAACTAAAGGAAGTGAAATAATAAAGTAAGGTTTTATAACACATTTCTTTATTTTTGTTGGATCAATTATTTTACGAATTTGTTACAATTATTTTACGAACCCTGAAAAAAGAAAAAAGTTGGGCTCAAGCTGATTTAATTCGAAATGGAATTCAAATCGGGATATAATAATAACTACTGTGTGACGGTACGGAACCCTCGGTGCGCGAGTCCGGCTCGCACTTGACTGGTTTTTAATTATTGCTTAGGTATGTTATATTACAAATATGTCGTATACAAGATAATACTTAACCTAGCATTATGAAATAACGTGTACTTTCAATATAAATATCACGCGTAGGTAGTTGAGCAGGAAAACGTGTCAAAACTCGGAATTTTCACAAGGGCTAATAAGTAAAATAAATATCTTTACTTACCTGTGAAGTTGCTAAACCCCCACCACCAATGTTTTTGGGCAGCTGCCACCGGCTCTGCCACGTCGATAAAATTAAAAAAAATCTAAATCTGTCATTCTACAGATTTTTTTTATTCATAAATCAATAAACTCATGAACTACAATTCGCAACAGGAACTTTTGAAAAGGTGCTCTTAAACAAATCAGGCTTGTCTCAAAAACATGCTAATAAATTTTTAATGTTTTTGTTCATTATTAACTGAGAAAATAAATAATTAAACCAATTTCTGCTAAAAATAAATTTTAAACTTTCCTATACATATACCTATTACTCGTAGTTACCAAGATGCGACCCTTCATAAGTTACAGTGCAAGGGATGATTATACACTCAAAATCTTAACCAGTCGCGTTACAAATATTTGTAAAGGCAGTTTAAAAAAAATGGTTTTAAAAAACAAAAAAACTCCTTCAGAAACCGAAGACAAAACTTTTTTTAAATGGTGGGTAATAGAATGTCAATCACACTTAAGTCGGTTTTTGGTTAAAAATTATGGCGGGACGCCGACTTCAGTACGACTGACCTATTAGTATGCATAACCAAAAACTTCATTATAAGTTTGTGTATACTGTTTCGAATATCAATTGACAACAATTCATTTGTGCTAAGGTAGTAAATTAAAATACCGTTTGTAGATTTTACACTGCTGATTACAGTAAAAATATTTTTGGATTTTTTTATGCAGTAGTTTTTATTATATTATGGAAAAACAGTAAAAAAAAATGGATTGTGAATGTTAGGAATACATTTATAGTACCCTTAGTCCATTTATTACAATAGAAATGGAAAAAAATATACAACTGCCATGTCAATTTTTTATCTGTCTGATATATTACTTTTATTTATTTATTTATTTATTAAGGATTTCCAACAGATAATACATCCAACTTATGCTTATATCTATTTTAAACATCTAACTCGATGCTTACCCAATTATAGGAAACCACATCTTACGCCAGTAAATATATAAATTGAACAACGGCATACATTAAATCCTTGCTCTCAAATTAAACATTAGGTAAACATTAAATATTAATTTTTGATATATATATATTTTTTAAATTTTTATAATTATATTTTTGGAAAAAGAATGAAATTAAATACATCACAACATATATCATAAGTACATTGTTACAATTAATTAAGCTAGGCATAAAGTGCTATAACAGTGAGATTACAGTGAGATTACAGTGAGATTACAGTTACAAAGTCTACCTCGCAAACGCTACTTGATTCTAAGGACACGCTTTCGATTCTTGTAATACTATTGTTTTGGTATACGCTATTTAAAATGAAAGTGACTAACGGATTTTTAAAAGCGGATAGCCGCAATCTGCCCAAAGTCGACGAATTTATGTTGTTACAGTTGTTATTGTTGACAAGTGACATGACATGACAGTCAGTTCTGTTTCTGTTTAAAGTTACTTTATTTTTATTTTATATCATGCTAAGATCACGACATCAGTATTCCTAACTTTGTATATACGGTCTTTTTAATGACTATTTCTTTAATAAATTATTAACGACGAATTTAAGTTAAATAAAGAAAAACCGAGAAATACGGGTAGTCTAATTTTTAACCAGCTATTATAAACGCGAAAAAACAAAAATGCTTTTATTTTTGAAATAATGTCAATTTTGTAATTTTACTTTTAAATAAATAACTGATCCTATCTTATCTTATCTTAAGGCCTGTTGGACGGATTTTCATGAAAGAAGTAAAGGCAGATAGGTCTTTGTGACCAAGTTGTCTATTGTGCAAACACTAGTTGTTTACTGGAACCAAGCATTTCTTATCAGTAATCGGTCGAGTATATGAGCGCTACATAACGCCTACAGGCTAATGCAGGACACGGTGATTATGAGCTGTATAGAACTATAGAGTTCAATTCAGGATGGAGACTTCGAACAAATAAGGTTTTTTGATGATTTATCTAGCGAACAAAATTCATTAGAAGAAATAAATGAAGACGATGAAATTAAATAACGATAACGAAAACAAACAAGAGAAATTTGGAGATGGAGTCCAGCGGTTCAGATTTTACGGTGGTGAAGGAAAAATCGAAAAGCCGCCAATATGTTAAAATCTGCGTAACCTATAAAAACAAGCTTCCTAAATAATTTGCACTGGGAACTCCTGACCTGGGCCTTTCTTAATACGTCCCCGATCTAACCGTGTAACGTTCGCCTTGGCCTTCCCCTTCCAGCATTCCCATCTACTCTTGCCTCATTTGTCAGTTTTGTACCTTACTTCATATATTCTCTCCACATGACCAAACAATTCCTTTATTAATCATTTTCACTACATCTTCTTTCAAATCACAATATCCGAAGTCGGATAAAGAATGAGTCGTCGGTGAACTCGATAAGACTGATGATCACACCATCATAAAGACTAATAAGAAATTGATACGTACCGGAGATAACCGCTCTTGAAGAAATAACCAGTAAGATCACTAATCTTAACATTGTAAACAAAAAAACATTTAATAAATATCATTGGACAATCTCACACAAATTGACCTAGTCCCAAACGAAGCTCCAGGCTTGTACTGTGGGTACTAGACCTTTACGGTCTATAATATTGCCATGTTCTGACAGCAGGTGTGTGTTTGTCCTCAACAACCTGATGACTAAACGTTATCCTATAAATAACTTAATGCATTTATCAATTATCCTGTTTCACTTCAACAGTACAAGCTTAAATTCATTTATAAGTACTTTTTTTTCGTTATAATTAACATATCGACGGTAAAAGAAAGAATCACTGAAGCGACAGTTTGCAAATTGCTCAGGAGAGCGATTTAAAGATTTTATTTTAAGAAAAAAATCGTAACGTTTTCTTTGGTGAATTAAGAAAGATGCGTTTCATTACTGTGTTATTAAAATTTTGAATATCTTTTTAAAGGTAACAAAATCATTAGCAAGAAATGGATAATTTCTGAAATAAATGTCGCTTAACCAAAATGACCACTAAAAAGTTTCCGGAAGAAACCTTTAAACGACAACATAATATAGTAGATAGTCATAGGAGAGAGCATTTATTTATTTATTTTATTTATTTGAAACATCAAGAGACATTTTTAAAAATTAAGCAAAACAAAAAACCCGACTGCAACGTAAAAACAGCTCAAAAGCGAAAATCAAACTATAATCTATAGAAAATTGTAAGAGAAATGTACTGTAATGTAACCTACTTATTGGTATTTTGATAGCTTGAATATTGGAAAAGGTGTTCCAGGCAGGGACAACCTAGTCCGAATATTATTTTTTGTCAAGAAATAGGTTTCGTAATTCATTGCTTATCCCCGCCTGCAATACCTTTTCCAATATTCAATTTTAGTTTAATTTTAGTTTTTAAGTTTTATTAGTAACTTTTTGTATATGCCCAATAGTTTGAGTTTCGACACTAAAGGTTAAAGTATAATGTCATTTTGATTTGTAATTTGCTTTACCAAATTACATTTAAACATATGACTTGTGTATATTTTTGTAATCGCCTTTAAAATTCTTCATTTTGATACCCTATTGGATTCATTTGATAAAAGTATCTTTTTTCGAACCCCACATTATGGCACCTTACATCCATGTTGATTTTTTTTGACGTCACTTATCCTAGGACACTTGGGTTGCCGAGCCAAATCCACCAACACCTTAATTTTAGGAATCCGTCCATCTATTTGGATGATACGAGGTAATAAAGAATAATACATAAGTACATACATAAATACATGGCAGTCGGGTAAACACAGATTTAACATGATACAAAACAGTAAGCCAATAAAAGATGTTCACAAAAATACTCGGAAATATTGAAACGACTATTTGTAATTTTCCGTTCCGGAAATATCATTGAAGCATCTATAGTGACATCCAAATTTGTCTAAATAGAGCGTTTTAATCAGACAATTTTGTTTTCTTAGGTGGATTGTAAATAATAGAAGGCTTTTAGGGTTAGAGAAATACTCTTTCCTCTCTAAAATTTATTTTTTAAGCATCAAAGTCGGTTTTATATCTGTAATCGGTTAACAAAGGCCAGCCGGCTCCTCTGGTGTCTCGGGTGCTTATTCGCGATGATCGCTTATAGCATCCGCAGCGCGCAAAGCACCAGTGGTAATGTAGAAATTCACTACGAACTTGTCCTTAGCGCGCTGCGGATGCTGCACCTACCATCAGGGGACTCGCTTGCTCATCTGCCTCCATTTTCACAAACAAATTACTCGTCAATTATTCTTCTTATGGCGTTTGACGTAGAGACCTCGTCGTGTTCTTCCAGTCATTATTTTTAATCGAACGTATTGACCTTACATTTGCAACGATTTTATCTGTGCTAGTTTTATTATTATTAATTACCTTACTCTATTACCTTGTTATGTAACTTAATTATTAAATATTATTGAATTTTAGGATTGAAATATTACCTTCTGCTGGAGTTTCTTGCGGTGCTCCTTCTCCGCAATGATGGTCTTGTCCAAAGCGCTAGAAGATTCACTCTATATTACCGACGTGTAAAAGAGTCCTCATATGGCCAACTTACTTAATTAGTATTTTAAATATTGTTGTGTTGAAAATTAAACTCTACTGTAAATCATCAACAACCATTTAATGATTTAATATAAACGAGAAGATCCGAGAGAGATTAGGTTTCATTGATTCGTTAGTGTAAGATTTCCCAATGAAAATTATTTTAGCTGACCCGACAGGCGTTGTCCTGTTTTTTTTCTAGGTACCCAATTTTTTCCAAAATATCTTCGAACGTTACGTACAATAAAATCTTTATAGAGTAGCTGAACTCAAGTGCCACCAACGAACACAATTTCATGGCAGCTAGGTGCTGCGGCACGCTGGGGCCCGACCGGCTAACTTCGTCGTCCAACTAGTATGGTGATGGCTCACTTACCGACGCCAGAGCGGTCTGCAGGTCGCCAGTCAATAGTTATCTTACGAAATATCTCCATACGCGGACCTGAAATACAGGATAATTGCTTACAAGATGCTTACGTTTATTTTTCTGAAATGGAATAGCACCATTTTCAAGTCTATAGAACAAGCAAAAAAATGCAATGAAATGTTGTGAAAAATGCCATAAATAAATATACAAAAACAACTTGATTTATTGACAAATTTAATTAATTGTTAATTCAACTTTGAATATTATAATGCAAATCAAAAATTGTTTTACCAAAATAAAAAATATTTTCTTATAATGTCTTAGAGGGCCTTTTAATATCGGAGCCAGGATATTAAGATTTAAGATTTTAGTTTTTGGTACTTTTCTTTACTAAGGTAGGTAGGTACATAGTTCTGTTACTACCTATTCTCTTTTACTTATCTTGAATAACAATATAGCAAAAGAGAAAAGTAATAGAAAAATAAAATATCTTGAAGGCATGCTGCATCTAGATTTATTTATTAGTACAATACAATACAATATTATAGCTTTATATTTCCATAAGGAGAGAGATGTTGTAGATAATGTCTTTAAGTAGGTAGATAATGTTTGTATTTGCATGAGGGTAGCCTGAAATAAATCACTGTAGCTATGACCCGCAGCAGCTGTGTCTCATTACATAAAGTACACCCAGAGGCCCGTTTCACGAAGCTACAAGTTACAAATTACAAACGGAAGTCTCATTCTAACTCCTTTTGCTAGAAATAAAGTTCCGCTTGTAATTTGTAACTTGTAGCTTCGTGAAACGGGCCACAGGTATCAATATTCAAAAGTCTTGGCTCCGATGCACATAAGAATAAATACTTTTATTTTTGAAAACATTTGTTACTACATTTATGGATTTTTGAAAATTTTCCTGCCTTAACCGGGAATCGAATTGGTCTAACATGACAAAACAATTAAGTCACGTTTTATGATAAGGATCGGAAGGGTCATTGATAATAATCATTTATATCTATAACACACAAACCTTTAAATTAAATAAAGAACATAAAAAAAACCCTTCTCTATTATTTTGTCATATTCGACCAGTTCGATTCCCGGTTAAGGCAGGAAAATTTTCAAAAATCCATAAATGTAGTAATAAATGTTTTCAAAAATAAAAGTAAGTCTCCTTTGCGTAGAATTTGCTATTTCCAATATTTAAGGTAGTTGCCGTTTTTTGTTAAGTAAACCGGCCCTCAAAATGAGGTTGAAATAGTGCTTTTTAAAAATAGAAATCTTTTAAATAGTAGTATTTGTTTAATTAGGTAGTTGATAAGAGTTGTTTTACGTAGTTACTATGCCCGGTGCATGATTAGCTATAAGTTTAAGCGCTTTACTCGCCAACAAACTGGATAACAGTTTGGCAAGCATGTAATATATAATAAAGCATGTAGGTACAATTTTTTGAAAAATTGTCGAAAAGAAACCCGCGACCGCTAGCTTCGTAGGCAGGGTCACTACCAACTAAGGCTAACTTAACTTGAATAAATATTATTATAACATTATATAACAAAATATGTTTATTTCGAATTTAATAGGTATATTGATATGTAGGTGTTTATTATTATGTATAAATAGTTAGAGCCTATGTTACACCGCCACCGTAATCTCTGCTTTGGCCAAAAGGTTAACTGGTAGATAATGCCCTACGCCATTAAGTTCGCCTTTTGTATATTAAGTGTATTATTTTATGCAATAAAGATTAAATAAATAAATAAATAGATCTAAGTTTCTTAATAAACCACTTTTACGAAAATAACTCTTTTAATTTTTTAGTGTTTTGTCGAACTTAAAATTCACATAAAAGCATACATGTAACACAAGCATGATGTCTGTAATATACAGGGTGCAAAAAACGAATGCCACATGGACGGCAACTACCTTAAATATTGGAAATAGCAAATTCTACACAAAGGAGACTTACTTTTATTTTTGAAAACATTTATTACTACACTTATGGATTTTTGAAAATTTTCCTGCCTTAACCGGGAATCGAACTGGTCGAATATGACAAAATAATAGAGAAGGGTTTTTTTATGTTCTTTATTTAATTTAAAGGTTTGTGTGTTATAGATATAAATGATTATTATCAATGACCCTTCCGATCCTTATCATAAAACGTGACTTTATTGTTTTGTCATGTTAGACCAATTCGATTCCCGATTAAAGAAGAGGTTTTTTTACAAAAATACACTAGTGCAGTATTTTTAGTTTTCAAACATAAAAGTAAGTCTCCTTTGCGTAGAATTTGCTATTTCCAATATTTAAGGTAGTTGCCGTCCATGTGGCATTCGTTTTTTCCACCCTGTATGTGATTGTATAATAGTACATTACTACTGAGGCCGGGAAGTAGGGGGTTGCCAGCCGAGTTCATATAGACGGTGGAGCGAAGCGAGGCCGGATAGTTACGGGGCTTGCAACCCCTTTTCACGGCGAGATATGTATAGTGCTTTTCTCAAACATAATTCATAAAAAAAATTAAAACAAAATTACAAAGTCAAATACTAGGACTGCTTAAACAATAAAAGTAACCTACAGTGCTCAGTTATCCGCGCTGTGTCGTGTGCGCCGCCGCTGCGCCGCCGCTGCGCCGCAACGAGCTACATCGCCTGCGATCTAAGTGGCGCTACGCACCCCTAATTACCTCTGCCATCCTGGTACTTTATTTATCCATGCAAACGCTTTGGTTGGATGCACGGCTTAGTATATTTAAAAAAATATATCAGCTTTTTCCTGTTCATAAACACAGCCGCCATGTTTACATTAAAATAAAATAAAAAATACTTCCCGGCCTAGGCCTTCAATCTATTCTAATAAATAAGATTCGTGACTTTTATCTTTGATAGAAAAGAGAAACCAAAATCATAATCAACCGTTATTTATTCGAAAATATTGAATGCACTAGATTCTACCGCCCTTCAATCCGAGCGCCCGTTGCCAAAGTGTCAAGTAATCCCCTCTTCCGACCGACCGTCAAGTCACGTCACCTGACACGTGACCAAAACAAGACAGCTAGGAGAACCTGGTGGGGTGATCTTCTAACACGGCCGTTCCTGGCAGCTGAACGACCTCGTCAGCTTGATCCTCTTGTTCTCTCTGGACTTGACCATCATGGCTTCCTCCACTGCTTAAATGGTCGTCATCATCTATAACACAAAAAGTAACACGCGTCTTAAAAAAAAGAGCACTTAGCAGACAACAACTCACTAGCCACTGCAACGAAACCACAAGCGTGCACTCAAGTGATCCCATCAAAATAGGTAGCAAGCATTGCCAGCAACTAAAGTTAATTTTATCAATAATGAAAGACTTCCGGAACTCAGTCATTAATGACAACAATAATCAGTAAACTGATCACCGACGCTTTCATTAGCATTGTCATCCCGCAACCGCTATTGGAGCTCCAAATGGCAATGCCGATCGTAAGCAAATAGAAATTGCCATTAGTCGGGGCAAACAATAGCCATAATGTCGAGGCTATAATTGCCACAATGTCGGGGCAGGGAGTAGCCATAATGTCGAGGCTAAGGGAATGCCACAATGTCGGTGCAAGGAATAGCCATAATGTCGAGGCTAGGGAAATGCCACAATGTCGGGGCAAGGAACAGCCATAATGTCGAGGCTAACTAGCAGTGCATTACAAATAGGTTACATCTCCAAATACATTAACAACCACAACATCAAAGTTCAAGTTTTAATGTTGTCGACTATATAATGTTACCATGGAAGTAGTTTCCCACTATAACGCAAAAATCACTCACCAATACCGAAGAATGCCTCGCATGCCTCCGGGGTCCACTCGCCACGCCACTGCACCATATGTTCAGCGGCGGTTTGGGTTCTCTTCCCATATGAGCCCGCTAGTAGCTCGAGCTCGTACCGGTGATGAGGCAACACACGCATGACCTTATAGGGGCCGCGCATGCCGGAGTCCAGCTTACCGGTGCTTTGCGAGCCCTTGCTCACAAAGACGAAACTGCCAACCGAAAATATTCGAGGCTGCCGACGGCCTTCATTAACGTAGGCGTCCTGCCGCTGCTGATTGGAAGCAAGCAGCTCGGAAGCCCGCTGTCGCCGCAATTTCCGCAGAGCGTCACGGTTTGGCTGCGACTCATCCAAGGCCACGTCGCGCACCAACGACCTCAGGACTGGAGTTGTCCCTTCGACACCTGTTAGCAGCTGTAGGGCTGAAGTGCGTGTAGTTGCCTGTTTGGTAATGTTTAGTGTGAGTTGTACCTTCCAAAGGACATCGGACCACGAAGCACCTTTATTGTTGACCTCAATACGCAACATGTTGAGAACCGTTCGGCAGTAGCGCTCCACTTGCCCATTTTCACGGTGCATTTCAGGGGTGATGAAATGTACAGAACATCCTAATTCGGTTACCCAATTTTGGAAAGCCGCGCTTTCAAACATCCTGCCTCTATCACAAACAATAGTGGATGGTGTGCCAAATAGCGAGACAACATTAGAAAATACACGCTTCAACTCGTCCGAGTTCTGTCTGTATAAAGCGTATAGCAGGCAGTATTTTGAAAATGAGTCTATTACAATTAAAATATACTTGAAACCGTTAGACTCTGTGAGTGCATCAAGTACATCAGTGTGAACAACATGAAAAGGAATATCAGGCTTGGTCCAAGATTCAATCGGTTGACAAGGGCCTCGAGGAATTTTTTTTTGCGACAAGCAGACGATACAGTGGCCGATGTACTTTTTAACGAAAACTCTCAATCCGGGAAACCAAAAATGGCGAAGTATTAAATCCGTGGTTTTGTCAATGCCGATGTGATCGTGATCATCATGAAAGACTCGAAGCAGACTGAGCCTGTGTCCTTTCGGAATATAGCAGAGGAAGCGAGGATCTTCGTCAGTTGGTACAAACTTATAGTACAACATATTATTTTTAATTAAAAATCTACTAGAGTCCAACTGACCCTCTCGCAACTTTTGCATCATGTCCTGAGTTTCGGAATCAGCTGTCTGAGCGATCTTCGCCCAGTTTCGCGGGTTTTGAATCTGGAAAACGTCAGCGGGTTGTCGGCTTAAAAAATCTGCATGCTGCATAAGGCAGCCTTTTCTATACTCCAAATTAAACTGAAAGTCTTGCATGTAGACCCACCAGCGGGCGACTCGCGGTAACAAATCCTTTTTCTTTTCGGTTAACTTTAATGAATTACAATCAGTTACTATTTTGAATTTTATACCAATTAAGTAGTGTCGAAAATGTTGCAATGCACGTACGATTGCCAAAGTCTCGAGTTCGTAACTATGATACCGCGACTCAGCACCCTGTGTGGCTTTACTAAAATAACCGACAACGCGCTTACGCTTGCCCTCGTGTTCCTGTAGCAAAATAGCCCCATAACCAATAGCACTGGCGTCAGTGTGAAGCTCAGTGGGTAAACTAGGATCGAAAATCGCTAAAACTGGTTCTTCCGTCAAACATTTTATTACATAATCACGTGACGCATCTTGTTCCGATCCCCAAATGAAAGGTTCGCCCTTTCTAAGTAACTTAGCGACACAAGCTGTATTGGTGGCATAGTTCGCAATATAGCGGCGGAAATAGCCCGCTAGACCCAGAAACTGGCGAACCTCTCTCACATTCGTTGGCTTAGGGGACTTAACTAAAGCATCAGTTTTACTAGGGCTCGGCCGTACCTGACCATGTCCAATCAACCTGCCTAAATATTCAAGCTCTGTATCGAGGAATGTACATTTTCTTAGGTTCACTGAAAAACCTGCGGTCTTAAGTGTCTTTAACACCTCGCGTAATATTTCTAGCCCTTCTGTGACAGTGTTGGACATGATTAGGACATCATCGATATAAGTTAAAACCTTCCCAGTATCGATCAAGTGTTTTAATGTTTTAGTGATGACCCTTTGGTAAACAATAGGTGCATTAGCAAGCCCATAGGGCATCTTTAAATATTCGTAATGCCCTTCAGGCGTTACAAATGCGGTCTTACTTATGGAATCATCGTCCTTCATTGGCAACTGGTGAAAACCGGTTGCCATGTCAAGACTGGTAAAGTATTTAAAGCCACCCAACTTATCGATGTGGTCGTCGATCAAAGGTAGCGGAAATCTTTCCTTAACAGTAACGGCGTTTAAAGCTCGGAAGTCTACACACATCCTATCCTCCCCATTCTTTTTCTTAACGAGAAGGATAGGACTCGCGTAGTCCGATTGTGACTCACGAATAACGCCTTTGTCCAACAAGTCGTTAATTATTCCGCGAACTCTGTTTTTCTCATCAGCTGACAATTTATAAGGACGGTAGTTCACGGGAACGTCACTTTTAAGTTTGATTTCCATACTACCCGTATTGACGGTAGATGTCGCAGTGCCGGTAGTAAAAGTATCAGAGTACTCATTAAAAATTAAATTCATAAGGCACTCTTTCTCCTTACCTACAAGTGGGGTTCTAACACTATCGACATCCACCGACGACACGTGATGTACATTCTCAATTCGGATCAAACGTTGAGAATCAGTCGTTCGAATATACGTCACACCACTACGATTTAAAACGTCGGTACCTATCAATATCGAACCTCTCACACAATCTGACGGTACGACGTATAAATCTACCTCGAGAGATAATTCGGCGAACTCGATAACCGTATTTACGTATGACGTTGATTCGATGTCTTGGCTACCTATACCGCGCATACGTCGATAGGTAGGCAGTTTATTCAAACTGAAATATTTTAGGACTGATTCGGAAATTAACGAAATATCAGACCCGGAATCAATTAAAACATCAACGGGTCGCTGTTGAATAATCGCTGACATCACGTTGTTTCGTTTGGAATTAGATCCAAGCAAAAATTTACATCACTAGGGGGATTTTTATCGTTCGATTTAGTTTGAATGCGTTTCTTTAAAAAACAATCATCCACGAGGTGTCCGTTTTTTTTACAGTATGTGCAAGTTTTGGGGGTTTTAGTCGATGACGTAACTGTTCGCGCATTGTTAGAAGAAGTAGTCTGTGCCAAAGGTTGAGACTGTTTCGTACTGGAATCGGTTTTACGTTTCTTAGCACAGTCAATCTGCTTATGACCTACACCTCCACACGTATAGCAAGCTAACCGATCATATTTAAATGGCGTGCGCAGATCACGTTTGTTACACGAATTAAATGTACCCGAATTGGAAGAACGAATAGGGTTGCTGGTCGAAACACTTTTAGGTTTTATGTACACGGACAAAAACTCGACAAGATCTTTTGACTGTAGCTTAGCGTTAGTTGTCACGGCCTTCACTTGAGGATCAGCAATACCCCGGACTACAATGGCGGTTTTCAATTCATCCGAAAGGCCCTTGACGATATTTAAACGCAAAAGGGATTTTCGGGCGTACTCAGCATACGTGGCGAATTTACTGGAGTCACTACTCATCACATCATATAACACAGTAGCCATATCAACTTCACGAGGACACAAAGACCGAAACTCAAGCTTAAAATTAGACCACGATCGGTCATTGGTCATCCAGTCGTTTAACCACGTCTTAGCATCACCACGTAAACAACCACCAATGCGTCCCAGGCATTCCCGATCGTCCCAGTGATTCAACTCCCGAGCTTGATCAACTTCCGCGCACCACACATCAAAGTCATGCACACTAGGGTCGAAATTTGATATATAGTAATGCTTAGATCTTACTTGAATCAACGATGAAAGTGCACCAACAATCCTGTCCGTAGCTCCAAGGTCGTTCGATGCGCTAGCGGGGACACCCAAGACAGGCGTCTCCACGTTCACGGGTGGTTCAGCAATCGTTCTAGCCGATCCCAGCGAGTAGCTAGGACACGGTATGGCAGTCGAGGTCGGTACAATAACCGCAGGCAATCTTTCTTCTAGTGCATTCAGTCTAACTAATATTTGGTTTAGAGGATCCCGCCGCGGGCTATCACGGCGCCCATATGAGCTGTCACGACGCCGCCTATGCGAGCTATAGCGATCAGGGGACCTAGTTCGTCGTCTAGGTGACCTATTACGATCGTTGTTATAAGAACGGTCGCGAGATCTAGAGCGAGCATTACGGGTATACCGCAAATTACTACGCAACTTACTAGAAGAATTCCTCCGACGACGCGGTCTAGGCGTTCCACGACCGCTAGATCTAGATTCACGTCCTGACATCGTAATAATGCACTGCACACTATGTACAACTTACGTACTTACTCTTACCAAAAATAATCGAACACTAAAACACAGTTTAAAGATAGAAAACGATGGCGAACGATCAAGAAACGCGAATGAATCCCTACTTCTGGTCTAATAAATAAGATTCGTGACTTTTATCTTTGATAGAAAAGAGAAACCAAAATCATAATCAACCGTTATTTATTCGAAAATATTGAATGCACTAGATTCTACCGCCCTTCAATCCGAGCGCCCGTTGCCAAAGTGTCAAGTAATCCCCTCTTCCGACCGACCGTCAAGTCACGTCACCTGACACGTGACCAAAACAAGACAGCTAGGAGAACCTGGTGGGGTGATCTTCTAACACTATTATATAAAATGCTAAGCTGATTGTTGATATATCAACGCACAGCCCAGACCGCTGGACCTAGAGACTTGAAATTTTGCACATAGATACCTTATATAGTGTAGAGATCCACTAAGAAAGGATTTTTGGAAATTCCATCCCTAAGGGGGTAAAATAGGGGAAAAACATTTGTATGAAAGTCCGTCAGTTTTGAAGTTAGACGCTTCAAATTTTGCGTTTAGGTTGGCGATTGAATTTTAACTTATACGTGTCTCAGCGTTTATGATAATTTCAACCCCGAAGGGATGAAAAGGGGTAAAACGGATTGATATATCAACGCACAGCCCAAACCTTAGGACCTAGAGACTTGACATTTTGCACATAGATACCTTATATAGTGTAAAGATCCACTAAGGAAGGATTTTTGGAAATTCCACCCCTAAGGGGATGAAAATTTGTATGAAAGTTCGTCAGTTTTAGTTTAAGTTAGACTATTCAAATTTTGTGTTTAGGTTGAAAATTGAAAATTAATTTATACGTGTTTCAGCGTTTTTGATAATTTCATCCCAAGGGATGGAAAGGTGTAAAACTGACTGACTGATCGATCAACGCACAGCCTAAACCGCTGGACCTAGGGACTTGAAATTTGAAGGGAATATTCCTTGGGTACCCTAAGGGTACACTAAGGAAGGAAATTCATCCCCAAAAGGGTTAAAATAGGGGGTAGAAATTTGTATAGGAGATTAGTTATTTTTAAAATAAGCAATTTGGAAATTGGTATTTAGGCTACTGTTTATAAATAAAAAATTCTTCTTTCAGCGATTTAGAAAAAACTACCCCTAAGGGGGGTAAAAGGGAGTTTTAGTTTGTTCCTCCTTCACGCTGCAATGGCGCTGGATGGATTTAGATGAAATTTAGAATGGAGATAGCTTATACCCTGGATTAACACATAGGAAAATCCAATCCCGGAAGTTTTAAAGGTTCCCGAGGGAATAACGACAATATCTTTGGTGTTTCTTGAAAAAGTCATCATGGGTGTCGTTTGCTTAGGTTGCGTTGACGCAGATTTCGAAAATGATGTCAAATTTGGGATTCAAAATGGCCGCCATGATGTTTATTCAAAAAGTCGTCATTGGTATCATTTTCTTACATTTTGGGGACGCAGATTATGAAAATGATGTCAAATTTAGAATTCAAGCTGGCGGCAATGATGTTTTTTGAAAAAGTTGTCACGGATAACATTTTCTTAGTTTTTGGGGACGCGAATAATTACTAATATAGAATAAGATTAGTAATTATTTGGCAAAATTGCGCAATTGAATAATTTATTTCTCCTATGGCTTTTGTCATCCAGTGTGACAACATGAAATAGGCTTTGTACCTACATTCAGTTTTGTTAGTCTATATCAAAAGGAGCGGTGTCAGATTGAAGTTGTCAGCGTTGACATATCCAGATTTTAAAAAAAAAATCCGCTATTTTCAATACTATTCACTATTCACGGCGTATTAATTCTACGGCTGTTATTTAATATTAGGGCGGTTATTATGATCACTTGAAAACAATTACGGACAGGCATTTAATTTTTCGGCGAATCGGTCGGTTATTTAATTCTAAAATGTCATTTCAAACAATACTCAAGGGGTAAAAAAACTATACATCGATAGGTATACATAATATTGCTGTAGAAAGAAAATCCATACTAATATTACAAACGTGAAAGTAATTATGTCTGTCGTCTGTCTGTTTGTTATGCATTCAAGGATAAACCGCGGATCTGAATTAGATTAAATTTGTATCTCGAAAATCACCCCTAAGGAGGTGAGATTTGGAATGGTAGTTTGTATGACAATTTGGTCATTTATGTTAATTTTTTTAGTTGGAAACGTGGTAATTGGTGTTTAAGCTACTGTTTAATACTGTTTAACATAAAAAAAACTTTCAGTGATTTCGGTAAAACTCCCCCTAAGGCGATAAATGGGGAGTAGAAATTTGTATGGGAGATATCGAAATGGCTACATTAGGAAATTGATATTTAGGCTACTGTTTATAAATAAAAAATACTTCTTTCAGCGATTTAGAAAAAACTACCTCTAAGGGGGTAAAAGGGGGTTTTAGTTAGTTACTCTTTAACGCTGCAATAGCTAGATGGATTAGGATGAAATTTAGAATGGAGATAGCTTATACCCTGGCTTAACACATACAAAAATCGCATCCCGGAAAATTTTAAAGTTCCCGAGGGAATAACGAAAATGTTTGGTGTTTTTTGAAAAAGTCATCATGATCATTTTCTTAGATTTTGAGGACGCAGATTTCGAAAATTATGTGAAAGTATAGGTAGAAATTTAAAATGGCAATTCAATTATGTCTGTCGTCTGTCTGTTTGTTACGCTTTCAAGGATTAACCGCGGAACCGAATTAGATTAATGGGCATTGGGTAAATTTGTTTGAAGAATATTGTCTTTTTTTCACGGATGATGTTTGGGAGTTCCGCCATTTATAATGATAGATACCTACATTATAATTAGTATTAAGACTCATAATATAATATATTTGATATTGAACTATGATGGATATTTTAAGAGCAACCAAACAATCATGGGAGGGATGGTGCTTTGAGACGGCGAATTTAGACAGATTCTCATCTACCGGTGATAACTAGGGGCACACCAGCGGATAAAATAAATGCATTTCGGCATCTACGATATGGGTATATATGTATATAAAAAATATACCTCACTACAAATATGCCAGGAACTACGAGTACACCATGATACACAGTCGGGGCAATATATGCGGCAGCTCTACTAAAAATTGGCGAAGATCGTATGGCGAGAGATAGTAACGATTTGAATACATTAAACCGCGAATTCTGTAATATTGTACAAAACACAGATGATCTAAAAAATAACGTGTACCCCGATCTAAAAAACAATATAAAGAATACAGAATGTTTGTGCGAGAGGGCGATATTAGCACCGACAAACGAAATTGTCGGGCGGATAAATATAAAAATATGTCTCATGTAGAAGGCGATGTTGTGGAGTATCTCTTGGTAGATAATGTCATAGACACAGAGTAAGTCACGTCCTACCCTTAGAGTTCCTGAACTCTGTCGGGAGTGCCCTCCCGTAAGAGTTAATGGTTAAAGTTGGTGTCCCGGTAAATTTCGAGCTCAATATTACATGTGTTTGAAAGATAATTCTTGCCAGGGAGGACGTCAAACTATAGAATTACTTGAAACTATTAATTTACTTAACTGTGATAAACGAGTTCTACGCGGACGAAGTCGCGGGCAAAAGCTAGTTTTGTATAAAATTCCTTTACAGTTCTCTAGAGTTGTTCCGCCCGAAACGTGATACTTTGAAGCCCAAAGTAACTAACATAACGCCAACATTTCATTGCATGATTGAGAAAAAATCATTAAAACTTACGACTTGAAATCAAAGAATTTGACTTTGTTAACTTGATTAACTTCTGGACCAATTCATCTTTGCCATCAGGGCGCTGAAATAGAGTTTCCAAAACCGCATGATTGTTTGAGTTTGTTAATGTCCTACTAAATCGTTTGTTGTCATCTTCCAAAAACCCGCTTGTAACTGGTAGCGCTGAATCTGCACAAAAGACATTATAAACGATCATATTACATCACTCCACCTGTCTCGATCGATCTAGGATTCTTACTTAATGGTGCTGATAGACTTGAGCACATTCGCTAGAGGCTCGTCGAAATAAGCGTTCCGATTGGTTATTCATTTCGAGCACCTAATCGGATCGTTCATGTCGGCGAGCATGCTAGCGAATGCTCGAGTAAATAAGATAAAGATAATGTTCAAGTCTATCAGCAACTTACGGTGTGACATGAAACCATTTCGATTTATTCGTATTTTATACAATTTTGCAAAAAGTCGACGGAGCTCCTATTTCTGGGTGGTTTGGCCCTCCGGGCCAGCTGAAGAACTAACATAACCTAAACCTACATCATATTTATGGCACTAAGGGGTTTCTTGCGTCTGGAATTGCAATTTTTCATTCATATAAAAAAGGCGAAAGTGTATAAAATGCGAATAAGCCGTTCATACTTGGACATTTTACAAAAAACTTAACGGATAATCTCATACATACCTTCCTATTCCCAAACTAAGCTAAAGGCTTGTACTTTGAATACTAGACGGCAAGATAACAAACCCAGTTGCAAAGAATACGAGCAGTTACGTTTTTTTTAAGTTGTTTAAATTTAATATATTTAACTAAAGGATATTTTAACCTACGAAATAAAGAAAATACATTTTACGAAGAGAAATAATAATTGAATACAAATAATATGTAAGTAGTTTCATTTTCAACTCCTGATCACCGATTAAAAATTATCGTGTAATTATATTTCGTATCCCGAGCAGGGGGATTACCATGACATACTAAAGCAGTTCAGTTTAGGTTGAGAGAAAACGACAGAGCTATAACAGTTATACAGCTTTGTCCCTTTCTCTCAACCTGAACTGAACTGCTATAGTATGTCATGCTAACCCCCCAGGTAAACTTTACTTTTCGGGCAGTTAAGCTGGTTTGCCTAAGTAAAATTCAGCAACCGAACAGGAAAATAAGATTAAGCAAATACTTTGATACAAGTCCTTACTTACATTGCGATTTTACATTGTACTGGTTATATCCATGCGGAACGTGAGCAAAATGTAGTTCCACTGTTAGTGTTTCACCGGGTTTATAAACCACTTCCAAAGGTCCGTCTCCGGCATGCAGGACTGCGGAGCCTTAAATATACAAAACAAATAATAACGCAATCTATACATATAATAAATCTGTAGAAAGAAAAATTCCATGTATCCCACTAGTCCAACGGTCAGCAACAGGCGGACCGCGGTCCGTTTGCGGACCGCGAAAGGTCGACCCTTGGACCGCCAAATATTGTAATGTATTGCATACCAAGTATAAATTAATACATAGATAAGGTATACTATACCTTTATTAATTGAAATAATATTTTTAAGCCACATAGAATCTAACTTAATACTTTTGTTTTTATCTGGACCTCGTTGAAATTTTCCCACAGTATCCGGACCCCACCTAAAACTACTTGCCGACCCCTGCACTAGTCCCATTGAGTTGTCCTATTATGGGACCACTGAGACGGTTTCCTCCCAGATTGCGACAAGTGGCACTAATATTTATATTTTATTTTAGTCCCAAAAGTACCATTACCGTCATCACATGTACGTACATATACTTAGTATCTTTTTTCATAAGCTCTGTCGTGTTTTCGCATTCTTCTTCATTAGGTGGTTTCCACTTTAATTGATAAAAAATCGATATTAGGTGAAAATGCATTATACCTCTAGGTTAAAACTTAACCAAGTTGTGTACAAAACCAATATGGAATCTACGTCAATTTTCAAATATGTGTTACAACTACATGCAAGAGCACCTTTACTTAATTTTTTTAACCTATAACTCTCCGTTTTTAGGCGCATACGAGTCGTTGCGAATAACGCTTTAAATAATAGTTGATGGCTAATAGATTGGAAGCTGATGCTACACCGAGGGGTATTCAATGAAACCCAAGGATATCTTAGATACAATTTTGTTGCGATTTCCACGCGGATGATGTCGAGGGCATAGCTACTATGAAATATGTAAAAATGTCGAAGTCGGAGGCAAGAATCAAGTAACTTTCTCTGCAACACCTTTTAAAAAGTACATGTTCTCAATTACTATTATATACTTTTCCAACAGCATAGTACTCGACGTAGTTATCGGAAACTCAAGAAACGGTTTTGTGGTCGGACGGGGTGTTTGTTCTTGTGGAATTTAGAACATATGAAAATTACCAAATTAGTGACACTCTCGCTCATGCAGTAGAAACTCAGAGTCCGCCACTGAAAACATTATAGTTATTTATGTATCTGGTTTTTTATGGGCCTCGTAGCCTGAAATAAAGTTTATTCTTTTCTATTCTATTCTATTCTATTCTATTCTATTCTATTCCATTCTATTCCATTCCATTCCATTCCATTCTATTATATTCTATTCTATAATGAAATGAAGCTGCTCAAGGTACGAGTACCGTTGCATAAATTAAATTTTTCAATCATAATGACAATAAAAAACAAAAAACCGCCTTCAAAAACGCAAAAAATAACTTGTTTAAAATTGTAGGCACCTAATAGGTTAGTCCAACTGATGTCGGCTTTTTGTTGAAAATGTTGTGGTCGCCGACTTCAGTTGGACTAACCTATTAGGTGCCTACAATTTTAAAGAAGTTATATTTTGCGTTTTTGAAGGCGGTTTTTTGTTTTTTAAAATATTTATTTTATTTTATACTTTTTAGTGATCATAATACGCTGTTACGTAGTCCCACTTCTTAGTTGAAATGAAAGTTTAAGTTATTTCAAGCGCGCCGCATGCAACGCCGCGGGAAAGTCATAGTCATATTTCAATAACCTCCTTTTTTGAAGTCGGTTAACAAGTAAATATTCTTCGTTGTAGTCGCTCAACTATCTTAATCGACATATATCTTATCGCCACCCTTGAAATCGGTACCGTTAAGGAGTTCCGGTGGCCATCTGTGGTCTTCATCATCAGTTCCACTTCACCAAATGATACTTTCTGAATGCAAATGCTGAACTTGTTACTAAAAATACTAAAATCGCTATATGTTTGCCTACAATATTTGAGGAGTTCCTTCAATTCCTCACAGATCCTCTCATCAGATTCAGATTTGGTGACAATGGGAACACCTCGAAAGTATACTCTATCAAATAAAAAAAAAAATTTTGAAATCGGTCGACAATTGACGGAGTAATCGGTGAACATACATAAAAAAAAAAAAACATACAGTGGAACGTATAACCTCCTCCTTTTTTGAAGTCGGTTAAAAATAAACAATCGCTAACTTTTATTGTATACCTTCCTCGATTTTTCTGCTAACAAATTACTTGTCAGCAAACTCCTTTTCATTATTATTGGTAAATGTTTACAAATCATGCAAATTTTAATAGTTCTGACGACGCCATTTTGGTGAAATCCATATTGAACGTAACCATGGTAACCAAACAACTAATCGATGGATATTGGGTCCAATTCGGGTAACCGTTTTCTAATTTTAAATATCCGTAAAACTAAATTTAGAAATGTCAAACTCGATTGTGATAGGTCTAAACTCAATCCGTATTCGGAATTTCTTAATTTAAGACAGAAATCCCTAATTTCAGAAACACACTTTAATTTGACATTTCTAAATTTAGAGATTGAGGCCAATTTGGCATTTGGTATTCGGTCGCGCATATATTATCTGTAATTTTGCGCGCCACTTGAAAGTCGACGTCTCAACTTTTTTCTTCTAAGCTTGCTTGTAGGTAGATTTTCAGATTACAAAAATCTTTAGGATGCATTCTTACACGTAAAAAACTCTTTTAATTAAATGAAATACCTTAATTCTATCAGAACCAACCACTGGCAAGAGAGTAGTCTCTAAATTTAGAGCTGTCATTTACGGCTAAAAAGTTTTAAATTTAAGTGAATTTTATTTAAGAGGATTGTGAAGCTAAAAATCTCCGTACGAAATGCGAAAACGTTTCTCTCTCCTTAAACCTCGTCCGATTTTTACGATTTTTGAATATGTTGTAAATATCATGAAAAACTATGTCTGTGCGTTTTCCATTCCAAGAAAATATTTCTTAGAACGACACAAATTTAAAAAACAAAAAACAGAAACGTACAGACGTCTTTATAATAACTACAACATATTCAAAAATCTTGAAAAGCGGACTTGATTTAGGGGGTGAGAAACGTTTTCGGCCGGAGCTAGTTTTTTATGGATTTTTTTTGACAGCTACACGATTTTAGCGGCGCTTCACAATCCTCTTAAGAGTTTTTCCGAATACCAATTGGCACGTAAACTAAAATGACATTGCCTAAATTTCTAGATAGATTCTAATCTAATTCTAATTTTTATTAAAGGCTTTCACTCCTGTTAAGGTGTATTTCGCCAATGTCGAGTTATTTATAGACACTCCCATGGACTTATTAGAGAAACAAGTCCATGGATATCACACGCGAAGACAATTGTTCGGTAAAAGAGTATTTTCTCTAATGAACTAAACAGAAGCACATGGGGTTAGCGCCACGCGCTTCTGTCAAGTCCCTATAGATAGATTTAAAAGTTAAGTTTAAATACATATTTTTTTTGGAAGGCCCTATATACGTAGTTTTCAGCCTCTGACGGCTTTGCTGTAGGCAGGAATCAACAAAAAATATACCGGCAGAATTGACGACATTTTATAAAATAAAACAATAAGCATTCTAATAACTTTTTTGCTTGTTGTTGTTTTGTTTGTTTATAACTTATATTTTAATTACTATTTTGTTGCAAATAGCAAACAATAGTAAAAGAAAAAATAAGAATTAGATACCTACTTACTTACAATCATTTTGTTTTGTCATTAGTTTGCCTACATACAATGTAATGTAAACAAACAAATACCTACTCGTATGTATAGTTTCAGTTTAATGGTGCATCCACAAGCTTGATGTTTGCCACAAACTCTGCTGGTTGTAACTACATGTTAAAGTGAGCACGATGTATTTCCATCTCACTCTAACGCACAAATGCGTGCGACGGTGCGTGCGTGTTTGTGGAAAACATCAAGCATGTGGGTGCGGCTTAAGAATCTTAGAAAAATATAATTCTTGTGGAATGGATTTATGCGGTGGTGTTCTTTTTTTTTAAACAAGGTTTAATTTAGTGACCGTATTCGTGTAATAAAATAACTATAGGTACACGTACACCTGAGTAATATCAGGCTGTACCTTCCTACCTACAAGAAACAAAACACTAACCAACCTACTTAAGATAATTTCGGCATATGCTGAAGATTAAAATTTAATGAAGGTGCTTTTCCAGTGGCGATATTTGTATGACTAATAATAACCATTTCCACTTAGGATTAGTTTCATAGATTTCTTGATACAAATTTAGATTTTCGTGTGTTTTCGTCTAGTTTTGCATCGCCGGTGAAAAAGCACCTTGAATAAGACTGTCTATTTCTAAGTGACATTGCGCAGTTAAAATCTAGCATATACTTTCACAATGGCATAGAAAATATATACTTGCCTCGTGCAACATACAGCTACAAGTCCAAAGCCAGCTAAAATGTCTTAGTAGGTAAGGTAATCACTAACAAAATTAGGAGATTATTTCCTAATTTAATCATTACCTCTTTTCATATCTATTTGTCCAGTTCTCAAAGATAATAAATAAAACACACATGTCATGTTATTACTATTAACCAATAACATTTAATTTGGAAATACACTTTACACTGTCGTGAAACAAGCATGCGGCCCGCCTGATAGTAAGCGGTTGCCGCAGCCTACGGATGCCTGCAATACCAAAAGTATGCGCATTGCCAACCCTTTAAAACCCTATTTGCTCCCCTCCTGAAGAACTCCATACTGTCTCCAGGGAAAACCTTGGCAGACCGTCAACGATTTTCACAGCAGGTCTTTGAACCGAATCAAAGGCCCATAGCAGTAAGGCACACATGGGGTTGGACTTGTGCCGTATACAGCAGTCTTTGCCTTGACGTCATGTCTCACTTCGCTCTATTCAGCACACCAAGCTTTCTGCGTCATCCACATTTCACCAGGATTCTATAAAGGATATCACCACTATAATCTGAAAAATAATTATAATATAAGATTGCTGGTTCTGAATGTTTAAACCAATATGAATAATTAAAAATTGGGTCCTAGTAAATTGTGAAATGTGTTTAGTAAAATGGCACTTAATAAGAAAACATTTTAAGATAACTTATGCATTAGAGCCGGAACATGGTTTACTTAAAAAAAGTGGTCTTTTTCAGTCACTTAATACCTAATACATATAGGATACAGGTAGGGCTAAACTTTCTGTGCATTAGCAGTAAGTAACATTAATACCAGCATTGAGTTATAGATGTTTCATAGTTGTATGGGAAACAAACTACTATATAGTTACATAGCAATGTAAATTATCTAAGGTTTATATTTATCTTACTACTGTATAATAAAATTATTGAATGATCTTTATATTTCATAGTATGAAAAAAAACTATCTAACTATTCTATGATTTATTATTGTTCCTTTTATAGTACACTAGCGACCCGCCCTCGCTTCGCTTCGGTTAAAATAATCCAAGTTCATCTGGAATAATATACTTTTCAAATTATAGATAGGTGCATTATGCATAGAGGTTTTATTTCATGACGATTTTAGAAAGACGTCCAATTTTGCGAAATTGAGTTTTTGATGCCTTTAGATTTTAAATTCAATTCAAATCATGACTGCCAGCTTTCACAGAATCTCTCTATATACAATGTTTACAGCGGACTTCTCATTGCACAATACAAACAAATTTTGCCTGGAAGTGACGCGCGAAAGGGCTACATACCTCTATGGAAAAACACTCAACGGTCAGGCCTAGTAGCATGGCTGCGCCAATATCGCTCGTCAAATGTGGATAAAGATTCCGTCACTCTCGTTCTTATTTACGTGTCAGAAGGTGACGGATGCCTTATCCACACTTTGTCACGCGATAAACGCAGCCATATTAGGCCCACAGGTCTAAGCCCGCAACTTTGAATGTTTGACCTTGTGCCTTGTAAATTGTCATTGCAGTCGTTTAAACTGGAAAGTATGGAGTTTAAACTGGAGAGTACCGGTCAGTATTGTGCACTCTATTATCAACGTTTTTAAAGATGTTATTTGGGTGGATTAAGGTTCCGTTGTGAAATAAAAGGACACCCTTCTTTCAAAACCAATTTATGCGGGACGATCCAGAAGGTTGTAAGGAATTGAGAAATTCCGTTGGGAAATGGATAGCCTCTTCCAGGTCGAGCACAGTGTCTACAGAGTAGTATGTTTGTGTCGGTGCATTGATTTTCTATACCTACTTGACTATTAGTTGGTGATAAAATAGCTCTCTCCTTAGTACAGTCTTAGAATTAATATTATTAATTTCGGAATACACATTGTCGACTAATTATTTTACTAAAACGCAAAGGTTCTCATTTTGAAGATTAATGCTCCTATTATCTTGCGGCTTCTGTCCATTTCCTATTTTGAGCAACGACTCTGCAAAGAGCCGTTTTCATACGTGCAGACAACGAAACTCATATTTGTTTTGTTTGTTTCTAATCTATGTTGCGCGTAATTTTGAATCTGCCATATATTCTAAAGTATTTATTTAAATAATATATTGTACGGGACAATATTAATCTACATTAAATGCCCAAGGTAACCAACGTATTTATCTGGATAAGGTTAAATATTGAATCGGACAGAATAGCTTCGGTAATAACCTAATATTTTAAAATAACATCATAAACATAAAAATGGTTACTGTGAGTCAATCTTAGGAGATAGACATATGCCATCGAGGACGTTTCTCTAGTTTTTTTAGAGAACTACGATTCTTCAGTACATTATTTTGACACATCTCTTAAGGTTTAGCCAGCGTAAGCTATGTAAGGGCCCGAAAAACGATTTTTGACACGTGGTAGGAAAACATTGAGTTTTCTCAACTATATTAAAACTTAATTAGAATGAAATGTACATATAAACCATCAAGAATAAATTCCCTAAATGACAGTGAAAACCGTATCATAATCCGTTGCATGGTTTAGAAGGAGTTAGCGGAGGAACAGGCAGACAACGCGAAGCGACTTTAATTTATACTATTAAGAGAAGAGATTAGAGAAGAGATGCATGGTTTCGGTTAAATTATTAGATACTTAAGTAATAGATTTCTCATCATCACATACACTCTTGAAAGTGAAAAGAAAGAAATGGTATCTGCCTACCCATCTGTGAAACAGGCGTGATTTAATGTACCTATGTAGGTATGTCATACACTCTTTGATGCTCTGCTGACTCATTTACACAATATACAGGAACCATTAGCCAAATTTTACGTGTCTATCTATTCTCTGTTGTAGATAAAACCAATTAAAGACACTTAGAGGGCTGTTTCAGCCTGTTTCTTAAATTTCAATTTTGATAATTATTACACTCATGATAACTTTTGAATGGTATGTCCGATTTGAATAATTCAAAAAGTAATTTACAGGTACTGATATAGCCTTGAAAACGAAATTATTTATTTGGATACGGATTAATACCAAGGTACGAATAATGGAGCCTAGTTAGAACCGGCGTTACTATTGCATATTTTAACATGAAAAAGTAGTTATTGTGACATAACTGTAATAGTTAGACATATGGTATTGTGAACTTTTTTGTAGAATTGATGTCTTCTATAAAACTGTAGTACATCACATTGCTCTATTGTCAATAGTTTCCGCAGCGTACGCGATATAAGGTTTTTTTTTGGTATATTTTTCACACATTATCGAAGCTTTCATACGGATCCCTAACTTTTTTGAAAATATTGTATAACCTATGTTCATCAGGGATAGTGTAGGATTCTAATGGTGAAAGAATTTTCCAAATCGGTCCAGGAGTTTCGGAGCCTATTCAATTCAAACAAATAAACAAAAAATCTAATCTTTCCTCTTTATAATATTAAGTGTAGAAGTGTAGACAACATAAAAATAAAAATATCTTTTAATCAAAACCTAAACTCAATCGAACTACCTACCCATTTTCCTAATTTAACAATTTGAAAAGCTTAATATAAATATAAGTACCTACGTAACTAACAGGAGAGCTCCGGTGTTTGATACTATGTGATGCTGCAGGCTGTAGGTACTAAAGGGCGAAGCGTGGCTATACGTGGCTATAGGACCGGCGGCCAAGCGTTTCGATAATACAGATTTAGGTTGCGCGTAATTTTGAATCTGCCATATCTTCTAAAGTATTTATTTAAACAATATAGTGTAAAGGACAATTTTAATCTACATTAAATTCCCAAGGTAACTAACGTATTTATATGGATAAGAATAAATACTGAATTGGAGAAAATAGCTTCGCAAATAACCTAATATTTTTTAATAAAATTTTAAAGATAAAAATGGTTACTGTGATTCATCCTTAGGAGATAGACATATGCCATCGCGTACTTTTCTTTAGGTTTTTTGAAGAACTACAATTCTTCAGTACATTATTTTGATATATCTCTTAAGGTTTAGCCAGCGTTTGCAACGTAAGCGCAAAAAAATGTGTTTATTTACGACATCACATTAGAAACCTCTAAAATTATCAGTGTTTCTGTAATATATTATGCATGTATTATACATATAAACCTCCCTCTTGAATCACTCTATCTATTAAAAAAACCGCATCAAAATCCGTTGCGTACTTTTGAAGATCTAAGCATACATAAGTACAGACAGACAGCGACAAGCGACTTTGTTTTATAATATGTAGTGATAAAGTTCAGTATCAACATTATAGTTAAACGAGATAGGTACAAAATAAAAATGTTTGTTTAATACATAATTATGGTGGGTACAGTCGGTACATTCATATTCAAGTTATTCATGTTATCTTTATTAAGCATGGAGCGTTTATAGGTACAGTCGCCATCAGATATATTGTAGCGGGCGAGGTACTCAAATATTTCGGAGCAGAATTACTTTTCAATAAATTCGTTACACTAGTTATGGTCACTAACACCAGAACATGCAATTTGTCATAAATATAAGAGCAGCGACTTTTCAATAAATTCGGAACATATAACGAGGTAAAAATATCAGAAAGCACAGAACGTCAAAGGTATCTACACATTCAGGGTGATCATAAAGATCGGAACATTTATGGAAAATATACCTTAAGTTTGTATCACACAGTTTAAATTCGTTACTATAATTATTATGCATGTCGATCTTTGGCATAACGTATTTATGTTTTGTTTGGAATTCGAATCTACTCGTGACGTGTACACGTCACGAGTAGATTCGACATGCATAATAATTATAGTAACGAATTTAAACTGTGTGATACAGACTTAAGGTATATTTTCCATAAATGTTCCGATCTTTATGACCACCCTGACTGCGTCGATACCTTTGAAGTTCTGTGCTTTCTGATATTTTTACCTCGTTATATGTTCCGAATTTATTGAAAAGTCGCTGCTCTTATATTTATGACAAATTGCATGTTCTGATGTTATTGACCATAACTAGTGTAACGAATTTATTGAAAAGTAATGCTGCTCCGAAATATTTGAGTACCTCGCCCGCTACAATATATCTGATGGCGACTGTACACAACCTGTGTAGAAAACTGAAAAACTATTTAGCATATTAAGCAGTTGCAGTGGTTCATCTCAAGTGTTTTTTAGGAATCATTAATAGGTGCTAGTAGACTCACAACTTGTAAACTGCGATATATATATATATATGTATAGCAATTCTACACTTAGGTAAGGTACAGAAAACCATTTATATTAAGGCAGTTCATAACATAATATAGGTTACTTACCGACAAGTACTAATTCAGCTTTCCTTGTGGTCTGGTGTTTTATCTTATAACATCGTTGCAATATACAATCACTGCATCATTTACTTTGGTGCCTTTGTCATAACATTGTGGAACACTAGAAAGACAGAAATTGGTGGTTAGTTGTTTATTAGTAAATAGGTAGGTACTTAGTAAGTACAGAAAAAACTTTAGCAAGTTTAAAACATATCACAAGGAGATATTAAAACTAGCCTCTAATGTTTCCGCAGGCATTAAAATATGATTTACCTTTGATGGTCCACTAATAATATCCAATTAACAGCAAACAACAAACAGTTAATGCATATCCATGCATAAAAATATCCAAATAAGCCCTTATTTTTAATATCACACACTGATTATAAGGGTTTCTTTTTATTATTATTTATTTATTTTAATGGCGTCTACAAGTTATGTAATTTTGCCAATGTCAAGTATACATAAGCAATTGTACGGTGAATCGTCGTTGTCGTCGGCGTCTTCCAGTCCCAGTCGGCACACCATTGAAGTTGGCATTAAAAAATGAAATAAATAGACAGATGTTTTCAAAATGACAGCTAGACAAGAAAGCTAGGGTTTCTTTATATCATTTTAATTTTTACGATTGTTTTACGATAGGTTAGGTAAAAGTCAGTTTTTGTCAATCATTCCCATGGAATTTTATTACGTACATCTGGAAGGTACACTACACCGATAACGCGAGCCGAAAGAAATGTACTAAAACTTAGTGCGTCCCTTTCTAGTAAAGGTGACCATATTTTAATTGGTTCCCCTTGTTTACGCATGATCATAAACTCTCCAAATGTATGATTTAGTAGTTCCCAACTTGATAACGAGGTACAAAATTACAATCCGGCATGCAGTCTTGAAGTAACATGCAAGATATTAATGATTATTTGAACAAAAATTATTACAATATTCTGTCTATTTCATCATTTTCATCTTTACCTACACTGAGAAAAACTCGATCACGGAACCCCAACGTCATCAGCAAAACACGTAAATTTGTAAAAAATATTTGGACGCCCTAAATAATTATTTAGATCACCCAAAATTAATTTCTCATGAGCCTTTGAAGATGTCTAAAGATACCTCACGACTTTTAATTTTAGTCATTAATATCCAAGTAAAAAAAAAATATTACAAAGTTCGCGCACACAGCTGTCAATTACGCTTTCATAGTTTCATACAGCATAAATAATATAACTAAGAAAAAGTAACGTTATTTTAACATTTTCTCCCTCTTCTATCTATTTTTTTATATGTAATAATTTGGCATTGTCCGGCACGGCGGACATGTAATAATATCCCGCATTTGGCTATGTCAGGTGTGACGGACATAGTTCTTCTCAAAATCTAAAAAAAACTAGATTTTTTAAATATTTTTTCTGTCCTCCTGAAGCTTCTATTAATCAACATATTTAATGAGTAATTTTACGGTATTACCTTAAATTACCTTAGGAAAAACAGATGGAGCTACTCCAGTGGTCCGTTTCACGAAGCTACAAGTTACAAATTACAAGCGGAACTCTCTTTCTAGCAAAAGGAGTTAGAGGGTAATTATCTCAACCACATTTTTTGAGCGGCGGACGTGATAATTGGGGTGTAAAGTACATGTATTGGAAAACTATTTATTTTATAAATAATCTTACTCAAAGTACCATATTGAGCCATAGTTAAAATTATTATTAACTTATTATATTTATCGTAAAAAAATATTTTCAATCCAAAATCAATTTTGGTGTCGTGTCCTGTAGGCCTAGCAAAGATCCAAGCGACGTTAGAGTTTTTCCATTCCATCGAGTTGAAATGTATGGATGACGTGGTTTATCTCAAAGAATCGCCTATAAAGCTAGCAAAGAGCCAAAGGGTACGCGTTAGAATGGAATATCGAAACGCCCAAAGTAGCGATCAGTGCTGTCACAATGTTAAAACCCATACATATGTCTAGCAAAGTGCCACTTAGCGTTTTCCATTCCATCAACACTGCCCTCCTTAGAAAAAAGGGCGTATGTCTCATAGAACTGCGCATGTATTAGTGACCTTATTTCTTTATCATTAAGGTTAAATTTACTTTGACTAACAAGTTGCTCATGCGTCCTTTTTATTTAGGAGGGCAGAACATGAAATGTATGCGATGACAAGTTGGTCTTCTTGTGCGTTTCGATATGCTTCGGGAATATGGATATGGTTATAATATAATCATAGAACGTAATATTTACAGAATTCAACATTAATACAATTAAAAATTAAAACTAAACGTATCTAAATTAAAATTAAAATAAGCTACTCAAATATTGAACAACATACAATGAAGCATATCGAAACGCACCAAGCGAACAGTGCTGTCAATGTCTAGCAAAGAGCCATTTTTGACAAACATTCTTTTCCATATTCCTCAGTTGATTAACGCTAATGTTCTCTCACGGAATTGGGCTCACGCCTAGAAGCCATTCCATTGGAATTTGTTTAAAATGGCGATTTTTAGTCAGCTGTGAGGGAGGATTACTTGTGTTAAATCAACTTTTTTATGTATTCCTTGCGACTTTTTTTGGCTGCTAACTATTGAAATGGTTTACTAAAGCTGCAGCAAAACTTCTTAGCAGTCGTCTCCTCTCGGGAAGCGCTGGTGGATATTTGACGTGAAAAAGTTCCCGTGCGGCTACTTACTGAGTAAAACTCTTGAGATGAACAAGGGTAATTATTTTAGAAGTAAGTAAAGGAATGATGCGAGCTACGTTATTAACATATTACACTACTAGGTACTTACCTACATTGATTTGATAAGTAAGTAAATAAACACGTATTTCATAGATGGTATTTTTTCAGGTCCTATTTATTTACCATAGGATGTGGCAACAGCAAATAGATGTCTTGAAGCACCCAGTAAACTAGTAATGCCAGCCCTCAACCAGCCATTAAAATATGAATTCGGTTACCCAAACAAGAAGTGTGTGGACGAATGCTAAGCACAAGTGAGTGGTGGTTTTCCCTAGACGGCATCTTTCTTTATAAATGCACCTCTTTGTTCTCCTTCATATGCCTATAATGAATATAATGATAATAATATGAAGTAAAAATAAAACATACTTAAGTAGGTATTCATTGCTTTTGTGTCTCGTAACAATATTAAAGTTGGGGCCTCCTAGTAATGTTTAATGTTTAATGTTTATTTGGGCACAAACAGTACAAGTAAAGAAAAATTATTACAGAAAAACTTACATAAAACATTGACCAGTGAAGTTGCCACAATTAACAAATACAGTACAGAGTACCTAATTATTATAAAACCTATCTAAGTGTAATATGATAATTGTTTACATCGTGGCAGGATCAATACGAATTATGATAAAATATGAGCTAAAAACTAGAGATGCGCGGAATACTGGTTTCACCGAATAGCCGAATACCGAATACTATTCGGTTTAATTCTTACTGAACCAGATATTCGGCCGAATTATTCGGTTTACCATTTCATTGTTTCGCCGCGTAAACTGTTATAACATGTAGGTACGCTACGTGTCGCTGCTGGCTAGATGACTAGCGAGCCGTAGCTCACCGCTTGCCTAACTATAGGTTAAGAAATAAATATGTTGACTTGAGGTTTCAAAATAAACGTTGATTTGAAGTTTAATTGCTTTATTTTCTTAGCTTTATTCAACATATTCTTCATAGGATTTCTTTGACTTATAATATAATAGCCAAGTCGTATAGCGAAGAAAATAGAAATACTTATACTGAATATATTTGGCACAAAAACCGAATAATTCGGCTGAATACAAATAGTGAAAAAGATGCCGAATACGCCGAATACCGAATACCAAACGAATATTAGGCGCATCTCTACTAAAAACTCTCACTGACACTGCAAAAATTAAAGCGGTTACTTCAAACGCTATAACTACTTGGAGCAAATTTTACTCTCCCTCATAACATTGTGTTTGTACCCGTGTGGTACAGCACGCCCAGTGCCCACACACATACTCACTCACACATGCATACATGCTTACACAAACACACACACTAACGCATCACAAGGCACTTTTTTCCTTCTTCAATTAAATGTTTTATTTTTTATTTATTCCTTTAAGCGTGACCTTTTTATTGTACTTTCTATTTACCAAGTTAACTGTATCCACTGAGCATGAAAAACAAATTTTGTATCAATAAATGCATACCTTAATAAAAATCATTCGACTCAGAAACTTTAATATTCATGCAAATCACATAAATATTTATCTTTACCTCCTAGCTCTACCAGCTAAGTTGATATTGTTAACCTTCAATTTTGGTTTGGTAGTTAGTGAGCTTGCCTATGAATTATGACAATACTATACATAGTATTGTATACTATGTATTGTCATAATTTAGTAGTATACCATGCACTGTACGGTCGAGTTCAAAAATATATGAGCATTTCCAAGGCTTCAAAAATAAACGTACATAGAGAGGGACATATACATCTGAACAGACTTGTCAATCAAATCTATGTACACATATCACCTGTCATATTAATCTGAACATGCATCTCAATAATATTATCTAAGTAACGGAAAACTAATAAATATCTGTACTAATTATTTTTCAAAATTATTTAGCCAAGTGAAAGTACATAAATATCTAAGCAAGTCTTTTTTCAAATATTAAAAAACATATAGTGGCATAAAAAAATGTTTTATACAGTCGAGTTCATAAATATGTGTACACTCTGGTACCTTGTCTATTTAATGTCATGTTTAAACTGCCATATATGAATTGTCACAGTGCAGCGATTAAAGTGACAAGGTACTGAAATGTACACATATTTATGAACTCGACTGTACTAAAGTGCACACATTTTATGAACTTTTTATACCATTTTTTGAACCATTAAAATAATGAAACGAAGACTTACAATAAGAATGCATGGATGTTACGTCGCGTTCATAAATATGTGTACAGTTTAGCACCTTGTCACTTTAATCGCTGTGAAAATTCATATATGGCTGTTTAAACGTGACATTAAATAGACAAGGTACCAGAGTGTACACATGTAAATTTAATGCAATGCATACGAACACGATTTGTGTATGAACTCGAAGTGTTATGTTTGTTTAGCTATTTATGAACTTCTACTTGTTCACATAAAGTTGGAATACGTTAGTACAGATATTTTTGAGCCACTAAATGCTTATAAATATTTGAAAAAACACTTGTTAAGATATTTATGCACTTTCACTTGGTTAAATAATTTAAAAAAATATTATTACAGATATTTATTAGTTTTCCGTTACTTAGATATTATTGAGAGGCTTGTTCAGATTAATATGATAGGTGATATGTGTACATATATTCGATCGACAAGTCTGTTCAGATGTTTATGTACATTTCTATGTACATTTATTTTTGAAGCCTTGGAAATGCTCATATATTTATGAACTCAACTGTAATATAAATTTTGTGTTCAAGGTGATCCAGAATACACACAGAGACCGTGGATAATGATGCTGATTTCAAGGAAGGACCATAGAGTGGTGATTCAGCGTTGATGAAATCCTATTTATTCGAGATGCTTGCTAGAGGCATATCCAGTATTAGCACCATAGTGACATATATGTGTATATTATGTATATTGCATATCGCAAAATATGGTGTTGAATTTTACTCATTACACTGATGATAAGTCAAGTCTCTACTTTACATCGTCATAAGGCAAAAAGTTGAGGATGATGTCAAGTTGCCTTTCGGATAATAACAATTATTAATGATGCTTTTTAGGAAATTAAAAGACTTTAAATAATGACTATTGATTTATTTTCTTCCTTATCATGTCATAATGAAATGAAATCAGTTGTCTGGATAAAGTTACTTTGACTATATTAAACTAGTAAGTATAAGTAAGTTGTTTTAAAAGAACTGCCATGAGGACCCAAAACCTGTATTAATTTAACTCACATCACATGTATAAGTAGTTTCATTCAATCTATTAATTCATAGCAGCTCTTGTGAACTGACGTATAAGGCCATAATCCAGGATTCATTAATTTATTTACCTTTAATTATTAACCTTTTCAACGCCACAGTCTGCTCTGGCCGTCAACTAAAAGTCGTGCCACTGACGCCACGTCGGCTACAGCCGACAAGAGTTCAAGATTAAAAGAGGCTTTATTTGGTAGCAATAAGGTGTAATTTGCATAGCATAGCAAACATGTTTGGCGTGTGTGTGGCACATTTTGTATTCGACGTATGGCGTTCAAAAGGTTAAACGTACAGTAAGTAAGTATAATGCACTAAAGGGCGCTTTCCCTGAAAAGTGTACCCAATTAAGGACAAAAATTAAGGAACTTTAACTTTGTCAGTTTTGTGACAAAAATTAGCTATACATTGACGGCCGCGATATATGGCTAATTCTCGTCACAAAACTGGGTTATTCCCACCTGTTACCACCAATAGGTATGTTACCACTGGTAACAGCTGGGAATTATTTTCTCATCTTTTACCACAAAAGTACTCAGTGGTAACAACAGGGAATCATTTTCCCATTTGTTACCACTAAAATATTTGGTGATAACTACTGGAAATGCCCTAAAACGTCTACAATTCATGTTATACAAACATTTTAAATTTAAATCAATCAATCATTTATTGTGTTGTCACATAGAGGCACATACATTGAAAAGAAAGGTGTTGTTATTCTAGATTAGTCAGTTCATGGACATGGACGCCCTAAAAGGGCACTACAATATTAAGGTACTTAAAAGCAGTATAATAACAAAGAATATAAACAATTCAATTAATAAACAAGTAAAAGCACTAACACACCAATTGACCTAATCCCAAACTAAGCTCTAGGCTTGTACTATGGGTACTAGACAACGATATAAATACTTATATAGAGAAATATATTATACTTAAATGCATAGAAAACATCCATGACTCGGGAACAAATATTCATGCTCATAACACAAATATTTGCCCTTACCGGGATTTGAACCCAGGGCCGCTAGCTTTGTAGGCAGGGTCACTACCAACTAGGCTAACGTGTTGTCAAGACAGTGGTTGCCAGATTAGGAATGCTTGCATTTTCCCCATTAATTTAGCTAAAATTCAAATAGTTTAAACAAGGTTTAAACTAATGTTATTAATTAATCTCTGTTCTATTCATACAAGTAATCTTTAGCACAATCTGTCACAACTCATAATACGATTTAGTATTCTGTTATAAATTTGTTAACTTAATTTAAGTAATTACAATTTTAATTTACATTGTAAAAACAGTTTTTGATAAAAACTTAGGTTTAAATAGTGACATAAGTACTTAAAATTAAAAAAATTACATACATTAAATCATGCCTGTTACTCAGAGAGCTACATTCACATGAACATAAAAAAATACTTAAAACTACACTAATCTGATAAAACGCTATTAGTGAGCATTGTTCCCGAAATGCTGGCGGCATTGCTAGCTTGAATAGCAATTCTTAATCGTGCCAAATATAGGCCAGGATTTTGGTCACGAGTTGCGTCGGCCTGTCTTTAAAAATACGGTGTGCTCGCCGTGCTGCCGTATCGTATCTATATCTCCATCCAAAATTTGGGTTACCTATGTTGTGTATGCATTGACAGACTATTATTATTTATTTATTTTAATGGCGTTTACAAGTTATGTAATTTTGCCAATGTCAAGTATATATAAGCAATTGTACGGTGAATCGTCGTTGTCGTCGGCGTCTTCCAGTCCCAGTCGGCACACCATTGAAGATGGCGGGCATCCACTTCAATGGCTTATTGGCTTGGAGTGTTCTTGACCGCTTGCTCATTCAGAATCAACTTTTCACTGATATTTTATTTGATGCATATTCTTCGTCAGTGTTGGAGGTTACTTCACAAAGTTGCCCTGGATTTGCGAACCAAAATCAACGATAAAGTATTATTATTATTTATTTGTTTTAATGGCGTCTACAAGTTATGTAATTTTGCCAATGTCAAGTATATATAAGCAATTGTACGGTGAATTGTCGTTGTCGTCGGCGTCTTCCAGTCCCAGTCGGCACACCATTGAAGATGGTGGGCATCCACTTCAATGGCTTGATTGGCTTGGATTGTTCTTGACCGCTTGCCCATTCAGAATCAGCTTTTCACTGTTATTATATTTGATGCATATTCTTCTTCAGTGTTGGAGGTTACTTCACAAAGTTGCCCTGGATTTGCGAACCAAAATCAACGATAAAGTAATTTACAAAAAATGAAATAAATAGACAGATGTTTTCAAAATGACAGCTAGACAAGAATCATTGACAGACTTGACTTGACAGTTGATGTCATTCATTACGTTGATTGACGTTTCAGTTAGAGCAAAGCATAGCCAATTGTGGATATATTGCCAACCTACAAATAATTCTGCGTGGAAAACACGACTCCATACTCTAAATGATCTTTGCTAAGAGTTTGTGATGGAATCGTGATGGAATCGCTCAGGCGTTCCGTTTTGAATGAGTAGGTACTTTACTACGAAACTTGTGCGTAATAGGCTCTCTACATTCACGCGCGATCGCGCAAATGCAGTATAGTCCATTCGCTTAGATAGTGTCGCTACACTCGCACGTACTTGTGGTTATTGCAAATACAATACGAATATAATTCGAAGTAAACTGCCAAATTCACTTACGGGTGTTACGCTGCAAGTGAATTTGGCAGTTTACTTCGAATTATATTCCTATTTTATTACAATAACCACGAGCATGTGCGAGTGTAGCGAACGCGTGAAAGTGTGACTGTGGAGGGCGTTCGCGGGTTCGCACCTTGTTTTCGGTATTTTGGCCCGTGTCAAAGGGCCCGCGAACGCGCGAACGAGGCAACAAGGCTCCACATTCCAACTTTTATAAAATATTAGCCCAATACCACTAGAATACCACTAATACTGTATAAAATATTACGAACATTCAATTACGATGAATACTCGTCATCCACCATCTTCGTTTCCTCCATTTCTTTTTAATTCGTTTTTTACTTTTAATTTTTTAATGTAGACCTAGTTACATCGTCGAGCGCGCGAACTATACTGTGAACACTGCGAATGTGGAGCAGTCAGCTAGTGTGTGTAGGTGTCAGCTAGATAGGTACCTAAATTGTACTTATAAAATAAAATACTGCAGAGATTTTATATGTTTTATGTAAAACCTCAAAAGAGCGCAATTCGGACCGGCATTAAGGGGTCAAATGAAGGTAAATTCTTAATTTTATTATAACTAATTAATTGTAACATTTAGTTTCCTTTAAACGTCGTAATCAAAAAAAACCTACTGTTAATGCAAGAAAAATATACATATTTCATATTTTATTACTTACCTATTCATCATTATAACACGTTTATTTTTTAATATTGAATATTGAAAAACCGTTCTTGATAATTTGTCTGAATGGAACGGAATAGCTGCCGAAACGCCTGTCAAAGAAGAGGCGTTTTTTCTTACTGCAATCGTGTTTCAAGTTGCCAAAGGCAACATTCGATATTGTTTTTATAAATATACGATGCACAAATAATCTTAAATAACGAAACTTAGGTAATAATAGTACAATGTTTTATATTTACAATTGTTTATGTCTTAAAGAACACGCATTTGAAAAAAAAACTTTCATTGAAGTGGGTCCAATAATAATAACATTAATAACAAAATCCATTCCAATCGAATAAAAGCTAAAAAAAACACCTCTTCATAATGTCAAAAATTATCACTGCGCAATTACAAGTCTTACAACGACTTTGTTTACCAATCTTAAATTTTCAGAAAGTTGCTTTTAAAATGAGCTTGTAAAAGCAGACTCGAAAATCAAGCAAAACTTACTAGCAAGGGAGTATTATAAATTCCTATAATAATACGCGACAGACGTTCACTGAAACAGCACCCATACACTTGCTACAGTCACCAAATCTGATTATGGCTTATACAGCCGATCGCACATGAGAGAATAGAGAAGATTTTTTTTTCAATAATGAGTGAATCAAGAGTTTTAAATTGATTTAACACCACCAGACATTTGTGAGAAGGCTGCAATTGCAAATGAGAGTGCTTTGCCAGAAAAATCTATAAATTGACTGCGTTTTTAAAGACACAATCTACAGGTTATGAAAGTAAAAAATCAAAAGTATTAACGGCAGAAGACATGAAAAAGTTTATTAATGATGCTCCAGATCATGTATATCTGGCTACAAGGGTATGATTTCTCTCCTATTTATGATTTTAGTTTATCATAAGGTTAGTAATTCATTTGATTTTATAAGTAAAGTTTGATTCTGTTCGTAGGTTGCACTCATATTTGGGGTTTGTGGAGCCTGCAGGCGTGAGGAACTGGCAATCATTGCACTTAAAGATGTTGAAGTTCACGGAAATATACTACTAATACAAATACCTGACATCGAAACCAAAATACCAAGATCTTTTACCGTTGATGGCCCATTTGCCGAAATTGACAAAAAGTATCAACGTCAATGGACAAAAGTGAGAGATTTTTCCTAAATTACCAAAAAGGTAAATGCACAGCACAGGTCATAGGCGTAAATAAATTTGGTAATACGCCCAAGGAAATGCCAACTATTTGAATTTGCCCGATGCTGATCAGTATACAGGACATACGCAGTGCCGTAAATAGGGCGGTGCCACCGGTGCCCAGGCACAGGGCGTAGACTCTGGGGGCGCAAGAATGGCCAGACCAGGCAGGACTATTATTTTTTCGGTTTGCTCCTGATAAGTTCCCACTGCGCCCCTAGTGCTCGATTCCAACACATACATACCTATATGCCAGTATAATCTAAAACGTCTATTAAAATAGACAAAAAATCGCGCTAATTTTTTTGGCAGCGCACGAGTGAGCTTATTGAAATGACTATATTTATTTGATAAATGTGACCATAGTTCAAGTCTAGGTCTACTTAAAGCTATAGTCGAACTAGATTTAAAAGAGATGTTTCCCAATGTGGTAGTCGCTATAAAGATATTTTTAACAATGCCAGTGACTGTAGCTTCCTGCGAAAGATCATTCAGTAAGCTCAAATTAGGGGTGTTTAGAGTGTCGCCTCCTAGTGTGGGTGGATGGTAGGAAACCGCAAGGACGTAAAAACCCGAACGGAATACTACCAACTACCACGGCACACCCCGGGCAACATTGCTGGTAGACTTGACGGAGTCCTCTGTGCCCTCTCTGTACCAGCAATGGCTGAGATCTCTCGGCTCCATCGGGTTTGTAGGCGGCCCGATGGACTATCCAGCCTACCTGCGGTAGTCCTCCGCAGTTGAGCGCCGTATGCGAGGATGCAGGAGTCCTGGGGGGTTGAGTCGAACGGAGTCGGGATAGTACTACCGGGAGACAACACGCCCCCTTTGGTCCGAATTTCTGGCAAAACGGTAGCCTTGCAGCTAGCCACTGCAAGGTAATGGACACGCGTCCGTACGGTCGAGGTGGGTACGGTTCGCAGGCGAGACATGGGGGGGTCCTCTGGGAGGACAGGGTGTCGGCCATGCTGACGGGGCAAGGGCGTGTGGAACAACTGGGAAGGTCCGGATCGATCAACCCAGCCATACGTCTGCAGCCCCTGATGTCGCGCAGTGATACCCAACCCAACATGTCTATCTCTCTCGAGTACTCCTGGTGATCTTTTTCTTTTTGCAAGAAGACATCCCCAAAGGTGCGGGCTCCGTGGAGGGCGGGAAACTCGAGAGATGAACATAAAAACAGGACAAACATGGAACATGCAAGATCCAAAACCCCGATAGTGCCGGAGGGGAAACCCGAAGGTGCTAAACATGAGAGCGGTGCTCCTCTGGATGTGCCGTCCTCTTCAAACACACACAACACACATGGTGCGGGTACTAGTAACGCAGGATCCCACCACAAACAAACATCACACAAAGGTGGCGGTAGGGCGAAAGCCCGGCCAGTTACCCAAACAAACCAAACACAGCAGGAGGTACGTGGCACGAAAGTGCCGCTACCGTCCTTCACACGTGGCTTCAAGGCAACGCCTTCGACCTCGAAGACCACAAACACTCACCCATACGGGGGCGGTGCCAAGGGACCGCCACACACAATCAAAAGGTCTGCGAGGGGCGGTAGGTCTGCAGGGAAACCAGCAGGACCGAAACCCCGAGCGTGGACCTCACACTTTAACATAAACTCCCACACACACACACAACACCTGACAACAACAAACAACCCGGAGATCGTCCCGTTTGCGGAGAAATCTGCAACCACGGGGCAGACACCGGCGTTGCCACCCACAACATCCTCCCAGCTAGACTCTAGCTGGTCTACCCCAGTGCTGACCACGTGGGGGAAAAAGGAGCAACCCGCTAAACGGGATGCGCCTGGCTCCAGCGCGATCGGCCTCGGGGAGAAGAGGCACAAAAACAGAAAACAGAGGCGCAAGTATCGCAAAATACTAGCGGAACAAGCTGCCTCTGTTGCTCCGGTGCCTGATACCGCATCAGGTGCTCCCAACGCGGTGGAGGTGCAGGAAGCTGCCGATGGCCCTAGCCAACCGGCAGCTAACCGTGTCCCACCGAAAGGGAAAGGAGCCCATAAGAACAGCCCGGTGGCTCGGGCCCCTGTGAAAAGGATGCGCCTCGACGAGACCCTGTCTCCGAGAGGCGAATCCAAGAAGCAGAGGACCGAGTCCACCGTCGGGACCCCGCAAGCAACATACGCGGACGCAGCAAAGGCTGACCTGATGGTTGCAGTAACATCCGAAACCACAGGTCACCTCTCCTCACAACTCGCTGACGAGGCCCTCAATTTAATCCAGGGCCACGTCATGGCTGAGGCCATGCAAAACCCCCAGAGTGGAGCCGGACCGCAGTTCCAGGGTAGACCGCTACATGTTAACGGGACCCTGAGAATGTGGTGCGGCGACCAGGCGGCGGTGGCTTGGCTCAAGCGGTGCGTGGCCGCCATCACCCTCTCATCAGGGGACAGGCTGGTGGTTAAGCGCCAGAGCGAGGTGCCGCGCAGAGTTCGCTGCGGCATTCTGCTCCCGGGGGTCTGGGACAATTTTGGGGTTGTAGCCAACTCCCTTAGGTACCAGAACGCCTGGGTGCAGATTGACCGGTGGCTGCTAATCAGCGCTGACAGGCAAGGTTCAGAAACCTTCGCCATTGTCAGCATCCCGGAGACAGAGGTGCAGGCTATCCTGGACAGGGACCGCCGACTCACATTCTTGTGTGGGTCGGTGTACCTGAAGTTCCAGGGACCTAGGGGGAAGTTTCTGGAAACTCCACCCCCTGGCATCAATGTTCCGGGATGCAGCACACTACACGAACCGATGGACACGGCCGCGGTGACCGGGGAGGCTGACGACGTAGTCGTGGCTGAACCAGAGTCCCAATCCCTGACGCAGGGCGCCCCTAACTCCGAGCTCGATGAGGAGGAACTCCTACGCGACCACTCGGAGAGCGGGGAAGAGTGCGCACAGGGACTAGGCAAGCTGGCCATCGGTGAGGGTGAAGATGGGGAGGGTGCGTCGGGGCTAAGCTCCAATGGCGACGGTACCCCCTTCGACCAGCTGTAGTGTGCTACAGGCCAACCTCCACCACAGCGAGACCGCAACGGCTCAGGTCCGGAAGTGGTTGGAGGCCAACGACACAGCCGTAGTACTGATCCAGGAGCCGTGGGTCAGGAAGGGCGCTATATGCGGGCTCCGGAACATCGGAGGTAAGCTCATTGTCTGCACGGGTCCGGACAATCCCCGGACCTGCATTTACACGACTCGTAATTTACATGCGCAACCCTTAACCAGCTTCTGCTCTAGAGACCTGTGTGCCGTCAAGGTGCGCGGGGCGCAGGATTCCAGCCTGCCGGAAGTAGTACTAGCTTCGGTATACATGCCAGAGGCAGAAGACCCGCCGCCGCATGACATGTCCAGGCTCATTACCTACTGCGAAGAGTCCAAGCTGGAACTGATCATAGCCACGGACTCGAACGCACATCACCCCATGGGGCATGAAGACAGGCAACGAGAGAGGTAAGCTTCTTGTTGAATACCTAATAACAACCAACCTCAATATCCTTAACAGGGGGTCAGAACCCACATTTGTGAACAAACGCAGTAAAACAATCATTGACTTGACCTTAGCAACTGAAGAAGCCTCGAACCATATCTCGAACTGGCACGTATCTAGTGAGATGTCGTGCTCGGATCACAGATGGCTACGATTCGACATTCAGGTAAACACAATCACCGCAACCCCTAGACGAAACCCACGCAAGACCAATCGCACGCAGTACGCGGAGCTACTGGACCTGACTCTGCCGCCAGTAGAGTCTCTGCACCGGCTAGTGGGCTGCGACGAGATTGAAAAACAGGTAAACCTCCTAACGGACTCAATACTGGAGTGTTACCACCAAGCATGTCCCTTATCTAGCCCGCCTAGCATGCGCAACGAGCGCGTGAACTGGTGGGGCCCAGAGCTGGAGAGACTCAGGAGGAAGATGAGGCGGCAATTAAACAGAGCAATGAACACAGGCGCAGACCAAGACTGGGACAATTACAAAGCGTCCAAGTCCAACTACAAGAAACGCATAAGGTACAGAAGTACGAACTCATGGCGCAACTTCTGCAGCAGCATTGAAACTTGCACACAGGCTAACAGGGTAAGGAAAGTTCTCTCCAACCAGACAACGCATACCATGGGCTCCCTACGAAAGCCAGACAACACCCTAACCAGCTCGCCAGAGGAAGCAGAGAATGTTCTCATACAAACTCACTTCCCTGGTTGCGTAATATCTGAACCGGTAAGCTGGACGCGAGAGGAGATCGTCCCCACAGAAGCTGACTGGGAATACGCAAACCAGGTAACCAGCCCCACGAAAATAAAATGGGCCATCAACAGCTTCGACTCCTTCAAATCACCAGGCCTGGATGGAATATTCCCCGCCCTACTAAAGTGGGGCGGCGAAAATCTGACACAGCTGCTCACGGTGATCCTAGCAGCCTGCCTTGCGCACAGATATGTGCCTCAGCGCTGGAGGGAGGTCAAAGTAACATTCATACCAAAACCAGGTAAAGGTGACTACTCGGACCCCAAAGCATACAGGCCTATCAGCCTCACCTCGTTTTTACTCAAAACTCTGGAGAGGATATGCGACAGGTACCTGCGTGAAGGGGACCTGGTCAACACACCAATACATCAAAACCAACACGCCTATAGTCAAGGTAAATCCACAGACTCTGCCCTGCACGCAGTGGTCTCCAGGCTTGAGGAAGCCATCAAGAACAAATCGCTATGTCTGGGCGTCTTCATCGACATAGAAGGAGCATTCGACAAGACCAACTTCAGCAGCATAACAGTGGCACTGGAAAGGCACGGTGTAAACGCAGTTATGACGCAGTGGATAGGTAACATGCTCAGCAAAAGGATTATCAAACTAGAAACGGATAAGGCCCAACAAGCACTAGTGGCGAAAGGATGCCCCCAAGGGGGCGTTCTCTCGCCACTGCTATGGAACCTGGTCGTGAACGAGCTGATCACCAAACTGAACGACTGTCACTACTACACGGTGGGTTACGCTGACGACATAGTAATCCTCACGAGCGGTAAGGTCACCGGTACGGTGTGTGACATCACCCGTTCAGCCCTGCAAATCGTGGAACGCTGGTGCATGCACAACGAACTATCCGTCAACCCAAAAAAGACGGAGATGGTAATGTTCACAAACAAACGAAACCTAGGCAATTACAAACTCCCCAAGATATTTGGCACGGAACTGCAACTCTCGACTGAGGTAAAGTATCTCGGAGTAATATTGGACAACAAACTGAACTGGAGCAACCACCTGAACAGCAAAATTGACAAAGCCACGATAGCATTCTGGCAATGCCGCAGAATGGTAGGTAAAACCTGGGGACTTACCCCCCAGATCACCCTATGGCTGTACACGTCAATTATAAGACCCATCATTAGCTACGGCGCGGTGGTCTGGTGGCCACGCACCAAACTATCGACCGTCGAGGCCAAACTACAAAGACTACAGAGGTTGGCTGGCATGGCAGTTACAGGATGCATGCGGACAACACCGACAGCATCGCTGGAAGTCATACTCGACCTGCCACCCCTACACCTCTTTATAAAGCAGGAGGCAGCCTCGACCGCTGTACGTCTCAAAAAACTAAACCTATGGAAAACTACAAAGGTGCCACACACCGAAATCCTATGTGAGTTGGTAAGTAACGACCCACTAATAGAAGCGGTGACCGACAGAGTGCCGAAGACATTTGTCTTCGACAAGAAGTACAAAATACAGCTCCACGAAGATCCCTGGGAGGGCCTGAACCCAAGGGAGGTAAGAATCTTCACAGATGGATCCAAAACAAGGTCAGGCTCCGGCTCCGGTACATTCTCGGAGGACCTGAACATACACATCTCAACACCATTAGGGGCCCACAGCACAGTCTTCCAGGCAGAATGCATGGGCATCATAGTGGCTACGACAGCAATAGAGGCACGGAAGGTAATAGATCTCCCGATCCGAATACTCTCCGACAGCCGATCAGTGCTCCAGGCCCTACAGAGCCACACCGTTACCTCAGGGCTGGTACTTGAGTGCCACAATGCCCTGACGAAGGTAAGTAAAAACAATCCCATCACACTACAATGGATAAAGGGGCACAGCAACTCACGTGGTAACGACGCAGCCGACGAGCTGGCGAGGAAGGGCTCAGAGATAGTAGCGGTGGGTCCTGAGCCCATATTGCCTCTCCCGTTCGGATGGCTGCGTAACAAACTGCGACGCTTAACCAAGGTAGAACACCAACGATACTGGAGCAACCTAAGCACCTGCAGGCAGGCCAAAGAAGCCCTCCCGACAATAAATCCCGGATTGTCACGGAAACTACGGAAGTTGAAAAGGACTCAACTTAGACTCGTAACTGGGGCAATAACTGGTCATGCCCTATTCAACAGACACTTACACACTTTAGGTGTTACAGACAGCCCCCTGTGCAGAGCCTGCATGACAGCGGAAGAAACCGCTGCCCACGTCATCATGGAGTGCCCAGAGGTGGCAACATACCGGGCGCGACACCTCGGACTGGTACCGAGGTCGCTACCAGAAGTCATCGGCAACGTCAAGGGTCTGCTAGGCTTCCTGGTGGAACTGGGTTGGCAGGAGTAGTGTCACCAACCCTCTCACGCAAAATAGGCGCATATTTAAGTCGTCGAGTTGCGGAAAACAGCCCGCCACAACCTATAACCTATATATAACCTATATAAGCTCAAATTAATAAAAACTTACTTGCGCTCAAGGATTGGCCGAGAAAGTTGGACCGGCCTAGCGATTTTGTCGATTGAACGCGACATAGAACGGTGCCTGTCGTATGAAAAGGTTATCAATGATATCACAATGAAGAAAGCACGAAAAGAAAATCTTTAAAAAAGTTTATGGCTTGCTTTAATAAATCTTTACTATCTGAACTCATTTATTTGTGGTCTCATTCATTTGTGTAGCTGTGAATAATCTTGCAAATATTTTCGAATAAACGTTTTTTCACCAATTCATACTTAGGCCGCACCCGCACTACTGCTAAACCGCCGCGGTTTTTAACCGCGTGACTCTTTTATCAAGGGTTTTGTAGCCGTAGTGCGGGTCCGGCCTTAAACAATTTATATTATTATAGTTCATTCGCTTAGTGTCGCTACACTCGCACGTACTTGTGGTCATTGTAATACAATACGAATATAATGCGAAGTAAACTGCCAAATTCACTTACGGGTGTTACGCCGCAAGTGAATTTGGCAGTTTACTGCGAATTATATTCGTACTTTATTTCAATAACCACAAGCATGTGGGAGTGTAGCGACACTATCTAAGCGAATGGACTACATGCGGATTCGGTCACTTACGGCCACTTCCTTTATTGACCACCGTCCAAATTCCTAGTTCGCCCACATCCTTGAACGACCACTTCTCTTTTCGTACATTTCCCAGTTTGTCCACTTCTCTTTTCGTACATTTCCTTGTTCGTCCACTTCTCTTTTCGTACATTTCCTTGTTCGTCCACTTCTCTTTTCGTACATTTCCTTGTTCGTCCGCTTCTCTTTTCGTACATTTCCTTGTTCGTAAAGCAAAGTGTCGTAGCAGAATATGGGACACTAACATTTTAATTTTTATAAGGCATCGACACTTGTAAAAGTGGTCGTTCAAGCGAAATGAACGTTCAGGGATGTGGTCATTCAAGGCACGTGTCGTGGCCTTTTTAGTATTATGGTCGTTCGAGCGAGATGAACGTTCAGGGATGTGGTCATTCAAGTCACGTGGCCTTTTTAGTATTATGGTCGTTCGAGCGACATGAACGTTCAGGGATGTGGTCATTCAAGGCATGTGGCCTTTTTAGTATTATAGTCGTTCGAGCGACATGGACGTTCAGGGATGTGGGCATTCCAGGCACGTGGTCGTGCGAGGAAAGTTGCCGTAAGTGACCGAATCCCTATATGCTACCTTCCTTATTCAAAACTCTACCATACCAAGTTCTTATAATTAAATTAATTTATAGTTTACTGAAACTTTGGAGGGTGTTATTTCATTATAGAAGTATGAAGACCATAGTGGCCCAAAAATTAAATCTTAAGCATCAGGGTGGGCAACGCATTTTCACTAGTGAACTTGCGTTTGAGTTTTAGTGAGTGAGACACAGTGGGTGGTTTAATAGGCGAAGGATCCACTTAACATCAGATGGCTCGTCTGCTTGTTTGCCCAAATCAGTTTTTAAAAAAAATAGATTTTTCTTCCAAAATTGAGATAGGTAATTGATCCACCAACACCGAATTCATTGAGCTTTATTTTATCACTCTGAATGAAATAAAGTAGGCCTATACATAGCATTTCTCTAGGGTACCTATAATATAATATCATGAAAAAAACAAGGGCACAGTTATAGAAGCTCGCACAGGGCGCAGAAAAGGCTATTTACAGCATTGGGCATACGGAGGACATAGGGACGTCAGCCACCTTACTCGCTGACTCTAGTGGTGATAAAACAAATCTGAATAGACATGGTGGGTAGCGCTCAAATAATGTTGTAGAGGGTATACATTGAAAATTCTAAACAGTCAAAACCATATGTAAATTTGGAACACAACAGGGCCTAATACTGACTCATGTGCAAACCGGACTGGACCAAGTGCATCTAATTGTTTAAAATATAACAAAAGATGTTGTAGATCACATTTATAATTTCTTAAGCATTAATCAATGTTTTTTATTTAATATAAGGTAAGTTGGGGCTACACCTACAGGGCTATTGTAACTTTTCATACTAATTTTAAAAGTAGAACATGTTTTAGTATGAAAAGTTACAATATGCCCGTAGATGCAATACTCTTTGGTTCTCTAAAGGTTGATGCAAGACTCACCTTAAGTGTAGTTATTATTGAATTATTGGTATCAACCTTTTTTCTTTTAAGATTTATTTTTACAAAAGTGGACATTGTAATATTTAAAAAAACAGTATTATTGTACTTCCTAAATATGAAATAACTTTTAGATGATAAAAATATGTTTATGAGATCTTACTTATTAAGATCCTACCTCTAACAGTTTACTTATAATATAAATAATTAGGTTGGGTTATGAAAACAGTTTCTACAAAATATGACTTTTATTAAATTTGTGCATAAATCAACAGAAAAATAGGAACAATAAATTACTCAACTTAACTACTTAACAAAATTGTTTTTTTATATAATTGTGCTATTAAAACATTTTTATATAATTGTGCTGTAAAAAATTGTTACTTTTGCCCTGTTTTATTCTTGTTAACACTAATCAAAATCAAACAGTACAGTACTCTTCCATGTTTTCCCCGAGCAGATTACTTCGTCAATCTGCATAAATGTGGCCAGAAGCACTCAACATTTCTTTAACATTCCTCAACAGTCCTTGTTGCGCTCATGCAACTCGGCCACTTTTGGGGTAGCGAGTGCGGTGACTGTACTAAGAGCGGCGACTGTATTAAGAGCGGCGACTGTACTGAGAGCGGCGGTGTAACGGGGGAGGGCTACATGGACAGGTCGGGTTGAGGGCCTGCAGCGTAGACGGGCCGGGCGTGAGGGCTGGGATACTGGACGGTACGTGCGCGGAGCCCGAACGCGTTGGACGGGCCGGGCACGGACTCATGAAAAACGACCAAAGGAGTGGCAATTTACTTTTTCACTTGATACATAATTAAATTTATAATTCTGTATATCAACTGTCAAAAGGACCCCTGTATGTCATTTCTTTCGTTGACGTGTCTAGTAGAGCAAAGCATAGACAATTAACAAAGTTTTTTCATTTTCAATGGAAAAAATGCCAACGTAACGGGAAAAACGAATGGAAAAGGCGATTCGATATTCCATTCCATCCGCGGGCTCTTTGCTGGCTTCGTTTACGCTTAGGCGTTGAATTCGTTAGAGACGAAAACGCCTGGTAGCGATGGGCTCTTTGCTAGGCCTACTGTACTTCCCGCATATACTGATATGTCGTGGTACAAACTTATTAAGCCTCAACTAGACTTATATTTTAGTTATCTGTATTCCTTATTAGTTGAGGTATTTTAAAATGTATCAATTATTGCATTTGCAAGTAAAAGGAAACTGGGAGCAGTGTAAATAAAACTGTCCAAGCGAAATGGTTAATTTTGGTGGTGAATATTGAAATTGATTTTATGATCGAACGAAACGTGATTAAGCAAACAAATATAGCGTCAGATGTTCGTTCAGTTTCACTCCAGCAATAGACGGTTTAAGATTTGTACCATCTTTCTGCGTCTTCCCGCTAAGCACATAAGTATCTAATTTTGGTGGTATGAAATACACTTTATTAATCGTGATAACTTAGATAAGTCATTATTTCGCAAAAAGTTTTGTTGTGTGATAGTTTTTTCAAGTATGTTTATGGTGTCTTTTTGACTGTAACGAGTTAAGTTTTTGTTAAACTAAAACATTTGTTTTTAATTTAAAAAAAATGTTAAATTTTATAATTTTGGTGGTACAATTTTGGTGGCTTTTGCGAAACACCAAAATTATCAAAATTTCTGGTCTCCACCAAAATTATTTAAACAACAAATAATCATTATTTATTATATTAGAAACTTACGTTTTGGATTTTCAAAAATAACAAGGAAGATTCCCTAACGATTATATTTTAATTAGCCCGATATGTTATTATTGATCGTGAGTTTTGCTAAGAAAAGTAATTTTGGTGGATAATAACAATTTTGGTGGTACATAATTAGTAAAATCGTTATATCTTAAAAAACACTTGGTATAATAACGGGCCATTTTAACACTGTTTTTATAATGACTAATGACGTCACTTAAACGTTTAATTGTAAACCCTACTAAGAAAATAAAAAATACCACCAAAATTAGGATAATTTGACGCTTGTTGAAATTCACCCTAGAAAGACACTTCCACTTCGTGAAACGGGCCTCAGATATAATTTTTTTTCTAGCTTCCGTCAGATAATCTTCATGTTTGAAATGTAAACTACATACAACAGAGTTGTTAGTTACTTTCCCAGGAATCGCCTCAATCCATTTCTTTTTTACTTTAATATTCGCAGGCCGTCTGAAATCAAATCGTTTTTGTTTGGTAATTTCGCTAGCAATAATGATATTAATGATTGCTCATGGTTACCCTACTAACCGAAATCTCACAAACTTGCCTGTGAAAGGATATCCCACAACCTGGATATGATTCTTTATTGCAGCCACTCACAGCACTACTAGTATTTACCATTGTTTTTAAGAAAAAAAAATATCCCGACGAATTGAGAACCTCCTCCTTTTTTTGAAGTCGGTTCAACAATGGACTAAAACAAGCCATAATGACAAGAGATATTTAGCCACGCGAGCGAGCGAGCGAGCGAGAGTGGCTATAGTTCGAGTGTCATTATCAGAGGTCGGAATAGGTAGTGCTTATTAACCTAAACTTGACGCATGTTCATTCATGAATGAGTGAGATGGGAATACGTTATTGAATGAAGATGCATCAAGTTTAGGTTAATTGGCACTACCTATTCCGACCTCTGGTCATTATGGTTGTTTAGTCTCGCGTTAAACACTCTACTTTTCACTTTGAATGCGAGGAAAAAAAACGACGTTCAGTGACGGATTAGCCACGTAGCAAGAGAAGCAAATGTTACGGGCCCCGCGTATTGGGTGGCTCCGCGCAGCCACATCTAACCTCTAAAAAAGCGGCCTGTACACGTAGAGTTCGGACCGCGGGAAACGCCACGCGCCATTCCAATCTTCTTGCCGAACCGTAAATGCAACTGTAATAGAAAATAGTAAAAATTTACGGTTCGGAGCGAAGATTGGAATGGCGCGTTGCGTTTCCCGCGGTCCGATCTTTACGTGTAAAGGCCGCTATTCTCCTGTTTTGGTACTTACATAAGTATGCGTGTACTCATAAATATCCATCAGGGTTGACGATAGGATGAATAATCCAGTCGATATTCTCCAGCAGAATAACCTAAAACAAACCCCCACACAAAATAGGCGCATATCTAAGTCGCCCAGTTGCAGAAAAGAGCCCGCCACAACCTGTAACCTAAAGCGAACCGGGGTCTCTTTATAGAATTTGCTACGGACCCCGTGCTTGCTCAATCCGGCACTGACTACGTTCTATACAAAACTACAATATTGTTTATAAGAAAGTTTCTTACTTTCGTTCCGCAGTTTTTTCTTTTCTTTTGTTATTTTTTTGTACAGTGCCGCTTTAAATGCTTGCTTATTTAGCCAACAGGTTCAAACTTGAAAACTATGTTAATACTAATTGCACCATGCCTAATAAAATGAATTCATCCTTAATATATTTAAATAGATTCATATTCGTAATTATTATACGTGTTTCACGAAATTAAATAGTTTTTTTAATATTTTTGCACAGTTGTCATTTTGAGGTTATTTCCATGGCCTAAAAATGGTCCATACACAATCACTGAAAATGGCAATAAAGGCAATAATCCTCCATTCACAAACACTGTGATTGGCTGTTTAGGGGTTTCCAAAGTAAATTAAAACAAAATTACTTTAATCCCTAGAGATTAATAAGGAGCTTTAGTCCCGATGTGCAGAGACTAAAGTAATATTTTAAGAGCATGAGAAGTGAAAAATCACTTATTAACACATAAAAGCCGAAATAGGTCTCATTGCAACAGTGAGAGATTATTAAAGTGACCGCAAATCGCCATTTTGTTTTATTAGTGTTGCTAGTTTTATTTTACAAATTTTACATAAACATGGTATACCTAGTTAACATTTCGTACTAAAAAAATCGTAACTTTTTAACATGGCAATTGTGTAAGAGGGACAAACAAAGACAAAGTAAGTCTCTTTAGGCTCGTACACTTGATTACTACAAAATCAGCCTTCTGTCTTCACATATTGAGTTCAATTTTACTTGTCGCGATTTTGGAAGTAAGCATTTCGGATGTACTTACTAATTCCATGATAATTCCACAGACAGAACCATACCATCTGCGTTTAGCAAATACGTACAGACACTACAAGCAGACACCCTTAAAGGGCTTTTTACACTACCTATTCAATTATTAGGAATCCTTTTTACAATCAAGGAAAACGTGAAAAAAATGCAATTAAAACACTAAGAATCCTATTTACGAAAAGTTAAATCATTAAGGCTTCGATACGATTTAGAATCTTAAGTACCTAACGTTTAAATTTACACGCCACTGGTTTAGGTGCTGTTTAAATTTGTAGAAAATTTTGTTTAAAAATCTGTAATTTGACGTCTCTGATGTGCATCCGAATACCAAATTGGCGTCTATCTCTAATTTGAATATATTAAACGTCAAATTTAAGCGATTCTCTAAATTAAGAGATTTTAATGTATGGCAACCTTTAACTTAGGCGGTACTCCGAATACCAATTGGCGTGTAACCTAAAATGACATAACATAAAATAACAGATTCAATTTAGACGTCACTTATCCGAATTGGACCCATTAATTTTCTATTTTAGTTTAAACTTCATAAAAATGTAATTAAAAACAAATTTAATTTTGAGACTAATTGTTAGTCTTAAAATTTATTTTGTTTCAATATACGTGATTTTAATTTGTGTTAAAATATTTTTAACCGATGGACGGAGGATGTCAAGACTGATATCCGGAATGACCTTAAGCATGGTAATAACAATGCTATAATAATTATTATAGAACTGTTATTACCAAGGCAACGCTCATTATACAATTTTATTGTTTTTACGCTTCGGTTACGCTATAGATGGTTTTCTGATTCAATTAACGATATCAATATTAGCGGTTCATAGTACGCGACTAGAAAAAATATACTTACAGGAGAAGCCGTAGGATAAAATACACCATAAACTCATTCCTAACTGTCACAAAGTGTCCTGTCAACTGACGAGCTCGCAAACCGCGCACGCGAACACTAAACCTATTTTAAAGCTCTTTAGAATTCCGCATAAATTATTATTACTGAGCCAAGTCCAATATTTCTTGCTTTTTAGGGTTCCGTACCCCAAGGAAGACCAACGGGACCCTTTCAATATGCCTACGGGACCCTATAAATATAAAGAGCTGTATCTTTTGAACCGTAGGTATATATGTCGGGTTCATTATTTTTTAAGAATAGTTCTGTTATGTGTTGTAACGGTGGATTTAAGTACTAACTTTTTTTAAGAATGTGAAATAGTAAAGGGGGTCCCCGTACAAGAAACGGAATACATATGTGTCATTATGACAATATTATGATATCGAAGAGCTAATCTGATGATGGAGTGGGAAGATGGCTACAGGATTTCCGCTATACTTCATATAGACCCGTGTTGGGACTCTTTATAAGCATAATGCCAAAAAAACTATTGTCAACAAAAGCTTGTCCCAAATTGTTTTTGACAGAAATTTATTTTATTTTTGACAAACTGTTGAGTGGTCGTGTTTCAAAAAAAGGCGTTTTTAAGTGCTTAAACTACGCTGCTGCATACTAATAAGGTAACCATAGTTGCCACTGACCGTCTTGTTTGAAATTGCTCACGTGGATGTAAAGTGGTAATGTACAAAAGTATGTACAGCCAGGGACATTCGCGGTCGTCCACTTAAGAAAATCTTGGCTTGTTCGTTGCAGCTACCGGCCTACTGTCCACGATGCTTCGCTGCGTAGATGCTGCAAATATACGCCGTGCAGCTTTCATACAGCCCGCCGTAATGACGTTGTTCACGTAGCGTAGCGTAAGCGTATCGTAGCCTACAAACTTTGCAGCCGTCCCCGACATTTCACCAAAACACAACGTGCTGTTCCTTGCGATGTAGCCCGGCGTATGACATGCAGTACGGCCGGCGGCGTGAAGCTTGCATGCAGCGTCGCTGACGCGACGTTGCCACTCCGTCAACAGAGTTGTGCGGTTTTGTATGTAGGCTGCAAGCAAGCGTACAACAAGCGTACAATGACGAATCCGCGTCTATGCAGCTACGCTTCCGTGGACAGAAGGCCTAATCCTACAGCGCTCATGTCGTTGCGCGTTGAACGCGCAAACGAATATCACCCTTGTTCTTCTCGTGTCGATGGTTCCTATTTTCATTTTTAAACCCTAGAGGTGGTCGACCGGGATTGTCCCTGACTGTACCTCAGAACTAGACAGCAAATAACACGACATACTTATTTAGAGTAAAGAGAAACACATATTTAAATAAATAGAGAACATTAATGACTCTCGAACAAGTACCTGAGCGCATAACACAAATATTTGATGGTATGCGTATAAATGGTTCCGGGGTGCCACAAGGGAGTATTTTGGGACCGTTGTTGTTTCTTTTATATATAAATGTCCTCCCACGAGCCTTATCAACAAAGTTTCTTTTCGCAGATGGCACCACATAATTATTCAAGGGACATGATATTACCGTGCTTGAGGATACAGCAAACAATATTTTTAACCGACTTGAAAAAAAGGAGGAGGTTCTCAGTTCGTCGGTTTTTTTTTTAAATGTATTTTCCCCGATTACTCGAAGACCACTGGACCATTTGAAAAAATTTTTCGTTGTTTGAAAGTATTTTCTAGTTGGTCCCATTGTCAACACGTCAGGATCTGATGATGGAATCTTGGAGAAATCAAGAGAACTCCTCAAATATTATAGGCACACCGATACCGATTTTGGTATTTTTCACTGTAACTCGTGCATTTGCTTTTGAAAAGTACTATATGGTGAAGTGGAACTAATGATAAAGACCACAGATGGCCACCGGAACTCCTTAACGGTACCTATTTCAAGGGTGGCGATAAGATATTTCGGTTAAGGTAGTTGAGCGACTATGACGAAGCACATTTAGGTTTAAATATGACTATGACATTCCCGCGGCGTTGTCTGCGGCGAGCTTGAAATGTTCTATAGTTGCTCATTAATATTTAGAAGTGGAGCTACGTAACAACATAAATAGGATCACTAAAAAATATAAAATAAAATAAATGTTTAAAAAAACAAAAACCCGCCCTCAAAAATGCAAAAAATAACTTCTTTTAAAATGGTAGGTCACTCCAACTGAAGTCGGCGTCCCACTATATTTTAAACCAAAAGCCGAATGCAGTTGGATTGACCTACCATTTTCCGCCCACCACCACCTGACGCCCGAGCGGCAATAGGTATCTGAATCTCCTAAAGGGCCGGAGTCGAGCTACTTTTCTATTACACTATGGTCAAGGCAGAAGCGACTCGGATAGGTTAGGTTGTTAGGTTTTTTTTATATTTAAGCCGGGAACTTCTTCCTGCCTTATTTTCATGCTTATGCTGTTTAAAATGTTTATTCCAAAACATTATTCTGCCTAATAAGTTTATGCGTTTCATTATTTATTCGTTACGAACATTCGACTCATGAATTTTATGCATTAAGATTATTCGATCAACAAATATGATGTGGAATGATTTCTGCAAAACAATACTATACCGTATGCGTACTTATGCTTAAAGTTATTATGCCTTATGCAATTATTCCGAAAAACATTATACAAACGAAGGGGACCCCAATTTAGATCATTAATAATTCACTACTTTGGGATCCGCAGCATTAAAGTAAAAAGAGAAACTTTATAATTTCACATCTATAGCGTATGTCACAAATACCTATTTTTTTGGGTGTTAGTTGTTTATCAATCAGATTTTGAAATAAAAAAATAATTCGTTAGAAGTAGTAAAAAGAACAGTACCTACTGCAAAAACTAACCCTAATAACGGAAACATTTTTGTATTAATGTATTTATTTCAGGATCATAGAGTTCCATAAATTGTAGTAGTAACATTCAATATTATTCTATATTAGTAATTAGCGGCTTGCACACGTAAAGTTCGGACTGGCGCGTGAAATGGCGCGTGGCGTTTCCCGCGGTCCAAACTGTGCCGTGTACCGGCCGCTATTATCTGACCAAATTGTTTAAATAATTATTTTATTTCTCCTTTGGCTTCTACCACTCAGTGTCACAACATGGGATAGGCTTTGTACATTCTGTTTTGTTAGTCTATGTCAAAGGCAGCGGTGTCAGATTGACGTTGACAGCGTTGACATATCCAGTTTATTTTTCCTAAGTATTTCCGCCATTTTCAAGACTTATTCAAGGCGTATTGTTTAATTACGGCGCGGCTGTTAGGTATTTAATATTATGGCGGTTATTATGATCGTTTGGAAAAAAACGGGCAGTCATTTTATTTTTCAGCGGTCCGTTAATTAATAGTGGCAATACATGAACAGTAATAAAAAGAAAATTGGCCGGTTATTTAATTCTAAAATGTCAGTTCAAACAATACTTAGGAGTAAAAAATCTATACTACGAAACATATTGTTAAAATTAATTAAATTAAATTAAAAAGAAACTCGATTTTGAACTTGATAAAAGTAAAAATGATTAAAAAACCGATCCATGCTAAATGTAGGGTTTCGAAGCCGTTACTACACAAAAACTAACTCAAAAAGTGCACCAGTAAAAGAGCGTAACTTCATGGCACTTGCGTCCTTTTGTGTAGAAGCGCAATTTTTAGGACATACCTAACTCAAAAATGGTATAATCCGATCATATTGAAAATATTTTTCTTTGAAAGAATTGATTAAGCGTTACCTTTGTGATTTTTAACATTATTTTTAGACATAGGTACGGTTTATAAGATAAGGGGGGGGGGGGGATACAATGTATGAAACTTTCGGAGCGATTATTTCCAGAAATATTCACCTAATCAGAAGGTCGAAATTTGTGCCAGACGATGACATAAGGTCAAATTTTTTTTTCATTTTCTGTTACATTACAGGTATGGACTGCCCCGCTAGAAATATTTATTTTTGTTATTTAACTACCAAACTAAGTAACGGCTTCTACAGGACACCTTTACTCCAAATTTCATTCATTTACCTCTTGGAGTTTTCGAGTAAAAAGCCTGTGATACCTATACGGAACGGACGGACAGACATGACGAAACAATTAGGGTTCCTTTTTTGCCATTTTGGCTACGGAATTAATGAAGATAGCTTATCATTCTGTATTATCACATAGGCTACTTTTATTCCCAGAAAATTAAAAAAAAACCCGTTGGAATAACGATTATCGAAATCTACGCAGACGAAGTCGCGGGCAGAAGCTAGTAAATAATAAATATCTGGGGACAGTGTCACACCAATTGACCAAACTATTACATTTATATATTAATACATAGGAAATATCCATGACTCAAGAACAATCGCGCTCATCCATAACACAATCATGTAAAGCTCGTTACAAGCTTTTTCTAAAACTTTGTCGTATTTACCAAATTAAAATAAAAGTCAAGCTGAAAGCATAACGATAGACAAATATAATGGTCTTGGCCTAGAATATCGTATTTCTTCCATTCACCTTTGGTCCGCGGGGTCCTAGTAGGGGGTAGACTAATTGATGCCACAGGAGACCGCAGAGCTGGCGAAAGTTTCGTCGCTCCACGCATCCTTTTTTTTTTCTTTTCATCTCTTAATAATCTTCTATTTTGTCTTCATTTTGCATTATACACCGTGGGCGCGAGTAATCCGAAAGATTTTAACCATCGATTCTAGACCCTATTTGGAGTATATAATGTGGTATAACATGTTTTAATATTGCATAATTTCCGAGATTTTTATTCTAATTTGAACTCTGTCACCTTAACCTAAAGCATTATTTACTAAAAAAAAAAAAAAGTATGTTGTACGTTGATGATATTTCTACTTACAACATGAATCTTTTTCTTAATTCTTTAATGGTTTTCGGCTGCCACGACACAGGCCTAGCCTAGTGTGGGTTAAAGGAAATATTGATTTTTGTACTGTATTTTTTTTGGATAATCAATATTTTACTTACTTACTTAGTTTTAGCAATTCAGCCAGCAAATGTTACTGGCACCATTTCCTGGCTGGCTGATTAATTTTAACGTTACCAGATGTTTGTTAAAAAATACGCTGCGGAAAATATGCGGTAAACATGACATTACTCATTTGAGTTTAGTTTTTATTTGGACGATCATTTTATAATAAAGGCTAAGTGAGTAATCATAATATTTAACCGCAAGTATGATGAAGCTGTTATTGTCAATGCTGTTATATTATTCAGAACGCGGATAAATTTACTTTGATACCTTGTTCGGGCTGTATTTGATATTTGGTACATCACAACATTTAACCTTATTAACGCCATTGTTGGATATACCTGGATATACCTATTGACCTGAGGGCTCTGCCAAGATGCATTGCGCTAACTAGCTTTTCTATTCGGTTCGTTTTTAAAGGAATCGCGTCACTGGTAGATGACGTGATACGAAAAGTCACGTGATCTACCAGTGACGCGATTGAAAACGAAACGAATAGAAAAGCTAGTTGGCGCAATGCATCTCTGAGGGCTCAGACAAGATGCACTACGCTAACTAACGTTTCTATTCGATTCGTTTTTAAACCAATCGCGTCACTGGAAGATGACGTGATACGAAAAGTCACGTGGTCTACCAGTGACGCGATTGGATTAAAAACGAATCGAATAGAAACGTTAGTTAGCGTAGTGCATCTTGTCTGAGCCCACTGGGCCGAGATTCTAGGCGGTAAGAATCATATTATAGTCTTTGACCTGTCATCGTATTGTCACCGTTTTGATAGCTCCTATTTACTTGACAGTAATGGCGGCCGGGTCCGTCCGGATCGCTACACCCTATTAGTTATTATTTAACCCACCGCCAAGCAGGTGTGGGGAAAACACAACCGGTGAAATTAATAGTATAGAGGCATTCTGTCTTAGTCCCCAGGGTTGGCAACGCACTTGAAGTCTTAGGATTGCAGTTTGAGATTGTAGTCTTAAGAATAAATAGGGAATATGCATGTTTTTTTTACATCTTCAATAAAAGCTGATTCATGTTACAAACAGCTATAAAAATAACCAAGATATAAGCCAACAAAGATTTGTTCCTATCTCTTTCTAGCAAAACAGAATTTTGCGTGGACAATGACGTCACCGGTGCACTTCGGATCTCTCTGTGTAATTAGCAGTTTAAAATGCTTGTATCATCCGTATTTCTTAACTGATTTTAATTTTAATTTCACTTTTAGTGATTTAAAAAATCCATGCATATTCCCTATTCAAATGTCTATGGGCCTCAGATTCAACTTATTATCGTGTGCCTTCTCCTCGCCATTAAAAAAACCAGTCAAGTCCCAGTCGGACTCACGCACCGAGGGTTTCCTACCGCCACACAGTAGGTATCGTTATATTCCGATTTAATTTCGAATCGACTCTGTGAACATGATCGGTGAGTTGACTTGTCAATTTTCGGTTGAAAACCTTTTAGTATATTTTTTTATGTTTTTTCCTACTAATCCCACTAATATTATAAATAGGAAAGTTTGTGTGTGCGTGTTTTAGTTTGTTACTCTTTCACGCTGCGACGCTAAACGGAATTGTATGAAATCTTCTTCTTCTTCCTACGGTTATTCCTGAATTTTTCTGTAAATTAAGGTTAGTGTTTTGAAGCCAGGGTACAGCCTCCGGTGCCATCCTGTTCAGTCCCTCTACTCCAGCAGGGAATTTTTCATTTGGGCACTCGTTTGTGAGGTGGTAGATGGTTTGTTCCGGGGCACCACAATCGCAGGCGGCCGATTCGCGCAACCCCATTTGTGTAGGTGGTAGTTACATCGTCCTACTCCTGTGCGGATTCTGTTGATGGTAGACCAGATCTTCCTGGTTCATGGTTCCTGGGAGGCCAGGGGCAGGATCGGAGACCAGTTCTGATTGGGAGCATTCGGCTGACTCCCATTTCGCTCTCCATTCTCGAGCGACATCAAAGTTCTTGAGCTTTTTGTCCGACCAGATAGGATTGCGTGATGGAAGGCGCGCCGGCGGCAGTTGATCGAGTGTTTTGGCGATTGGCATGGTATAGGACGTTGGCGAAATTTGGAGTGAAGATAGCTTAAAACCTGGATTAGCACCTAAATCCCGAAAAATTAAAAAGTTCCCGAGAGAATAACAATAATCGAAATTTATGGGGACGAAGTTGCGGGCAGAAGCTAATGAGATCTAAGACCCATAGACAGTCTTAAAGATAAAGCGATAAATAAGTTCCACGCAAGCATCGTCAAAGCATACGAATATTAACCAACAATTACAATTAGGTATTGAGGAAGGAAACACAAATTACGCAAGTAAATACGTATTTAAAACCATGAGTCAATGAGGTTAACCCGTGTCTGTTGTTGTTGGTGGGTTCTGTAGGATTTGTATAATAAATTAATGAGCGTCTAAGACGACGCGGTAAGAGTATTTTGTTTAATAAAGGAAAGATAGGAACTCAATTTTGTCACCTGTCACTCCAGGTTATAATCTCTTACCTAACTTGACAGAAGCGTGTGGAGCTAACCACATGTGCTTCTATTTAGTCCACAAAATTAAATACTTAATAACCGAACAATTGTCCTCGCGTGTGATATCCATGGACTTAAATTATTTGTAAGTCCATGGGAGTATTTATAACTAACGACATTTGCTGTCCTTACAGAAGTGAAATCCATTAATTCAAATTAGAATTAGATCGTAACAATTAGAATATGTCATAATTAGTATAAATTGTACTGCGTTAATAGCTGTCAGGATTGACTTCTTATCTTTCATTTGCTAGTGCAAAGCTAGCAGTCCTGTGTTCGATTCCGGTAAGGCAAATATTTTTAGGTCATGGATTTTTTTGTCATGTTCGAAGCAGTGAAAGGCATAGTGTTACATAAGTCACATAATGTCTCCGTCGCGATTTTCTTTCTGCGACAGGGTTCTACAGGTGCTCAACAATTAAAGTTGTTGACCGTACGAGAACCTACATAGGTGCAGAAACACACAAATATTGGAACCCACTTGTTAACTAATAATAAATTAAATGCGGAACCCTAAAGAGCTTGTCGCGTGCGCGGTTTGCGAGCTCGTCAGTTGACAGGACACTTTGTGACAGTCAGGAATGGGTTTATGGTGTATTTTATCCTTCGGTTTCTCCTGTGAGTATATTTAATATTTAATGTTGTCAGTGGCGGCCTCTGAGTTTGTGCTAGTCGAGAGTGTCACTAAGGAGGGTGGGCAAATTGGCCTATATGACCAATAAGGACACGCGATATGTCACCGGATAGGTAATTCTAAGTTGTAAAACTAAGGTAGTTCGAAATATTTGTGTGAAATAAGTTATCGCCATGCAAAGACGGCGGTATTTCATAGTAATTATGCTAAAGTCGTCTATGTAGGCGTCCCGATGTACCAGATAAAAAAAAAAACTCACAGTTATTTGAGGTTCCCAGCTACAGAAAATCGTTGTAGAATTAAAAAGGATATCCGATGATATAGTGCTTATTGTTATTGGTTTCTAGGCCAGCGTTCATACATTTTTGCCCATTCTCCTTTTAAGTGTTAAATTTTAAAAAACCAGCACCCGGCGTCCGGCCCTAGAACCGTTTCTAGGGTGCCTGATAACTACAAGTACAATGCCGTAGGAAAATATTGTACAGTCCGTGACCACTTAGAATACCATTCGGTTTGTACTTTTCTCTCACTCGATCTCAATAAGAGCGTATGAGAGCGAGTGAGGGACAAGTACAAACCGAATGTTTTTCTTAGTGCCCAACGACTTTAATTGACTAATTGACAACCGGGACTCTTTTAAAAGGCGTTCTAAAAAAACATGCTTATTATAGATGTTTGTCTCAAAACTAACCTTGTTTCTTGTTCTTTATTTCCTGCCAAATAAATGAACAAATTTCTTCTAATACCTAAAGAGCTAAAACGCAACTTTTGTACGTCACAACTAGTGCTACACTTAGAGCGGTTCCGCACTACGTCCGATCCAAACCCGTGAAAATACGGATCTATAGAGAAATTGGATGACGGAAGCCATCCGTCATCCAATTTCTCTATATTCACGGGTTCTCTGTTTGTGAGGTTCGGATCGGACGTAGTGCGGAACCGCTCTTAAAAAAACAAAACGCGGCTATAAATAAATAATACGTCATTCCGGCTACTAGTCCAAAGTAGGGCTCCGGATATCCGTGATACACGCCGACCCGTAGCTACGTGTTCTTAGCCCCGGCGGTACTAAGATCACGAATTTCACGAACACGGCCGGTACGTAGCCCGTACCTGCGTTCGCGTCCGGATTCACGTGACACGCGAAGATACGTAGCCCGTACCTGCGTTCGTGTGCACCGGTCGGAACTAGAGTTTGCAATATTCGTCAAATTTTAGTATTCGAATAATACGAATTCTTAGATTTCCAATATCCGAATATAGCGAAAAATTCGAATATTTTTGGAAATAAAACGTCGCTGGCGGACCGGATCCGCGTGTATTTAAGGTAGGTACGTGAATCCGTGTACACGGATCTACATGGGTACACGTGACTTAATTACACGTAGCCGAATTTCACGTGCCGACCGAGCCATAAAACCGTTGGCGTGTAACACGGAAACGGGCGCACGGCTACGGTTACACGAAACAAAGTCACAACCCCGAGCCCTAGTCTTTGGACTAGGCATTAGGCAGGGGTAGCAAACACTGATAAGATAATATTCAATATTTTATCCTCTTTTTCCTTCGATGACCAAATAATACAGTGTGATAACTTATTTGTATAGCTATACCACCGTTACTCAACGTTTATTAGTAAGGGGGTAAATACATTATGAGATTTCTGAGTTATCTCTTAAATAACCATCGAAGGCGTAATAATAATATGAAATCTTTATAAAAAGACGTTTTACACTTCTGCAGAATATTTTTATGCCGCTTTACTTTTTTATTACTTCAGGTAATTATTATAGATTTTTATTGACATAGGATAGGGCCCAGTGCTATGAAAAGTTAAAATAGGCCTTTGTATCACAGTGCGAACAAACGTTTCTGTTAAAATCTTTAGAATAAGATGGCACATTGTACACATGCTAATTTCAACGAAGTTGAAACATGAGTATCGCTTGTTAATAAACAACGATAGATGGCGTCAGCATACCCTCCGAGTATGAAAAAGCAAGCGATTAAGCTTACTAATTTCGTGGATCTCAAGCAGGGTCTTGGTGGCATAATTGGTAATGCGCCTGCATCGGCCCGGAGAGCCAGAGGAGATGTAGGTTCGGATCCTGGCTAAGACCGACGATTTTTTATCGCTTTAATAATATAGTTTATATACTTAGCATAGTCATTTATTTTGTTTATTATAGGCTCTGCAGTTTTGAACGCCGGAGACGGACCTTTTGAAGTGTTTTATAAACCCGGTGACACACTAACATTGGAACTACATTTTGTTCATGTTCCTGATGGATATAACCATTACAATGTAAAAACGCAATGTAAGTAAGGACTTATTTATCAAAGTTTTAATTTCTATCTCCGTGGACAAAGTATTAGCTTAATCTTATTTTCTTGTTCAGTTGCTGAATTTTACTTAGACGAACCAGCTTGACTACCTACTCGAAATGTATAAATGTTGCCACAGTAATGGTACTGATTTAAAAAGTTTATTGGGTTTAGATACGAAATATAATATTTATATTGATTTATAAGCTGTTGCCTGCGCCTCCATCCTCTTAGAAGTCGTTTATCGCTCTCCCCTCGGAAACTGTTCAATTTTCCGGGAAGAAAAGTACCTTATATCCTTCCTTGGGGCTCAAGCTATCTTTGCACCAAAATTCATCGAAATTGGTTCAGTGGTTTGGCCGTGAATGCGTTCATACCGGAAGTAGCTAGAAAAAAGTTGTAGGTACCCTAATAGTCCAGTTAATAGCGTTTTCTGCTGTAAGTTGGACGTCCGCCGCCATAAATGCCAAAATTAGTTCATTTTTAAATAATTCAGTCCTCAACGATCGATTTTACGCCAAAAGTGTCTATGATAAGTATAACCAAGACAAAATTGCGCACAGTTTGGTCATACACGTTTATTTTGTATGAAAAAATCTGTTAATAAAAAGTAAGTAATGTAATGTAATAAAAAGTTACGAGCGGCGGAACAAAATATAAAAAAAAAAATTTACAACCCAGTCCCTGTTTTCCGGCGCTGCGAGGAAAGAAAACAGCATCATTAATAAATTTTATGCTGAGATGTTACAATCGTCTTTTTACAAGCTGTATTCTACTTCATTTGTATGTGTGTTTGGGCCACATCTCGCGAGTCAACTTTGAACCAGTTTCGGTTATTGGTAATGTAGTCGGAAGGTGGCAGCAGGATCTCCGCTATACTTAACGTAGACCAACCGACTTTGGATTCGTTAAGCCCTCTACGCATTATCCATCCGTGCTGTCCGTCCGGGCACGATGCACGACGCAAAACGATAGTGTGTAGGTTTGCTGGGGCCTGTTTTATAAAGCTACAAATTACAATTTACAGGTTACAAGTTTTCATTTAACACAACCTCGACCAATGGCGACCAGCCATTTGAGCAGTGTTGCCAGTTTAAACCTGTAAAATTGTAATTTGTAGTTTTATAAAACAGGCCCCTGGGCGTCAATAATTATAATTATTACCGTGATGGTATAGCCCTCTACGCACTATCCTTCTTGACGTACAGCAGCGCTCGACCGTCAGGCCCGATGGTGCTGTACGCACTATCGTGTAAAGTATCCATCATGATGTCACAGACCACAGATCCTTACTTCGCTCATTTCTTCAACTTCCGTTCAGAAAAGGTGGCACACACGCTCGCTTTAAGAACCTTATGTGTATAATTTTTTTGAATTATACAATCGAAATTCTAAAATCCAGTAATTTTTGGGAAAAACAGTAGAGCAGTAGACACACCCCAAAAACCATTAGCTTTTCTGTAAATACAGGAGATCTGGCAACACTGGTATCGATAAACAGATGATGACTGTCTAATAAAAATACAGTCAGCAACAAAATTCTAGCGGTTATTTCGACGAGCACTCTAGCGAATGTGCTCAAGTCCTAGATCGATCGAGACAGGTGGAGTGATGTAATATGATCGTTTATAATGTCTTTTGTGCAGATTCAGCGCTACCAGTTACAAGCGGGTTTTTGGGCGATGACAACAAACGATTTAGTATGACATTAACAAAGTTAGACAATCATGCGGTTTTGGAAACTCTTTTGCAGCGCCCTGATGGCAAAGATGAATTGGTCCAGAAGTTAATCGAGTTAAAAGTGTCAAATGGTTTGGCTTCCCGAAGTCGTAAGTTTTAAAGCTTTTTATTCAATCACATGTCATGTCATGTTACACACATGCCTTGTGAATTTAAAATTCGACAAAACGCTACAAACGATAAAAGAGTTATTTCCGTAAAAGTGGTTTATTAAAAAACATAGATCTATTATTTAATCTATATTGCATAAAATAATACATTTAATATCCCTACTCTACCAGTTAACCTTTGGGTAAAGCAGGGATTGCGGTGGCGGTGCAATATACGGTCTAACTATTTATGCATAATAATATACACCTAGGTACAGTCAACAGCATAAATAAGTGATCATTTATGTACTTTGTCGCTTTAAATCGTTTCACAATTGTGTATGACATTTCGAACACGACGTCAAAGTGACAAGGTACATAAATGATCACTTATTTATGCTGTTGACTGTACATATCAATATGTTAGAATTCAAAATATACATATATATTTTGTTATATAATGTAATAATAATATTGATGTAAGTTAAGTTAGCCTTAGGCCCTGTTGTTTGATCAGTAGTTAACTCGACTAATTGTTAAAATTCGAAAAAGGAATCGAAAATTTGACACATTTCCTTGAGATTTAACTATTAGTCACGATTTTTAACCATTAGTCAGTTTAACTACTGATCAAACAACAGGCCCTTAGTTGGTAGTGACCCTGCCTACGAAGCTAGTGGTCGCGGGTTCAAATCGCGGTCAGGGCAGATATTTGCGCTACAATATGAGGCTTTTTAAAAAGGGTATCATTAAATTTCGTCGAGACCGGCAACGCAATGGTGACGCCTCAGGCAATAAATATAAATATATTTATTTTTAATATTTGAGTACATTAGTTTTATTTTAATTTAATTACGTTTTGTTTAAATTTTAATTTTTATTCTGATTAATATTTTTAACCAAATATAAAAAATAATGAACTATACCACTATTAAAAAGTTTACAAACTAAAAAGAGTGAAATAAATTAAATTATTTAAAAAATCCGACTGCATTAAAAATAAAAATAAAACCGGACAAGGCGAGTCGGACTCGACCACCGAGGGTTCCGCACATAACACGGTTAACTCAATTCAAAATGTGCACCGCCGCCGTTCCATGCGTAAAGACCCTGTTTTTTGTGATTTAATTAAAAATGTTGGGCTTTCAGATTTTTCCCTATATTTTTAGTATAAGACGGTATCAGGTACTTGCCAAATTTCATACTTCAACGGAAAATACCCTATAAATTTTGATTCCCTTGAGAGTGTCGAAATATACGTTTTTTCCGGCATAAACGGCCGTATCTTTTTTTACATTAACTTAGTAGTTTGATTTTTTCACAGCTTCAAGGGACCGTAGACTTGAGTAAATGGTTTAAATTTTAACTCAATACCTCCACGCGTTCCTGAGATAAAGGTTCTTGACAGACAGACAGACGGACAACAAAGTGATCCTATAAGGGGTTCCGTTTTTCCTTTTGAAGTTCGGAACCCTAAAAACAACTGAACAGCGAAAAACAAGCTCTATAATCTACTTATAGAAAATTGTAAGAGAATTGTACTTATTGATATTTATAACAATTTAAATTTAACTTGAATATTGGAAAAGGTATTGCAGGCGGGGACAAGCAATGAATTACAAAATCTATTTCTTGAAAAAAACACATTTGGACTAGCTTGTCCCCGCCTGGAACACCTTTTGCAATATTCGAGTTAAATTTAAATTGTTATAATATAAATATCAATAAGTATATATTGCTCTTACAATTTTCTATAATTATAGAACTCTTTTTTTCGCTTTTCAGTTGTTTTTTTACTGCAGTCGGGTTTTGTTTTTTTTTAATTCTGTTTTTTCTTTTGTTTTTTTTTTGTTATTCAAGATACTTATGTAAAAGAGAAAAGTAACAGAGCTATGTAAAGAAACGTACCGAAAATTAAAATATTAAATCTTAATATCCCGCCTCCGATATTTAGAGCCCCTATAAACCTTAACAAGAAAATAATTTTTATTTTGGTTATAATTTTTATTATACGCATTACAATAGTCAACGTTAAATTAACAGTTAATTAAACTTGTCAATCAACCAAGTTGTTTTTTTATATATTTATTTACGGCATTTTTCACAACATTTCATTGCATATTTTTTTTGCTTTTAATATACAATTGAAAATGGTGTTATTGCATTTCAGAACAATACTTAAACGTAAGCAATCTTGTAAATACAATTATCTTGTATTTCAGGTCCTCGTATGGAGATAATTCGTAAGATAACTATTGACTGGCGATCTGCAGACCGCCCTGGCGTCGGTAAGTGAGCCAGCACCATACTAGTTGCACGTCGAACTTAGTCGAGTTGGTAGTGACCTCAGTCGGGCCGCGATGTTCGGTTTTTTATTTGTGCATATCGGGGCGACAAGCCCTACTATCTAGACCTTTATATGATTTGGGGTGTTATTCTCTTAAAAACGGCGCTCGATCGGTCAAACGAGTGAACGAGTGAACACGCCACACCGGCGAGTTTAAGTAGTCCCGTCAGAGACCACAAAACACATTTTAGCGCGTGCATTCTCAATTAGGCAGCCTTATCTGTTCGATCTTATCGACAAAAGGCCTGCTGCCTTATTGAGAATGCACGCGCTAAAATGACATGTGTTTTGTGTTCTCTGACGGGACTACTTAAATTCGCCGGTGTGGCGTGTCCACTCGTTCACTCGTTCCACCGACCGAGCGCCGTTTTTAAGAGAATAACACCCCAAATCATATAAAGGTCTAGATAGTAGGGCTTGTCGCCCCGATATGCACAAATAAAAAACCGAACATCGCGGCCCGACTGTACGGTCAGCAGCAGAAGTAGCTATCCAACCGAAGAGGTCTAAATGATCTGCACTCGACTCTATTGTCAACGGAATAAGTCTTGTCTAGATCATTTTGGGCATGTTATTCTGCTTAGCTACTTTTGATGCTGACTGGACCGGTCTTAAGCCTGTCGTGTTACGTGGTCTTCCGATAATTCGGAAAACCAGGTACCAGACGTTAATGAAAGATCAGAGAAAAAGAGAGGTAGATTTGAGAGAAAAGGACAGCAATAGTAAATCAGGGTCTGGGTATTTATTTAACACTTAAAGGCTTTCTTCACACAGATAAAATAATTATTATTTATTAGGGCCCGACTTGGCCACACTCAAAGTCGACTATTAGTATGAGGAAGATAGAGGCTTCTAGGGGTCCGACTTGACCCTAACTTCAGAGTTTCAAGTTTCCACTTTTGAGGCTGAAGAAGAACTGCTCGCTCTAGTCCGAGCCGCCGTTTATATACTCTGGTGATCTAGCTTTTTAATTTACAAATTCTAAATTCATAAAATTTCAAAGTTATACATGCCAGATATTAATTCCATGGTAACACCGTCGTTTTAACTCCGTGGTTCAGTATAAACCTAAGATATCGTCTCTGCCCGTTGTCTTGACAACGAAAATAACAAGCACTGTCAGATGAAAAAATATAAACAAAAAGTGAATATTTTCGGCTACAAAAGTAATATCGTTAAAAAGAATAGCAATTATTCAAAGGAAAAAGGTACGCAAGAGCCATGGAAAACCAATACACCGTGCAGCTTCAAAAAATCAAGAATTATACGTCTCTAAAGTTAGTCTGTCCAACCGACATGTGAACCGCGCCCGCAAGATAGTCAAGAGGAACGGGACAAGAACCCCAGGAACGCAGATACAATATTACAAGCCAAGTTTGGGTCCAGGTCAAATTGTGTGAGATTGTCCTTTTTTTTACTAGTCACAGAACAAATAACGTCGACGTTGTGACCAGATGAGACCAGAGCAAATGAAAGTCAACGTCAGCTCCCAATGCTGCCGTAATTTACCAAAGAAGGCTGCTAACTGCAATGTAGTAGTCGAAGCATTCTATACTCTATATGTAACAACATAAATTTTAAGATGAAAACTGTTTCTGGGTCAAAAACTAAGTTTAGTGAATGGGCTACTGTAGGCATCCATAGAAGTAGAAATAGGCTTTATGAACTATATAGAGAGAGGGAGGAGAACAAGAATGCTGACTTCTTAGTTTACGTTAAGAATTATTCGAGGACCTTCAAGCGAGTTTACTTAACTGCTAAGTCAAACTTTTTAAGTCTTAAACTCAAAGCTTCTGATAATAAGGTAAAAACGGTGTGGAAAATTATAAATAGAGAAACGGGTAAACCTAAAACTCCTGATAATCAAGTTACCCTAAACAAGGGTGACAAACAAATCACGTCAAACAAAGACGTGGCCTTAGCGTTCGAAGATTATTTCTCCACTATAGCTATTAATACAACGAAATGTCTTCAATCATCTGCGATTGTAGCTCAAAAACTACTTTGTGCTAATGTTACTAAATGTAATGTAACCTTTGATTTTAGCCATGTAGATTCAGTTTCTATTGTTAAGGTATTTAGATCGCTCAGTTTAAAAAAAACTGAGGATTTATGGGGAGCGTCAGTTAAAGTGATCCATCATGTCATAGATATAATTGCACCTCACTTAGCTTTAATCTACAATAATTGCATTTCAGAGTGGGTTTTTCCAAATCTTATGAAATATAGTAAAGTCATACCACTTTTTAAATCGGGCGTCATGAGTGATTTAACGAATTTCCGTCCCATTTCTATTCTACCGGTTTTAAGTAAAGTTTTTGAGAAGTGAATGTTACAAGATATGTTAGGTCAATTCAATAGAAATAAACTGCTTAACAGTAATCAGTTCGGCTTCACCAGAGGACGATCCACAACTGATGCAGCATCTGTACTCGTTAAATATATATACAATATTTGGGAGAAATCCTGTGATGCAATAGGATTTTTTTGTGACCTTTCCAAAGCTTTCGATTGCGTAGATCATGCGACACTTATATTAAAATTAGAACATTATGGTCTGTCAAATAATTCTCTAAATCTTATGTCTTCATATCTTAGTGATAGAACACAAACGGTTGTTGTAAACCAAACACAGTCCATTGGAGCAACTGTTAAATTAGGTGTGCCTCAGGGCTCTATATTAGGTCCTTCCTTATTTCTGGTCTATATAAATGACTTACCACCCACGGTAGATAACCTTTGTGATATTGTGCTATTTGCTGATGATACTTCATTAATTTTCAAGGTGGACCGAAAATCCGTCGATTACAGTAGGATAAACGCCACGCTGGTTAAAGTACTTAATTGGTTTACTATTAACAATTTGCTACTTAACGCTAAGAAAACTAAATGTGTTAGGTTCGTTTTGCCTAATGTTAGACCGGTAGAATCTAGTATATTTCTAAATGATGAGTGTTTGGAGATGGTGGACAAGGCGCTTTTCTTAGGGATAACTATAGACAAAAACTTGCAATGGAGTCCCCATATAGCAGTACTAGCAGGTAAATTAAGTTCGGCAGCTTATGCTGTTAGGAAAATCAGGCAACTTACCAATGTTGAGACAGCTCGCTTAGTTTATTATAGTTATTTTCATAGTGTTATGTCGTACGGTATTCTGATTTGGGGAAAAGCTGCTGACATACAGACTATATTCGTGTTACAAAAAAGAGCCATTCGTTCCATATATAACCTAAACTCCCGTGATTCCTTAAGATTACTATTTAAAGAAATTAGTATTTTGACAGTAGCTTCACAATTTATTTATGAGAATATTATTTATGTCATTAAAAATCAAGACTCTTTTGTTAAGAATTGTGATATACATAATTTGAATACAAGAAATAAAAATAAAATTGCTATAAAAAAAATTCGTGTCCGTAAGGTATATAAATCATTTGTTGGTCAATGCATTCATTTCTATAATAAATTACCTGACGAAGTTTTAAAGTTATCATTTCCAGCGCTAAAAAATTACTTGAAAAAGTCGTTGATGTCGAAAGCTTATTATAGGGTCGAGGACTATCTAACAAATAAAATTGCTTGGCCTAAATTAAGCACCTAAATAACTTAGTCAGAAAAATATGTAAACATTGTAGGTATAATTATTGTCTAGGGGACACGGTTTCTGTAGGAGAATGTATCAAAACTATGTGGTTGTTTTGCACCGTCATGGGTAAGTATACTATTTATGAGTTCATCTGAACATACTGAGTTTTGACACATTTTCCTGCTCAACTACGCATGATATATATATTTTAATGTTAAATTCATTGTTTTATATAATGCTAGGTTAAGTTCTATAATTGTATAAGTAATTTAAAAAAAAACGACTGACTGTTGAGTTTCTTGCGGCGTTTCTTCTCAGCAGTGGTCTCTTGCGAAGTGCTGGTAGATTTTTGACGTGTAAAAGTGCCCGTGCGGCCTACTTACTGAATAAACATCTTTTATCTTTTTTTTTTAAATGTATAATGGTGTACTGCCTTTTGGGCAAAATATTTTTCGCCAAATTTCACTTCCAAAAAAACTTGTCGCAGTAGTTCCATTTCTCAAACGAATCTTGGCACATTTACATTTCGCATTTTATTCATTTGCTCCAATAATCATTTGGCATCATTTTACTTTGTCAAGTTTTTTTAAGACAAAATGTTTATCAAGCAAACGGTTTCCTTTGGCTAATATTATATTCCAAATAACTATATAAAAAGCAAGCTTTAAAACCCCGACTGCATTTTCTATACTGTCGTCGATATACCTACATAATGTTAATAATTGTCATTTTGCCATTGTTGTTATTGCAAGTTTAACAGTTTAGGTATCCTACCTGTCACCCGGGTGACGTAAGGATTCTAACGATACCTCGCACATCTAAATCGGTCAAGGGATTTAGAAGTTATAGTGGAATAAAGAAACTCACATACATACATACATGAACCCCGAAAACATTATACTCCTTTTTTGGGGCAGTCGTGTAAAAAAGTGATGGTTTTAAATGTCACTTTGCACACTCAATTTATAGCATGTCCAGTTAGGTTAGTTTAGTAATATAGCTTGGGGCCTTGGGATAGTGATACTTTAGGAAAAGTTTTTTGCCCGTAGGTATATTAAAATCCATTTAAAATGCTTGCTGCCGCACTCAGAGACATCAATTAAATTTAATGCTTGATTAAAGTCTCTGCTGTCACTTTCTTTGCTATAGCAATAGAATAAGACACGTTACTAAAAAAGCATTAAATTTAATTGACGTCTCTGAGTGCGGCAGAAATACTATTACTGCGCAGTTAGTCGCCTTCTTTGGTTTACGGCAGTATGGAGAGCTAACGGGTAACTTGGCGCGAATCCCTGCATTTATAAAACCCTGGCGCGACAGACTGACAGCCTAGACTGCTAAACCTGGGAACCTGACATTTGGACGGATTATTTCTTAGGTAGGCACCAAGCCACAAAACAGATAGGTACAGAAGTAAATCACATGTATGTACTTCACTTTTCATACCTACGCTCGGCGGTCGCTCTAGGGTTGTCAACTATGGCTTATGCACAAAACACTATCGTGGTAGTGGCACTCGTACCTAGTTGTAACAAAACAATAAACCTACCTACTATTACAATACAAAAAGTTTACAGAGCAGAAACGTACAAAATTTTACGTTCGTCAATGTTCACTATGGAAATTCCCTAATAACTTCTAAAGGATTACCCTAGTTACACAATTTCCATTGCCCCATCCGTTTTAGACCTAATTTTGTTCCATAATTGCACAAAAAAGTTCACAGACGCGTGTCTCAAGCGGATGTCACTCGCGCTCGCACTGGTCCCAACCGGTCCGAGATATCGTGTCCGTGAGAAGTGTCTATGTGTGCGTTGCTCGATCGCAGTTTGTATGTAGATTGACTTCTGTACTTATCTATTTATTTTGTGACCAAGCGCACTAATAAAGGAGCTGTGGTAACCTAGCGACATCTAGCGACAACTTGCAATCACCAACTCGACAGCGCCACCAGCGTCAGACAGCGCAACTAAATCTGACAGTGCGTCACATCGCGTTAGCGAAGTTTCCCCAGTCAGACGGCCTTCGGTCCCCAGCATGTCCCCAGGCATAACGCCTGTCTGGAGTCAGATCTCTCTATTGTCCTATCTTCATGCAGAGTTTTCGAAAATCGACACTTAACGCAATGGAGGAGAAGACTACTCATTTTTTATTAACTTTTGTATGAGATACATTCGAAATAACAAACATTAAGAACAGTTTAATAAAATGAATAAAAACGTATGCAATAATAATTTTAGTTTTATCATTTAAAAAAATGAAGAAATGTTTTTAGTTATAAGTGGAAACTGTTTTGGCTTATGAATTGTCTACTTTATTTATATACATATATGTGCTGTTTTTGCCCGTTTGTTTCCCAATAAAGAAAGAAAGAAATAAGAAATAATTATGCTTATATCAAATATTTCTTATGATATGAATACGTAAAAATATACGGTGACTTTTATATTATTTGTGCATCATGAAACTACAGAATTACCTATGGCTACTGATCATTATGGATTTTGTTGTTATACATTTTATTTTTACATCATTTCATTATTATGCAATTCGAATTTATGCAAATCGTGTAATGCAATATGAACATTTGTAGTTATGAAAATCATTGCTTCCCAATTAATTAATGGTTATTGGCCAGTTTTTTTTACTATAAGTAGGTTATATACCTATAATATATAGTAATATTCATGTATTTTCAGAGATTTCCACTGCTCTTGGGATGCAGTCGAAACCACGACTCGTTCACTTCAAAGACGGAGACGTTTTAAAATTCGTACTGACGTTTAAGAATCTCCCGAGGTATGACTCATTTGATGGCGATATTTACTTGATAACTGGTAAGTTCTATCGATTATCTGAAGGATCAATCCTATGGTTTCAATTTTGTTTTTATTTGGCTGCGTAATGTTTACCCTAGACGTAAGCTGACATTCCGCTTACTACTGCTCGGCGTACTGTTGTAGGTACTCGATAAGATATAATGACTTGAAATGCTTGATTTAGCTGCTGCCAGGGCGCAGCAGGCCATGTTTTTGCCATACTTACCGAACTTAATCGTATGAACTCAAAGCAATTACGAACATTGCACTTTGTTCATATTGAAGTATGTACTTATTTATTTATTTCTAGGATTCATAATTTGTAAAGATCCTGTAGGTTAGGTTAGGTGAGGTTATTTTTATAATAATCCAGGAAAATTAAAAGGCTAAAGAATAGAATGATTTTCGGACAAATGAAAATTTCGGACAAAAGTTTTTCGAACTTAAGATAGGTTAATGTCGTCTTCTGAGGTTTTTTATTATTGCTCAACTATGATACGCCTCTGTATTCTAGGCGGTAAAATACAAATCGTATAAAACTTGACCTGTATTGTTTTTAAGTCGGCCGCCATTACTGTCAAGTAAATAAGAGCTATCAAGACGTGAACGATACGATACGAGAACGTTGACAATACGATAACAGAGGGGTTATTATGACTTAACTATGCAATTCAGTTTACGCTGAGAGAAAAGGACAGAGTTATATAACTGCTATATCTCTGTCCTTTACACTCGCTGTAAAATAAACTGCATAGCGTTTTTATTTTTATTGCTAAGAAACAAACAGTCATATACATTAATGTACAAACTTAAATAACACAATATAGACCTATAGTTTCCTTAAAGATAATCTTAGCAGATGAACGTGGTTTATAGGGTTGCCACCTTTTTTTAACAGAATAAAGTATTACTTACCAAAAGATGAAGAAAAATAAAGTACGCAGCATAAATGTAAAGTATTTTTAAAATATTTTTAAATACATATTTCTTATCAAGTTACCACTCATCAGACCTTGCTTTGTCTCACAGCGTATTTGGCAACAATTAAAGCATCAATCGCGTTCAAACATGGCAAAACAAAGTTTTTGTCGAGGGTTTTTGAAGGTTACGTTGAGGTACAATTTCGTTTAAATTTTATTATTAGAAGAAAATTTCCATTAAAAACCGAATGTCATAAATAAAGTTCTTTGCCGTAATTTATGTGTTGCGTAAAATATAACGTACGGGAAGCTAAAATAGAGTACCATACTTTATAATAAAGTACGGGTGGCAACCCTAGTGGTTTATCCAAAGAAAGGAGTAAGAATTATAATCAAATATAAAACTATCTTACCCTTTAAATTATATCAAATAACAACCGCTAGTCAGTTGTTTAGCATTTAATCGGCCGTTTAAGATTACAATTACGTCGCTGAGATGCAGAAATTTAGTTTTATCTTTACAAGAAAAGGGTCTTAAGTGACAGTAACCTATTTTTTGGATGTTTTCATAAAAGCGTTCTTCAATGTTGCAAGTGAACAATTAAAAATATCAACGTCCGTTAGTTTCAAATTATTGGTAAAAATGTTACATGCACGCCTAATAAACATATTTCTAGCATAACATGTCTTACTCCGAGGTATAGAAAAAAAATCTTTTCATCTCACTAGCTCGGAAAGCCTCAATAGATATCAAACAAACAAAAAGGTTTGTTTGATATCTATTGAGAAAATCACTTTTTATCCACATGTGAAGAAAGAGTTTTGACATTTGAAGGCAGCTTTAGTGATATTTGACAGCTAACAAAACGTAAAACGTTAAAAATGCTGAATTTTTAACATCACAATTTATGAATAAATACTAAATACAGTCTTACAACTTTATTTTAATTCATAAATATCAGCATTCAACATTAACCTTCATTCTTGTTGTAAAAACGGATAAAATGTTCTGACGTCCAAGTAAGTCGATGTGCGAACAAAACGCATCCGAAATAATAAAAAAAAACTTAAGTCAAATCTTTTTAATTAAGCCGTCAACGCATAGAGGTAGTAAAGCAGAGGCCCTACTTTAAAAATCGAAGTTCGATTTTATGTTAGCTCCATCTCTGTCACTCGTCCTTCGAGACTAAATCGAGAGAAAGGGATGGAGCTAACGTAACTTCGAACTTCGATTTTTAAAGTAGGGCCTCAGTTTTCCTTCATCTTTGCGTCAACATTAAATATTCGCATGTTTTTCTAGTTTGTTTTGTTATTAAAATCGAGTGATTCGAGTGACGAAAGACGTATTAACACCTGTGGAATTACGGGAAACCGTGCAAAATGCGGAATTGAGCTTATTTTCCTCGCTGTAGTGAGGTGAAAAGTTTTGTGTTATACACGGGTGAAAAGTTATTATACGTCTCGTGTGTTGAAACACTCGCTACGCTCAGGATTCTGTGTTTGAACCACTCGCTTCGCTCGTGGTCAATCATAGAATCCTTTCGCTAGCTCGTGTTTCAAATGAACACAAGCAGGTAAAAAACAACTTTCCCCCCTTGTATAACAAATAACTATTTCTACGACACTGACGCTCTCGTTTACGAGGAACTCTGAAATTGATTTTGTGTAATAGGTTCGGGGCATCCAAATGAGAGTGAAGTATTTTAAAAAGTAAAACGGCATCAGTTAAGTCTCGGCGGTCACTGAGCATCTGTATATTGAAACGGTTGCAGGTGTCACTATAATTTGTGTACTGTTCTCCAATCCTAAAACTCAATGACTTAATAAACTTTTTCTGAAGTCTTTCAATCCTGTCTATATGAACATTAAAATGGGGTTTGAAAATCTATGTCATAATAACCCCGTTTTGATCGTGTAATACTCGATAAGGTACCGGTGGTACCCTCTGGGTCTATTTTGAGTTAAATAAAAAACAAAAACCCGCCTTCAAAAATGCAGAAAATAACTTCTTTTAAAATGGTAGGTCAGTCCAACTGCATTCGGCTTTTGGTTTAAAATATTGTGGGACGCCGACTTCAGTTGGACTGACCTACCATTTTAAAAGAAGTTATTTTTTGCATTTTTGAAGGCGGGTTTTTGTTTTTTAAACATTTATTTTATTTTATACTTTTTAGTGATCCTATTTATGCTGTTACGTAGCTCCAGTTCTAAATATTCATGAGAAACTATAGACCATTTCAAGCTCGCCGCAGACAATGCCGCGGGAATGTCATAGTCATATTTCAACCTAAATGTGCTTCGTCATAGTCGCGCAACTACCTTAATGGAAATATCTTATCGCCACCCTTGAAATAGGTACCGTTAAGGAGTTCCGGTGGCCATCTGTGGTCTTAATGATCAGTTCCACTTCACCATATAGTACTTTTCAAAAGCAAATGCACGAGTTACAGTGAAAAATACCAAAATCGCTATAGGTGTGCCTATAATATTTGAGGAGTTTTCTTGATTTCTCCAAAATCCCATCATGTTGACAATGGGACCAACTAGAAAGTATACCCATTTGAACAACGAAAAATATTTTCAAATCGGTCTAGTGGTCTTCGAGTAATCGGGGAACATACATTAAAAAAAAAAAACCCGACGAATTGAGAACCTCCTCCTTTTTTTGAAGTCGGTTAAAAAGAATAGGCTTCTGAGCCCGTTTCAATCAGGGCTTCTATTCAACACTGTAAAACCATGTTGCCTTTGACGTGTTATAGTACCATTTTTATCTCCGCGGCCATTACTGTCAAATAAATTAGAGCTATCAAAACGTTGACAATATGATAACACGTCAAAGGTAACACTCATGTAACAGTGTTGTTTCCCAGTAGAATAGAAGGACAGACCTCTCAACGTTTTCATTATAACAATACGTCATATTTTATTTACAGGTTCATCTGCTAGTGGATTAGTGGAAAATGAACTCCGCTTAAATAAACAGATGAACGGTTCAAACCTGACATTACAGATGTGCTTCATGACACAGGACTACAATAAAACAGATACTCTAACCATTATCCGGTTAATATATGATGAGAATAGACGCCATGGTAAGTTTCCTAATGAAGACACAGCAGGTTTAATACCAAGTTCTAACCTAATTTGGGCCTTTTTAGGGTTCCGTAGTCAATAAGGAACGCTTATAGTTTCGCCATGCGCGTCTGACTGTCTGTCTGTGTGTGCGCGCTTTAACTCAGCTACTCTTAGTAACTACAAAGCTGTAATTTGGTATACATTTAAGTTACATAAATTTAATTTACGCTGACAAAGTCGTAAAATAAAATCTTAAAAATCTTAAAATCTTATTGGAGGTAAATAAAAATGGTTTTTGTAATAAACATGACGGAAAACGTTTTCGTAACGTCAACAGTGTGATTACGATATCAAAGTCAGATGGATCAAAACGAAGTAGAAAAAAAGCAAGAGCATGTCAGACCATACTCGTGTAAACAAAAAAAGACGATCTCGAAAAACAACAAGTACGAGTAAGAACTACTGATGTGCCAAAGGAAACTTTCCAAAATTGCGGAATTTTTCATGTAGGAAAATTTCGGAAACTTCTCACAATTTTCTATGGGGATTGAAACTTTCCGTTTCTTAAATTTAGATTTCCTATATTTCAAGTGAAAGTTTCCGGAAATTTCTTAGAACTTTTCCAACTTTTTGGAAACTTTCCGCAACTTGCACATCAGTAGTAAGAACGAATTGACAACAATTCATATGTGCTAAGGTAGTAAAATAAAATACGGTTTGTAGATTTTACACTGCTGATTACAGTAAAAATATTTTTGTATTTTTTTATGCAGTAGTTTTTTTATATTTCGGAGAAACAGTAAAAAAAGTTGGAATGTGAATGTTAGGAATACACTTATAGTGCCCTTAGTCCATTTATTACAACTGTCTGTCTGAAAAAATATACAACTCTCTGTCATGTCCATTGTTTATCTTTCTGACGGATTACTTGATTCTAACGACACGCTTTCGATTCTCGTAATACTATTGTTTTGATATACGCTATTTAAAATGAAAGTGACTAACGGATTTGTAAAAGCGGATAGCCGCAATCTGCCCAAAATCGTCGAATTTATGTTGTTACATTTCATGCGGGAAAATGACATGACATGACAGTCAGATCTGTTTCTGTAAAAAGTAACTTTTATTTATTTTATGTCATGCTAAGATCACGACATCAGTATTCCTAACTTTGTATATACGGTCTTTTTAATGACTATTTCTTTAATAAATTATTAACGACGAATTAAGTTAAATAAAGAAAAACCGAGAAACACGGGTAGTCTAATTGTTAACCAGCTATTATAAACGCGAAAAAACAAAAATGCTTTTATTTTTAAAATGTTGTCAATTATCTACCTACTTAAAGTCATTTGGTGCCGTCTTAGGCCGTCTTGTTTGATGAGTAGTTAAACTAACTAATTGTTAAAATTTGAAAAAGGAATGGAAAATTTGACGCATTTCCTTGAGATTTTAACCATTAGTAACGTTTTATGACTATTAGTTACTTTAACTACCGATCAAACAACAGGCCATTAGCAGAGGTCGGAATAGGTAGTGCTTATTAACCTAAACTTGACTCATGTTCATTCAAGCGCGAGTAAGATGGGAATACGTTATTGAATGAAGATGCAACAAGTTTAGGTTAATAAGCACTACCTATTCCGACCTCTGGCCATTAGTAAGTAGGTACACATTAGTCGCATGTATCTCAACATCAATATCACTATCACTACATAGTATAAAACAAAGCCGCTTCCCGCTGTGTGTCCCTATGTATGCTTAGATCTTTAAGAGGCCACCACTGCTGCCCGGCGCGAGTTATTTCGTACCCCACCACCCCGCGGCCTCCTTGAATACATCGCGCAGCGCGGTTCGTCCGAGCACCGCGCGGCGAGGCGCTCTCGCCATTTTGCCGTACCCGCGCGGCGTTCGAACATAGAAACAGTTGAGACGTGTTGTATAATTTTAAACATAAGATTTTTCAACTGCGTCTTGTAAAGAAATTGATATCTCTTAAACGATCGGCGTGCCGTATATATATGTATACTATATTGAATAATAAAATAAGATAAGATTAGGTACTTGTACTCAAAGGACACAGTCTTATAAATCTTATGTTTGAAATAAGTATACGAAATCAGAATTTGCAAATTAAAAATACCTACCTAAGCCGGGAAGAGCACCTACTAAAAATACAAAATATGAATACTTATTCCTATTTTTATTGTATCAATGAAAAGGGTCAATGATAATGCTAAGACCTCTTTAGTAGGTTGAATAACTGGTTTAGGATAGTCAAAAATTAAAAAAAATAAAAGTATGCTATCTTAAGTATTTAGGTATTTAAGACTGCGCCGAGTGTCCAGTGGCGCCCTCATTACTATTATTCTGTTTTCTAATAAACTAAAGTATTGCCTGTTTGTGCAAAATGTGGTTACATAATCAACAACAAGTTTTTAGCCTGCCCCACTCTGGGAATGAAAGCGTGAGTGTATGTATCTAATTATGTATATATGTAAAGTATTGTCTTGAAATCGAAAAATGGTTTTTAATACAGTTGCTCAAAAAGCGATACTTTTCGTAGCTGTCTATCGTGCGGAAAGTTGGTTTTTCCGCACTAGTGCTTTTTACCTTTCCTATTTCGCACTAGTGCGTTTTACTTTTCAATTTTTTTTTAATATACTAAGCCGTGCACCCAACCAAAGAGTTTGCATGTTTTCATAAAGTACCAGGAGTCCAGAGGTAATTAGGGGGTGCGTAGCGCAACTTAGATCGCAGGCGATGACGCACAGTGGTGCGCGTTGTATGGAGCCGCGGAATTAATTGTTTTTTTTAGGTTAATGGATAAAACAACACATTTCAAATATATTTATAAGTATAGTAATATCATTCCAACTAATATTTAAAATAAAACCTACATTGATTGAACTTAAAATAAAATATACAATCAGGTGTTGCTTTATTGAATTCACAAAAGTAAATGATGCACAATGTTGTAAATACCCTTTTTATACTATTTTATAATTTAATAGTCTTTTTAATTGCCCTCATTACCATCGATAACGCATTTAAGTATTTTTCTTAGAAAAATAAGCTCATTCATTAATGAGGTAGCAATAAAAAGTTTGCAAATTATTGCAGCTAGAACCAATTAAATAATGATCTCGATTAAATAATGTGTAAATATTGTTGTATTAGAGCTTGAGGGTCGTTGTAGCTAAAAAGTTATAGCCAATGAAATGTAATATTTAGGCGAGAAATGCTATCAAATTCTTACAGCCCTAAAATTACTCATAATTTAAGAGAAACCATAAATGTTATTTCATTTACAATAGTAGGAATAATGTTTCTTGTATATAAATGAAACATGTTAAACAAAATCAACAACTTGAGAGGAATACACCCTTTGCAAATGCAAGGTATTTTTAACGTTTATTTCATGCGAGTGCATTTGTACGAGTTTGGCGGCCTAATTTATCTATAAAAATAATATATATATGCAATATTTTATTAGATCATAGGTATTTGAAATGTTTTATATACATATCAGATAAACAATGTGACTACTGATGACCATCCCAAAATTGAATTAATTCCGCCGTTGTCCCACTGTGTGACGTCACGGGGCGGTGTAGCGGGTGCGACTGGTGGGCGGGCGCACCCGACACAGCGCGGATGACTTAGGTGGGACTTCTAAAGTTTATGCACTCCTGGTATCAGACGTTATAATTATTGTTTTAATAATTTTATTAAAATGTAAGTAATTTCGGACAGAGTGTTTTCACACGTCGTTATCTCACTTCAGAGGTCCGGGGGGAAGAGGACAGACACAGATACCCACATACACACATACACAGATACAATTTTTTTCGCAAATATATTAAAAAACGTCGTTCGATACACGTGCGGAAATGTCATTCATCACTCGTCCCGAGTCTTGCCACTCGCCTACGGCTCGTGGCATATCTCGGTACTCGTGAAGTATTGACATACATTCCGCACTAGCATTGAAATGTATTATTTTTGTTTTATGCGTAGCATATATATGAAAAAGTTTTATAACCTTTAACCTTCGTGTAGTCAACTTAAAGGAAAAAGGTGGCCACTGTTTTCCGTTAAGTTACTCACTCATAGTTCAATTGGGAATATTGTGATACACCTAAAAACCCTGACAAGTGCCAGTCGGCCTCGCCCACCGAGGGTTCCATACATAACACAATTCAAAATTTGGACCGCCGTTCCTTGCATGAAGACCCTGTTTTTTTTGTGATTTAATTACATACATACATAATCTCACACCTTCGTTCCCAGAGTGGGGTAAGCAGAGCTACAGAATTACAAACATCTCTAAAAACTTGTTGATAATTCTATAACCACAATTTGCACAATTAGGCTAAGATGTTTACTAGCGTATTAGTGACAGGTTGCAAGCCCATCGCCTAACAGTACTACAAGCCTTTATTCCCTTAGTCGTCTCTTACGACATCCACGGGAAGACATGGAGTGGCACTATTCTAACTCGGCAACCACACGAGGAATTGATTGATTTAATTAAAAATGTATAATTTTCCGTTTTGTTCCTATATGTACTTGTAGTATTAGACGGTATTACTTGCCAAATTTCATAGATCTAGGTCAACGAAAAATACCCTATAAATTTTGATTCCCATGAGAGTGTCGAAATATACGTTTCTTTGCGGCAAAATCTTTTTTTTTACGTTAACTTAGAAGTTTGATTTTTTTACTACTTTAAGGGACTGTAGACTTAAGTAGTATGAAGGAGTATGATTTTAATTTCAACTCGATACCTCCACGCGTTCCCGAAATAAAGGGTCTTGACAGACGGACAACAAAGTGATCCTATAAGGGTTCTGTTTTTTTACTTTTGAGGTACGGAACCCTTAAAAACTGCTTTATTCGACAGAATACCCTTTCATAAGGGTCATTTAAAGCATATCATTATTAAAAGTGTTATTGTTACTTAAAATAATTGATTTAATAAAAGTAACATTAATTAATTTTAATTTATTTATGAGAATATTACTTATGTTATTAAGAATTTAGATTCTTTCACAAAAAATTCTGATCTACATAATTCAAATAAAAAATAAAAACATAATCGCTTTTCGAAAATTCCGCGTCCGTAAAGTATATAAATTATTTGTTGGTCAATGCATAAATTACCTGACGTAGTTATTCTTTCCAGCACTTAAAAAATACTTGAAAAAGTCGTAAATGTCTAAAGCGTATTATAGGGTCGAGGACTATCTAACAGACAAAAATGTATGGCCTACACTCGAAACTAGTTTCTATAGTTTCTGAGAAAAACTGCTGTGACATACAGACAGACAGAATTCCTTTTTTACCATTTTGGTACGGAACCCTAAAAATAAAGGCTTCTATCAAAACATTGCATTTATTTGGAATTATAAAAATTCAATAAAATTAAATAAATAATGGCGATTTTCCCGATTTTGTACCGGCGCAATGTTAATAGATTGAGTCCTGTAAAGTATAACCAATTTTGATATCGAGATTTTATAAACAAACAGAAATAAGTCGTTGAAAACCAGTATTAGCTGTTTTTATCATATTCGAAAAATGTTATTTGATGATAACTATTATTTAAATTATGCAAGAGTAATTGCGACTCCACGCCACTGCGTGTGCTTTTGTTCTCCACATCTCCATCGCAATCTAGCGCCGAAGTCGAAGCGGTAGCCGTCTCGCTCACCCCGTGCTCACGATCGTCTACGCCATTTCGGAACGCCGGATGAGCAACTGGCACAGCTCCGTCGTGTAGCGAGGTCAGCGAAGACTGATTGTAAAAATCAAAAGGGATAGCTCTAGTGACGTTCGCGCGTTAAAGTCGCGATGGAGATAGTTCGCGCGCGGCCCGAATAGAAAGTCGTAAGCGCCGAATCAATTATTTAATATTTACTACAAACTACAAGATTTAAAAAAATAACGCTAGGCCAGTTTCAAGAACTTGTTAGTACTCAACTATTAAACTAAAAATCATTGTTAAAGACCATAGGGCTTTGAAGATTCAACCAAAAATATGCGAAAAAGGGGTTATGTTTGAAAAATAAAACCATCGAGGATTTTTTTACTAATCGTGTTTTCACGTTCTGCAGTCTCAAGGTAGAAGGTTTAAGTTTAATATATCCAAAGGTGAGATACGTAGCAACGAGGGTTGTTGAGATCCAGATCGATATAGGTCACCGACTTTAGCATAGGTGCCCTCTTAAAACTACGCAACGGATTTTGATGCGGTTTTTTTTAATAGATAGAGTGATTCAAGAAGAAGGTTTTTATGTATAATAAATTTTGGATTATGTACGGGTACTACAGAAAACTGGCATAAACCGAAGCAAAGCGAGGGCGGGTACTAGTTTAAGATTTATGGCACTTTTAGAGCTCAATGCATCCTAAACGGTACTCCAAATCTAAAACTTACATAGATATAATGGTTTTTTAATAGCTATCCAACAATATTTCTCTTGAGGGTTGGCATCGCATTTAGAGTCTTAGGATTGCAGATTGTTGTCTTAAGAATTCAAATGTCTGTGGTCCCAGATCCCACTTACCATCGGTGGCCTGTGTGCTCGTGTACCATCTCCTTACCATATAACTATTACATACTTATATAAAAACCCCCCAGTATAATGGTGTCCTCTTCTTTCAGAGCAGCACGGCTAGCACAAGTTGCCCGCGAATTGTTTGTCGATCGGATCTCCCTTTCTATCTAGTCAGTAACGATAGAGTCGCACTGAACCTGCACCTGCTACTTTTATTTTCTCGCTTGTCGTTCAGTGCGTCTCTGTCATAACAGATTAGATAGAAAGGGAGATCCGAGCGACAAAGAAGTCGCGGACAACATGTGCTAGCCGTGCTGATATCTCTTAACGGTCCAACCTATTTTCACGAAACCTGCTTTTAAATGGGTTCACTTGTTTAAGAGCTACGGTGCCACAGACAGACACACAGACGAACACACACACACACATAGCGGTCAAACATAACACCCCTCTTTCAGCGTCGTGGTTAATCAAAGCTGACCCGGCGGTCAGCTTTCTGTATTTTACTTCTCCACTTTGCTCTATCCTGACATCATATAAATATAGTATTTAAAAAACATCATATTGAGATACTTTCATATATTTTTTTATATTTTTACAGATTCCACTTGCCTGGGGAAGTCATGTGAGATAATTATCGATTGGGAAAATAAATATCTTTCTGACATTGGACCGCTTGCTGCGTCTGTTCCAGGTATAATGTTGGTTGGCTTTAATGGCATGCTAGAAAGTATGCTTATGAGTATGTTGAAAATGAGCATGTTCTTTAATTATATACATTTGCTTGAGATATTTTTTGTAAAAATATATTCTTCCGCCGCTCGTAACTATGTATCGGGAAGACATCATTTCAAGATGGCGCCTCCCGCCTCCTCCCACCACAAGGTTGGATTTTTATTAGGACCCCATCACTTAATAATAATTATAGATTGAAAAAATCTAGGCTCCACCTTTGTAAAGCAAAGCCCTTTAAGGCACACTGGTTTATAATACTATGTATACTCGTAGAACAAATTGGAATATTGTTCATAGTCGGATATAAAGGATAAATGTCGACCAAAGTCATAATCTCCATGTACCGACACTTAAAGTGTACGGGCAGAAATGTGTGGACCCCAGCCTAGGAACAATGGCAACAAGCGATATCTTATCTGATAATGTTAAATCTTTATATTCTACAATATTTCATGGCGGGAAATGTCAAATCGCTGTCTGTGAGTTTAAATGGTTATGTTTGAAGTTTTGAACTCTCCCACTGTCTTTATGAGGCGATAACAAAAATATTTGGGTCTGCTCGCAATAGTAAAAGTTTTAGAACTTAAAATAACGTATCCGGTGATATATTGCTTGTCGTTATTGGTCGCATTGGCTGATTGGCCCGTCCTCCTTTCATGGAAATCTGCCCAGCAGGTCTTAAGATAAGATAAGATAAGATAAGATATTTGTTTTAAAGTAAAATTACAAAAATAATATTCGAAATAGTATACACAAACTTATAATAAAGTGTTGAGTAATGAGTACTAATAGTTAAGGGAGGTAGGGAGGCAGGTAGGTAGGTGAAGTCCGCATCCCACCATTATTGTTTAACCAAAAGCCGACTTCAGTTTGATTGACCTATTATCTACCATTATAATAGTACATTACTGCACAGACCGGGAAATAGGCCGTTGCGGGACGAGCAGAGTTAGCGTGGCCGAGACGCAGTCGAGGCCGCGCTATATACGAGTCCAGCAACCGCCCTTCCCGGTCGAGGCTTGTATAGTGTTTTTCTCCAACAATGTGAGGAAATTTAGCACAATTGTTAATAATATTAAACACGGTCCCAACATTTCCTTGAAAAAAAGAACAGAAACGTACGATTTAGTATAACACTGTAATAAAGCATTACATAAAATCACAAATTTAAACGTAATAAATTCAATTTGGATAAAATATAGTTTAAACTATAACATTTATTACGCGTTTATGTTATTTCGGCAATTTATTTTGTTTATGAACGCAATTTCTATTTAAAAAAGTCAAACTATTTGACACATTCTTAAATACGTTGTAAACGCTGTTTGAAAAAGCCTAACTTTTTGGTCTGTGACATTTAAAAAGTAAAATATACAACGAAGAATTTTGATTGCACGAGTGTTTGGCTGTTCGGAGATAGTTATCCTAGTCCAAACATGTTTTTTAAAAGTAAAACACCAGGTACGTAATGAAATTTCATACATTTTCGCGGCCGCTGCCGTTGGTAAATAATAACACCATTTTTTTTTAATTTTGCCTGGACCTGGAACTCGGAACTTCGCGGACTGATTTTACAACAGTAAGGTTAACATTTCCGAGCATGTGGGAGAATAGTACATTATTGCCTAGGCACGGAAGTAGGCAATTGCGGGCCGAGTATTGTTTTAAACGGACGGGCTTGCGAGTCCGTTTAAAAATACGAAGCCCGCAATTGCTGTTCCTGCCGAGGCAAATATAGTGCTTTCCTCAAAAATCGCAAGTTTTTTTTTGTGTTGGAGTAAAATCTTCATCGCTTGAACCCATTTTTTTAATTGCATACAAACAAACTTCATGTGAAAAAACTATCACTCTTTACCGCGTTTTTGATTATGACAAGGAAAATCGCAAGCTTTGTTTTTTAAAAAAACATAAGCTATTCCAGACACAGATAAAAAAGTTATGTTTCAAATAAAATTCGGATGTATAAGACTTGTGCCCTCATTTTATTATGGGCTTTTTCACTTTTTAAAAAGTTACAAGCTAGATAGTAATGGTATTTGTATGCAACATTGCGGGCTTGTGTAGCGAGCACGCAATGTTTTTTTTTTTTTAATTTGTGATCTGTCAGTAAACTATGTCCTTCGCGTCTCAATATGTAGATAGGAATGTCAACATTTTCATAAATTTTTGAGAAAAAGAAGTTATTGCTTGCATTTTTGAAACCGGTTTTTTTAAACCTCTTTCTTTTAACTGCGTTTGCAAATACTTGTTACGCAACTAGTTTAGATTTTGAGTACCTATAGAATTATCTCCTGCAGTGTAACTTATGAAGGGTCGCATCTTGGAAACTATTAGGTATATGTGTAGGAATGTTTAAAATAATAAATTGTAAAAAAGGGGATAAAAATCATTCTTATCGAGGTTTGTCTCAAAAGCATGTAAATATTTTTGTAATTTTTTTTATTATTATTTGCTGAAAAATAAAAATATTGATAACAGTGTTTGCTCCGTCCGCTTTGAACTAGGGGTCGGACTGACGTCATTTTGTTTGTAACCACGTTTTGTTTTTTTAAGTGTAGCTTATAGTAGAAAAGACCATGTGGCGTTTAAGCTCTTTAGACATTATCAGAAACTAGTTTATATTTTCTCGAGACAATAATGTAATAAATAAAAAAATTAAAATATAACAATGTGCTCTTTAGAAAAATCTTTATAAGCATTAATTTTTCAAAAGTTCCTTTTGTAATTGAGTTTATTGATTTAAGAATAAAACTTTTCTGTAGAATACCAGCTTTAGGATTTCTTTATTTTATAGACGTAGCAGAGCCGGTGGCAGGTCTCAAAAAAAATTGGAATTGCCGGCGTAGCACCGTCACCGGTAAGTTAAGTATAAATATTTATTTATACTACCGATTAGCCCTTGTGAAAATTACGAGTTTTGACACGTTTTCCTGCTCAACTACGCATGATATATAATTATATTTAAAATTCAATTCATTGAAGTGCGAGTCGAACTCGTGAACTGTGGGTTCCGTACCGCCACATAGATAGTAGTTATTATTATAATCCGATTTAAAATAAATTTCGAATTGAATCAGCACGAACCAGAGTTTCATTTGTCCATTTTTAGAAAAATTTAAATGTTTTTACAGGGTTTGTAGGTACTATAGGTAATCATACCCAACTAGACGCTTGTACATATACTTTACCGTTTTAACGATACAAAAAAAATAAAAATATGTTGTAAAAACGTTTCTTTATGGGGATCCCCTTTATTATTTCACTTTCTTTATTTTTTTATGTGTTAGTAAATCCGCTGTAATAACGAATATTGTGAAAATAAACAACCCGCTAATTATGATGGTTCTAAAGATACATCTGAAGTTAGGACGGACGGACAGCGGAGGCGTATTAATTGGGTCCCGTTGGACGGAACCCTCAAAGCTTCTGCCTATTGAGTTTCTTGCGGCGTTTCTTCTCAGCAGTGGTCCTTTGGGAAGCGCTGGTAGATTTTTGACGTGTTAAGATCCCGTGCGGCTTAACTGCTAAATAAAAATTACAATAAAACGAATAAAACGTTAAATAAATAGTATCTGTAAGTTGACATGTCTTCTAGTGTACTTTATATTTATGTAAATCTTAAATGTATCTAATCTAAATGTGTTTAATCTAATTATTCAAGAATTGACGAATATAAACTATTCTATTATATTCTATTCTATTATATTCTATCTTGATCTTCGATCAACAATTACAAACTAGATAACGGGTCAGCGCAAAAAATACTTCTTGGATACTAACGACTCACTTGCGGCGTGAGGTCTTAATTTCGATTAGTTCTGTTGACAGACAGCCAATGTCAACACGCATCAAAATGCCACAATGTTGCAAAAATAATTATCGAAAACGAAATGTATCGGTCGGAGAGTCTTACTTTAGGTAAGTACATGTAGAATATTTTATTTTCAAACTTTACACTAACAATTAATGCCATAATTCCAACAAAATAACAATATTGAAACCGCAGCTAAGAATGTTTGGCCAAGGTCGGCCAATATAACTAAACTAAACTTGTTTAACGGAACATTAGATGCATGGAGTGGTTTTTTATTATTGTACCACTACTACGCCTCTATTCTAGGCGGTAAAATCCACATCGTATTTGGCCTGTTATGATATTGTTTTCAACTCAGCTGCCATTACTGTCAAGTAAATAAGAGCTATCAAAACGTTGACAATACGATAACAGGTCCAAGATGATTTGGTTTTGGTGTTCAATAGTGGACCTGGTAGGTAGGTATTTTATTACAAGTATTGCGAGCGTTTTCCGTCAGCGGCCTTTTAGAGTTCCGAAGTTAAATTAGGAACCCTTATAGTTCCGCTATGTCCGTTTGTCTGTCTGTTTGTAAGTCACACCACTTTTCCTGAGAAAATATCAAAGTTACAAAATCAAAATTCTGTGTACATATAGATATTTATACTGCGAACTAAAATCAATTATGGAATAAATATAAAAAAACGGTCCGGTATATGTAAAGCAAGGGTATAGGTAAGTATTTTTTTTTACTAAACAACACTGTGTGATGTCACTTGTTGTTCTGCGAAATAGTTATTTGTGTATGTAGTAACGGCGACGGAACCCTACACTGCGCATGATCTGACATGCTTTTGCCAGTTTCTTTTCGTATTCAAGAATAATCAACTTTAATTTTACTTAAAAAAATTATATAGTATAATTCTGGTGTGCGTTGTTCTTCTCCAAAACGGCTTGACCGATTTTGATTAACTTTTTTTTGTATAAGTACTTGTCACCCTGATGATTCTTAGCTATAGTTGAACATAAGAAATCTTAACTAAACAACAAAACTGTTACGTACCTATTTACATTAATTTTAAATTCAATGCGACTCCATACCTCTGCTAGTCAAATTTGAAGAAGCAAAGTGAATAGATAAAAAACGATGTAACTCGCAGGGTAACAACCGGGAAAAGTACTTTAATTTTTGCACGATAAGATTGATTATACAATAGATTTTATTTAACATACGTTTTTTCGTTTGTAAGTAGCAGATGTCATTTATTGACGTGTTCATGCTATGAGACGAATAGTCGTAAGTATAAGATCAAATTTTGAAGATTTTTACTTTATTACTAAGTACCATGGTTGTTATTAGGTTGAACTTAAACTGTTTTAACACGTTTGTCTCGGTTCGTTAGTGAACAAATGCAACTGAATGACGTATAGATTCAGGCGGACATAATTTAGGTTTGATTTTGTATGGGACTGGTTATCTAGTTGAATATTGTTGATCGAAGATCTTGATCTTCTCATTTAAGGGTACAAGATGCAATATTTATAGAGATTAAGATATATAGAGATCTTGAAGTGTTTAATAGTGCCTGATGTTTTGTTGGCGATATTTCCGAGCAGTCTCGTGAAAAAGGTTACCCTTCGATGACATGAAAATCAAACATCTTAGTAAGGCCCTCTTAAAATAAACCTAACTGTTTTTTCTTTTGACGACGCGTTGGCGTAGTTGGTAGTGACCCTGCCTACGAAGTTAGCAGTCCTGGGTTCAAAACCCGGTAAGGACAGATATTTTTGTGAACGCGAATATTTGTTTCTGAGTCATGGATGTTTTCTATGTATTAAGCATATATTTCGCTATAAAAGTATTTATATCGTTGTCCAGCCTAGAGTTAAGTTTGGGACTAGGTCAATAAGTGTGAAATTGTCCCCTATTTTTTTTTACTATTTGTACCATTGATTATTGCTGGCAGATAAACATTCAGCGCCACCCGGGTCTGCAGCGCTACCCAAGCCCCGTGTCACTTCACAGAGGTTTGTCGACGACGGCCGCCAGTTTGCCGTGTTCACCTGCCACTCGAAAGGATGCCATCGCGATCTCCTGTCCTGGTACCAAATTAAAGGTAAAACTGGAAATTAATTCGAATAGGATAAACCAATCACCAAGCAACCAACCAGTTATGACACGGGTGCCGACAAGAAAAGAGCTTACATTTCCCTAGTTAGCCGGCAAAGGACCGACAACTCTTGGGTTGCTGGTGTTTATGGGCGGTGGTGGTTTCTTTCCATCAGGTTACCCGCATGCACGTTTGCCTACCTATCATACAAAAAAAAGTTGGTAACATTTGGCCTTTGGGGCCGCTTTAAGTTGATGCGCGCCTAAAAGACGCTCCGAATGGACCACAGGACAAAGACCATTCGGACTTCCAGATGCACCGCAGGATACCATCCGTGTCTTGCTGAAATTCCGCCTTATAGAACGAAGCGCTTTGCGTCATGCTTCATAATGCGTACTGCAAAAATGTTTTTGAAGGTAGTTTTTTGTTTTTTAAACATTTTATTTCTATTATATACTTTTAATGATAGTGGGTATTCTGAAACTTCCTGCTGGAAATGCTTCTTAAGGTCCAAAACTACGCTTAAAAATAAGACGCCTTTATCCAATGGCGTATTAATACAAGGGTTTCGTTTTTCAGTATTTGGTACGGAACTCTAAGAAAGATATTATGATTTGAGTATTTGAGAATGTTTGGGTTTTTGACAACAATTACCCTATTAAACATCATTTTATGAAAATAATAAATAACAATGGATCGAGATGAGATCCCAGGGGCACACTGGATGTCACCGATACAAATGACATTGAAATCCTTTAAAAATTACCGCCCGAAACATAATCCTTAAATTCATACTATAGCCATCTGAGGAAGTGGCCATCTACGCCGAACATCTCAAGTTTCTTATCAAGTATGTAGTGAGAAATGGTATCAAATGCCCTAGAAAAGTCTGTATTTTCGGTATCTACCTGCAGACAAATGGTATCTACCTGCATGCAAAACTAAAAAAAACCATATAATTCGCTTTCCACGGAACGTTTACGCAAATCCATGCTGAGGCGATCAGAGGTATTATTAAATTCTAGCTATTGTTACGTACGTGGGGGTAGGTAACTGATAGAAATGCACAAATACACCGATAATCAAAAGTAGACTTTAATAACGCACTCACTTAAACCGTTACAAAACAATTATCGCACAAAAACTTATAATACTCAGATGATCGCTCGGGTCGCTCTTATTCGCACTGATTGCTTTCCAAGTAAAGACTGACTCGTCGCAACCGGTGTCCGCCGTTTTATAGTTCCCGAGTCTGATTATTCTAGAACGCCTTCCGGAATGTTCTATGTACCTCGCCCCGCCAAGGTCGATCGAGACTGTTCGTTGCTGGAATGTTCTACGCCTTGCTACCTTGTTGTTTTTACGATCGCAATGACCTTGACTCGCGGGTCTGGATGAGTCTGGAATGTTCCGCGTGTTGCCGTCTCATTTCGGGTAATCTCTTTCACACGCTTCTGGAAGGTTCTCAGTATAGCTGTCTCTTTCTAATCATGCTATCTCTGTCACTCTTAGTGGAAAATTGCCATATACTGAAATGTACTTCAAAGGCCCATAAGGGGTCCTGAAAATGCCTGAAAATGGGTTTTCAGGTTATGGCGTCATCTGATAGAGGGTGGCCTGAAACGGACTGAAAACATGTTTCAGGCCCCTGAAAACAACGGCAAGTTGGTCGAAATTCTGATAATCTGGTATGTGATAGAGCTACCTCTGAAACGGACTGAAACGATATTTCAGCCTGCTGAAAACGCTTCTAAAGCACCAAAATTAACGATAAAAGATGAGACGCCTTATGCCATCGGCGTAACACTATTATAAAATAGACAGCCTTGAGACAGGACTGACTGACGCAGGGGGGGGGGCACAGGGGGCCCTGGAAAAGATGCGTAACCTGGAAATGCGCGTTTTTATTCTAATGTTTTACTAATAATCTTGTATGTTACCTATTGCGTTTAATTTGTATACTTAGGTATGAAATTTTATTCCTTCACGCCGCAAAGTTCAATGTACGTTTCATGTCAGCCATTTTTTTTTCCATACATTCAAAATGTATTTAGTTGACAAGTAAACTGTTGAGCGATCTGTCAATAGCTTACGTCAATCCTATAGGTGAACAGTTTGTCGATTTTCGAAAATTTCTAACTTAGCGTTATGTATCTTGACTAGGCCCCTTTCTTGTTTCGTATTGTTTTCTTCTTTATTTCAGGAAAAAATACCTCGCAGTTGGTAATGAAACAATTCCCAAGAGATTGGACCACGACAGAGATGAATTTGGTCTTAAATAAGACATTAACAAGCTCTGACAAAGACTCTTGGATCTACTGCGTGTGGCGGTCAGTCGTTAGCTCTGATCCAATATTCAGCGACTATATCAAACTTAACATTAGCCGGGATATGCCAAAAGGTGAGTACATTTTTGAAGAAAAATTACCGTATTCAAGCCGGGAGCCCATAGCGGCTTAAGAGGCCAAATATACTGCCACTCCTCATGTATCAAAAGAGATCGCTTTGTGTTTATGTGCGACGTAAGTGAGATGGGGATTTTCGTATTTACTATTAAACCACATTATTTATTAAAAAAAAAGGATTTACCAGGATCAAGAAGTTATAAGCACTCAACTATTAAATAAAAATCGTAGGGTTCCGGAAAAACAATCAAAAACATGCTCAAAAAGGAATCTTGTTTAAAAAATATAAGATAATAGTTGTTTTTATTTCTAAGAATTATGTATCGTGTTCTCACATATAAAAGTTTCAAGTAAACATTACCAAGTTTAATTTTCAAAGAACAGACACGAGGGCGCTATAGTTATTGAGATCCAGATCTCAGAACACTACCGAATTGAGCATATGTAGCCTCTTAAACGAGCACACAGGCCACTTGGTAGTAAGGGCTCTGAAGAGTATAGACATTTGCTATCTCGAGACTAGTGAACGCGCTGCCACCACTGAGGATAAGATGGAATGCCTATAGGCCTGCTTAGCGGCAGGTTAATAGGTAATATGTTGGCAGCGAACCGGGTGGACCCTGCACAAGGTACCACCACTACCACAAACCATATTTTGTATTGCGGTGTGTTTGCCGGCTTAGAATAGTGCCACTCTTCCTGTGGAAGTCGTAAGAGGTGACGAAGGGAATAAAGGCTTGTAGTATTGTTAGGCGATGGGCTTGCAACCTGTCACTAATATACAGTGAGTCGATTGGTAATTCTGGAGCTCTTACCTACTTCACTCTGGGAATGAAGGCGTTAGTGAATGTATGTTAATACTTCTACAGGGACACACGAAGACTATACCACGAAATGAATCGCTGATTCACGCATGGCCTGCTTCGATTAACTTTAAAAATTGTAAAAACTTTTCTATGATAATTCAATATAAATATCTTATCACAAAGTTATATTTTGGTTCATCAAGAGACGTACAGGTTCTTTATAGCGTTCGGCTGGCCATCGCTATCATATATATCTGTCTCTCGTGTTTCACACAAAAACGAACATTGCTGACAGCTATTATGAAACTTTTAGTTGTATAAATGACATGACATAATTCCTTCTAGGCTTAAACATCGCGTTGTACGTTAGTGAGACTTGGAAACTAACGCAGAGAGATAGGGAAATAATGGAAGCGTTTGAGTGTGGTGTTGGCAAAGAATTGTGATCTTTCTAAAGCTCTTCATTGCGTAGATCATACGACATTATTTTAAAATTAGAACATTATGGATTGTCCAATAAAGCTTTAAGTTTTATGTCTTTTTATCTAAGTGATATAACTCAAACAGTTGTTGTAAACAAAACCCAATCTGTTGGAGCTACAGTGAAAATAGGTGTGCCTCAAGGTTCTATTTTAGGTATTTTTTATTTTTAGTTTACATAAATGTCTTGCCACCAACAGCAGATAAACTTTGTGATATTGTACTTTTTGCTGATATACTTCATTGATTTTCAAGGCAGATAGAAAATCCGTAGACTACAGTACGATAAACGCCACACTAGTCAAAGTACTTAATTGGTTTACTAGCAACAATTTGCTACTAAATGCTAAGAAAACTAAATGTGTTAGGTTCGCTTTGCCTAATGTTAAACCGGTAGATTCTAGTATTTTTCTAAATGATGAGTGTTTGCAAATGGTAGATAAGGCAGTTTTCCTAGGCATAACAATAGATAAAAATTTACAATGGAGTCCCCATATAGCTGTACTGGCAGGGAAACTAAGTTCGGCAGCTTACACCGTTAGGAAAATCAGACAACTAACCAATGTTGAGACAGCTCGCTTAGTTTATTATAGTTATTTCCATAGTGTCATGTCGTACGGTATTCTGGTTTGGGGTAAGGCAGCTGACATACAAACTATATTTGTGTTACAAAAAAGAGCCATTCGTTCTATTTACAACTTAAATTCCCATGACTCATTAAGAGAACTTTTTAAAGAAATTAATATCTTAACTGTAGCGTCCCAATTTATTTATGAGAATATTATTTATGTTATTAAGAATTTAGATTCTTTCACCTAAAAATCTGATATACATAATTTAAATACTAGAAATAAACATAAAATCGCTATTCGAAAATTCCGCATCCGTAAAGTATATAAATCATTTGTTGGTTATATATACAATATTCATTCATTCATTTCTATAATAAATTACCTGACGTAGTTTTAAAGTTGCCCTTTCCAGCACTTAAAAATTACTTGAAAAAGTCGTTAATGTCTACAGCGTATTATAAGGTCGAGGATTATATAACAGACAAAAATGCATGGCCTAAACCCGAAACTTAGTCAATAATAATTTATTCAAATGCAAAAGCTTTCTCTTGTCTAGGGGATACCGTTGATGTAGGAAAACATATCAAAACTTTTATGTGGTCGTCTTGCACCGTCTTATACACATAAACAGGTGTTTTTTTTTCCCTTTTCTCCCTCTGTCTTTCTCGTAAGATTTTTGGCATGTTTTCCTGCTGAACTACGCATGTTATTTTTATAAGTATAATATTTAATTTAATATTTATTGCTTTATATAATGCTAGACTAAGTAGGTAGTAACCATTGTAATATGTTTAAAAAATGACAGACTGCTGAGTTTCTTGCGGCGTTTCTTCTCAGCAGTGGTCTCCTCTTGGGAAGCGCTGGTAGATTCGCCCGTGCGGCCTACTTACTGAATAAATATCTTTTATCTTATCTTTTATCATAATGGAAAGAATTAGCGGGACGGAAAAGAAAACCGACGAAGAGCTTTTGAAAATGATCGAAGAGAGGACCGATTTTAGAAACATATTTTAAAATTGTAGAAGAGGAAAGAAGACGGGACACCTGTTACAATACAACAGCACAGTATTAAGAAAACCTACCAGTAGTCCGACTCCTGTGTTGTTGAATGCATGCCGCTACCGTAGTCTGTGCGTACACCGAACTCAGTCAAGGGTCAGGGTTGTCACAACAAAAACTACTTTAATATTTTATCTTAAATACTTTATTATCTGTAAATATTATACTTACATTAATACATTTTAGAATATCCCCATAATTTGTAATGATAAAAGTGGTTTTCATATTTTAGAAATCACATAAATAATCGACTCCCCCGAACAATAAATCGGCAATGTGATATTATGGAAATCAAACTAGGGTGCGAGATGTAACAACGCGAACTTAAATGGAAATGGACTGGTCATATCCACTCTCTGGTCAAAAAAAGTAACAGACTGGTACCCCAGAGATGGCAAGAGATCCAAAGGAAGACCCAAATTGCGATGGAGCAATAATTTAGACGCATTAATAGGACGATCATGAAGTAGGACAAGAGACAGGAAAGAATGGAGAAGACTGGAGGAGGCCTTCATCCAAGGGGCGTGCTAACTAAAGAAAAAAGGGAAGGAAAGACATAAATATTTATATATAACAAGTTCCAGAAAGAATGAAAAACTAGAGCATAACTAACAATTTATATCCTTTATTAATGACAAGCCTAACATAAAATTGACTAATCATAACTTTAATAGTGATAATAAAGGCTAATAATAATAATAATAATAACTTTTGATTATTTTAATTAATAAATCTGATTATACTTATTACTTATGATAGTTTTCTTCTACACTATGTTATTTTATTATTTCGATGTCATTCAGTATTGCACGTTTACTTGAATATGTTGTTATTACATTCCCGAGAACAACAAGCTATCATACAATGCAGTTATTTTGCCTGGTTTTAAATTACTATAAAAACCTTAGTAATGACATATTACGTTTAGCCCTTCAAACAAAAAATATCGTTATAAATGCCCATGTTATGCAGTTACAAATCAACACTTTTATAATATTTACAACAATAATCCAGTAAGTCACTATTACTGGGATTTTTTTAAACTCATTATCTGTAAAATGCATTTTCTCCCATTGCTTAATACTGAATGCGTATTATAAAGTATTATTGTATAAATTATATTCCTTAAAAAAATAGCTTTCGTTTGATATATCAATGCCTTTAGTACTCCCTCTGGTTGTAAAGATATTGAACAAAACCAGTAAATATTTTTTCTTGTAAAATTTACTTTTTGCTATTACCAACTTATTGGCCGGGGGCGTCATTTATAATAATAGAAGTTTCGAGATCTTTTACATTAAGGCTCTCGTTAAAAATAATACTTACGGTAACCTACATGACATTACACCTTAATGTATGCTACTACCAATTCTAATTAGAGGTTAAATGGTCGAATTTGAAAATAACTCATCTAACAACAACTTTAAATATAGGTGATTAAAAAATAACTTACCGATCGTCTCGTGATAATCGGTGGAATATCAATTATTTTTCAAAGCTTGATGAAGATTTACACTTAAAAACAGAACAAATCGTATAAACCATTATTAAATTTTGTTACGAGTCCCACGTACAAGCCTTGTCATTAGAGAGGGCAAACTAAGGGAGATTGCACTCGCCGACTCTGCCGCCCGCTTCCCCGCGTACCCCCCATCGTTGCCCCTCGCAAGTACATGAGTCGGCCGACTGTTAGTAATAATAAGACTGTGACAACACGGACCTAAAAAAAATACGGACGTAACCTAGTCTAATCATGAGTGAAGCATACAAAATGGCCGTGCGTTTACGAGTGTGCGTGCTTTGAGGGTTGCCATATAAATCGTCAATTTGCCCATTTTAAGGACTTTTGCCCTCTGTAAAGGCCCATTTAGATTATGCAAGTTTCTTGTACAAGAATCGGCAATAATGGTATGCAATTATTTTGTTGCAATAATAGCGTTTAAGAATTGTACCAAACGTAAGGTTTAGACTGAGCAATTTTTTATTTCCTCAATTTGATTGTATGGAATGTGCAAGAAAGTTTCAATATCATTGCTCGATAATACCATATAATTATATTGTCATCGCAATTACATAAGTATACATATTTTCAAGAGAATCTGACAAATTAGAAGTAACTAAGTTAAAACAGAGATCCAAGACTTAATTACATTCTAAGTTTCTTAGATTGTTTGTGACTTAGTTAAAAGTATGTAAAAAAACCGATCAAAATCAAGTCTGACTCGCATAAGCACGGTTCCGTACCATTACTAACGGCGTTAAAGATTTCCCCACATTTAGGCAGAAAAATCCGTGAAAATACTGGCAACACTGATTGTCATTTTTGTTTGTAATTTGCGTCAAAGTAAATAAACACATATTTATGAAAAATAACACGAATAAACATAACTTACAGGTGATAAGTGATTCCGTGTGGCTTTTTATATTTACTAATGTAGTTTTTACACGTTTTTACTACACAATGCGGCATTTTCTTCGGTGTAAAGTGATACTGTCACTCGGGCTGTGGCTGGACGCGTAATGGCGGCGGGTTAACAGACCTAGTGCATTTTTGGGACGGTAGTTCGTGTATGACGGAACGAAATAACAGGCCTTGCTTGCTTCGCACCTTTTGAGTGTAACGTTACGTCCGTATTTTTTTTAGGTTCGTGTGTGACAACAGTTTCTTTTTGAATACTTTGAAGGGCAAAGTCGATGGAAAAAGAGGAGAGGAGGGCTTACTTATTTCAGCCAAATAAGACAAAAGGCCAATGTCGTGTAGTGTCAGGAGGTGAGAAAACTGGCAAAGAGCAGACAAACATGGCATTCACTCCATTTATAAGGGCCTACTCCTAGCTCTTAAGTAAGTTAAATGATGTTGAGTCGTAGGACACCTTGTCATGACGCCATCTTCTAAATTATATTTAAAAAAAATCATTTCATTTGATAGGTTACCCACTCTCGGGCTCATATCGTGGAGCAACGTTCCGTACTACAGCGCATGTTGCTTGTGTGAAAAATAATGGTATTTGTTAAAGGTGACACTGTTATTTCAGAAAACGTTTATATCACGGTCCAACCGGCATCGGAGGTCGCTACCTTCTACGTTAATACGAATCAGAGCTTCGAGTGTGGCGGCTCCCAGCCCGTCGACGGCCGCAGCTTCAACTGGTACATAGAGGGTAAGTCTCGAAAACTAGAGATCAGAACTTAAAATCAGAAGAGGTCTCGCTAGTTTAACAGGAGTTAAACCTTTGTGATCTGTTCAAAACCCTCGAATGGGAAACTTTTTAGGAGATTACAATTTGAAATTATGAATGTTAATAATAAACATTTAAAACTTCCAGATGTTCCCTCTTCAAACAACTTCAGCCATGCTCCAGGAGAAAAAATGGGTTCAAATATAAATACACGCAATGTGAATCTTACATTAGATTTAGACGAATCATATCACTTGAAGAGGATATATTGTGTCCAGGAATACCATAAGACCTTGGAGAGTAGTAACGGCTTCTATTATTGGAATTATGGCGAAAAAGCGCGGTCTAATAAAATTCTTTTATCAATGATATCAGAGGACCATCACACAGATCCAGATAACATGCAAAATGGTAAGTTAAAAGTCGGGTGGTCGGGTCGGGTGTAAGGTTATGTCAAATATTTTCGAATGCGTTTAGTATGAGCATAACGTATCTAAATATAAAATATAATTGCGTATATCTGGTAAAATAACTTAGGAACATAGAGAGCTTACCCGTTCAGCTCCTATTTACCCAACCACAGAAGAAAGAGGATACCTAATGTTCTCGACCTGTATGTTCTTTGTTCTCATAGACGCTGAACGGATAACCTGATTTCGAGTCTATCGAGAGCGTGACTAGATAGGTAATTTCATTAAAAAAAATCAAAATGGCAGATTTAAAAGTACGTAGAGAGTTGAACTTATATGTAGATGACATTAACAAAAATATAAAATCGGGTTTTTCAAGCTTACTCTCAAGGCTCGCACAAGGCTATTCGTAAACTTTAAAAATGTGTCGTACTAACTCAAGTCAAAGCTCACTTTTCAATGTCTCACTTCGAGTCGATCCGGTGCCGAGCGGTTATGTCTGCCTTTAAGTATAAATTGGTTAGTGATGGTCATGGTAAATGGTTGAATCTATTTAATAGTTACCTATATTTAAATTATGTTACTATAGAGCGGACTTGATGTAGCGGTGACAAGTTTAATATGAATAAGACTAGTAGGTACAAGTAAATATTTATTACAGTGACATTGTTGACAGGAACTATCAAAAAGTTGCATAATAAATAGGATCTATTATGTTTGAGCTGTATAAATCTCTTTTAATTAGAATTAAATATTTTTCTTCCCATATAGTTTGTTACAAGAATAACATTTATTGAATTTAATTATCTATAAGATTCCATTGCAGTAAGTAAGTAAGTAAGTAAGACCAATAAACAACATGATATCTAATAAATAAATCTATCTATTTGTCTAACCAATCGCACTAATCATATCCATATTAAACTTGTTAGGGTTTTAGTTAGGGTTAGCTGGAAGAGATCCCTTAAAGGGATAAGTTCGCCTTTGAACTTTTTTTTTTTAATCTTCATTATATCGTTTTTGTTTTGTACAATAAAGTGTTTACATACATACATACATACTTGTAATCGCCACTTCAAATATGCTTTCTAGATATTACTGTTTTTAACCTAAACTTGATGCATTAACATTCAAATCATGCGTGAGTTGGGAAAAGATTAATGAACATGCACAAGTTTAGGTGAAAAAGCAAATAATGCAATGTTTCAAACAATAGGGTCCGATGATGCCTTCCCAACATTCGTCATCTACATCTTCCTCGGCATGATGGCCGCCATCCTCGCAACGGTCACCTTGCTGGTCATTCTTCGCAGATACAGAAGAAAGAACAGAAGTCAAGACAACAACAACGACAGCATTTACGTAAGATTAACTGCATTTGATCCCTATTCATGGCAATTAATAAAGGGCCCGTACTTTTCATGCCGCTGACGCAAAAATGATGTCATGCTACATAGAGTATGATTCCAAATGGTTTTATTGTAATTATTACATACATACATACATACATTAAATCACGCCTGTTTCCCAGAGGGATAGGCAGAGACCACTTCTTTCCACCTGCTACAATCCTGACAAATCTCTTTCGCTTCTTCCACATTCATACATCGAGTCATGCATGCACGTCGGTTTTGGGTACTTAAGATCCGGCCCTTTTCCAGTATTTCTCCGATTTGATTCGAAAAAGTACGCCTAGGGCGGCCCCTTCCGACCCTCCCACTCACTTTTGCTCTGTATATCTCTTTCGTCAATCTTCTTTCATCCATCCTTTCCAAATGACCGAACCATTGAAGCATGCCCTTTTCAATCTTAGTCACTACATCTTCTTTTAGTCCACATTTCTCTCTGACCTTTTCATTCATTTTTTTTGTAATTATTATTAACCGTTAATCGTCAATCAATTAATAATGTACAAATGAGTTAAGTAATTTAATCTATTGACAAGTAGAAAAACAAATACCTACTTACTTCGTCATCTTCGTCTTCATACGTAATTTAATATTCACAAAAATACTTTTGCTTTTTAAAACATTTATTTCTTGTGGTTATATTTTGATCGCAATTAGAACAATAAACTTTTTTGTCGTTTACGATTGTCGATTTAAAACGGATATTTGTATCAAAACTCTTGTCATTATGTTCAACAATAGCAAATGTAAACAATAATTAAGACACTATTAAAATCTAAGTAACATATGTATTATTTAATAAACTGTCAACCTGGTCTTTATTTGAGTGACAATAGGATAAAAGTCGGTTAGACGTCATGTGACTGATTATTTCAAGTCTCGATATCGGTTAACTAAAGAGGTTGAAATATGATTATGACGAAATACTAATCTGAATCATGCTCTATGTAGCGTGACGTCATTGTTGCGTCAACGGCACGAAAAGTACGGGCTCTGTAGAAGTTTCCGTCAAAAAAATCATTTTTGGAAAAAGCTTTTGCTGCCCTCTGTACTTTTTTTTGCATAGTCAAAATCTGCTTGTCAAGACAAAACTAACGAGTTCCAACACGGTGGGTCTACGTTAAGTATAGCGGAGATCTTTTTGCCATCTTGCGACTCTATCATCAGGTCTAAGATACTATAATTGCATTATCTGGTCATCAGGTTAACAAACGTGGTCCAAACTTTAGCCTATTCCATTAATGGGAACTAGTACAAAATTGACTTGCAAGATTTGATCTAAATAAATAAATAAACAAACATGTTAATACGTCTATGAATATATTTTGTTTCTGAGTCTTGTGTTTTCTACACGAAAAAAAATTAAATGTTTTTTCTTCCAAAAATATTTTTTTAAGATGCTATGTTATGCTGGAGCTATTTTGGATAAAATACATCACATAATTCTACGTAGGTTAGGTTAGGTTTGATTTATATTATATTATAAGCGATATCAAAAAAGTTAAGGATTCTATTAAAAAATTGCAATCGGAATAATGAAACTTTTTGGTCAATTGGGAATTATGTACCCTTTAAAACATTTTAGTATTCATTTCTCTTGTTAATAGTACAGTTTGCTCTTCACAGGTGCTTCGGGTTGGTTCTTGTCTCTCACTCGCTCTTAATATGTCCTTACTCATTATCTGGAAGAGATTCTAGCTCCTTTGTGTATTAATTTTATATGTACTTTCAATTCAAGATGGCGCCTCACACCTCCCTTCCCTTCCCCTTCCAAGGTCGAAAAGTTGGCCATTTATTAGGCTACATCGTTTGTAAAGCCGAAACCCCCATAAGACTGGGTTATTGCTTGTCAATAATTTCTTTCTTTTGTATTTTTGGCAGGCCACAGCTGAAATAACATACGCCGAGCTACAGTTGTCTCCGGAATCCAACAACATTGTCAGAAGAGAAGAGGCTGTTCCATATGTCGAGATCATAGGCTCTTGCCGACCTAAGGCGTAAAATACGCAGAAGCGGCGCGGCGCAGGCGCGACGCAGGCGTGTGCCGCGCCCCAAACCTTGTTCAAAGTGTAAGAAAGCGACAAGTTGTGAAATCCACACAAAAGGCGCGGCGCGCCTTCTGTAGGCGCGGAAAAGGCATGCCTTCGCAGCATCATCGCTGCGTCCTTGCCGCTCCTCGCCGCGTCCCTGCCGCGTCCTCGCCGCGTCCTCGCCGCGTCCTCGCCGCGCCCTCGCCGCGCCCTCGCGCTCCCTCTCGCTCGCTCGCTTCTTCTGTATAATTTAGCATCGCGCCTGCAACTTTTCCATGGCTTAACCATGCCTTGACGCGTCCTTGCCTGCGCCGCGCCTACGCCTTGCCTGCGCCGTGCCGCTTCTGTGTATTCCACGCCTAAGGCTGACCACCAATAAAATGTCGGATGGTGATTACTTAACTAGTACTTTGTACGTTGAGGGAGACCGAGCTAGGAGATTTTATTTTTGGTTACCTAGTTGGTTTGGGTTAGGTTATACAAGTTTGACTGCCAAATATGACGATACGAAAACGTTAATGTCCACTTACTATAAAATTTTAACCTCGTAATCCAGTGTGCAATAAGATGTATATAATCAAGGCAGTCTAATTTGAACTGTGTTGGTATAAGAATAAAGTTTATTTTCCTATCTTTATAAACTGAAAATGGCATTAAACTATATTAAAAAAAAACTTGAAAATGGCATTATCGAACAAACGTAATTGACCTTTATTGCCTTCTTAATTACTATTTAATTAACTGGTATGAATCTTATTTTTTATTCTTGACTGACCACTATCTCATCTGATGGTAAATGATGATAAAGTCTGGGGTGAAGATCCTGACTGCAAAAAAATATTTTATTTTATTGAAACGACTGTTTTTTTTATTCTTAGTTTAATTTCGATTGTATTTGTATTATAACTGAATAAATGTTTTATTACCTAATTATTTCTTTCTTTCCTCATTTCTTATTACTGATCAAGTTGACATGAGCGTCTAGGTAGATGATTCCTAAGTTATGGAATCTTAGGTATAGTCGCGGTATGAAAAGGTCACTTTTGGACCTTAAAGCATAAAAATAGCGTCGAAAAATGGCGATTTTTTTTTACCGCGACTGTACGTGGTAGGTACAGCGAGGGATACTGAAAGACTTACCTTTTCGCTCTTGTCACAATGTAAATAAAACATAAAAAGGTACGTCTTTAAGTTTCCCTTACTGTACAGTTAACATCATAAATAAGTGATCATTTATGTACCTTGTCACTTTAACCTCGTGTTTTAAATGTCATACAAAATTGTGATACGATTGAAAGCGACAAGGTACATAAATGATCACTTATTTATGCTGTTGACTGTACATACGTCATTAAAATGTCTACAGTGGAAAAGCAAAAGCGTCGTTTTTGGTTTAAAAAAACCCTAGACTTCGTGCCACCTCGTTAAAATGATGTTTGAAGATCATCTATGTTATTTCAAAAAGTAGCCGAATAGGCCGAATACCGAATAGTAACCGAATATTCGGTGGAATTTCTAGTACAAACCCTAAAAAGACACAAATACTAACCGGTCAAATTAGTTTAATTAAGTTATTATTTAGGAAAGACACCACGACTGTCATGAGACATTACTGTGTGACTTAAAAAAGTGAGCTTAAAAAATTTAATAAACATTGAAAAGCCCATCGATCTATTTACTACAGCAAAAAAAAAAATTCGCCAAAAACATTGAAACGCTCATAAACAGTTTTTGCTTTACCACCGTATTCCTACCAGTATTCCTTCAAACGAAATATTTACATTTACAGGAAAATACAACGTAAGCCGTAAAAATGATTCAATGAAGGAAAACAAATGCGAGTCGAGATAATCGACGCAGGTCGCGTACGCCGCGCCGTTACAATTAATATAATTCATCAGTGGCTCTGTGTACTGTGCACTAGTGCGGGGAGATGGAACTTTGGTGTTTCATTACGTTGGGTTTCCATTGTAAGTATTACTTTCACTTCAACAAAGTAAATAAGAATAAGAATAATTTTATTTCATATAATTTTTGGTGGTTTTCAAACTGGGCTGAGCTTGTATCTTGCTTTGAACCTTCGGAGTAGGTTGACAAATTGCACAGAGCATAAATAATTGGGACATTATTCAAAACATAAAAAAACATAGAGAGCTGTGTGGTTGCCGGCTTAGAATAGGAGCTGTGTGGTTGCCGGCTTAGAATAGTACCACTCCATGCCTTCCCGTGGATGTCGTAAGAGTCGACTAAGGGAATAAAGGCTTGTAGTACTGTTAGGCGATGGGCTTGCAACCTGTCACTAATACACTGGTAAACATCTTAGCCTGATTATGCAAAATGTGGTTACAGAATTATCAACAAGCTTTTAGAGTTGTTGGCAATTCTGTAGCTCTGCCTACCCCAAACTGGGAATAAAGGCGTGAGTTTATGTATGTATGTAAAAAAACATAATCACCGTAATAGCCTAGCCTAGAGATGTATGAGATTGTTTCCTGATATATGTATTCATTTATTTTATTTATAACTAATATAAATAACATAAGATAAATGTAAACCTTGGGGCTTTATTGTACTCGATAAATCCATTTTGACATTTATTTTTATTTATTTATGAGATAGAGTAAAAAAATAATATCACATTAACATTGTTCAAATAGGTAATTATGTAGATCACATTGAGCGTCCGTAACTTAACAACTGTGTATTGTATAAGTACAGCGTTCACTAAAAGTTATATATAGCGCTTAATTACCAAAATAAAAATAAAAGCAGCAGTATTAATTAAGAAAGGGCCAGGTCAGGCGTACCCTGTCAAATATCTATAATGTTTCTCTTTCACTCGGTATAAAGGTTTTACTCAACATACGCTACACCGACGCACGTGTATGAAGAGACTTATGAGTGTCGAGGAAGCGAGGGAAGTTGGTCTGAATCGTAGCTACCGCCATCTAGTTCGTGTATGAAGAACTTAAAGTGTGTTTCTTTAGTATTTTTTATGTTCGTACACATCAATGAATACATATGAAAGGATTACAGGATGACAAACGTAAACAGAAATAAAAATACACTACCCACACAATGGCTAGCTGAGATTTCACCTTTTTAATTTTGTTACTCGTCCGTACAAAGTGGCGCCATCTTGTGAGCTAATTCAAAGCTTTTAACGACCATATTGATTTCATTTTAATGAGATGTTTTTTCGGGATAAAATCTATTCTATGTCCTAAACTATATGTGTCAAGTTCCATCAGGATCCGTTAAGTGGTTGAAGCGTGATTGAGTAACAAACATACAAACATACAAACTTTCTCATTTATAATATTAGGAAGAATATACGATATGATATGATTAAACTATTTTGGAATATAAATGATATGTGTGTGTTAAAGGCATACATGTTCCCGAAGGAAATAATGAACAGAAGAAGATAATATTCAGTGACGATGACAACCTGCAGATGGACGTACGGCTGAAATACCTTCCGTATAATTACGATACATACGCCATCAAATTGATAACAAGTAGGTACAAGTACCTACCTTTATTGCATCTGTATTATAAATTCATCCTACTTTTACCGATGTAAATATGATACATTCCGAGATACAATCAACCAATTTGAATCATACTCTGAACTCATGTCATAAGAGACTTGTTAAGAATTGAAATATAACTTCACTTTGACATAGTTCTATGACACGTGACAGTACACTCTATTATACGTGAATGCACCACATGTCGGACAACCTCTTTCCTAAATTACACCTTATCAAAATTTCGGAAGGTTTAAAATTATACAGGGTGTTATGCAGAAGGTTGGACTAACTCTGTAGGTCATACTCATCAACTTTTACTATGGGACCAACATCCAAATCGCGAAAAAAAACAGCTGTTCCATACAAACTTTGAGGGCTAAACAGCCGAAATGTATGGAACAGCTGTTTTTTTTCGCGATTTGGATGTTGGTCCCATAATAAAAGTTGATGAGTATGACCTACAGAGTTAATCCCTGAACTTTGTCCAAGCTTCTGCATAGATAACACCCTGTATATAATTTGATATTGATATAATAGTTTGATAAGTTACCTAAAATATCAGAGGGACTGAAATTATTATTTTATTATTATTTGTGTAGTAGCCCACTGCTGGGCAAAGGTCTACCTCTCGTCCTTCCAGTTGCTAAACATTTTAATTTTTCATTTAATGTTGACCTTATTTATTTTTCCCGCGAAAACATGAACTTACCTATATGGAAGTATCGGTTTCGGTTGCAGCCGCAAAAACTAGTTTCGGTCGAAATCTAATCAAATTTTTACATACCATCTTGTTTGCTGTGCAGGTTCCGGAAATCCATTATTAAAATCCTCATTTATCAACGGAAACGACACTATAATTATAACAGAACGTTTATTACCGAAATATAATGAGGCTGTGGTGAGAATCGATTTAGGATCGACGAATGGTAAAGGAAATTTGACTCGTGATTTCGCCAGGTTAATATATTCTCCAAATAGAAATATGAGCAGTGGTAAGTGCATTCAATATTAATAACTATTTTTAACCGACTTCAAAAAAAGGAGGAGGTTCTCAATTCGTCGGGATATATATATATATATATATATTTTTTATATAGATACGAGACACTAAACACCCCGATATAATGACGACTTCTTTCTGAGCCGATATCTGCCTAACAGGGTTCTCTATAGTTTGACCGAATTTCATATGCAATAATTTCATTTGCCCATAATTGTATGGCAAATGAAGTTTTATGGCATATAATATTAGGGATTATGAACATTATGGACGGTAAATATTATGGAAAGTGTTATTACACTAGAGTATTATGGCATTCAAAAATTATGGTATGTGATATTAGGGAAAATGAAGGTTATAGCCAGTGACCATTATGGCAAATTAAATTAGTGCAAATTAAATTATAAAAAAAGAAGGGATACCGCCTAACAGCCCAAATTTTTCAAATCTTGTTCCATTTTCCCAACCGATAAGTCAGGAAGCGGGCTAAGGCTAAAGCTTAGAGTAGCCTAGATATCTAAAAACTTAATGCCCTTTTACAGATAAAAAGATAAATTTAATAACATACGATAGATGGCTATCTCTCTCGTAAGATTCTTGGCATGTTTTCCTGCTAAACTACGCATGTTATTTGATATTTTATTTAATTTATTATTTATAGCTTTATGTAATGCTAGACTAAGTAGTAGTCTCATTGTAATATGAAATATGTTTAAAAAATTACTGACTTGAATAAATGTCTTTTATCTTACCAGCTACACATTTTTAGGACCACAAAAGAATAAGGTTAAATAAGTTTAGAAATTTTGAATATTCAATATTTTAATCGTTTGGAATTTATTCGAACTGTTAATGTTTTATCATTGTCCGTTTCACTTTCTAGAACTTGACAACTTAACAATATACACGGGTAGGGGAACGTCTTTTCATACTAATTTTATGCCGATTTTCTATTTTCGTAGCGGCACATAAACATATGTATATATGTGTGTCGCAGATATCTTTATTTTTGGTTAAATAAATGCGTCAACCTAATTTTATGGTTTTGTTTTTGAAATAAAATAGGATAAAAATTGTTTTTTTTTTAATAAAACATATAATCAGGTATACTCACTAATAAAACAGGTAATAAAATAGGTCCGTCAAGGTACGTAATGTTGTTTTTTTTTTTTTACGCCACTTCTCGGAAATGTGGCGAAAGATGGTCTGTTCTTGGTCCCCAAAACAATCCCCAAGTCTTTGCAATCAATAGTTGTACATTGAATGAGCAGGGCCTTCTATGAATTTAGACAACAATCTTAACATTGTTGATCTTTTCCATTGAGCAAGTCGACCAATCACATCGGTCCGCTGATCACTGATTCGACCAATCAGAACACGACTTGTGCTGCATATGAAATTAAATTGGCCAATGAGAAGTCGTTTTATTTTTTAATAATATTCATCCCTTCACGGATAGGCAAAGGAATCAGATTCGATACAGACATATATGTCTGTTTTTAATTATCTGTTCTGGCACGGTCAGTCGTCAGTTTAAAAAACGCCTTTGATTGACTGGCCATTAAGAACGGAATCGTTAAAAAAAAGTAAAACATGGCGGGAGAGCGTAAAATTTTTTGTGTGTTGAAAAGTTATTATAAGAATGATTTCTATTTCCTCGCAGTAGTCGTGAAAAGCACTGTGTTAAGCCTCGGCCGAGAGTGCAATAGATGGACTCGAACTAACTCGCCCATCTATTGCTTAGTTTTTAACCTCTGCAACAATGTACTATTGTACCAATACAAAAAAGAAACCTTGCACAAAGATAATATGGAAAGACGATTAAGATAAATCCTTATCATAATTCCATTTTGCAGCTTGTACGAAGAGACGATGTGCAATCGACTTGGCATGGTTGAAGTCTTACCCACCTCCTGGCGATGGTAAGGAAAATAAATCATACTAATAAACCCGAATGTTTTACGATGTTGTGTATGTCTTTTTATGTCACTTTATCCTTTATCCGCCATTTTGGCAATTTTCTTCGCGACGCTGTATCAAATCTAAATTCTAACTTCACCTAGCCTTCAACTAGCTAGCTTTTGGTTCCATTCCACAAAGGAAGAACCATCCATACATACCTACATAGACACCGACATATAGGTCTAAAATATAATAATACACACATACATTTAACTCACGCCTTCGTTCCCAGAGCGGGGTAGGCAGAGCTACAGAAATACCAACAACTCTAAAAACTTGCTTCTGTAACCACATTCTGTAAAAAATAACTATCTCAGTTGACCCCCTAGTTACTCAAAATCTATTAAAAATAAAGATATTTACCGTTTTATTAAGATTCCATAGATTAACTAGAACTCCTTATTTCATAAATACAACTCAAACGGTTATTGAGCTATTAAAGTTTAAAAATGCATTTTATCAGTGACTTACTCACTCGCTCTTAAAAGACCTAACCTAACCAAACCTTTTTTTTTGTAACGCTGGGGAAATGTATTTATGCATACCATCCAGGGGGGACCCGGGATGGTTATATGGAACTCACTAACCAGAGTGGCCGGAATACCCACTAATACCCCAGCGGCCTTAGCACTTCCTAGGCTGTTGATGATTAGGGAGCCATGGGCTGCTAATGATTCTATCATTTGGTGCCCCCCATCCACCCCAGTATTACCTGGGACACGTCGTAGCAGGACTATACACGGTGGGCCCCTAACCCACAAGTCCTACTGAGGGACAAAATTTGCGGCAAACTGCCGTCGCCTTTCCCCCTTCCCCTACAGAAGGAGGATACCGACCTCCAAACCTAACCTAACCTAACCTAACCTAACCTCATGGTAAAGTTGCAGGGTAAAAACTTGCCAATTCGCGCTATTAAGCAGCAAATAACATTAACGAATCAATTCAACATTTGAGCGAAGCAAAGACAGTAACTTTGAAAATTTGATTTCCAGTACCTGTAATTTAGTGTACTAATTTAGTGTGTATCTCTAATTTAGTGTAGTATTTAGTGTACTAAGATTTGATGTCGGTACCTTTCTCAAAATGTACACATTCAAATAAATGATTTTTATTTATTATTTATTTTTTTAGTTACATCTCAGTTCTTTTATTAGCGAAACCGTTTACGAACTTGGCAATTTATATCACATTTGTTTTTGATGGGATTTGTTTTTACAGTTAGCACGTACCGCTATACAGCCGCAAGTATCAAGAAGCAGCCCCATGTGGTGTCCTTCAAGGACAAAGACAGCTTCACCGTGGCTTTGGGCTTCAAAAACACTCCGACCATAATCGATCATGTTAGTTTGATTTTTGCTTATGGTAAGTATAAGTGCGCAGTGACATGTAATTGTTATCCACGAGTCAATTTTTCTTACAAAGCATTTACGATGGCAATTACATTTACATGAAATGAATAACTAATGGAACGCCAGCTTTAAAAACCCCCGACTGCATTTTTTTATATTGTCGTCAACATGATTTTATTTTTTTAATGTCATCATTCTTTTTATCCTCATTACTTGGATTACAATACACTTTGTCACTCCAAGAACCAACCGATCTAATGACACCTCACTCTTCTGCAACTCTAAGGCTAATTTTCCGCAACTTGATGACTTAATTTATGCGCCTTTTTTGCGAACTGGATTGCTGGTACTCTTGCCAGGAAGTCTAGCAGATGCTTGATGTTGCCGACGGCTTCTAGCAGTGACCTCGGCGTTCCGAGTTGACATGCCCGGTATGTTACTACCTCGGGGCACTCATTATGACGGTTCTGCGGTTTCCTCCGCCGTCATACCGGCTCTGCACAGGGGGCTAACACCTAAAGTGAACAAGTGTTTCTTAAACAAGGCACGACCCTTATGGCTCCAGTCAATAGTCGGAGTTGGGCGCTTTTACCCGACTGCGGCGAAGCCCAAAAACAGGGTTATTTGTTTGCCCTGTATGTATGTACGTATGTATGTCCATTTTTACGTCCACTCGTAACTAGTCGACAGGTCAACCGATTTTAGGAACGTCATTAGATTCGTCTTGATGGCGCGAGTGGAGTACTGCCTTTTTGCCGAATTATGTTTCGTCAAATTTCATTTGGCAACCAACTTTTCTCCGATGTTTTATTTGCCAAACCAATCCTCGGCATAATTTTACTTCGTAATTTTTTTATTTTGCTACATTTTTACATTGCAATATTTTATTACGTCAAATTTTATGTGGTAAATAATAGTGTAGCAAATGATTTGCTAAGGCAAATAACATATTTTTTTTATGACCCTTAAAACCTCCCATATATAAGTAGGTTAGGGTTAATTTTTTTTATGACCCTAAAAACGAAACTGCTCCGCGAGATAGGTATGTAGGTTAGGGTTATTTTTAAATTAGGGTATGCCAATCAATAGGTACATTTGACGAAAACATAATTGACATCTTAAAAGAATCCCAGGTAATAATTTGTCTAACAATAATTTATCAAATCATTAGTTGGGAAATGATATCAGTGCGAAACGTTGAGTTGGGAAATAAAAATTTGCCCAAATAAAAATATGGGATACGTAGTTTGGGGAGTTAAGAATTTGCTTAATAATTTTTGTCGAAACATTTGTAAACCGGCGCGAGTGTTTTAACATATATCGACGACAATATGAAAAAATACAGTCGGGTTTTTTTAAGTTATTAGTTACGAGCAAAAGGGTTGTCACATTCAAAGTTTCGAATATAGCTCTTCAGTAACCATCGTTACTTTACAGGTAGAGAAGATAATTCGCAAATATTTATAACTGGATTTAACTCCCTTCAGCACCTGGTACTGAACGAAACGTTTCACCAAGCGTACCTGAAGATACAGCTGTGTATGGACAAGCTGTGCGACGTATCGGATATGTTTCCTGTTATTTATTTACAATATGATGACGGAAGAACTGGTAAGACTTATTTTTGAAGATTACCATTTTAGAGGATATTTTACAGATTGACCTAGATGACCTACTAAGCTCTGGGCTTGTGGTATGGGTGCAAGACAACGATGAACATACTTCTGGCATAATTAGAAATAAATTATCTAAGACTCAGAAACAAATATTTGCGCTCATACAGGGTGAAATCTAAGTCGTGAATCAAATGATCACCTCTGTGTTCTACCCACGAATATGAACAACTTTCACTATGGGACCAACTCTGAAATCACGAAAAAAACAGCTGTTTTCATAGAAAAGTTGAATACGTACTCGACCAAAATGTATGAAGCAGCTGATTTTTTTTTCGTGATTTCAGTGTTGGTCCGATAGTGACAGTTATTCATATTCGTGGGTAGAACATAGAGGTGATCATTTGATTCACGACTTAGATTTCACCCGATATAATGGTCTTAGCGATCACAACAATGATGATGATGATGGTGGCGGCGAGGGATCACAAGCATCGTAGACGACACTAGCCACTAGAAACCACGTCGCCAGTATATCTGTTTAAGCTAGTCCGAGTTCTATTTTACATTGCATGGTGTTAAAACTAATCCCTTTCATCTTTTGCAGATCAAAAATGTCTGGCGACTCGATGCAATATAATCCTGGATTTTGGAGATGAAGAATACTCTAATGATGAATCAGTTGCAGGTTCTATTGTAAACAATGAAGGTTAGATATAAATCTAAATATATAAAGCAGTACCGTGACCGACTGACAGACAACTTATGCATACTACAAAGGCTTCGTAAGCGTAGAAGTTTCCCACTACACCCCCTATTTTAATGCCTTAGGGGATGAATTCTAAAAATCCCTCAGTTCATCCTTAGAATATACAAGGAACATTTCCTCCAAATTTCAAGACCCTAAGTCCACCGTATTCGGTTGTGCGTTGATCGATCAGTCAGTCAGTTTCTTCTTTTATATAATTGGCATTTAGGTTGTTTGGGAGATATTTCAATTTAGGCGTAATACCGCATTTTGTATATCTATAATTACATTATACTATTAGGTGTTTTGTTATTATGCTAATATCAGCAGCAATATGATATCTTTCGTGATTTGTAGCAGCTGTTTGATCTCGTGCAATTTCTCATTGTGACTTCACCTTTACGTTCGCCATGGACGAACTCTCGCATTACGTTTCGTTAAACATTGTGCTACCTTATGACGGAAAAATATGTACGTAATTGAAATTTTACCTGTTGTGGGAGCTCGTCCACGGCCGTTACGTCCACAGTTGTGATGTGTTAACACGCATCGTTCCCCTTTTATGGGTATTGCACGAGTTTGAGGTTACCCTAAAGCTATTTCTGTAACAATAGTTAGTTTTGTGGTGTGCATGACAAGGCACAAGATGTACCCTCACCATAATTCTATGTAAATGTTTCTGTAGTAGTAGTTATGTCACGGTAAACATCATCGGCTACAGCCTTGTCATTTCACGAGAGCTTTCATTTGCCAGTGGACGAAGTGTCTGGGAATGTGTTAATGTGCAACAGTGAATGAATTTGTCTGACATAATGATGATGATGATGATGATGATGATGATGATGATGATGATGAAAAAAATCTTTATTTCAAGCAACGCAACCAATACATTTACAAATGCGGCGCGTCGGTTTTGGGTGCTTTTAATTTGGCCCTTAACCAATACAACACGTTACTATCACTGTAAGTACGAGTATGTGCGGCTAGGGCGTCCCCTACCGACATCTCCACTCACTCTCGCTCGCCTATAGGTATTATGTATGTACTCTATTAAAACAAACGTGTGCGAATTTGACCGTTAATTATTCTAATGCTAAACGAAGTATAGCTGGCGATCACGGAATCGCAGAAATATTTCCAGGAAATAAACTATTTTCCTTATTTATTCAAGTGATCTTAAATATAGTAATCGTCATAATGTGTTTCGGATGGATGGGAATTATTATTTTTCATCTGTCCTGTTCCGAAAGTTTAATTTGAATGGGTAGATAGCCGGGTGGAAAATTGCGTTTTCACCTCTAGGGTGGAAAGTTTTTTTTTTAAATATTTCCTATTGGCCACGGAGTCTAAGATAATTGAGCTACGTCATATTATTGAAATAAAAGCTTTTCATATATCTAAACTCGGCTATACGTTAAACGACGTAATTATTACGATCTAGGTTCATATTAAAATCATTTTACGACTGGTCTTTTTTTCGCAATTACAGAAAATCAACATTTAAAATTATTCCTCTATTCTGCTGCCCGCCATAATGCCATGATAGCATAGCATGACACTTTTCTTTCACGTTTCGCCATGGCCATCTAGAAAATACACATACTGCCAACATTAGAAAAGTTTAATCGAGTTGGTCACGATCAAGGAGCTTATATACAACACTGGAGGTTGAACGCCGAACATCCGTTCGAAACAAGAAATTTGACCTTTATTACGTCACGAATATATTCCATCTCTTTTATAAAATGTGCGTGTAATATTTTACTTTCCTCACAGTCGAAATGAAAAGTAGAGTGTCTAACTCGGGTGAAATTACCCATTTCCCCTCGAACTATTGGCGCTCTCACTTCGTTCGAGCGCTAGAAATATCTCGGGTGAAATGGGTCACTTTCAACCCTTGGTTATCAATCTACTATTTCCTAATATTATGCATTGTATCCCATTAAGTCGCTTATGTATCTTTATGTAGGTACTTATTTTTTGCTTATTATTATACATTTCGATTTAGCAATAATGCGTACAGTCAAAGTCATAAATTATATACGTTCCAAAGGCGTCAGAAATATCTACAAGCCCCCATGCTACTGATAATAAGGTTTATGTTTAGATATTTACCCTCTTAGGGTGACAGCTCCAATGTTGGACACTTTTAGCAGAATGCACCAATAATGGACACTTAACTCTTAATTCAAAAATCATAAGGCTATAAATTGATTGTCTCGAAAAAACCCTTATCTTGTGTACCATAGAAATCAAGTGTCCATTATTGGTCCTTATTGTTCATTACTGGTTCCATCACCCTATACTTACTTATAGTGATGGTCAGATAATTACAAACGCTTGCGATTTACCCAAACAATTGCCTGCAAATATAACTTTTCAATTTCCATTTTATTGTTAGCTCTACTCGTTGATTGATACTTAAATACCTATAAACATTTGAATCTTTTTGAAAATGTAGCTTTCACTTTATATCGATTTGGCAACCGGAACTATTTAAAAAAAAAAATATACAGGTTTGTCACAAAAACATATGTACAGGTAAGGTGGGGTAAGTGCGTCTACGGGGCAAGTGCGTTAAACCAACAATATCTCCTAAAAAATTTATGGTTTGTCGCACTTACCCCATGGTGGGGCAAGAGCGTCATCGGGTAAGTGTGAGAAACTATACATTTTTAGGAGATATTGTTGTTTGATGCAATTGCCCCGTAGACGCACTTACCTCACCTTACCTTATTTTTTTGTTCATTGTGTTATGTTTTTCTCAGAGGAACAAAAAAAATGGTCATTACTTTTTGATTAGTGTTCGAGTCGATCGAAGGTCATTTGTAAGCAATAGTATGGGAATAACGTAAGCGTTTCTAAATATCTGGCCACTATTGTATTTTTTCTAATGGTGAACAGTCGCAGACACCTTCCGTAAGTGGGCCTGGCTCATCGTGGTTGCTATCGGAGCAGTAGCACTTGTCTTGGCCGTCGGGGTGGTGATGATGCTGCGGGGACGCAGCAAACGTGACCAGAACGACGAAGGCGAGGGCATTTATGTACGTAAATAAAAGATAAAAGATAAAAAAGACATACATTAAATCACGCCTGTTTCCCAGAGGGGTAGGCACAGACCACTTCTTTCCACCTGCCACGATCCTGACAAATCTCTTTCGCTTCTTCCACATTCATACATCCACTCATGCATGCACGTCGGTTTCGGGTACTAAGGATTCGGCCCTTTTCCAGTATTTTTCCGATTTGATTCCAAAAAGTACGCCTAGGGCGGCCTCTTCCGACCCTCCCACTCACTTTCGCTCTGTATATCTCTTTCGTCAATCTTATTTGATCCATCCTTTCTAAATACTAACTCGTATTTACCTCGTGTGTTCATAAGTTTTGAGACGAAATAAAATGTATTTTTTTTTTGTTGGGTTAATCATCATTTTAAAATTTTCAGATAATAATAAGTATACATTAACCAATAACTACAAACAACTATTACTCAAAATGACAGCCCGTATTCTTTATACGAGCTCTTTGACGCCTTGTTGGCAAAAATGGAGCAGAATGACACCTTCAAACGAAACACCCCACCATACCATCACACTCGCTGGAAAATGGGAACGCGATACATTTCGTGCTGGAGTTGGAACATCTTTGCTGCTTTTGGCATAAACTTTATTGTTTTGGCGGTTGAACTTTTCTTCGAATGTGAAGATGTTCTCATCGGTGAAGAGTATATTTTTCGTAGCGCGTACGCGTGTCTCTGAAGTAGCATCGGACAACGTTCGCGTCGTAATTTACGAAGGCAATCATTAAGGAAGTGAACTTTCCTAGGATTGTCTTTACCTTGAGATTGTATTTTAGTATTTCGTTTACCGCAACACGTGAAATGTTAGTCTGCAGAGTACTTTTTTCTGTATGCGACATGAATTTCGGCGAAGTCGCTCTCTGATAATTTTGATGTTCGCAATCGTCTTTACAGACCGCTGGCGACCACTCCTTTGGCGATCTTTTAGAGAATCATTCTCCTTGTAACGTTTTATGGTGTAAAATATAAAGTTGCGGCTAATCCCAAAATATTTTAGGACACGGAAAATATCCATTGGTTTTTTTCCCGTCGTATGTAGCGATATGACAGTCGCACGTAATTCTTTTGCTCCCGCTATCACAAGAAAATTAATTTGAATAAATAATACAAACATACAAATAGAACACAAACATTCCAAATTCAAAATTGAACAAAGAATTAGACAGCTGCTAGTATTATTGTTTTTTTTTTTTAAATAAAAGTTCATCTCAAAACTTATGTACACGAGTTATTTATTTAATCTTTATTGCACAAAAGAATACACTTAATATACAAAAGGCGAACTTAATGCCGTAAGGAATTCTCTACCAGTCAACCTTAGGGCAAAGCAGAGATTGTGGTGGTGGAATGGTGGACTTCAGAGACCGATGCTAGGACAATCTTTTTAGGGTTCCGTAGTCAACAAGTAACCCTTATAGTTTTTCTGAGAACCTGTTGGTTCTCGTTCCCGTTCTTTTTTTCCAAATATTCATTTGTCCGAATTTTCATTTTTCCGAAATAGTCAATCGAAATCGAATCGAAGTTTTTTTTTATTAAATGTGTTATTAACGAATTCATTAAGTCAAAGTTAATAAAAACATACCCTTTCCTTTCATTTTTTACTGTAATGAAAGAAAAACTGTTGAATAGCTTAATTTTTTTAAAAAAAAGCTTATTCTTCGGTATCACTAATTATCTATTTTATTTGAATGTTTTTTTTTAATAATAGGTACATTTCTTAATTTTCTTTCGATTAACACATCGCTTAAAATCGGTGCAGCCGTTTAGCACGTAGAATTTTTTGAAAAATGATATATTGAAGTGGCGCCATCTCTGTTCGGAAGGGGTGAAGTTTTGTTCTAACATTGCAAAGCGGCTTGCTTCCATATCATAAAATGCAGCTTTTTCCCGAAAATTCGCCATATACCCACTATGACTTTTTTTTCAGGCCACAGCGCAAGTGACGTATGCAGTACTAGACTTGCCTCCGGATTCGGATAGGGGTTTTTTGATAAAGGAAGAGTCTACGCCCTACGCCGTGATCGCCGGCGCTTTGAAACCAGTCATGGCTAACAATAAATGAATTTTAAAGATGTTTTTTTTATGTTGCGAACTAGGTATCGAGTATGTACCTATCCTCTTCAATTTACTTTACTTTGATACGTTTGACGTTTCGAGAGGCATGCGTTGGCGTTGCGACATACCATCCCATCGCCAACGCTTAGGACTTGGGGCTTGTTTTATAAAGCTACAAATTACAATTTAGTATATTTCTATATCTATTTATGTAGATATTTGAATGTATTTATTTTTTATAGTTAGGTTTTATTGGTCAGTTTAATTTTTATGCTCTTTTCCTAAATTAAGTTGTACACTTGCCTACTTGATGCACAACCTTCACTTCTCTCAATCTCTCAAGGGTTAGCTGGAAGAGATCCCTTAAAGGGATAAGTTCGCCTTTTGTACACTTTTATTTTTTTAATTTATCTTCATTGTATTGTTTTTGTTTTGTACAATAAAGAGTTTACATACATACATACATACAATTTACAGGTTACAAGTTGCCATTTGACACAACCTCGACCAATGACGACCAGAGGCCCGTTTCACGAAGCTAAAACTTACAAATTACAAGCGGAAGTCTCTTTCTAACTCCTTTTGCTAGAAAAGGAGTTCCGCTTGTAATTTGACACACCTTCGTGAAACAGGCCACAGCCATTTGAGCAGTGTTGCCAGTTTAGACCTGTAAAATTGTAACTTTTAGCTTTATAAAACGTGCCCCTTGTTTGCACGGGTGTTTTTTTTTAAATATTGTTAGCCAATCCCGTTATGTACTATACTTACTACAAAACGAAACAAAGATAAAAGAGAATAGGGTTCCTCCTCTTTTATCTTAGGGCCTAGGTACGGTGTAGGTAAGCGCATCGGGTTACTAATGTCTTGCACAAAATTTATTCGCACATTTTCGTTTCGCATAGCAACCATTGGCACAATCATCATTTCGCACAATTGCTTTTTGCCTAAATTTCTTGGCACACTATCATTTCGCACAATTTTCTTTGGCAGAATAATACATTGGCATAATGATGATTAGAACAATACTCCTATGGCCGAATAATCGTATCGCCGAAATTGTTATGGCATAATAATCATTTCCCACAATTTCAAACGAAAATGTGCGAATAAATTTTGTGCAAGACATTAGTAATCCAAAACAAAAATTACAAGCTCTGTTTTTCTTTAACTGTCGTAACCCATCATTTTTCTGACGCAGACGCAGTTTCAACCTAACCTAACCTAATTTTCTGGCAGCGATTCGGTTATGTGCGGGACGCAGTTTCAACCTAACCTAACCTAGTTTTCTGGCTGCGATTCGGTTCTGTGGGGATGTAGTTTTAACCTAACACCATCAACTTTGCAACTCGTTATACATTGGGATATTGTGCTATCGTACAATTATGCCGCAATAAGCTCAGCGGAATGTCTATTGTCCTACAGAAAATTCTGCGATATTCAATTCGGCAGAATGTATATTGTGCTACAGAAAATTCTGCGATATAAAATTTGGCGGAATACTTATTGTGCTACAGAAAATTCAGCGGTATAAAAGTCGACGATAGTAGTAGTATGCTATTCAAATTTGTGCCAAATGAATATTATGCGACATAATAATTGTGGTAAATATATAATTATGCGATAGTATCATTCGGCTGAAAGTAATTGTGCGAAAACGGTTATGCGAAGTGTATTTCGGACAACAGAGATTGTGCAAGATAAGGGGTACCCAAGCGTATCATGTGCCGGCTACATTTCAAAGTTATTGATGATGGTACGTATGCCTTACTGCCAGTGATCGGAAATAGGTGAGCTAATTTGCCTAAACTTGATGCATGTTCATTCAATAATGTATTCCCATCTCTCTCACGCATGAATGAATATGCGTCAAGTTTAGGCAAATTAGCTCTACCTATTCCGATCACTGCTTATTGCCCTTATCTCTCAATATTTACCTTCATGAACCATCGCCCGATATATCGCCAGTTAAAACCATCGCCCTTTAATGTGGCCATGCCATAAGGCCATAGGGTTGTGTAGTACATGTACTAAGAGCCAAAAAGAATTAATTCCCGTCACTGTACTAGAACGAACTATTCTGTGAAGTTTCTGCTCTTAGTTCATTTAGTACACGCGGAGCAAGAACCGAACAGAGCAGGCAGAGCAGTGAGTAGTACTGACAGCTAAGCCGGCCATTCATCCGGTCAAAGGAGCATGAACAGACCAGTTTCTTTCAGTGTACTAGTGTAGGTACTAAAAGAACTAAAAGACCGAATTGGTACATTAGAGCGATTTTACTAGTTTGGAGCGATCCGCTCAGTGAACAACCCTATAAGGCCTTGCCATGAGCCTTTTACAAACATTTTGCAAAAAAAAAGCAACAATCAATGATCATAGTAATCATACAGCCAGAATCAGATCACTATGTTCATTACCTACTTTACTTAATTAGGTATTGCTATGGTAGTGCATAAATTAGGCCGGCCCCATACATACGTATGCGGATACATACGTTTTCCTTATACGGCTTCCGCATTCGGAAAACGTATGTATGCGGCCGACCTATTCAAAATTCCGCATTGGGGAACCGTATATGGAAAACGTATGTATGCGGCCGGCCTAATTGTTTGACGAATGTAAAAATAGCGTTTTGTTATCTACGAATGGTGGATTTCACCATAACATTCATGAATAAATACTTTATTTTGGTAAAATTGAAGTATATTGCGTAAATAACATCTCATCTTAATTACATTATTGTGTTCATCAATGTTCAGGAAGAATGAAAAAACTATTTTAATGAGATTATTAAAATAACAGATTAAATTTTTAGTAGCAAAAGAATAATTTGGAACGATGCACTAACTAAGAAATCGTCATCCAACAATAGAAAAACACACCTCATGTCGTGTTGTCAGTTCAGCTGTCACAAACATGTCAAATATGTGTCAAATGGTGTGTCAAATCAAAAATTGGCCAATCTACGTGATGTGTTCACACGAACTATAACGAAATTTACAGTTAATACTGTATAACTAGTCGGTTCAACCATGGAATATGAACACTAGATAAAAACCAGAACTCATTTCCTTTCAGAACAAAAACGTTGTCTGTTTTAATTCGTGTTTAAAATTAGTTTTAAAACTCTCCGAAATGGACGGGACTTGGGTGCTTATTTTGTTGGCGCTGGTGATGCTGGTGGGGTCCTATGTGGCTGGAAGCATACCCTTGAATGTGTCGATGTCTGAGGTACGTACTGAAAGCCTAAAGATATCATATTGGGTCGAAAATCCGAACAATTACAGTGCTTTGAATGTACTTGAAACATCTGTTACCTTACAATGTTTTTAGCTGTCACAGTCTATTTACTTGCTATGTTTGCAATTATTGCAATGATTGCCCAACAAAATAGTTGATTGACGTTGAAATATAACATGTATCTACAGTTATTACAATAATTTTTCATGTGATATTGGATATTGGCCTAGATTATTGTTGTTTACAATTAGGTCAATATTTTTGCTATATTTGCACATAAATAAGAAGTCATACCTATTTTATAAATTGTATTTTTATAAGTTACTGTTAAATCAAGTTTGATTTCAAGTCATATTTCCTCTTTAACAAGTTTTTAAAGTCTTTTTTTGACTCAGTGGCAAAGAACGGAGTTTAAAATTTAAAAAAAAGGATATTCTCAAATTGTCTGTCTATTGAGGAATAAAAGCATGTAGTGGGTATTGATGTTATGGCGTTTAAAATGATTTTTTATCAAATTTTACTTGTTAAAGGCCAAGTTTGTATTATATTATGTTTAAAAAAATTAAGGATTCTTTTATCTTGCCGTCTTTGTCAGTTTTAGTACCCATCTTAAAGCTACGGTGCGAATATAGCTCTTAGATGGTGCTTCAGGTTTGTACTTCTCTCTCACTTGATCTAAATAAGAGCGTATGAGAGCAAGTGAGAGAGAAGTACATACCCAAGCACCTTCTAAGTGCTCATAGACTAATTGAGAAAGCAAGATTCGATAAAATACGTTGTAGGATTGTGCAAGCGATGGAGCTCTATCCTACTTGATAAACCAATATTGTTTGTGACGTGTTGTATTGTCAACGTTATGGTGGAGTTAAAAGCAATATAACAAGTCAAAGGCAATATTACTTTACCAATTAGAATATAGTTCTTCACTACCTTATGACACAATGTACTAAGCCTTTAGGAGTTTTGGTGGCATACCATATGAAGTCGCTATTTCCTAATTATTATTTACAGTCAGGGTCAATAGAAATGGCAAACAGACCAATTTAACATTATTACTCCATAATCACATACTTTTGGACATCGCGAGAGGTATTTTTAATTATTTACACGCTTGATCGTTACTTTCACATTCTGTTTAAAATAAAATAACCATTAACTATAAGCTTTTTTAAATAAAAACTTGTTTGCAGAAATATTGAGGTTATGTGACAAACAGTACTATTGACCCTGTTTCAAAATAAACTTTTTTTAATAATACCTACTAATATTTTTTTGTGTTTCACAGCGAAAATATCCTCCGTGCGAAAATTTATTTAAATTGATTAATGAGTTAATTAATTTTGAGATATGGCAATACTGAGATCAAATCAAAGTGATATGTATATAATTACGAAATAGCGACTCCATGGATTCTAGAACCACAGTATGCCACCAAAACTCCTAACCCTATTTATAACCAAACCCTGTAATTCCAGGACAAGCTAAAAAAAGTGACAGTGTTTGGAGCTGGTCTGCTCGTGGGCACAGCGCTGGCAGTGATCATTCCAGAAGGAGTCCGGTCGTTGTTCAGCGAGCGGTCTGCGCCGACGGTCGTCACCAAGGACTTCACCGCGCAGCCGCCCGCGCATCACAGCGACCTGCACTCCGTCATCGGGATCTCTTTGGTCTTAGGTAAGCTCTTTATTTAGTTCTTTTTTAATATACGAAATGACGCCAAAAACCACCAAAGAATATAGATAACAGGAGCTGTAAATTGTTGGGACATTTTATACAACATGATGAATTAAATGGCATATTGGAAACAAAGATAGGAGGAAAGCGAGGAAGGGGTAAACCAAGAGTAAGTATCATTCATTATTCAAACAGAACAAGGTAGTAAAGGACATGGTAATTAAGTAAGTTTACGTTTCTCATGCTCTATCTTATCTGATTGTGAGTACCGAAGTTAATAAAGAAATAGCAGCTATTTGAGTTTCGCGAGACTAATCCGCCTAATGTGAAAGCGCTCTAAAGATCTCATTACGCAGCCGACCGCAGACGGCAACAGCAAGCGCCCGATGCCTGTGACTGCCGTCTGCGGTCGTGATTCCGCACCCGACCGCACGCGACAGACGGTAGCACCATGCGTTGGACGTTGGCGTCATTACTGGGTCAACGGTCGGGCGAAAGCGAGGCCTGCCGTTGCCGTCCGCGGTCGGCTTCGGAAAATATTTCAAAGAAATACAAAGAAACCAGAAGTGACGCCTGCCGTTGCCGTCTGCTGCTGTCGTCTGCGGTCCGCGTCACTACTGGGTCTGCGGTCGGGTGTCAGCGACGCGTGCGGTTGCGGTCGAGCGGCAGGCGTCGTGATGCTCACTACGGAAGGTGCTTCATAGAAATACTTACAAACCAGTAGTGACGCCTGCCAATGCCGTCTGTGGTCGGCTGTTGAATGACATCTTATGGCTAAAGCTCTCTGAGATCTAGTTAAGGGATAAATAATCGAGTGTTATGGTTCCCTATTCCGCCCTGCTAATCCAAATAGCAGCATCTCAAATAGAACTCCTACAGCAATCACAACCTCATTACTAATAGAAAAGGGTTGAATTTACATTGGCAATTCAGTCTGAGATATTGGTTATTGACTATGGAGTCATACTGTAGCGCTTTTTTCGCAGGGTTCGTGTTCATGTTGCTGGTGGATCAGATGTCGGCGAGGTTCAACGACGCCAGCAACCCCCAGGAGCGGAACATGACGGCTACCGTCGGGCTAGTGGTGCACGCAGCAGGTATATTCTTCATTTTCTTCTTAATTTTAAGGGTTCCGTACCCAAAGGGTAAAAACGGGACCGTATTACTAAGACTCCACCGTCTGTCTGTCACCAGGCTGTATCTCATGAACCGTGATAGCTAGACAGTTGGAATTTTCTATTATTTCTGTTGCCGCTATAACAAAAAATACTAAAAACAGAATATAATAAATATTTAAGTTGGGCTCCCATACAACAAACGTGATTTTTTTGCCGTTTTTGGCTCGATATTAATAACGGCAACTGGTAATACCTGGGGCCTGTTTTATAAAACTACAAATTACAATTTACAGGTTACAAGTTTCCATTTGACACAACCTCGACCAGTGCCAGTTGCCAGTTTAGACCTTAAAATTGTTACTTGTAGTTTTATAAAACGTGCCCCTGGTATAGTGTCTAATGTTGTATAGATAATGGTATGGAACCCTTCGTGCGTCCGACTCGCACTTGGCCGGTTTTTTTATAAATGGCGGTCCACCGCGGTATTCTGCAGTGATTAATTTGGCAGTGTATGGTATACCATACATACCATAAGGTTCACATTTTTTGTTTGATTTGTGTTTTTATTTTTTTCTGATTCAAAATCAAAAAGGGTTTGAATTCCCGACTTTTTTTATTTTTGCCAAATTAAGGGTTAAGCCAATATTTTTTTTAGTTAATTTTGGACCTTGGATGGGAACTGCCTTAAATCCTTAAGTTAGATATATTGTACTTAAAGGAAACATTTTCTTTTTCTAAAAAGAAACAAACCTGCATTCAGAGTTTTTGTAGAATTCGCTTGTCTCACCCGGAATATAACCAGCTAAAAATTCGAAAAATAATCACTAATTATAATTAATGTTAGATTTCACGATCTTTTTTATTTCTAAGACCAAATGTTTATTAGAGAGTTTATCCTGAAAAATAATCCTATCGATTAGTAGAATAAAATAGCGATTGTTTTTTTTTTGCTGGTTCGATTCCCGGGTAAGACAAGCAAATTTTAGAAAATCTTTGAATGCAGTTTTGTTTCTTTTTTAAAATAAAATAATGTTTCCTTTTAGTTAAATTATGTAAGAATAATGGAGTGACGACCTTGTAAAGATCGCGGGAACGCGGTGGATGCGAAAAGCACTAGATCGGTCTGAGTGGAGAGCCTTGGGGGAGGCCTATGTCCAGCAGTGGTCGTCTTTCGTCTGACATGATGATGATGAAATGATGTAACTTAATGATTTAAGATAGTTCCCCTCCAGGGCCCTTTTTTTCCACCCAGTATATTCGATAGTTATTCTTGATGAAGTGCGTTACCACATCATCAGTAAAGAACGGCTTCAAGGTTCGACCACACCTGCCCCCTATTTCACTACTCTGACAATGACAGGTGACAAGTGACATTTCAGTGTACATGGCTTAGCTTATATGAATCCCAGTGATGTGAAAACTTGTTAACTTGGCAATGTATACCGAATGGTCGCCTGTCACATGTCATATGGTGGCTGGGGGCTGAGCTTAACCTTTTAAACGCCTGTCAGAAAGTCGTGACACTGACGCCACGACGGCTACAGACGTCAAAAGTTCAAGATTAAAAGAGACTTTGCTCCGTATCAATTAAGTTGTAGTTTGCATAGCATAGCAAACATGTTTGGTGTGATAGTGACACATTTTGTATTGGACTTGAGTAAATTACTGTGTATCAAAATGGAAGCCATGTAATTACTATGACCCATTCTTTTGTTTACGCAACGTCACCGTATTTTACGCGTCAGTGTGGCCGATCCTTAACTCAACATTACTGACCGAACTGAACTTTCCCTCCTGCGGGCCTAGTAGCTATGGCTGCGTCTATATCGCGTGTCAAATTTGGATAAAGCATCCGTCACTCTCGTACTTATTTACGTGTCAGAAAGTGACGGATGCCTTATCCAAACGTTGTCACGCGAGAAACGTAGCCATATTAGGCCCCCAGCGTATTTTTTATGACTGTTTATGGATGAAATTTAATTATTAGTGATTAGTTCGTTCGCGGTCGCTCTTATCGCTCGTAATTCACAATAGTTTACAATCGCAATGCACGCTTTGTCGTAATAGATTACGTTTAATTATTGTTATCTTAATCGATAATATCGATACATCGTATCGTTGCATTTCTAAATTTGCGATTTCTTCAATTATGATTTATTAATTTAAAAAAATTGTCATGTTATGTAAAAAGAACAAAGTCATAAATATACAGGGTGCCTTCGACCATGGGGCTTTAAAGGCAACGATCGATTCTACTCACTAAACTAAACTACTTTTGTTCTGCAACATTAAAAAATAACTTAAGTTTAGATAACTGATTGATGTTAAAGTCTAATTGTAAAATCAGTGTATTTAAATCATGGCCAATAATCACTATTTCATGGTACGGGGGCAACAGTCAAGTGGAGAACTGGATCACGTACATAGAAAATTACATTTAACAAGTATGAAAAAAAAAAATACAGAACAAAAGTAGTTCAGTTTAGCGAGTAGGATCGATGGTTGCATTTAAAGCCCCATGGTCGGAGGCACCCTGTATACAGTCCCAAGACGCGAAAAATATCAACACTCCTCCGCGCCACTAACAATGGTATAGATATTATTGCCTCCGACTGTCCAGTCGCCAGCAAAAATATTTAATCGAACATTAACTCAAAACAAATACGGTTGACAAGTCTTTATTACTTGAGGCGTTTTTTATTATTTTTGACTGTACACTTCTAAATAATACTCGTACAAAGTACCTTTAATGATTTCGAATCATTAGTTTTAAAATCTGAAGTTCTTTAGACTGTTCTCAAACTAAAATGGAAAATGGATAATAGATATCGATAAACATATAACTGGGCGTTTTCTATAAATAGTTAAGGACCAAAATTAACAACGGTAACTTTTTTCGTTACGTCACGATAATTAGTTAAATATTTATGTACTGCCCACATACGCCAGTAGGCCGTATCTCACATTCAATAACCGAAGCAGTTGCAACCCTCACTCATTAGTAATATGGTTGCATTTGCTACAGGAGTTTTGTCTGAGATGGCACTATTTTCTTTATGAGCAATATAGTTAATTATCGTGACGTAATGGAAAAAGTTACTGTCGTTAATTTAAGTCTTTAACTACGTGCGCTTTTTTTGGAAAATGCCCTACTACATACATGAACTCATGAGTTCATTCCCAGAGTGGGGTATAACTATGGAAAGACAAATAGAGTTAAAAACATCCAAGACTCAGGTATAGATACATAATTACTCGCTCGTTAAGTATTCATACGAATATGGGCCCTTACCGGGAATAGAACACGGGAAGGTTTGCTTTGTTGCCTAAGCCACTATCAATGCTGGGGTTCTAGTGAAAAAGGGTAAAAGTCGACTTAACTCGTAATAAAAAAGGGTATATACATGAACGGAGTATACTAGACTTAAACCCTTTTTCGGGTGCGCCAAAGTTCATATAAAATTGCAAATTAGATTATTGGAACTCCGAAAATGTATCTCATATAATTTTACAACCTAATGATCACTCTTCATAATCTTCATAATATTTTATATACTAATGATCGGAACTTATAATCATCTGAACTTATAACGCCAATATTCATGGAACCGTACACTTTTCAGAATTTCTTAAATATCTACGTGTAGATAAATTTAGGTTAGGTTAGGTTAGATTTATAAAAATCTAAAAAAAGTTACAGTTTTTGAAAAAAATGCATTATGAGTTGCGATGATTATGACTTAAACAAGTATGAACAAAAAAGTATAAGCAAAAATTTTCGATGAAATGATGAGTATAGACACAAATCGTTATTTGTATAAAAAATCTAAAGAACCAATTTTATATGAGCCAATATGGACCCCCCTTTTTCACTTGATCTTCAGAAGACTTATACCCTCAGATCTAAAGAAGGCTAGCCGCCTCGGAAAAAAGGACAGTTGCACTACGAATCACTATACCGAGAAGTCATAGTAATTTGTATTTTATGGCATACCTACTAGCTTCTGCCCGTGACTTGGTCCGCGTAGATTTCGATTATTGTTGTTCCCTCGGGAGCTTTTCAATTTTCTGGAATGAAAAGTAGCCTAATGTAAGCCAGGGTGTACTTGTAAGCTATCTCCATTCCAAATTTCATTCAAATCCGTCCAGCCTTTCCAGCGTAGAGGAGTAACAAACGAACGGACAAACTTTCGCATTTATAATATTAGAAGGATTATAAACATCTTTGTTTGGTATCGTATTTAAAATAACCATGCCAAACTAGAATTGGACATAGACATTTTTGGTAGTATAAAACATACTACCAAAAATGTCTATGTCCAACCGCGGACAGGCGTATAAAGAAAAAAAAAATGTTTAACTATTTACCAAACATTACTGTACTATCAACACAATGGAGCCCTGATCCACCATTTAACGGTGTCACGGTGACATTATAAAACAATTTGTTTGACAATTCTTACGACTTGAATCAAACGTCACTGTGACACAGTTCTATGGTGGGTCAGTGTTCCATTGGGCTTAGGGTCTCCCCAGATCTGTCGACGCGGAATCGGCTTGAGCCGAAAAGAAAAAGTTTTATGTCCATGCAATAAGAGCGAAAACGACGTCGCTCGGCTCGGCACGGCTCGATTCGGCGTTGCGAACGGAATGACGTCGTTTTCGCTCTTATTGCATGGACATAAAACTTTTTCTTACCGGCTCAAGCCGATTCCGCGTCGATAGGTCTGGGGAGACCCTTATAGTATATTTCGAAATTGCTTATGACCACCCACTACGCGACGCCTGTCTCGTGGGGCCAGAACCATGGTTACCATTGCAAATGTCCTGCCCGTTGTGCTGGTTAAGATAGCAAATATTTTTTAACTAATTTAAAACTATTATTGGCGAAACTATAAGGTTTCCTTGTGGACTACGGAACCCTAAAAGATCTCTCTCTCTTAATTTAAGAGCTTCGCTCTTGTCGGCGAACTAATTTCCAATCTTCTCTCCTCTCTGCCAGCTCCTTGACCTCTTTATACGACACGACATGCACGTTCTCCTTGATTTGGTCCATGTAGCTTCTTCTTGGTCTTCCTCTGTCTCTCCTGCCTTATTCAATCTTCCCTTCTATAATGTTTTTGATCAGCATGACGTGCCTCAATAAAGGGCCAATCATCCCTCCTCTTCTGTTCTCTAAAATGTCCAATGTCTTTCTTTTCTCCTTTACCCTCGCTAATACTTCTCCATTTCCGTCCAACTAATTCCTTCCATCCTTCTCCAGCACCATATCTTAAACGCTTCCAGCCTCTCTCTGTCCCTCTGTATTAGGGTCCATGCTTCGCTTCCTTAAAGATAGACCCAGATATACCTCCCGCATCAAAACGTGATATACCCTTAAAAATACCATTACTGTAAAGTTATTAGCGGAACACTAATACGTTGCTTATCTCTCTTCTCTTATCGCGTTATTTTTACTTCACTCTCAGCAAGCGTGCGCAATTGATTTCACGCAGGACATGGGTAGCTGATGAAACTGATTAAAAAAGAGGGCTCCGTACCTACCGCTCGCCTTTTAGGGTTCCGAAGTAAACAAGGAACCCTTATAGTTTCGCCATGTCGTCCGTCCGCAGTTTCTCTCAGAGACTCTTGGGACTACAAAGATGCTTTTGGCATAGTTGTACATTTAACTTATGGCGCCAAAGTTGTAAAAAAAAACTTTTGGAAATATTAATCTCGAAAAGTGAATTTTTTTGGTAGAATTACGTGCAACCCCGGGGATTTCTACGAATAAATTATTTTTTATCTTATTTAAACCTTGTACAGTACATAATAGTAGAAGAAGGAAGTTTACATGCGTAAAGTCACGAACTTTAATTTGGGACCCACCTAAGGTCCAAAGTCATTCTGACATTCTACAACAATAAGGTTGAGTCTCCTATAAGTAACAAATGATTTGGCATCTCTAATGACATTGACGACTTCAAGCCTATTTTTCTTGAAACAGCGTCGCTATTGCCTAACGCGCTCGCAATAGCAATCGGTTTCAAAGCGGAACAATTGTTTTCATTTTGTATGCAGACAAACCTTCGATTTTCAAAATAAAAACGATTGCGATTGCGAGTGCATTAGGCAATAGCCCCTCGGACCACAAATTAACGATCGCGATAGTACATACAGACGATTGGCATGATGAGTCATGTTTAACTTTACTACATATTCTTACTGTAGTAAGGATTGAAAAGAATTATCATAACATTCGTAACAAAGTAAAAACTACGAAAAAAATAACAAAATAACACTTGAGGCACCATCAGAACCCTTGCCTTTAAATAAAAAAATAATGTTTCGCAACTATTTACTTAAGCATAGTTTTTCACGGCCGTAATTACAAATTACCTACTTGTTTTTAAGATACAGTACCGTATTTAATTAATTATGACGTCATAGAGATGGTACTGGCTGAAACTACCGTACAACGTACTGTTCCTGTCACATTGATTGTTTTCTTCAAGAGGCCACATATGTTAATATATGCTGCCACGCTCACACAAGAATCAAAAGGGATGGCTGTATGTGTTTCCGTGCAAAGAACATGAGATGGAGATAGTTTAGCGCGCCTTGATTGCAGCGTAAAATTAAAATAATTGCCGTTTACTTTTAAACCACAACATAAAATGGTTTATCAGGATTAAGAAGTTATAAGAACTCAACTATTTAACCAAAAATCATCGTTAAAGATCGTAAGGCTTCGAAGATTCAACCAAAAACACGCAAAAAAGAAATGTTTAAGATAAAACTGTTGAGGATTTTCGTTTCTAATTGTGTTTTCACGTTTAACAGTCTCAAGGAAATATGACCAAGTTTAATATGTATCCAAAGAAAAGACACAGGCGTTGTGGTTGAGATCCAGATCGCGGACCATACATACCTTCACGCCTGTCTCCCAATGGGGTAGGCAGAGACTACGGAACGCCAGGTGCACCGGGTCCCTTTGTTCTACGTCTGCCTAGAACGCATTATGCCTTGTTGCTGCATAAACCTAAAACGCGTTTAGTATAAAACGCGAAGTTCCTAATTATCACTATGCTTAAATCTCTGTTGTACTAAAACGGATTAGGCCTAAAACGCGAAAACGCATTTTAACTAAATCGAAGACCGAACGAAGATCTTAAGACTGAAACGCGTTTTGACTAAATCACGTTAACGATTATAAAAATATAAGTATATTTATTTTAAATATAGCCTTCTCAAGCAAAATCAATCAAAATGTGATAATTGCATTACTTGAAGTTTAGGCAAAACTTAGTCAAATGGTGGAGAAGGTACAGCACTACACAATAATGGAGTTTAGGCAAAACGCGACTTAGTCAAATGGCGGAGTAGGTACATTACCGAAATAGACTTTATACTCAATAGATCAACAGCGAAATAGACGAATTAGCCATATAGCCTAAATGTCACCAAAGAATGAAGTTTAGGCAAAACGCGACACAGGCATAATGCGTTCTAGGCAGACGTAGAACAAAGGCTTTTTATTTGGCCCTTATTCAGTACATCTTGAATCTGATCATGTATGTGCGTCTAGGGCGTCGCGGAACACTACTGACTTTATCATTGTGTTTCTCTTGTGAAGAGAAAACATGTCCTTCTTTCTTTCTATAGTTGAATATCAATTCGCCTCTCCTTAATGACGTTGTCTGTTGTCTGACTATGTTGATGATGGAGTGGGTTTCACTTTTTAGCGGACGGCGTAGCACTGGGCGCGGCGGCGACCACCGCCCACGCTGACGTCGAGCTGATCGTATTCCTGGCCATCATGCTGCACAAGGCCCCAGCTGCCTTCGGGCTCGTCACCTTCCTGCTCCACGCCGGCCTGGACAGGTAACAGCTCAGACCGGACACAGGACATAGGGCTACTGTCACCCGTTCTTTACTACTAGACCACGCTTGCCTGGATTGGTGACAGCTCAGATCACACAGGGCTACTGTCACCAGTGCGTTACTAGTAGACCACGTTCGCCTGCATAGATGACAGCTCAGACGGAGCACAGGGCTATTATCACCCATTTGTTACTGGGACGCGCTAGTCTGGTTAGGTGACAGCTCAGACAGTTACAAAGACAACAGACATACATACAGACATGTTAAAAAATACTTCATTTCATCTCTCCTGTTCGGAAAGTAAGGATTTCCATATCTCATTAGCGGGCTGAAAATGGCATTTCCAACGGCAGAAATTTATTTTGAAAAAAGAATTGGTCAAAACTCAACCATTTTTGACTCTTTCCTGAAATGAAATTTCAATTCGTTTTTAAATAATGTCAAAACACTCATAATTTTGGTAACACAATATCTAAAATACAAAGTTCGGATTTGTTAGTAGGCTTCCGGAAATACAATGTTTTCATGAAGCTTTTTTTCCAAGTCGCATTTTTCCGCGATTGATCAATTTCCACGTAGCCTTTTTACTCGTAGCTTAATGTAATGTTTCATTATTCATAAATAACTTTTTATTCGTATTGTGTTTTTTCCGGAATCGGTAAATTTATTAAATGAATTATTCCCGTTCAAAATATTCTAAAAAAAAGGCAATAAAAAGGCTATGTGGAAATTCATGGACCGCGGAAAAATGTGACTTGGAAATAAGCTTCATAAAAACATTACGTTCGTGGAACCCTACCTACAAATCGCCACAATCTTACTGTATGTCGGTTCTGCAGGAACCGCATCCGCAAGCACCTGCTGGTGTTCTCGTGCGCGGCGCCGCTGCTGGCGCTGCTCACGTACTTCGGCATCGGCAACGAGAGCAAGCAGACGCTCAGCGACTTCAACGCTACTGGTATTACATTTAATTCTATTACGCTGGGTTCTCACTAGCGAGCAGCTGTAGCAGCTACAGTAACGAGCTTCTAGTGGAGAACTGGCGCGGGGGCCGCGTACACATCACGATGTTACGTGCAACAGTAACAGTTACGGCTCGCTAGTGAAGCCGGGTTTACGGCTTCGTATAGTCGGACTCTTAGGTAGTTGTACAATTTATTACAGTGTCGCAATAACGTATTAAAGTTTGAATTTAATATATCAACAGCTGCGACAAGGTACTAAAATGTTTAGCTACTTATGAATTCGACCGTATCAAAATGGCTTAAAGCATATAATAGTTTCGTTTTTTATGGCAAGGAGAAGGTAAACGAACTTGCAGGTTACCTAAAGGTTAGTGGGATCTGGAGCTGATTCACTTAGTCCATATTCCCATTTCGTCCACATTCTCATCTTCGGCCACATTGCTAACTCGCCCACATAAGAATCCCAAATTGTCCACTTCCTATATCGTCCATATTCCCAACTCGTCCTTATTCCCAACTCGTCCACATTCCCAACTCGTTCCCATTCCTAACTCGTCTGCAACCTAACTTAGGACTACGGCTGTTTGATATCAATTCGATCACTCGGTTGTTCACTAGTGGTTAGGAATGTGAACGATATGGGAATGTAGACGAGATAAGAATGTGGACGAGATGGGAATGTGGACGAGATAGGGATGCGAACGAAATGGAAATGTGGACGAGATGGGAATGCGGATGAGTTGGAAATGAGGACGAGTTGGGAATGAGAACGAGATGGGAATGTGGCCGAGATGAGAATATGGACGAGGTGGGAATATGGACAAAGTGAACCTAAGCGTTCAAGGGTCACTAATATTTTACCAAATCATCATTTGGCAGTCTTATTTTACAAACTTTAATTTCGCAAGGACGTACTTTCCGACGCATAATATTTTATTTTATTGTGGTTCAATGTCTAACCTAATTTAACTTTTTTACTACGCCCATGTAACCTTTATAACATATGGTTTAAGCACAAATATATATGACGTGCGAAATAAAAGTTTGTAAATTAATGTGTTTGTCAAACGTACATATTTATTACTTTTGCTCCATGAACGGACCATAGGCCTTACCACCACGAAGTCCTTATTATCCACAAAAAATAATGTATAAATAATGTATAAAATAATATCATGTATTTTCTAGGTATAGCAATGCTCTTCTCCGCGGGCACATTCCTCTACGTGGCCACTGTGCACGTGCTGCCCGAGCTCACGCATCAGACGCACACACATTCCCTGCTGCCCACGCAGGAGGGCGCCGCGAAGGGCTTCGGCGGCCTGCAGCTGTGCGAGGTGGTCATCCTCGCCACGGGGGCCTTGCTGCCTTGCTTCTTGACTATGGGACATGAGCACTAACCTTGGACGAAGTTTGTTGAACTCCTTCTAAATTCTGCAGCCCTAGTCAAAAATGGTATATGGTATACTTTGTGTACGATGATGATGTATCTCCTTTTTTATGAGCTATTTCAACCTATATCCGGCGGAGGCCCTAGACAAAATGCTTAAACGTTATCGAATACGATTTTGAAAAACTCTCGTGGGCCCTCTACACTATCGGCGAATACAGACGATTACGGGCGAGCACGATAGTGTGGGTAGAGGGCTTACTCGGCTGTATTCGCCGATCATCGTCTATGATCGCCAATGATCGCCTGCGACCCGTGATTTGTCGGTTTTTCGGGCACGCATCAAAGGGAATCGCCGCGTTGTGCGTTGAGCTGCCCACACTATCGCCGATCATTGATTGCCCGGTGGACAATTATTTAATAATTAAATTGTATTATGTAGTTATTGTATCTACATACTTCGTTTTATTATGATTAATGCTCAAGCACCACCGTCTTCTTTTCCTCCATTTATTACATAATAAAGCAGCAACACAATCCACGTCCATCTTGTACTCTTGCCGTTCGAAAACTACTACGGGCGATAGTGTGGATGCTTGCACGATCATCGTGCCGATTATAGACGATCAGACCATCAACGATCATCGCCGATAGTGTAGAGGGCCCATCAAAGACGTAAATCTGTCAGTTTACGCCAATCCTACACACTTTCGATAGCGATTACGATCTCGCCACGCATCTTATCCAAGGTCACAAGGCCCATACTATGGTCTACTTTAAATCGGTAGATAAAGCATCCGTCACCCTCGCACTTACATATTGGTCAGAAAGTGACAGATGCTTTATCAACGTTTGTCCACATCGATAAATTTGACCATAATAAGCCCGCAGCAGTTTTTTTTATCAGACAAAGTATGACTGTTGGTCGTCGTATTTTTTAATTACAATCGTGTTTTCATTTGTTTAACATAATATAGATAGTTGTTTGGGTGTATTTAAAAAATATTGTACGCAATTAAGACGTGTTTAAAAAATAGTTAAAATTTAACTTTTTTTCAATCACGCCTCAAGTACGGGCAATATTTTTTAAATTTGTTCATTTGACCGTTTTAACGCGGATATATCGGTATGGTTCAACAAAACGTAATTTTGTGCTCATATTTTTCTAAATAACGCCTTATGAGCTGTCAGTTTACTTTATCTGATAAAAAAAACGTAGCTTTAAGATGACGTCGAATTGATAATAGAAAAGATATCGAGGCTAGGGCTGGGTGCTTCAATGGTGTCATTCCATTCCAAGATCAAGTTACATTTGCGGTATTTTGACGTATTTTTTGGTGACTCTCATTGTCTCCCAATGTTATAAACAGGTACAGTCCGTGAGTATATAAAATGTGCTTCGGGTCCTAGAGCAGGCTTCGGTTATTGCCGGATGCACGCGAATATAGTATACTGCTCTGCATAAACTTTTGTACCGATTGTAAAAAGTTAAGTGAAGGTTGAACATCGATAGAAAATAAACCGTACCCCATTGCATTACACTCATTTCTTGATTGTTGACGTTGCTTCTATGTGACTTTATGAAACTTTATAGATATGTAATAAAAAACGGGTGCGTCTCGGGACGCCCGACAGAAGTGATAACTTAAACTAATCTTAGTTGAACTACCCTCCCATAAGATGTTATCACTTCAAAAGGTTCAAAATGGCGGCCATTTTTTTTAAATCTGATTACGGGTTGGCATTTGTTGTCCAAACGGGCCCTCAGATATCGATTTTCAAGACAATCGAACCAGTAACAAATAACTTAAACTAATGTCTTTCAAAAACGGTGATAGTTTTAGGTTATATCGTCCCTTTACTTTCTCAACCTCGTATCTTATCGAATAGTTAGATAAGAAAGTAGTCTTTATTCTATAGAGAACATGAGTGCTTTTCCTGTCTAACTATTCGATCAGATACGAAGTTGAGAAAGTAAAGGGACGATATGCTCACTGTCAACAGTATTAATGCTTAGAAACGCAATACGGGGTGACGTCAGCAGGTAAGATCAAATACCGTTTACCATTTTCGTCCATACCTGTAACTTACGATTGGCCTAGCGGCTGAGAGGTAGGTCTATGACGCCATGGAGCCGCGGCTCAAATCCCATCCGATTCCTGTATCTTATTTTTGTAGGTATTTTAAAATTGTTTAAAAATTAGTTCTACCGCTGCCGTATGCGTGGGAGAAAGGGAAGTCAGACAGGCTGTCGAGTAACGCGCGTTACGTAACGAAATGCTATACCCTCCGTTAAGAAGTTATCACTTCAAAAATGAACGTAAGAATTTCTTTATTGCATTTATAGTTGATATCAAAAACTTCCTCGTGTCTCGTGCCTCGTGTGGTTGCCGAGTTAGAATAGTGCCACTCCATGTCTTCCCGTGGATGTTGTAAGAGACGACTAAGGGAATAAAGGCTTGTAGTACTGTTAGGCGATGGGCTTGCAACCTGTCACTGATACGCTGGTAAACATCTTAGCCTAATTGTGCAAATTGTGGTTATAGAATTATCAACAAGTTTTTAGAGATGTTTGTAATTCTGTAGCTCTGCCTACCCCTCTGGGAACGAAGGCGTGAGATTATGTATGTGTATGTATCAAAAACTTATTGTCATTCAACACTCAAGAAACGAGTGTAATGCAATGAGGTAAGGTTTGTTTTGAATTGATGTATACCTTGGACTAAACTTTATACACAGTTCTTATTAGAATCTTATTCCTTTTGCTCAACGACTGTATCCGATTTAAAGTTATGCACTTCGTTTCGTCCGATCTTTCCACAATTTGTTAACTTTTTTTTTCAAACGGACAGTCTCCGAACGCCTTCGATGTCTATTCTGAGGTTGGCAAAAGCAAGTTACGCAGTGAAAGCCATATTATAAAAACAAAATTTCAGTATAATTTCATGACTTTTTTTCACAGCTTCAGTAAAAGCTGATTCATGTAACAAACAGTTGAAAAAATCCTTTTTTTGAATGGTTATAAAAATAACCAAGATATAAGCCAACGAAGGTTTGCTCCTATCTCTTTCTAGCAAAACAGAATTTAACATGGAGTTTATACTCCGACCTGTTGCATACGTCACGGTGCATATCGGATCTCTCTGTCTAATCGCTGTCTAATCAGCAGTTTAAAATGCTTGTATCATCCGTATTTCTTGGCCGTTATTAATTGTAATTTCACTTTTGGTGATCTCTTTTACGGTATTTTCATATTTTGTTAAGAAATGCGTTTTTAAAAATCCTTGTCATGTTCATTTTCAAACGAACATTCCCCTAACGCGCACGATGTCTATTCTGACGTTGGCAAAATACAAGTTAACAGAGAAAGCCATATTTTAAAAAAAACGGTATAATGCAGGTTTTAGCGACACAATATTCTTGACGAAGATACGTCAACAATATACAAAGTTTGAAGAAAAATCCCGCTCGGGTTCACTTTGCCCATATTACCATCTCGTCCACATTCTCATCTCGGCTACATTCCCATGTCGTCCATATTCCCATTTCGCCCACATTCCCATTTCGATCACATTTCCATCTCATCCACGTTCCCAGCTCGTCCACATTCTTATCCCGTCCACATTCCCATTTCGTTCACATTCCCAACTAGTGAACAACCGCGTGATCGAATTAATATCGACCAGCACTACAGTCCTAAGTTAGATTGTAGACGAGTGGGGAATGAGGACGAGTTGGGAATATGGACGAGACAGGAAGTGGACAATTTGGGTTTGGTATGTCGACGAGTTGAGAATGTGGCCGAGATGAGAATGTGGACGAAATGGGAATATGGACAAAGTGAACCTGAGCGAAAAATGCGCTACGGACTTAAATCATCAGTGGAGGGTTATTATGACCAGAGATCGGAATAGGTAGAGCTAATTTGCCTAAACTTGATGCATGTTCATTCAATAATGTATTCCCATCTCTCTCACGCATGAATGAATATGCGTCAAGTTTAGGCAAATTAGCTCTACCTATTCCGATCTCTGATTATGACGTAGCTATGCAATTCAGTTTACGCTGAATGAAAAGGACAGAGCTATATAACTGTTATAGCTCTTTCTTTTACGCTCACTGTAAAAATGAACTGCATAGCAACGTCATAATAACCCCCGATTAGCGAAGTCAAGTATAAAGAATTTATTTTATTTTTATTTGTATATTTTGAACAGATTTCAACCTCACTTGTAAGCTTTTAAAGTTCTTAGAGCCATATTAAAAAACTGATTATGTCCGAGTTGTTCGTCTCAAGTCTGTTCTCTAAACTGAAATTTCTAACGTATTTTAAAACTGCGCCGAGCGTTCAGTTGGGCGCCCCCAATACTATTCTCGTGTTTTCTAATAAACTAAAGTAGGTACTGTCTTGAAATCGAAGAGTAGTTTTTTGTTGTATAAATAAATACAAAATACACAGACCATATGACATAAGTCTAGGGTTAGGACTTTTAGTGGCATATCATGGTTGTAGAATCCATGGAGTCGCTATTTCCTAATTATTATAATACATGACACTTTGATTTTGACCTTCAATATGGTCATATTATAAAGTTTAATGTTTTAATGTTTATTAGGGTACAAACGGTACAATATGGCTAATACAATAGAAATCTTAGATTATACATCAACCAGTAAAGTTACCACAGTTAAATATACAGTGAACTAAATACATTTTTAGTTCGGTTATTCCATGCCTAATATATTTGCTTCTTTGTGACACTTTCACAGCAGAGACATCCTCCATACCAAAATGCATTTAAATTGGTTTAACGGTTTAAGGAATAAATGAATGTTGAAATATACTGAAGGTCAAAATCAAAGTGGTATGTATTATAATAAATAGGAAATAGCGACTCCATGGATTCTAGAACCACGATATGCCACCAAAAGTCCTAACCCTAGACATAACTTAATAAGAATTGACCTATAAGTGAGTATAACTTAACGGAAAGTCGCCACCTTTTTCAGTTAAGTTGACTACACGAAGGTTAAAGGCTATTAATATTTTTTAATATATGCTGTACATTTTGTTTTCATTTATAGCAAATAACCAGTATTGGATTACAAGACAACACTTTAGTTTATTAGAAAACAATAATAGACTAGTGTCCTAAAAATTCTAATTAGTCCGTCCTTTACATTATCAAAAATATTGAACACATATCGCACCTTCAGAACAATAGTGACCTAACTCAAAATTTCAGCTTTCAAACTTCAAGTCATAAATTTATTATTATAGAGACCTAACTCGAAATTTAAAATTTCTGAATTAGGTCACTATTCTTCTGAAGGTGCGATATTTTTTCTTTTGTCAATAAACAAAAAATGACGAAGATAAAGTGCGTTGAAGTGTCGTGTGACATCACGCCGTGGCACACTTTATACCACGTTGTGACGTCACGAGCCCCCACTCCCCCGAACTTTGATGCGAGTTATATTTGTCAATTTTGATTGATTTAAAAGTGCAAAAAATACGTGTTCAATGTTTTTTGATAATCTTACTGACGGACTAATTCGTTTTTTTTTTTACCCAGGACGCCCCTATAGTAATGACGATAGCGGCACTGTATTACCGCGTATCCTAGGCGCTGTCTTAAGATGGATATCCCAGTCAAGATCAGGTTTTAAATATGACCCTTACTTTGGTTGTTTAGCTATGTAAAATAAGTTGGCAATCATGATACGTTGTAACATAAGATGCCAAATTTTAAATATAATATATAGGTGTAATATAAGTTATTATCTATTTAGTGAGATTTTCGAACACGAGTGTTTATGGATATATTTTTAGATAAATGTTCGGATTGTTTTCTCGCTCGACGAAAGTTAGGTAAGGTTGCAAGTCTCTATCGGTATAGAGTTATACAGCCGTACTCAAATACATTTGTGGCATTATCAATGAAAAGGGACCTTATTGTCGATGGCGCTTACGCCGCACTGCGTCACGCGACGTTGTATTTATATCGGAGCATCGTTAATAATGGCGGAAACGCCATCGACAATAAGGTCCCTTTTCATAGATAACGTCTCATTTTAGAGATAATTAACACTGCACTTCGCGTCCAGTGGCGCCCTCATTGCTAGTATTGTGTTTTCTAATACATTAAAGTATTGTCTTGAAATCAAAGAGTTAATTTTTTTGTTAATAATTTAATAGCAATTGTCCTATGGATAACTTAACGAAAAACTAAGATAAACCTCCTGTAGTAATATCAACCTTATTACTAACTAAATTGAATTGAATCTGCTTTGGTGATTGAATTTAAGATACTGCTTTTAGCTTAGGAAGGCAGCGTTGCAGGCTTCACTCGTTCCTATTCAACTTGAGCGTCCAGTGGTGAATTCATTGTGGCATTATCTATGAAAATGGACCTTATTGTCGATGGCGCTTACGCCGCACTGCGTCACGTGACGTTGTATTTATATCGGAGCATCGATAATAATGGCGAAAGCGACATCGACAATAAGGTCCTTTTTCATAGATAACGTCTCAATTGTGTTTTTCAATAAACTAAAGTGTTTACTTGAAATGAAAGAGTGGTTTTTCGTTGTACAAATGAATTCACAATAGATAGTTATTTGTTGTACAAATAAATAAATAAATCGTACAATCGTAGGCAACTATATGACAATAAATTAATAACTGTACGAGAAAAAAATCCACTCGGCAGCTCGGGGTGATTTCCAAGATGTATTTTGCTTAAATTTTATTTTTATTTTTGGACACAAATTATGGCGACAATTTATTGACTTAGCCAAAATAATACAGCATAATTGTCTTGTAACCTGCGTAGTTTTTTTAGTAGCTAGATAATATTTTTATACAATTTTGTTAGAGGCTATATCTGCTACACTTTCTTAAACTTAATAGTTGGTAATTTAATAGTGGATTTAAATACGTAGATTATTGTTTAAAGATATTTTAATTATAATACGCCTAATGCTTGCAGCCTTACCATAGTTTAATATTTTAGAATTTATTTAGATAAAATCAACGGACAAAATACTATGTGACTACTTTTACGAGTGTGACCTAATTGGGTTTTAGTGTACCGATCTGTCAGTAATTAATGTATAAATTCATACAATAATAAATGATTATTTTGTCATGTTAGTTGAATTTTTTATTGTGTAGCTAGCTACGAATGGTGTGAGTTTTTTTTACCCAATTTGTTCGCTCAGGTTACTTTGTCCATATTCCCATTTCGTCCACATTCCCAACTCGTCCACATACCAATCTCAAATTGTCCACTTCCTGTCTAGTCCATATTCCCAACTCGTCTTCATTCCCAACTCGTCCGCATTCCCAATCAGTTCACATTCTCAACTCGTCCTCATTCCTAACTCGTCTACAACCTAACTTAATTAATATCAATTTGATCACTCGGTTGTTCACTAGTTGTTGGGAATGTGAACGAAATGGGAATGTGGACGAAATGGGAATGTTGGAGACATGGGAATTTGGACGAGATGGGAATATGGACAAAGTGGATCTGAGCGATTATTTTTATGTTTGACCTTTTGACAACTCTAAAAGCATTAGTATAACAGAAGCTGAGAAAAGTGAGTAAAGTTTACCAAAATGGCCGATATAAAGTGATTTCTTGAAGTTCGTATTTTTACAAGCTTTTATTTAATGATTTGTGACGTTATCTATGTAAAGGGACCTTATGGCGGATGGCGCTTACGTCGCACTGCGTCACGCGACTTTGTATTTATATCGGAGCATCTTTAATAATGGCGGAAGCGCCATCGACAATAAGGTCCCTTTACATAGATAATGCCACATTTAATTTTACTTGTATGTCCTGGAATTTTGCAAGTCGATTTTGAACCAGTTCCCGTCAATGGAATGGCCTGAAAGGAATACCTACATGTGTAAACCCGATGACCATGTAATGTTATGGTACCATCGAGCTGATTTGATGATGGAGTCGGAAGGTGGGGATCTTTGCTCTTCTTCATAGTACGAAAAAAATGGCGGCTAAACAAACTTGTGCAGTAAAAAATGATAGACAAACGAATGAAGACCCTATTCTCATGTCACTTGAGATGAAATGTCGTGCGGTTTATATTTAAAAAACATACTGAATTGACGTTTCGTATCGATAGCTGTTTTAATATCTATGAATACTAGAATAGAGACCCTCTTGAGTTTTGACAGCTGTTCCAAATTTAAACTCATAACGATACAAAAATTGATACTGCAACAATAATTGATATGGAACCTCGTTGGTGATATTAAGTTTTTGGATTAACTTGTATCGAAAACACTTGCATGTGTTGTGTGTTGTTGAGAAATAATGTTACAAAGTATTTTTTTTGTTTAATTTCGGTATTGTGTTTATAAAGTATGCCAATATAAATTCGTTTTGAAGTTTATGATTCGAACTTTACGATATGAGAGTAGATAAAGGTGTAAATACAATGTTCATCTATTATAATAATTTCATCAAACGCTATTTTCTGCTGAAACCATGAAACTAGTGACTACCAATAAAAAAAACTTATGCTGCGAGAACTGCTCTCTCTCTCTCTACAACTTCAGTGGCGCCCTCTACAACTTTAGTGGCGCCCTCTACAACTTCAGTGGCGCCCTCTACAACTTTTGCGGCGCCCTCTACAACTTAAGTGGCGCCCTCTACAACTTCAGTGGCGCCCTCTACAACTTTAGTGGCGCCCTCTACAACTTCAGTGGCGCCCTCTACAACTTTTGCGGCGCCCTCTACAACTTAAGTGGCGCCCTCTACAACTTCAGTGGCGCACTCTACAACTTCAGTGGCGCCCTCTACAACGTAAGTGGCGCCCTCTACAACTTTAGTGGCGCCCTCTACAACGTTAGTGGCGCAATCTACAACTTTAGTGGCGCCCTCTACAACTTTAGTGGCACCCTCTACAACTTAAGTGGCGCCCTCTAAAACTTTAGTGGCGCCCTCTATATATAATACCCTCATACCCTCCCATAAGAAGTTATTACTTCAAAAAGTTCAAAATGGCGGGCATTTTTCTTTAAATCTGATTATAGGTTCGGATTTGAGTCCCAAGGGGCCCTCAGATATCGATTTTCAAGACAATCGAACCAGTAAAGAAACGTTCAAAATGGCGGCCACTTTTTTTAAATCTGAGTACGGGTTCGCATTTGTAGTCCCCACGGATCCCCAGATATCGATTTTCAAGACAATCGAACCCGTAACAAAAAAGTTCAAAATGGTGGCCACTTTTTTAAAATCTGATTACTGGTTCGCATTTGTAGTCCCAAGAGTTGGAAAGGTTGAAATTCCATCCGGTTCCAGCCTCTTTTTGTATTTTAAAAATTGTTTTAAAAGTTTGTTCTACCGCTGCCGTACCTATGCGTGAGAGAAAGGGAAGCCAGACAGGATGTCGAGTAACGCGCGTTACGTAACGAAATGGTTTACCCTCCGTTAAGAAGTTATCACTTCAATAATTATCCCGACGAATTGAGAACCTCCTATTTGAAGTCAGTTAAAAATAGAAGGCCTTATCAGTTATTTACATGTACCACCTAATATAAATTATAAGTAAAATATTATTGTTACGAATAATCAGTGAGTGCGCTATCATCTAGCAATTGGGCCAACAGCCTCGCATAACACAAAAGAAAGAACCACAACAACTTTCGTGCTGATTAAAAAACCGGTCAAGTGCGAGTCGGACCCACCCACCGAGAGTTCCGTACCGCCGCGCAGTACGTAAGTATTAGTGGGAAGTCCCGTAAGGCCGGACGGCACTAAAGCAGGACACTCGTATTATCTCGACGAACAACGTGTTCGATAAAAAATCACTTGAAAGTGGTGTGGGGGAGTGTAATCTATACTAGATCGTTCGTTTTAGAATCGAACACATTGGATGCGCCGAGATATTACGAGTGTCCGGCGTTAGGTGCCGTCCGCCTTACGGGACTTCCCCCTATTACTTTCCGATTTGAATTCGATTTGGAATTCAATCAGCGCGAGCCCAACTCACACTTGACCATTTTTTATTATTTGTTGTTTTTCTTCAGGGTTTGTTCTGTACCATACCACCAAAATTTGACGCTTGTATGTTTTACTGTTTTTACGATACAACAAAAATACAAATAATGTTGAAAAAACTTTATCTACACTCATATCATAAGTCCTCTAATCTGCTTTCAAAACCCGTAGGCAATGACCAGTATTACCTGTGGTAGTAGGTGACAGCGATGACAGCTGTTAATTTTAGAAGATGTTCCAAATTTGGATCTCATTACCTTGTAATATTCGATAACGTAATTTCAAAATTACGTTACAGCTGTCATCGCTGTCACCTACTACCACAGGTAAGGTAATTCTGGTCATTTGCCTTTCGGCTTCTGAACCCATCTTAGAGTACTTATAATATGTGTGTAGATAAAGTATTGTACGAGACTCTGCGTAATTAGCATTACGCAACCGTCACGTCAATTCTTGTATATTGACACCCCCTTTATTATTTCACTTTTTATTCTTTCAAATCTTATCTTATTTAGCAAATCCTCCGTAATAACAAATCTTATATATAATATTATTATATTAGTATGTCGCAGAACGGATAACCGCTGGAGTAAGCGTGTTCTGGAGTGGAGACCGCGTCTTGGCAAACGTAGCGCGGGACGCCCTCTGGCCAGATGGCGGGATAACTTGCATAAGAGGGCCGGCAGCGACTGGATGCATAAAGCATTAGACCGGGCTCTGTGGCGTTCCTTGGGAGAGGCCTATGTCCAGCAGTGGACTGCAACGGGCTAATGATGATGATGATGATGAACAAATATTCTAAAAAAATTAATCCGCTATTTAAAACGATTCAAAAGATACAGCTGTTTAAAGATAAGACGGACGGACAAACAATAAGGCCCCGTTAGGATCCGCCCATCGGGCACGGAACCCTAACCAACCATTTATCATCAATCAATTCCATTTTGTAGTTATTCGACTATATATATTCGCTATATAATAACCTACATCACAGTTTTTTTAGTACCCACCTATCATGTTTAATTACTGTGTACTCGCCCTCTTATCAGTCCGTTGAACTGTTGCATCAGAATATATTAAATTACGAAGGAAACTGGGCTATCTCTCTATTTGCTCGATAACAATCTACGTCAACATAGCACGACGTGTAAGGAAACGTCAATTAATCAGATTCGCAATAACAAATCGGTCTTGCGAATCATCAGAGGGCCCTGAGAAGATGCATTGCGCTAACTAACGTTTCTATTCGTTTCGTTTTTAAACCAATCGCGTCGCTGGTACCTAGATCACGTGACTTTTCGTATCACGTCATCTAACAGTGACGCGATTGGTTTAAAAACGAAACGAATAGAAACGCTAGTTAGCATAGTGCATCTTGGCAGGGCCCTCAGGTTATTACAGTAGCGGCATCGAGTGATGGCACATTTGACGTTTGCTCTGTCATGAAGTTCCCTAAATATTGACGGCAAGTATAAAGGAACAGATGTCAAACTTCATTGTTGCAGGTACCGGAATAGTGATGTACCTACTGCTGGGGCCGTAATTTACCGAAACGCATTTCGTAACTAGCTTCATCTTGAGGTGGTTTTTATTTGCTCGCACTCTAGCGTTCATCGTTTTAATCATAACTAACAAAAAACATCTCAAAAAAACAATTCGTGTGATAATAACGAAGGACAGCTGACTGGTAGGTACAACAACGTATGACAATGAAGTCACTGCACTTTCACATCACCGCGGCTGGCAAACTCGCGTCCTAGCTCTGAGTTAACGTTTTTTAAGTAATTAACTTAATTCACTCATTTATCAATAATTTCGCATTTTTTGACCCAATATTTTCAATTTCTGACAATGTCGTCTTCTTATAGCCACACAGTTTATTTCCAGAGTTTGATCTACAATTTATGGCCTTTTATTTATATGCGTTATTTCTTTAATAAACTTTTTAAAAATATACTTCTCGCACTTGACTGAATTTTTTACGATAGTAAAATGGAGTGTTTCACGATCTAATTGTCAGCTATCAAAATTGCCATCACTCGATGCCGCTACTGTAACTCGGCCGCTATTTAGGTCACCTAAGAGCTATCAAAAGGTCTAAAATAAGGTTTTACCGGTTAGGATCTCGGCCCAGGTAATCTGCACGAGCGATGGCCGTATGGATATTTAGTGCTTTTGACTGTACCAACGTAGTTAGGACTTTTTGGAAACGCGCAAATCTAGCGAAAATTACACCTTTCGAGTTCAATATGTCCTAAAAACAATATTTCGATTTGGGGATAGGTATTATTTTTCTGGTTCCGGTTCCGGGTCTCTAACAGTGAAGACGCTTGTCAGTGCTCTCCGAGAGAAATATTAGTAAACACGGTACAAACGAAACAAAAAACAAGTTATAAGTGACAATAAGTGGACAAAAAACATTTCAAGCAAGAAAAGTGGACAACATCAGTGTGAAATCCTAAGATTACAACAAGAAAACGGTGTAAATAATCGTCGTAAATAACCTCACAATCATATGTCAAAGTGTCAAACCTTTACCAACAAAACGAACGAACTGTGTTGCCATAACAAATTAAAAAAATAATAAAAAAATAAATAATTGTACTGCTTTAGTCAAGTGACAGATCTGCAAGACAGCCAACATACAGAAGGAAAATTACGTTCCGGTTCAAGCATCTACGAAACGTTTCGTTATTACATTGGAAAAATAAAATAAACGAACAATTACTTAACGATGCCGAATGAAATGTCAATATCCACACTTTATAGTATGATGAAACTAGAAATGGATAAACAAGCAACTTTAATAAAAGATAATACGGAAAAGATTATGATGACCATAGACGATAAAATTAAACCATTAATTCAAGAGAATGAAAACCTTAAATCAGAAATCAAATTATTAAACAACAAAATAAATTCGCTGGAAAATACGACAAAAAGGAACAATATTATAATTCACGGATTCAAAGAAACAGAAGGTAAATATAGTGAACTTTACAACAATATTACAGAATTACTTACAAAACTGGATGTCAGAATTAATGAGTACGACATAAACAAGTTACACAGAATTGGAAAACAAACAGATGGAAAGATAAGGCCTGTATTGATAACCCTCACAACACATAATAAAAAAATAGAAATTCTAAGAAATAAAAAGAAAATGCCTGAACCGGTATATGTCACTGAAGACTTCACTAAAGAAACATTAGAAAAACGAAAAGTATTACAAGAAGAGCTTCAAAGAGAAAGAGAAAAGGGGAAAGATGTATACATAAAAGGCAACAAAGTTGTAATGAAGTCAAAAGGAAATGAAAAAAGAAAAAGAGAGACTTCAGTATCACCTGCACCATATAATCAACAGGCGAAGGATAGTAATAATAAGAATATCCTAACTCCGGCAAAAATACACAGAACGGATCCATTCGCATACATGAGGTCCAGATCCCACTCTTTGACAGAGGCAACTAAACCACATTTATAGGAATCACAAGACATCGGTAACCGGACTGAAACAAAAACCACAAGCAAACAACATATCATTAAAACAAACCACCCCAACCCGGCTGGTCACCGTGGGGTAAGAGACCAAAACCCCCTAGGGTTACTACCCAAAATGCAAAATACACAAGAACAAGAAACAGCACCTATAAAAAACAAGAGAGAAAGTATTTACATAGCAACACTCAACACTCGTACCTTGAGAACGGACGAATCCCTACAAGAATTGGAATATGCCTTGGATTTTATAAACTGGGACATTATCGGCCTAAGTGAAGTGAGGAGAATGGGCGAAAGAATTGAACAACATGACAACTACATTTTCTATCATATAGGAAACACGCCAGGCCTACATGGTGTCGGATTCCTTATCAAAAAATGCTACAGCAAATGTGTACAGTCTTTCATTGGAATCTCCGAACGAATTGCACAACTGAATATCAACTTGCCTGGATATGAAACTATGTCAATAATCCAAGTATATGCACCTACAGAGGTGGCACCAAAGGACATAAAGGACTCATTCTATGAGGACCTGGCGAAAACGCTTGAAAGTGCACACAAAACAGTCTTCTTAATGGGGGATTTCAACGGGCAGATTGGCGAAAGACTTCCAAATGAGGATGGTATATTAGGCCAGTTTAGTACAGGAAAAAGAAACAATAACGGACAAAGACTCATGAACCTGGCACAGGCACATAACCTCAAAATCCTAAATACCTTCTTTAAGAAAAACAAAAATAAAAAATGGACATGGATATCTCCCGATGGGAATGTGAAGAATGAGATAGACTTTATCCTCTCCAATAAACCACAATTCTTCAAAGATGTAGATACAGTTAATAAACTCAACTTTAACACTAACCATCGAATGGTTAGGGGAACAATCTATCAAAAAAAGCCCAAGAAACGGAGACAGTGCACCAAGAAAAAAATACACCCAAATCAAATCCCTCTGTCTATCCCAGAAAACTTGTTGATATCACTGAAGGACAAGACTCTGGATTGTAACAAGATCGTAAATGTACAGGAGAAATATGATCTATTGGAAGAAACAATACAAGAAATATCTACAAAACTGCACACTTCAAAAAAAAAGAAAGATAAAATCGGAGAGGAAGCAAGACACCTTATAGAAACCAGGAAAACTCTTTTAGAAAATAAAAAACAAAATAGAAGTCAAATAGCGCATCTAAGCAAACAGATAAATGAAAAAATCAGGACACACAGGAAACATATACGAAACAGGACTATCCAATACCACATCGAAAAATCGGGAGGAGTAAAGAAAGCCCTAAAAGAGTTGAAAGAAAACACCCCATGGATCCCATGCATCAAAAATAGGAAATCTGCGAAGACAGAAACAAAACGGCCCGTAATTATAGAAATAGCAACAGAATTCTATAGCAAACTATATGAAGACATGGACTACACAAACACACAATATCTACAGGAAGACAACGAAGAGGCCATCCTTCCAATACTAGAAACCGAGATAAGAAAAGCCATACAGTCCCAAGGAAACTTTAAAGCCCCCGGGGACGATGGAATAACAAATGAAATTCTGAAAAGCTGCATAGACCACATTACAGAGGCCATTACAAACTTGTTCAACGATATTCTAACTGAAGAAATAATACCACAGCAATGGACATCATCAACTATCATATTGCTTCACAAGAAAGGTGATAAAGCAGAAATAAATAACTATAGACCAATTAGCCTCATCTCCAACCTATACAAGATATTTGCAAAGGTAATATTAAACAGAATTACTTCAGTATTGGACGGGAATCAGCCAAGAGAACAAGCGGGATTCCGAAGTGATTTCTCAACAATGGATCATATTCACGTCGTAAAACAAGTTATTCAAAAATACAATGAGTATGGAAAAATATACTATTTAGCATTTGTGGATTACAATAAGGCGTTCGACTCTCTGAGGCACCCACACATTTGGGAAGCTCTGCAATCACAAGGAGTACACCCAAAATATATTAGGATAATAAAAAATGTATACAAAGATTCAACATCAAAAATCCAAACAGAAAGGAAAGGTCCAGCGTTTAAAATAAAAAAGGGGGTACGACAGGGAGACCCACTTTCACCAAAATTGTTTTCGGCGGTATTGGAACACATATTCAGAAAAATTAATTGGGATACATTTGGAATAAATATAAATGGCGATAAACTTAACCATCTACGATTCGCAGATGACCTCATCCTACTCCATGAAAACCAAGAAGGCTTAGAAATAATGCTAACCCAATTAGAAAAAGAAAGTAAACAAGTTGGGTTGACCATGAATCTTGAAAAAACAAAAATAATGACAAATCATATGAAAACACCTATCTTTCTAAATTCCAATCAAATAGAATATGTTGACGAATATACATATTTAGGACAAATTATTGCACCGGAAAATCAAATGCAGAAAGAAATAAATGTCAGAATAAGTAAGGCCTGGAAGAGATTTTGGTCCCTCAAGGAAATTATGAAGAACCCTCACATACCCCTAAAAGACAAAACCACAGTATTCAACTCATGCATACTACCATGTTTAACCTATGGAGCACAAACCTGGGCCCTCACTAAAAAGCAGAGAAGAGCACTAAGAGTGTGTCAAAACAAAATGGAAAGAAGCATTCTAAACATCAAGCTACGGGACAAAATTAAACTATCAAATATAAGAAGCAAGACAAAAGTTACAGATGTGACATACACAGTGAACCAACTTAAGTGGAAATGGGTAGGCCATATGATAAGAAACAGGAGGAAAAAATGGACAAAAGATGTTACTGTATGGTACCCCAGAGATGGAAAAAGACGGAAAGGACGTCAAAAAATAAGATGGGAAGATGACATCAAACAAATAGCTTCAACAACATGGCAAAGAAAAGCTGCAAGCAGGGAAATATGGAAAGCTCTAGGGGAGGCCTATGCCAAAGGGCAAGCTGATAATAATGTTACCGATGTCGAAGATTAAGATTAAAATGTTATTAGAAAATATAATTAAAACTCAATAATATACTTTGAATTAAATTAATACTATTATTGTATAATCAAAAATACTTAATTTCAATTAATAGCATGATAATACCGTAAAATAATAATTAGAATATAGTAGGTACTTATTTAAAAAATTATGAAAGGATGTTGAATGAAAAAATGGAATCGAGATATAATAAATAATAATAAGTATAAAACTTTAACTAATTTAAAGATATATAATTAAAAATGTATTTAAATTAGTAGCATGATAGTATTGTGTAATGATATTATAGCATGTACAAATTTTATTAAATTATGTAATAATAATAATCAAAATGAATTTATATTATCAGAAATAAAGGCTATTTGAATTTGAATTTGAATTTGAATTTGAATTATTTTTCTAGTCACGTACTATAAACCGCTAATATTGACATGATGATGATGATTAACAGTATCAGAATACCACCTATAGCGTAACCGAAGTGTGAAAACAATTCTATAATGAGCGGTGCCATGGTAATAACCGTTCTATAATAATTATTGTTTCATATACATAATATGTAAGAGCTATCTAATGATACTCACTCGATGATATAATGTAAAAAATATTCATTTTACGTTGGCTATAAATGTATTCGAACAAAATATATATTTTATTTTGTTTTATATTACAACTTTGTCGGCGTCATTGAAATGTATAACTATGCAACAAAAACATCGAGATAACACTTTCTAGAATGTACAAAAGGAACGTGTTTTTTTTTTTTTCAAGTCTACAACCTCATGAATGCAAATGCATTACCAACCCGTCAACTTAGATGAAACCCCTCTATGCTATGCATTTTACCCGACCTCAATGAACCAGTACAAAATACCTTGATTCACAGCGCCTCTTGGCGGTCGAAATCAAGCGGTCACTGATTTTGGAAAATATTTTTTGACGCATTTTTTAATATCTGACACATTTCCTCTTATGTTTCTTTTATTTGTTACAAAGTAGGCTATTTACATAAGTTTGTTTAATATCGTAAATGATATTCAAAATAGGGAACAAAATCCATAAACACCTACATTTTTACGAACCCCATTAGTTTTTTTTTAAATGGTAACTTTATAAGAAATGTTTTGGGTCCCAGAATTTTCTTCAAGATATAATATTTACAAAATGAGCAGTTAAAACTTAAAATCACTATATAAATTTTAGGGACTTGATTATATTTGTGGAGTAGGTAGTTGCGCAACGACCTTGCCTTGAACGACGAACTATGTTTTGAGTTTGTTTAAAAACTATAAATCGTACACAGGCGCCACCTTTAGGAAAAGATGGATAACTTTTTCAAGAAAAGGATAGAAAAGTTTAATAGCCGTTTTATTCATGCATATGAGTGTAATAGATATAAATTTAAAAGCTCTGAATACGTACGCTGCCGTGGACACTATAGTGTCCAAGGTGAAACGATGGCCAAATTGTGTTGGGTAGACTGGATCCGGAACACAATGATATTTATTAAATAAACTTGGGAACAGATCGATTCTACCATGATTTGTAACGAGTGGACAATGTGATCGTGTTTATATTTTAAGAAGTTGATGTGATTAATAATAAAATACTTTACTAAATAATAAGCATCGGCCAGGAAGGCGCTAGAGTTTTATCAACAACCTGCTTCACCAATCCATGTCATTTCATCCATATAAACTATTAGTAGGAGATCCGAATAGGAGACGATTTGCACCGGGCTGTTTATTCGATACAAAGTTTTTATACCAAATTTAATATGCTAAGTAATATATGGCAAATAGGTAGGCTGAAAAATTTCAGTACAGTACATAACTAATTTTTTTTTAAAAGTTAATTTGTTTTAAAATATTGCAATAGCTTGTTTAATAGACAAATTACATACCAATCGAAAGTATGAAGCCTATAGAATATGCAAACGTTAGGTTGACTATTTTTTCCCAGTCAAACTATTGGGTAGGCAGGTATAAACAGGTAAGTCAGTACTAATAATTTGCACCAAACCTAACGTTTGCATATTCTATAGACTTCATACTTTCGATTATAATGTAATTTGTCTATTAAACAAGCCTTTGCAATGTTAAAAAAAGTAAATTTTTAATAAAAAAATTAATGATATAAGTACTGGACTGAAATTTTTCAGCCTACCTATTCGCCACATATTATTTAGCGTATTAAATTTGATATAAAATACTTTTCATCGAATAAACAGCCCGGTGGAAATCGTCTCCTATTCCGATCTTAGACCATATTATTAATGTTAGGCCATCATTCTAAAAATAAAATAAATGTTTTAAAAAACAAAAAACCCGATTTCGAAAACGGCTTTTGGTTAAAAATATGGTGGGACACCGACTTCAGTTGCCTATACCTAACATTTTAGAAGAATTTATTTTTTGTGGGTTGTGTTTTTTTAAACATTTATTTTACTTTATACTTTATTATGCTTTTATGTAGCCCCACTTCTCAATAATTGAGGAGTGGGGCTACATAACAGCATATATATATTTTTTTAATTATTAATGACCAACAACGGGGGAAAATCATAGTCTTATATTCAAACCTTAATGTGTTTCGTTATAGTCGCTCAACTATCTTAACCCATTCATTGCCGAAGACGCGAATTCGCGTCCATGTATGTGTAATCGTAATGCCGAGGACGCGATTTCGCGTCCTCGAGTAATTTGTTTTTTTTTGCTAGAAAACAACTGTACTTAAATGCTGATACCAAAATGTTACTGTCGCGTGGAAAGTGGCGGCACTGCGTGATGAGTAAAAATATGAGGCGTCGGCAATGAGCTATCTTATCGCAACGCAACCCTCGAAATAGGTGCCGTTAAGGAGATCTGAGGGCCCTGCCCAGATGCATTACGCTAACTAGCGTTTCTATTCGATTCGTTTTTAAACCAATCGCGTCACTGGTAGATGACGTGATACGAAAAGTCACGTGATATACCAGTGACCGAATCGAATAGAAACGCTAGTTAGCGCAATGCATCTTGGCAGGGCCCTCTGGTGGTGGTTTTAAGCACACCTATAGCGATTTGGTTATTTTTCAAAGGAACTCGTGCATTTGCTCCTGGAAAGCACTATTTGGTGAACTGATGACTAATGATGAACCCCATAGATGGCCACCAGAACTCCTCAACGGAACCTACTTCAAGGGTGGCGATAAGATATTTCAATTCAGATAGTTGATCGGGATCTCTGCCGTTTGCCCAAATTATTTTTCGTCAAATGTATCATTTCGTCAAATGTATCATTTAGTCAAAAGCTTTTTTTTCTAAAACTGTAAATATTTCAGGATTTTTATAAAACTAACCTAACCTAACCTATAGGGTGCTACACGATGGTTCTGAAATAAATCCTGAAATATTTACAGTTTTGAAAAAAAAAACATTTGACCAAATGATACATTTGACGAAAAATAATTTGGGCAAACGGCAGAACCCAAGTTGAGTGACTACAAAGAAGAACATTTAATTGTGTAAATGTGACTATGACTTTCCCGAGACGTTGCTTGCGGTGAGCTTGAAATGTCCTAAAGTTTCATTTCAACTAAGAAGTGGGACTACATAACAACAGCTTAAGAGGATTTTGAATCGTCGCTTAAATTCGCGCAAAAAAATCCAAACAAATTTAGCTCCGGGAGATAAAGTTTCTCACCATCTAAATCAAGTACGTAAGTAAATTTACAAGATTTCTGAATATGTTGTTGTTATTATAAAGAACTAGGTATGCACGTTTCATTTTGTTATGAAATTTATTTTCTATGCAATAAGGTCAATTTTGATTAGCCTAAATTTTAATACAGGTTTTTAAAGTTTTTTGTTATTTCTCAAAAACTTTAAATAATGAACCCTTCATTTTATTTTTCCCAAAATATATCTATACGTCAGGATTTTTTCAGATTTTTTTATTTATAAACTTCGGAGATAATAAATCAAAGCAATAAATCAAAAAGTACATCACAAAAAAAAGTTTTGAAATATACAAATTGAGCCCTTTTATATGACACCCTATTTGCTATAATCAAACCACTTTCATTTTTCAACCCCCCATTCTAGACCCCTTTTCAATTATTTATAAAATTAATTTCATTTTTTTTTTACTAAAAACAGATGCGGGCAAGCAAGTATTACCTCTATTGTAGTTGCTGAGAAAGACTATTGTAGTTAAGATTTGGATAAAAGCAATATGAGGGCTTACGGGGGCGAAAAATCGATCTGTCAAGTGGTCATCTTCGGGAAAATTCGTTTTCAACCGACTTGGGTCTTCCGGGTACTAAATAAATAAACAGGGTACTTTTTACCCGTGCTAAACGACTTCTACACGGACGGAGCCGCAGGCAACACCTTGTATAATACAAATACTTACCTAGCATCCTACCTGAACTACAGTCGGGTTTCCCTAAGGGTCGGTCGACTGTTACTGCGTTGCTCGATGTAGTCGATAACATCTTACAGGCTCGGGATGCTGGCAAAAGTACTATTTCAGTTATTTTAGATTTCTCTAGGGCGTTCGATTGCATTAGTTTGCCCTTGCTATTATCTAAGATATCCTTTTACGGGTTTGATGTCGCTGCAATTAGATGGTTTCGTTTCACAGCTACCTGTCTTGTCGTGTGCAGGCATTTAAGGTTCGGAAAGCGTCAGGCGATGCTTTGCTGTCCTCTTAGTCCTGTGACTAGGGGAGTGCCGCAGGGTTCGACCCTGGGTCGTCTTTTCTTTATATTGTACAGTGCTGACGTTGTTACCAGTATAAAGAGTAGTAAGTACCATCTCTACGCCGATGACTTACAACTTTACACTTCCAGCACGTTCTCAGATACAGTCGACGCCGTAGAGAACGTAAATGCTGACCGCGATCGTGTTGCTTCTTGGTCGGTTAGAAATTGCCTGGTTCTCAATCCTTTCAAAGTCTAAATATTTGGTATTTGGATCGAAGCATCAAACCCGTAGAATATTAGATAGCCTGGCGTCCAGGGATATTACTGTCATAGGCGAGCCGATAGAAAGGGTGGTGGAAGCAAGTAACCTTGGCGTGCTCATGGACAGCGAGCTGCGCTTAGAGAGCCACCTAGCTAAAGTAGTGAGTAATTTGGTGAAAGAGTATATAGAACTTGACTTATAAATAAGATTGACTATTCAATTTCTAATGTAGGTACTCCGTATAATTGTATTGACTTTTACTACCTATTATTATTTAATCCTATTTCTGACGACCTCAATATAACTGCATAAAATTTGACATGACATGTAATTTATACTGTGATATGTTGAGTAATAAAATCTGAATCTGAATTTGAATCTAAATTGCTTTTACCGCCTCAAGTTTCTTGATTATATTCGTGATTACCTCAGTGTTCATATGCGTGTGATGCGTGTCCGCCTGTATGAATCACTTATATTATCTAGATTTAACTATTGCGATGTCGTTTATGATGGTCGTATACTTGGTTGGTCGAAGAGGCTAATACAACGAGTCCAGAACGCGTGTGCTCGTTTTTGTTTTAGAGTCCCTCCCCGCTCCCAGATCACTCCATATTTGAACGCCGCTAACCTGCTAAAAATGGCTGCGCGGAGGCGCATGCACCTGGCGACCCTTCGGTGTGGTGCTACACATGGCCCCGTCGTACCCCTTGAAAAAGATCCAGTGGTCCAGTAATGCACCCAGGTTTAAACCTAGGGCTATTGTGCCGATGCACCGAACCGCGGCGTTTCGGGGTTGTTTCAGGTTCGCGGCATCCAAGTGCTGGAATGATCTCTCCCCCAACGAGCGCCTAGAAAGTACACCTTTAAGCGTAAACTTAAAGGCTATTTGTTGACGCTCTAAAAATTATATTTTTCCAACCAGCACTTTGTCCTTATATTATACCTAGTTTAGTTTTCTTTATTTTTCTTTTGTTTTTTGTTAATTGTTCCAAATTGTCGATGCTGTGTACCTATTGGCGATAGATCTATTTTAAACATGTTTAAGTAAGGTATTTATTGATTCACGCTAGATTACCGATAAAAGTATATAAAAATATCAAAATAACATTTAATCAAACCTATTCCATAGCCAATTACGAAATTAAATTACCCAAACGGACTATCAAAGGAATTTAACTACCTATTAAAATCAGTTTGCGTCTATCTGTAGTAACATGATAATATCATATCATATTTTTGGGAAGCAACGACCTCTCCCTCTGGAAAAAGTCATCGACTCTCCAATCTCTTCTAGATATATTATGGACGTAGGTTAATAATAAATTCGTACTAGACCGAGAGCAGGCCGCTAAAAACCCAATCTCATAATGTTACCGAATCGGAGCAATTTATGAATAGAATGAACCATTTTTTAGCCCTTATTAATGTCCCAATGCTGGGCAAAGGCCACCCCTCTTTTCCTCCATTCCTGTCTATTATTAAGTCCAAGCTCCCGCCACTTGCTTCAAAAGGTACCCAAGTTATGCCTCCATCTCTTCTTTGGTCTGCTTCTGCTCCGGTGGCCAGCGGGGTCCGTTTGGTGACAACTTTGGCCCAGCCCAGCCCCAGTATAGGTTAGCGGCGTTGGCAATCATAATTTAGACGAGATAAAAAAGTTTAACGGTATTCACTTACTACATACTTAGAGAAGAGGAGACCACTCAATCATCGCTAGTCTTCTATACCTTTTACAAAATAGGCTGGCAGGTTGACTCATTTCCTTCGACTTACTTATTCCAAACCAAACACAAAAAACCGGGCAAGAATGTTTCGGACCATGCTTAGCGTAGGGTTCCGATACCGTTATTACAAACACAAAAAACTATCTCGAAACAGACAACAAGTATGAGTCAATTTTCTATTTAAGTTATTTGTCACCTGTCTTGTACAGCGTAGCGTACGTAAAGTCGGTGTCAATTGAAATGTGAAAAGATGTACTTAAAGAAAACCATACGAACCGTTTTTTTCATAATAATGATTACTCGATAATGGCGTACTTTTGAAGATCAAGTAAGGTCTTTTTAATGATTTATATACTTTATCATTGTTCATATAAATTTAACTATTAACTACTAACGTAAATTTTACAAAAGGCGCTCGATTTAAATTTGAGGTTATGTATTCAATTATTTGTCCATTTCAATTGACAACTACAAATTGTAAAAGAAAATTTCAAAACCGCTATGACTATATTTTTAGGAGACGTTACAAAAGGAGACGTCCCGTGGAAAGCGGTAATTTACTCCTCCACAAACCAACTTACTTTGCAAATCCATAGGCCTACTAAGCTCAAAATTAAAGTTCTCTAATATTATAAGGAACTATTTGGAGCAGCCAGCTCTCGGACTAGTTGACTGATTTGCTTTCACGTTGGCTAAAGAAATATAAAAACATTGCGATCATTGCATTATTCAAACGCACGAGAGCTATAAACAGCCAGTATCTTTTGATAAGCCGTCCAGCTAACATCAATCGGAGTCATAAATATTATTATTGTAAACCACTGCAAGATGTTTACAAACTTATATTTTATAATTGCATTGTGTGTTGGTGCTCATAGTTACAGATTGCAAAAAGTGTTTATGCTCGGCCGCCACAGTATTCGGACTCCTTTGATATCAAACCTTACTTGGTATACAGAAAAAAAATGGCCGAGTTGGAACGTGGAGGTTGGCTTCTTGACGGAGAAAGGCAGTCTCCTCGAACGCACCATGGGAAACTATTTCGCTGATTGGTTGATGGAAAAAAAACTTTTGCACTCTAGATGTCCGGGAGACGAAGTTTTTGTGTACGCAAACACGAAGCAAAGGACTAGAGAAACCGCCAAAGCGTTCGTTGATGGGGCGTTTGGTGAGTGTGTTCAAGTATATTACAAAAATTTAACAGTCATGGATCCAGTATTCAACCCGATAATAAGGAACACGTCACCCGGGTTCAAAGAAACGGTGCTGAATGAGTTGGATAGAAAACTGTGCGAGATGAGTCTGGATGACGCTTTCCGGGATTTGGAAAAGATCTTGGATTATAAAAATTCGTCGCATTGCAAGATCGAGAATAAATGCGATTTGGTAACTGGGAAAAATAAAGTCGTTCTTGAAGTGAACAAAGAGCCTGACATTACTGGGCCGTTGATGATTGCGAATTATGTAGTCGACGCGTTTTTGATGGCTTATTATGAAGGGAAGCCGCTTAATGAGGTTGCATGGGGACAGATCTCCTCAAGCAAACAATGGTCAAATCTCATGTCAATAATGCTGACCTACCACAACTTGCGTTTTAAAACAAATTTATTAAACAAAGATGTTTCCCAAACGTTACTAAGATACATGAGAGATTTATTTATAAATGGAGAAAAGAAGTTTTACTTACTTGTCGGCCATGATGCTAATATTGACTCGGTATTGGCTACTTTGGATTTTAAGGATTATAGTCTACATAATCAGCACGAATCTACGCCTATTGGCGGGAAAGTGGTGTTTCAGAAGTGGTACGATGAAGTTAAAGACCGGCACCTGTTGCAAGTACATTACATGTACCAGTCGACGAAACAAATACGAGAGGCCACCGATCTAACCATGCTAGATCCACCGCAATGGGTGCAGCTTGAATTAAAAGGCTGTCATATAGACATCAATGGCTTCTGCCCCTGGAATACCTTTGAAAAAATATTGAAAAAATTGTAAAAGATTTTTTTGTGAGTTTAACAGCTTTCGTGAATAGCTGTGTAGGTATACATTTTTAATTGAATAAACGCGTATCGTACATGTTTAGGTGTATATAGATAATTGTATGTTTGTATTTAGTCCATTCCCACTTGTATTAAAAAAAAGTATAAATGGGAAGTTATTTGTGTTATTAAAAAAATAAATAATAAAAAAATACTCAATTAGGTAAATATTACCCACATAGATTAGGTTAGAGTTGCGATAAGTCGTGAAGCGCCTCCGCTATGTGGAATAGGAGCTCCGCGCAGCGGAGCTCCGTCAACCTTAATACGGTCGTTTAGGTTCCTAAGGAAAATATATAATTTGATTTTATAATCTTTAGGTTTCAAACATATTCGGTGTTCAGAGGAATCGGATAAAGAAACATAGGGCTATTAAAAATCGAACAGAAAAAAAGGTTTAACGTAAATTCAGGATACTAAAATTAGGGCTCATGAATAGTTATGAAAAAATAAAATTCTACTTTTTGATTTTAGGGCTAATGAAGTTAGCGGTAGTGAAAATAGGGTAACCATTTTTCGGGCTACATTAGGAGAACCATATAGAATAGATAAAAGTTAATTGAGTAAGCGGCCGGCGCGTGCCAGATACGAATTGCTGGCTAATTTAAATTCACTTCACTCGATACTTTACATTTATTTATGGTATTGTTGAAATAATAATAATTTGTAGGTATATTACAAAACCTCCTGAGATCCTAGAGCTGGTGCTTACCTCTCCCGAAGGATTGGGCTACCTATACCTAACCAGAGAGGTAATGCAGCCACTGTCATAGGGATCATGCCGCGGGCGGACCTACTAGAGGGGGTGTTCTTCTTGTAATGGTATCAGATTATTATTTCTATTTTTTAATATTTAAGTTGCTTCGATTCCTTTTTATTTTAATACCTACGTTTAGTCATAGGTACCTAATGTTTAATTTTAATTGTAGGCCTACTACTTATATTGTAAGTTTATGATAAAACTTAATAATGTGATTAATTAATTATTAATTATATGTATAATTCATTAAACATATAAATAATTTCACCGGATTTTACTTTACTTAACCAATTATACTAAATATATTGTTCATTTCCTACGATGTCATCATTCGTCGAAACAAAATTATGTTATATCTAAATAATGTTATGCCAAATTCGTTTCGGACAATACAGCATCCACACGTCATGGCAGCTGCTTGATGGAGTTACTTACACAATGAGAAATCAATATATTCAAACAGTGTTCAGTTTGTGTAATTTATTGGGAGTAACAAGATAAGTTGAGATATCAAGTTATGCACCTTGTTATATTTGTTGGATGTAAGTTACTACTATTATATACCTAACGCATTGGTTTTCGTGATAACGCGTTAATCATTTATTTGATATATTGTTTCAAGTTTAAGTGACACATTGTAAGCCGATAAAACGACATATAAATTGATATAAAGATAACAATGCCGCGAATAACGCATGTAACTGTTCATTAAATTACTATTACTTAGAGTCATGTGGGGAACTGTGCGCACTTTATTTTCAAACTAGTATCAAAATTAAACGATAAGCATGAAAGGAAAATGAAAATATGTATCTGGCGAAGCATTTATTAAGTTAATAATTAAATCAAGAAATTATCAATAAAACCTCGCCACCTCGAAGAAAAATCGCCTTAATTCAACCAGCTCAAAATGCGCACACTTACCCATACTGCGGGTAAGTGTGCGCAGCTAAGCGAAGTTTGTGGATTTTTTATTATATATACTAAGCAGACTGATTTTGATCAAACTTACCTCACTTTATTGAGACATAACATAGCTTGAAATGTTATGCAAAATTGAAGGCTTAAATACATTACCATGGGGGCATAACACGTACAAATTATAATTCGTGCTTATAATTTGTACTAGATGGCACCACCGGTATCATCAGGAATATTATTTTCTTCATTTCCGTTAATCAAGGAAAAGTTAAGCTTTTATTAATCAGATATACCTTAATTTAAATGCAAACATCATTCTTTACATAAATTTAAGGCTTTATTTTAGAAACTAAGAATGGCATTTTTTTGCGGTACACTGAACGGCCATCATTAGCTATTGAACTTGCTACGTGATATTCATTAGATCCGCTAGATGGTGCTTATACGAGGGCGTTAGCGCCGACTTGTGTCGTCGCGGTCACTCCCGGTAGGTATAGATATTCAATGGAACAACATTTAATTAAAGCGTTTGTTATTTCTTATTCCAAAAATACGAAAGTTTATTTATTTTAACACCACAATAAATAACTTCCCAAGTATTTTTCACAAACAAAACTAAAAGTTATCTTTCTTACTCTCGTGTTTTTCGTATCTGTCCATCATTCATTAGGGAAACAAGTGAACATAATTGTAGTTTGTATAGCTATCTATATGCAACTGCGACTATTTTTAACCGACTTCAAAAAAAAAGGAGGTTCTCATCTCAATTTGTCCTGTATGTATGTATGTTCGCGATTATCTCGCGTTTGGCTGAACCGATTTTGATGTGGTTTTCATAAAAGTATTTGTTACACTAAGGAGGTTTTAGTTATTTAACCGACTTAAAAAAAGAAGTTTCTCAGTTTGAACTTTTTACAGAGTTGTCCGAGTTAAAAAAATATTTTTTGGTTTGATAGAGGTATACTTCCGAGGTAATCCCATTGTCACCAATCATGAGTCTAAATCTGAATCTGATGAGGGGATCCGTGAGGAATTGATGGAGCTCCTCAAATATCATAGACATAGGTACATACAGCGATTTTAGTATTTTTAGTAACAAGTCCAGCATTTGCATTCAGCAAGTATCATTTGGTGAAGTGGAACTGATGATGAAGACCACAAATGGCCTCCTGAACTCCTCAACGGTAGGTACCTATTTCAAGGGTGGCGATAAGATACCTCGATTAAGATAGTTCAGCAATTGTAATTTGAATGTTTAATTGTTTAAATATGACTATGACTTTCCCGAGGCGTTTCTTGTTTAATTAAAGGCCCAGCCACACCGGATGCGTGCGCCTAGACGTGACGTGCGCTTGCGATTTACACTGCGTTGTATAGTGACATAGGTGGTCACATGTCACTATACAATCATATATAAAACATCATCACCATCACCATCACCATAACCATCAACATCATCATCATCAACATCATCATCATCATCATCATCATCATCATCAACATCATCATCATCATCATCATCATCATCATCATCAATTCATCACCATCATCACCATCATCGGCATCACCATCATCATCATCAATTCATCACCATAACCATCAACATCATCACCATCACAATCACCATCGTCATCATCATCATCATCATCTTGATCATCATCATCAACATCATCATCGTCATCATCATCATCATCATCATTTGATCATCATGATCAACATCATCACCATCGTCATCATCATCATCATCATCATCATCATCATCATCAACATCATCATCATCAATTCATCGCCATCATCATCATCATCGTCATCATCATCATCATCATCATGCTAATAAAATAGGATGCACATGTATAATCGATTGTGAAAAAATTGTAATCGATTAAGTATTGGCGGCCCGGGCGCGGACAGCTAGTAGGTTTATATTGGGATTTAAAAGCTAAAGAACCTAAGTGATGACGCGTCACGCGTCCATACAACATTGTACCAACAACTTTTATGAACACTATTAAAGTACGTACCTAAAAAAATACGGACGTGTTTCCTCGTCTTATCATGAGTCAAGAATGCAAATTGGCATGACACGTAAACTGCGTGCGTTTTTAGTGTAGGTATCTGTGTGCATGCGGTAACTCGTGTACCTACCTATAACGAACGAAATTGCCGACCTTGCATGCTTCATTCCTGTCTAGGGCAACGTTACGTCCTTTTTTTTAGGTCCGTGCACTAAATATATTTTATTTATACTCATCTAAAATAGTCAATAAAATTGTCCTAAATTTACATCTTACTTTTAAGTAGGTAGGTAACAATAAATGTAGGTAACTAACAATAAAAATGTTTAAGGACTTTTGACTGTCTAAATCGAAGTCATAGGTAGGTATTTGTAGGCAAATGTGACCACCTATGTCACTATACAACGCAGTGTAAATCGCATATATATATACATATATATATATATATATATATATATATATATATATATATATATATATTTATTCTGTTCTTTCACTTACTAGTCTAACTACGGCGATGCGCATCGTTTGCAAATCACTAAGAAAGTGAATAAATAGATAGGCAAACAAAAGGTAGTTCACGCCAAAACTTGATCACAAGGACCCAATGTTTTTGCAAAAATATGCTTAAAGAATGTAGAATCAACGTTTAGTTTTATATGACGGCGCGCTGCGGCGGCGGCAATTCATAAAGCTTTGACAAAAATGCCATCTGTCGAACTGATTGCTAGGTTACGTGCCGTTCATAGCTTAGCAGACATGTCGATTGTGCTGCCACTGCTGGCGAAACCACAGAAACTTATAGTGTCGGCGGCTATAGACTTTAGGACGGCAACCATTTTCGATTCGCGACTGAGTATCTGTAGAGTATAGTAATCTGTGACATTACTAACAGAAATAAAATTCATTTACGTAACACCTGGCCATAATGTGAGTTTTATCGCACGCTGCGCGCACGGTAAAACTCGCATTGTGGCCAGGTGAAGACGTAAAATTATGTACTCATCACGGGCAGTAAAAAAGAAAGCCCTCTATCGCATATTTACAACCCTCGCCTACGGCTCGGCTCTCAAATACCTGCGATTTCGGGCTTTCTTTCTTTTACAGCCCTTGTTAAGTAATGTACTATTAGGTACTCGTGTCGATTTTCACCATGACAGCAAATTTTACCTTTACGGCACCGGATTCTGAATATTTTCTTTTTCAGCTAAATGAATGATACCATCTGGGTTTTTCTTGCATAAAGTAATTCTACACCAACATATCTTTAATTTGCTTACACATATCACAAACTTCTCCGTCCCCATTCCTAAATAAAGGGGTTGCGCACACTTACCCGCTGCGCACAGTTACCCCACATGACCCTAATATCGTATCATCCCCACACTGCCAATGACTTTGAACAGAACGCTGTTTAAATGATTTTGATTTTTTTTCTTATACTCATAAAAATCGAAAAAGCGGGTAAAAAACATACCCAAATTCAATGATATAATATAAAAAGAGGTAGATATGTTACTTATACGGTATTCCGTGTGTAAAAATGGCCCGGCTTACGCACACATAATCAGTTAATATTGCAATTACACTAATTCATAAATAACAAGTGAAAGCAGGATGTTATGCTAATTTCCGGGAGCGAAACAGAGACGAGTGTATGTTGGTCTGCAGACTAGTTCACGGTTCCGTTGACGGCGCAAGACTAAGTAAAGGTGTACCAATGGGCTTGGTTTTAGGGTGCCACTTTCGAAGTGCGTATAACATATCTACCGCTTTTTACTATATTATATCATTGCCCAAATTATATATATGTCGAAATATGTACCAACACCTTCACGCAAGGCACGGAAATATGTGTACCCAGTGTACCTATGTTTTCTATGATTGCTCTCACGATTTTTTTCTCAATGATCAAAACTTAAAAAAACTTCGTCCGATTTCGATAATCGTTATTCACTCGGGTAAAAGTTCCAGTACCCTTACCATGAGTTACAATTAACGTATATGCTAGCGAGTAAATGCTTTGTCCCTCGCAGACCTCGTAGGTATTCTTATAAAGTTAGGTATTCGACTCGCTAGCGAACACGGTAATACGTTAAATGTTTTTTTTACAGCTTCAATAAAAGCTGATTCATGTAACAAACAGGTGAGAAAAAACATTTTTTGAAAAGCTATAAAAATAACCAAGATATAAGCCAACAAAGATTTGTTCCTATCTCTTTCTAGCAAAACAGAATTTTACGTGGAGTGTGGTGGAGTTTATATGGCCGTACTGCACGATGACGTCACCGGTGCACTTCGGATCCCTCTGTCTAATTAGCATTTTAAGATGATACAAGATCACCCCTATTACTTGACCGATTTTAATTTTAGTTTCACTTTTGGCGATCTCTTTTATAGTATTTTCATATTTTGTTGAGAAATGCTATTTTAAAAAATCCATGCATGTACCCTATTGTAACTCACGGTAGGGACAGGATTCAAATCCACCCAGTCGTTGCAGCGTGAAGGAGTAACAAACTGACACACACACTTTCGCCTTAATAATATTAGTAGGAAAACACTGAACAACAGACATACCATGTAGGTACTAGGTACAAAAACGGGTACATTTAGAGATGCTAGCAGATGGGAATAGCCTCTTGTCCTTGTCTTGTCTTTTGTTAATAGGCCAAGGTCACAAAGCAAGCTTATAAATGGTGATCAAAAATAAAAATACTTACCATGATTTATTAACACTTATAAAACTGTTGGGCTTCACGTTCTTATTTAAGGCCCAGCCACACCGGATGCGTGCGCGTATACGTGACGTGCGTGTGCGGTTTCCACTGCGTTGTATAGTGACATGTCGTATGAGAATTCATACTATACACCGCAGTGGAAAGCGCACGCGCACGTCATGTGTACGCGCACGCATCCGGTGTGGCTGGGCCTTTAGATGCATAGCTGTTGCCCGCGACTCCGGCCGCCGAGAAAAATAGTAAACAAAGCCTATGTCACTCAGGGATAATGTAGCGTTCTAATGGTGAAAGAATTTTATAAATCTGTCTACTAGTTTCGGAGCCTATTAAACAAACAAACAAACAATCAAATCTTTCCTCTTTATAATATTAGTGTAGAAGTGTAGACTAGCGATTCGCCTTCGCTTCGCTTCAGTTTATGTGGGTTTTCTGTAACACCCGTACATAATACAGAATTTAAATCCGTTGCGTTGTTTGAAAGATCGAAGCGTACATTCGACGGTAAAAAGCGTAAACGCTGTAACCCACAATGTACCTAAACATTTTTTTTGTGCATATTCGGAATCAGATTTCTGCGTCGAATGGTCCGGGTCTCATGGCTCTACGTCGATTAGAAAAATCTGTACAGCGTTTAAATTGTATGTACCTACTTTTTTGACATATCGTCGGCCTAAATTGCAAACCTGCTAAATCTCTTTTTAGGATTTTGCAGGTTTCCATTCTAAATAGACGAAATAAAGTGCATACCTGCTGAATCCTAAAAATGGATTTAGCAGGTTTGCAATTAAGGCCGAGGAAAAAGCAAAATTAATTGCTGTAAGCCGCCATAAATATAGGTCTTTATTTAGCTTTTGCATTTACACCAATTCATAGCCATCCGTGGTCTTTATCATCAGTTTCACTTCACCAAATGATACTTTCTGAATGCAAATGCTGGACTTGTTACTAAAAATACTAAAATCGCTATATGTTTGCCTACAATATTTGAAGAGTTCCCTCAATTCCTCACTGATCCCCTCATCAGATTCAGATTTGGTGACAATGGGACCACCTCGGAAGTATACTCTATCAAACTAAAAAATAATTTTTAAAATCGGTCCACAATTGACGGAGTAATCGGAACATACATAAAAAAAACATACAGTGTAACGTATAACCTCCTCCTTTTTTGAAGTCAATTAAGAATACAAAACCAATTAGGTAGTTAAAGCTTCTAGGCACAGACAGCCAATAAGGATTTTGAGCATGTTCACCTTGACATTATGAATGTTATTCGCTAAACAAATATCAGCGACATTCTCACGCAGTTACTAAGGGCCGTATTGATAAACTCGTCTTGGCTGAGATGCCCATCTCGAGAGACGTCAAAGTAAACGTCAACCCATAGAAAGCTGTCATTTTTGACGTGTCTTGTGACTGACATCTCAACCAAGTGTGACCATGAGTTTATTAATACGGTCCTAAGACATTGTCCAGACTGAAATCGAACGATGGATTGTACGTGTGTGGCAATATCGCGTCCAAATTTCAAGAGAAATATGAATCGTCACGATATCGTTCCCTATATGGCACCCTTAAGGGCTTACTTTTCAAATCGAACAAATAATAACTAGCGAGTTTAAGTTGTCCCGTCAGAACATACAAACGACATTTTAGGGCGTGCATTCTCAATTAAGTAGCTTAAAACGGGATAAGAAGCCATTTTTAAGAGAGTTATTCTCTTAAAAATGGGTCTTGTCGCGTTTTACCTTCGTTCATTATCACAAGGTAATATAGTGCATTAAAATCTTTGGGTTCTGTATCTTACTTAGTGTCATACGTAAGCGAACGCCTTCATAAATTATAGGATTTAAAAACAGCCTGACAAGTAACCTTTGCGAGTAGGGTTGCCAGGCCCAACATTAGGAAAGCCGGACACAGATTCATATTTAGCAGGACATTTTGCCCTGAAAGACTGACACATTCGTTTAAAAAAATCATGTAAGTATATTGGTAGGTATTTATTACTGTTACTCATTTAAGAAACTCTACTTTTTATTATTTATTATTATAGATCACATTGAGCCTAGCCCGCGCCGCCTGCGACTCCTGGGGCCTGTTTTATAAAGGTACAAATTACAATTTACAGGTTACAAGTTTCCATTTGACACAACCTCGACCAATGACGACCGGCCATTTGAGAATGTTGCCAGTTTAGACCTGTAAAATTGTAACTTTATAAAACGTGCCCCTAATTCTAATTCTTCACGTGGCAACAATTTGACCAATGAAAAAAGGTGGGTCACATTATACGTAGGTACCTATCCAGTCATTATCAGAGATCGGAATAGGTAGAGCTAATTTGCCTAAACTTGATGCATGTTCATTCAATAATGTATTCCCATCTCTCTCACGCATGAATGAATATGCGTTAAGTTTAGGCAAATTAGCTCTACCTATTCCGATGTCTGGTCATTATGCATTTCGTGTTATCAGCTAGTGATAATTTAAATTTGCCGCCTTTTTTGTGTCACCACTCACTGGTCAGACTTCTAGCATTGAGCAGTTTTTGATGCGGCACGATGTTTTTTGATTCATCTGATTCACAATAGGTATCCAGCCAATCATGACCAACGTTCTGATTCATTAGCTTTAGTGTTAGGGAAGCGTGGCAACAGAACTCTTGCATAGTATGCCTAAATGGATATCATAATGAAATTATTAATTTTGCACATATAAAATGGATTACTTGGCCTTTATTAGATTTCGATTTTGTTTTTTTGTTTTTTGGGTTGGTTTTGGTTTTTGCTGTCTAGGTAAATACTTAACATACACATAAACGTATTCCTAGCTATGTCTGTAAACTGTTAGCGAAAAAACCAAGTAAAGGACCTCTTGCATGTAGTTGTGGCATATCAGTTTTGTATAGAACTACATGGTCATTTACTTAAGTTTTTTACCTACAAATAAGCTGTTTCATGGCTGTCTCAAATACATCTAATCTGCCAGATATAAATATCAATAAGGAAAGGAAGAAAATATATTTTTTTCTGCAAAATCGTACTTTTTTTATTTATAGCTAAACTTTCTCTGAAGCTAATTACGGGTTCTTATGGTAGAACACTTTTACAACTTAAAATATTTGCTTAGGACACAAAAAAAGAACATTTTGCAGAACGGACGTTACTTTTGCGAATGGGACGTTATGGTTCCTAACCTCCTAACCGTTATGTAGGTGTAACTAGGTATATGTATGTAGGATATATTGTGTCTCTGTAGCATTTATTAAAAGGTCGTCAAAGAATTAGCCAATTTGGCTTTTTGCAAAACTATAAATTCAATAATGTGATCGAGCCCTGTGTATAACTTGACAAATAAAAGTTTTAAGTAGGGGCCACATGGTGGTAGGTGGAACTACAATATTTTGAAAAAACTACCAACATTACCGACATTATTACCGATTTGAGTCAGAACAACGCCCCATTTTTTTCAATTATCATAAATTTATAATGTTCTGTTGTTTGATCGGTAGTTAAAGTAACTAATTGTCAAAAAACGTTACTAATGGTTAAAATCTCAAGGAAATGTGTCAAATTTTCCATTCCTTTTTCGAATTTTAACAATTATTTAGTTAGTTTAACTACTGATCAAACAACAGGGCCTAGGTAGTCTACTTAAACTGTATCATAAATCCACGGACCTAAAAAAAATACGGACGTAACGTTACACTAAAAAGGTGTGAAGTATGCAAGGTCTGTTATTTCGTTCCGTCATACACGAACTACCGTCTCACAAATGCACAAGGTCTGTTAACCCGCCGCCATTACGCGGCGAACCACAACACGAGTGACATTCAATTTTACGCCGAAGAAAATGTCGCGTTTGTTTAGTGGGTCACTAATTAATATTAATAAGAAAATGGAGTGAATGAACGAAAAAGTAATATGATTTATAGAATTATATCAGATCTCCATCGCTACCACAGATAAGGGTAGGTAACGCTGCGCGAACAACCACAGAAGAAAGACTAAAGGCATAGAAACCGTACTAAATAAGCAGAAAATACATTATGGTTCACTTCTTTTTACTAATGGTTTTCATAGTGAGTTGGAAAGAGATGAATCTATAGCTGTTCTTTCGTTATTTGGTAGGTACATCGTCACAAGTAAGGCGTGATTTGGACCTATAAGTACCTATAGTAATTGGACCTATAGACAAGGAAAGACAAATCCTTCCTATAGGAAGGACAAAGAAGTCCGTGTGTAAAACCTTGTGACAATGACAGTTAAAGAAGAAAAAACAGCCTACTTGTTGTTTAATTTTTTCTCATGTAATACGTAATCTAAAAAGTAGAGAAAGGTAGCTGACGCAAAGTACGTCTTATAGTCCGGTTTCTTTGCCTGTAGTCTTTCTTCTGTGCGAACAACACACATATTTGGCATGTTCACCATACCGTCACGAAGTGTGGGGGGCATGTTTGTTGTTCGCGCATATCCATACTAATATTATAAATGTGAAAGTGTGCATGTTTGTCCGTCTTTCACGCTTCAACCACTGAACGGATCGAGATGAAACTTGGCACACATATTGGGTAGGTCCTAGAATAGGACATAGGATAGTTTTTATCCCGGAAAGTTAGACAGTTCCTGAGGGAGCAGCGATAAACGACTTCTACGCGGAGTCGCGGGCGAAAGCTAGTAATAAATATTTTTACGGCGCAGCCACATAGCGAATAGCGAATAGCGAAGTGTGGTGCCGGCATTAGTTATGATTATTCGTGTTATTTTTCTTAAATATGTGTTTATTTACTTTAACGCAAATTACAAACAAAAAACACAATTTCTGTTGCCAGTTTTTTTAGGGTTTTTTTTTCCTAAACGTTTAAGTTTTTAAGTTTAAATAATAAATTGAGAATTTCAGCCAGTTTAGATTTTTGGCTTACCGTTTTATTCATTAAAAACTAAAAATAGCCGTAAAAAAAACATTTCGATACGTCAAATAGTTTTCGAGATATTAAATTTTAAACTTCGTATGTGGCGCTCAAAACCCGGCGGCTAGCGCTCACGGATGATGACGTCATCGCTTAACAGCGGTACAGTGCGACCAAAAAGAGTAGAAATTAAATGAGGGCGCCACTTTCTACGTAACTGTCACATTTTTGACGTAAAATGCGTAAACATGGCAACAATTTAGTATGGAATTTTTTTAGTTCCATTTTATTTAATTTCTACTCTTTTTGGTCGCACTGTACGCGCCCTTATATGAAAAAGTAAGTTTACAGGGCTATAACTTTTTAACCGTTATACGTAGCCAGTTGAATTTTTCACAGAATACGTGTTATAAAAAAATCTATCGTTTAAAATTGTACAATGAACCATAAATCAAATCCCAAGAGGGGTCCCTATACAAGAAACATGAAAATAAATCTTTTTTTTTGCATTGTTTTACGGATTGTACTTTTATAATGGCTTCTTATTTTGATGCTATTTTAAGCTTAAATTGTAGTCTAATTTTTGTAGTTTACGACTAAATAGCAATGTCTAGTAAAACTGCTACAAATATGTGACAAAACTGATTTTATCAACACGATATTTTAAGCGGTCACCCATCCTGTTTTAGACTACGCGTGTAGTTCAAGCTATTTGGCGTACCTACTGACATTCTTCATTGCTTTATTTTTTAAACGTATATTTAATCACTATGTTCATAAAAATGTGGTTTGATATATCAACATTATTAATATTATTCTGTCGTGCAACCGTTGAAATTTAAATTGTCATATAATTTTCTCATCTCTAGGTCCCATTATTTTTTAGTTGAAATTGGTTTTGTCATTACAAAATGAGAAAACCCAATTTCAATTAAATTAAAACGCATGATACAATCGAACCCAATGCTGAAGTAGTACATAAATGATAACACCAGCGATACAATCGCGATTCAGTCTCGATACAGTATCGATACAGTCACAAATCGTCTAGGTTTAGTCGCGATACAGTGCTGCGGCTGTGCGGCTGGCGCATTTGTATCGCTGCAATAAGTTGCAGTTGGTAAAAAGCCTTAAAATAGGAAAATTGACGATTTATATGGCAACCCTCAAAGCACGCACACTCGTAAACGGACGGCCATTTTGTGTGTTTCACTCATGAAGACTTGGTTACGTCCCTATTTTTTTTACGTCCGTGCATAAATCATAAATCAATCAATCTTTTTAGTTTATGGGGTCTGTCGGGGAGACAATTTTGCCAATGTCAAGTGAGTCTGTCTCATAAAATTTGGTAAACTTGGTAACACTGTTACTGTCAAAGTGTCATAGACTTCAATCAACGTCAGCGGTCAGCTGATCAGCTTTGTCAAACCTGACGTCATTAGGATGAGGGCGCATTATTCATTCTCTTATTGCTTAAAAATTGTTGATCACGAAATTAAGATTCGATTTACGTTTAAAAATATGGTTACTTAGCAAGTATTGACTGTCGAAACATAAATTTCGTTAGTAGTTAGTTTTCGTAGGTTGTTTACTTTTACTTGTAAGGTTAAAGAAACAAATGTATTTTTGTTTCCCTACCCCCACGCGTTATTAGATAACAACTCTCACAAACAAAATATTCATTCGCAAGTTTCGCAACAAAGAATAATCCTAGTCTCTTTTGTACTTATTTTCTATCAACAATGTTTACAAAGTTATTTATTGTAACGTTTTGTTGTTTAATAACAAATTCTATACAAGATAGTTTTAAATTACAAAGAGTTGTTGTTTTAAGTAGGCATAATGTGCGAACGCCGTTAGCAGCTGATTTGACAGATATATCTCCAAAGACTTGGCCACAATGGAGTGAGAAAAGTGGATACCTAACTCCTAAAGGAGCCTATTTAGAAGGATTAATGGGAAGTTTCTTTTCAAAATGGCTGAAACGTGAAAGACTTTTGCCAGAAAGTTGTCCAAAACAAGAAGATGTCTTTGTCTACGCTAATACAAAACAACGAACAAGAGCTTCAGCTAATGCCTTTGTAAGTAAAGCGTTCCCAGGGTGCAACGTAACAGTTCATGTTAACAACAAAACTGATCCTATCTTTAACCCTGTGATCCACAACAGTACAGAAATTTATAAACAATTAGCCCTAAATCAAATGGAAAATATTTTACAATCTCTAAAATTAAACAACTCTTATGAGCTTATAGAACAAATTTTAGATTATAAAGATTCTAAATTGTGTAAAAATAGTCTTAAATGCGAGTTAATTACGGATAAAAATGAAATTAATGGGATTGTTGCCGGAAAGAAACCTTTCATAGTAGGTCCGTTGAAAATAAGTAAAGGTGCAGCTGATGCTTTCATTATGGAGTATTACAACAGTCTTAATTTATCTAACGTTGCGTGGGGTAACCTTAACAACAGTAACAATTGGAGAACCATCATGAAACTCAGCAAAGGCTACCACAATGTTATTTTTAATACAACAATTGTGGCCAGAGACATGGCTTCTCCATTAATCAAGTACATGAAAGACATATTTGTTAATAAGCACACAAAATTTTCTCTCTTAATGGGACATGATGCTAATATTTTTACTGTACTAACCGGAATGCGTTTCAAATTATATGTTTTACCTAAACAGTATGAAATGTCTCCCGTTGGAGGGAAAATTGTATTTCAAAAATGGTTAGACGATGCGACTGGTAAGAATTTGTTGCGTATCAATTTTGTATATGCATCAACAAGGCAGTTGAGGAACGGTCTTAAGTTGGACCTGGCGAACCCTCCAATGATTCAAATTTTGGAATTAGAAAATTGTATGGTTGATGAAAATGGATTCTGCTTGTGGGATGATTTTTTGAAAGCGCTAGATGATTACTGATTTTTGAACAGGCCATAAAAAATTGTGTACCTATATGTAATTTAAGTTGCTTATTAATTTTAGCAGGTTTTCTATTCTACTACGATAAATAGTATTGCTTTTGACATATTGTTTTTAACTCTGCCATCGTTACTGTCAAGTAAATAAAGGCTATCAAATTGTTGACGATATGATAACAGATCAAAAGCAATATTGTTGAACATTGTAGAATTGAGGGCCTTTAAATTTGAAATTTTACTCCCCAAAAATTTTTTGATTGTATTGAGAGGAGTTAGCAGAAGTACAGACGCAGTCGCAGAAAGCACTTTTATTTTATACTATGTAGAGAAGATATCAAATATTACATGCCAAGTTTTATTAAAGTGTATTTTTCTGTAATACTCATAAGACTGTTTAGTACTATCAGTTTTTGAATAGCAATTGGAAATCTTTTTGTATTAAACATGAGAGACACATATGTTGTAAGTTGCAAGTGCAAGTGGGATAGCGCTAGACTTTTATGAAGCTGGGAGTACTGTATGTAGCCTAAACATTGATTATACTGTGCAGTAGGGTGGTCCAAAAAACCAAATAGTTTAATATTGTTTCTCCACAAGTTTATTTTTATTACAAAGATATCAAAATGAGAATGGCTTTGGACAGATCATGACACTGTATTCTGTGAGTAGGCAAAGAATATTCTACTTCTGTTTTTAATCTTTGCTAAATTTACTAGCTGGCTTTTTGTATGATAGTGAGATCCTTTTTGCATTTAGTAAACGTTTTGGGCGAGAAGTAAACGACCACTTACCAAGTTAAAACTTGACAAATAAGCAACTAATTTATAGTGAACAAAAATTTGCTATGTGGAGGAATGATTTGATGTACTTTATTTTTCTCCATACTGGACCACCCTACTGTGCAGCTTGTCAAAAAATAATTTAGATGAATGAGTTAATATGCTGTTAAGAGTGTATCTAGTACCTATAAGTATCATACTCAAATACAGTCACGGTAAGAAAAGCTTCGTTACTTTTGGACCTTAAGGTCGTTGAAATTAAGTCGAAAAGTGACCTTTTTCTTACCATGACTATTCCTATGTTTTTGTTATGGCATGAAGAAGGCGAACCAGCACACAGGCCACCTGATTTTAGGTGGGATCTGTGACAAACATTTGCATTCTCAAGATTACAATCTTAAGACTGCGATCTTAAGACCTCAAATGCGTTGCCATGCCAACCCTGAGGACTAAGATGGAATCCCTCTGTTAGTAATTTTACCGGTTGTCTTATCCCCACACCGGAACACAGAAATAAGAACACTGCTGCTTGGCGGTAGATTAAAGGTTATTGTGATTTTTGCCACTAAAAAATATTGTTGTATTTTTTTTAATATTTCTCTTTTTCTTAATTAATTATTAGTCAGTAGATGAATCAACATTGTTTTGTACATTTTAAGAATTGGTTGAGGTGTTGAACTTAAAATACGGAACAAAATGACATATTTTTTATATTTATAATATTAAAATGTATAAGGATTAGTCAATCAATCAATCAATCAATCAATTTATTTATTTGTAAAACATAGGTAACAACAATGGTACAATTGGTGTTGTTTTTTACAAGTAATTACCTAATTAATAATTATACTAGTGATATTTTTTTACAAAAACAAAACCCTTACTTAAAACGTACTTCAATGATAAAAAATACTCAAAATACTTATTTAGATTTTAAGGAATACTTTTATAGGAACATTTGTTATAAATTTTTTTTGTTACTAGTAGTTACTTATGGCTATTAAATATTATATCACATACTTTTACATGAAGTTTTTTTTTATATGATCATTTATCACTTATCACCTACCTATTAATTACCTACCTGACCTAGGAGACTCGCTCGCAAATTTGTTTTTTTTTAGCGGTAGGCAAACAATCACAGGCCATCAAGCCCTACACAATATGCCTCACGCTAACGTAAACGACTTTTAACCTTTTCGCCGCCATTGACTTGATAATAAAGTCAGTACATTTTAGTGCCCCACACGCCAATGACTTCATATCAAGTCGATGATACTACAGTGCAAAATAGACTTGAGTATTTGTGACGTAAGGTTAAAATTAGCTGTGGTTTTCAGGGCCTATTCCCAGTTGTCCAAAAAGGGGGTCCTTTGTCCACACTGTGGACAACTGGGAATAATAAATCCCAGTTGTCCACACCCTCGAAAATAGGTGTGGACAACTGGGAATAAAAATTCCCAGTTGTCCACTCTTTAATTTGACTCAACTGTGTTCGTTTTTATTAATGTACTTACTTAAGTAGATATATTCGTATTTATATATTACACCCAGGTTCAAAATACAAAGAGTCATTTAAGAGTACCTAACAAACGTTTACTTAAAATCTGGTTTATATTACAAAAAAATGTTCTACAAATATCAAAATAATCACGAATACATGTATTTTTGCTAATATTATCTTTAAAACTCAACAAATTTAAATATTGAAAATAATGTTTAAGTCACATGTAAAAAAAATACCACGAGTGGTGACCACGAGTTTGAAGAACGAAGGTATAAAAACTAACACAGTTGAGTCAAATTAAAGAGTGTGGGCAACTGGGAATAAATATTCCCAGTTATCCACACCTATTTTCGAGGGTGTGGACAACTGCGATTTATTATTCTCAGTTGTCCACACTGTGGAAAACTGGGATTTTTTTTCCCAGTTGTCCACACTCTAGGAATAGGCCATTTCCAGCTATCATCGGCGTGTGAGGACGACTTTTGTATCAAGATAATGTTTTTGTCTAGGCCACAGAGCGGTTAGCGCATAATTCTTTCTTTTCATAGGTACTTTATTTCCAGACATAGGAATTTAGGAGGCAAAATTTTATGACAGATAGGGAGTTCCTATATCGATAAACTGAATTATCGATGCTTGCTCTATATACTAGTGATTACTCCCAAGTTTTGTTCGTAAAAATATTTTTTATTAAAAGTGTAAAAAATCAACAAAATTATAACATAACTCACTTCTTCTTTTTTTCAAAAAGGTTTTTGAAATTTACTCATCATCATTTTTTCTTCATTAGTGTCCCATCTAGATCTACTATTGTTAGAATAAACGATCAGAATTTGTTCCAAATTTCGGGCGTTAAACTATTTCAGGTGGCTAAATAGCTTTTCAATTTCTGTTAAGGTAATAGAGGTTTTTTTTTTAAAAGCTGTGTTAACTTCATACTCGTCTTCAGAACAAAACTTACAGGTACATACAATGCTGGGGGCGATCACTAGTATATGGAAAAAGCACCGATAATTGAGTTTATCGATATAGGAAGTCCCTACCTGTCATAAAATTTTCCCCCCTGAATTCCTATGTCTGTTTATTTCGCTCTTTATCGATACGGCAGCCCTATTTTTCGAACTTTTTTCATCATCGACCGCTGAAAAGAGTAAGTAATTTAATAAAGACATAAAACTATCGATTTGTCGATAGCATCGATAAACAGCGGTGTTCTCTCCCTACAACTTGTCAAAAGCCGCCCCCAGAATTCCGGGCCCTAGAGATCACGCTGCCATGCATTGCGTTCTGTCTCCAGTGTGGAAAGCGTAACAGTCAAAGATGACAGAACATTGTATTTGACAAAGCGACGTCAAAAAATTCTCAATGTTTGGTTTGGTTTAGGCGAACAATGTCAAAATCTACGTAACTAATTCAAAATTTTCGTCTTTTAACCTATGTAAAATTCAAAATTATTAGTTAACTGTTTTCGGATTCATCCGGTTAAATTTTTCGTTTAGTATCTTGAAGATGTCCTAAAGAAAGACAAATAAAAAAACATACAACCGTAACAGACGTACAGCACGGGTTTTGTTCTCTTCATTATTGAACTCTACGGATAATAATAATAAGGCCAGTGGCTCGTAGGCACAATGGAGCTGTTGTAGGTACCAACAACATTAGCGAACCAGCGGCGACAACACAGTACCGTAAAACGGTGTGAGTAGGGATTAAGGGGTGAGTAGGGACACAATCTAAAATGAAGCATATGTTACTAATTATAAGACTGAAATTATTTCCAATAGACGTAACGTTATTGTCCATTTAATAATTGTTCTTATTTGTAACAAGTTATGACTTATTTCAGGTTGTATCCCTACTCGCCCCTTAATCCCTACTCACCCCGTTTTACGGTACAGTGTGATAGCTCTTAGAAAGTGCTTATCGGATTTGTACTTGGCTCTCATTCGCTCTCATACGCTCTTATTAAGAGAGAGTGAGAGAGAAGTACAAACCCGAAGCCCCTTCTAAGTGCTCATAGACTGTACTTTAGAGCTGACAGCCTTCTTTACTTTTCGCGATGGCGGCAGGAGGAAAGTGAACGGAGACAAACAAATACATAATGTATGAAGCACGCTGCAACCTACCACCAAGCAGCAGTGTTCACATTATTTCTCTTTTTGATAGTTACTTATTTTCTAGAGTAAATTACATGTTAACTCACAGTCTATATTGTGCATGCGGCATAAAGAAACGCATATAAAGATTAAAGTCGGTGACTCGTAAAATTAATAAAAAACGAGCATAGGCCACCCGCCCCCTATTTCACCATCTTGACAATGACATGTGGCAGGTGACAATTCGGTATAAGTACATTGCAAAGTCAAGACGCTGGTTCATCACTGGGTTTCATAATAAGCTGTGCCATGTACACTGAGATGTCACCTGTCACGTGTCATTGTCAGGATGGTGAAATATCCCTGATGGTACCTAGGTGGGATCTGCTGAGACCCAATAAAATTTGCATTTTCAAGACTGCAGTCCAATATAAGACTTCAAATGCGTTGCCCACCCTGAGGACTGACATGGAATGCCTCTACGCTAGAGATTTCATAGGTGGACTTATCCCCACACCGGACCACAACAATAATAATAATATAATATGATACTCCTGATTGTAAAGAAAATCCATCTTAATGATTAAATTTAACACGTACAGATTGAATTCTATGGAAAATGAATTTACCTTGCCTAAGGGTCCAACAATACCACATAGCCTATGCATTGCCGCCGAAGCTAATAAGAAATGGCAAAGAATCGTGAAAGACGCCCAATTAGTAATCGAAGCGGACGCCGATATCCAGGTAGAACACATATTCTTTTTCATCACACTTGCTCGTAAATAGTGTCCTAACATGCTAGAAGAATCGACCGTAAATCCAAAATAATACCCGCGGGCCTTTTTTACCATTACGCCCTATCGTGGGTTATAGCTTTTTTTTTAAATATAATACGTGGACTCAAACTATCATAATACGTCAGGACCCCAATTCTTGTGCCATTCGATATGAAGTTTCATTCGAGAGGAAATGTCAGATGCATACAATTTTCTAAAAATGTCGCATATAAACTATTGATCTCGACTGTCACTAGAATGGGACTCCTGAACACGTTTGACATTATGTGTGGTAAGTCATAGACAATGATATAGTCTGCCGCTAATTTATAAATACTGATTATAAACTGTATGATTCCAAAATAATAATTAAAAGGGTGTCTTTGTGCACATATTAAAATTTATATATCAATAAAATACATGTCGTCATCAGAAGAAAGGGATAATGCGACTCCAACGGACATCGCCAACGCGACTAAAATTATTAGTGAGAATCGTAAGTTAAAAATATGATCTACTGTCTGATTTTATTTAATTTCCTCGCAAATGTGATGAAAAACATTGTATGTTACATGGGTGGTAAAGGAAATACAAAACTCGAATCATTAAAGCTCTCAGCCTTCGGCTTCGGGCTTCTAACAGATTCTCGTTTGTATTTCTGTCTTTACCACCCTTAATACACAATGTACTATTATCTACACCCATATCATAAGTCCTCTATTATGCGTTCAAAACCCGTAGGCAATGATCAGCATTACCTGTGGTAGTAGGTGACAGCGATGACAGCTGTTCATTTTGGAAGATGTTCCAAATTTGGATCTCATTACCTTACAATATTCGATAACGTAATTTCAAAATTACGTTACAGCTGTCATCGCTGTCACCTACTACCACCGGTAAGGTAATGCTGGTCATTTGCCTTTCGGCTTCTGAACCCATCTTAGAGTACTTATAATATGTGTGTAGATAAAGTATTTTTCGCGACTCTGCGTAATTGGCATTAGATCACTCGTGTGATCTATTATGAAACTCGCCTTGCCAATGCCTGTTATTACGCAACCGTCACGTAAACTACTATTTCAAAATATATAAAAGTCCTCAAGCGCTAGTACATTGTTCAAAATTATTAGCTAAGCACACAGTGGCCAGTTTACGTCAATTAAATTAAATGCCTAATTAAAGTTGCTGCTGTCACTTTCTTTGCTATAGCAATAGAATAAGACAACACGTCACTAAACAAACATAAAACTTAATTGACGTCTCTGAGTGCGGCAGTCAGAGCCTGCTTCACAATAGACGAGTAAATTTATCTCTCCCTGTGTATTTTCAAGTGTAAGAAAGATAAAGGCCTACATTTATGTCAAATATGCTTTACTTGTCGATTGTGAAACAGGCGGTAAGTTTAACAATAAACATTCCTCATCATAGTTAAATAAAAATACACAAACTTTGGTAAGGCACGAAAAGGTCTCGTTGTTTTTAGGTATCCTGTTTCGGTCCGCTCTTGTGGTGTCTCAACTTGGCAGGATAATAAATTTTTAAAGCCTCCCAAGAAATACCATCTTTGCCATTTTTTGCGTTCTTATTTTGCGATGTTTACCAGAGGGCCCTGCCGAGATGCATTACGCTAACTAGCGTTTCTATTCCATTCGTTTTTAAACCAATCGCGTCACTGGTAGATGACGTGATACGAAAAGTCACGTGATCTACCAGTGATGCGATTGGTTTAAAAACGAAACGAATAGAAACGATAGTTAGCGCAATGCATCTTGGTAGGGCCCCCAGGTGTATATTAGTGTCACGTTGCAACCCCATCGCCTAACAATACAATAAGCCTTTAGTCCCTTAGTCGCCTCTTACGTCTTCCACGAGAAGATATGGAGTGGCACTATTCTAAGCCCGCAACCACACAGCACAGCTAACAACGCCTGAGGGCCCTGCAAAGATGCACTACGCTAACTAACGTTTCTATCCGATTCGTTTTTAAACCAATCGCGTCACTGGGAGATGACGTGATACGAAAAGTCACGTGGTCTACCAGTGACGCGATTGGTTTAAAAACGAATCGAATAGAAACGTTAGTTAGCGTAGTGCATCTTTGCAGGGCCCTCTGTTTATGCAAAATGTGGTCACAGAATTAACAACAAGTTTTTATAGTTGTTGGTAATTCTGTAGCTCTGCCTACCCCCTTTGGGAATGAGGGAGTGAAAATACCCGGCTTTTTTCTAGCGGGCTGCCTCTAAAGGCATACGCCTGAAAACACGGGCGCTACCACCCCAGGTGGTAGGCCGGACGTATGCGGAATATTGCACCCTGGTCAACAGGATGTACGAGGCTTTCCTGAACAGCGTGCAGCTGCAGCGCGCGGAGTACATGAAACATGTAATCAGCATATTCGTAAAACGGTAAGCTATCACTACAGTTTGGTCGTTCTAAGAGGGCCGATTTGACAGCTGTCAACGCAGTATAAGATATAACCTCAAACACATATTTTGTACTGAGTTGACAGCTGTCAAATCAGCCCTCTTAGAACGACCAAACTGTAGGGTAGGAATTTTGGTGGCGTATCGTTGTTTTAGAATCCATGGAGTTGCTATTTACTAATTATTATAAACATTGTTTGATTTTGGCCTTCAATATTGTTATTTTTCAAAATAAACTCGATATATTTTTAGGTCCGTTTATCCATGCCTACTGATTATTGAAAATTTGTTTGTTTGTAATGCTTTCACAGCGGAGATATCCTTTGTACTAAAATTCATTTAAACTCGTTTAGTGATTTAACGAATGATTGGATTTTGAAATATTATTTTAACAACACTGAAGGTCAAAATCAAGGTGGCATGATTATTATTATTAAACAGTGACTCCGTGGATCCTAGAATCATGATATCCCACCAAAAGTCCTAACAAAAGATATCACAAAAAAAAGAACTTTAAAAATATCGTCCCTTTACTTTCTCAAGCTCGTATCTGATCGAATAGTTAGATAGGAAAGTAGTCTTTATTCCATAGAAAACATGAGTGCTTTTCCTGTCTAACTATTCGATCAGATACGAGGTTGAGAAAGTAAAGGGACGATATGTTATAAAAAATATTTTTTACTATCCGCTTTGTTACAAAAAAAATGCTTTTAATTTATTGATAGCAAAATGGACTTTTTACTTGGGTTTGTATTCTATACAATTGTACGAGAAATATTTATGTTAATAAATATTGCTCGTACGAATTCTCAAAAACGGCTTTAACAATTTTGATATTGAAATCGATCTATTAACTTGTCATCTTCATTCTTGTCATGTTGCCTCGTGTGGTTGCCGAGTTAGAATAGTGCCACTCCATGTCTTCCCGTGGATGTCGTAAGAGACGACTAAGGGAATAAAGGCTTGTAGTACTGTTAGGCGATGGGCTTGCAACCTGTCACTAATACGCTGGTGAACATCTTAGCCTAATTGTGCAAATTGTGGTTATAGAATTATCAACAAGGTTTTAGAGATGTTTGTAATTCTGTAGCTCTGCCTACCCCACTCTGGGAACGAAGGCGTGAGATTATGTATGTATGTATGTAACTTGTCATCTTCGGGAAAATTAGGTTTCAGCTGGCGCCAAATTCAGTTTTTTTACGTTAGATTTAACTTAATGTTTGTATTATTTGTATTTCAGCATGTACGAGCTAAGAAACGAATTAGTACAAATCATACTAACTGATTATTTCTACGTCGACCACAGCTTGGTTCAGTTACAATTGACCCCGCAAGATATAGAGGTGAGTTATTAATATATTCAAATTTATACTAAACATTTTTTAATACCACCTAGCTTTTTCTTGCGGCTTCGGTCACTTATAGCGTTTATAAAAGAAAGTCGAAATTTTGTTGGAATCTTACAATCTACGGAAGAAACTTTAGAACAGTGACATCTAACGTATAAATGGTCAATGACAGCCATCTAGGATCGAGTACAATTGTCAGGATTTAGATCCGAGAGATACCTGGATAAATAGTATAATTTTTTTGTCTCCATGTACAGTCGAGGTCATAAATATGTGTTCACTTTAGTACCAGAGCTGATCTTATGAACCATATTGTTTTTTTTTCAAGTATTTGTTATTAAGGCGGATTTTCTAAGAACTTTTAATAAAAAGTAAAAAAGGCTCTAGGCCCTATACCGTTTTTTTAACTGACTTCAAAAAAGGAAGAGGTTCTATGTTCCTGTATGTATTTTCGTTTTTTCAATTGTAGACCGATTTTAAAAATTCTTTTTTGGTTTGATAGAGTATAATTTTAAGGTGGTCCCATTGTCAGGAAATTTGAATCTGATGAGGGTATCCGTGAGGAATTGAGGGAACTTCTCAAATATTATAGGCACATATAGCGATTTTAGTATTTTTAGTAATAAATCCAGCATTTGCATTCAGAAAATATCATAAGTGGAACTGATGATGAAGACCACAGATGGCCACCGGAACTCCTCAACGGTACCTATTTCAAGAGTGGCGATAAGATATCTCGATTAAGAGAGCGCTATAACGAAGTATATTTAATTGTTTAAATGTGACTATGACGCGAGCTTGAAATAGCTTAAAGTTTCATATTATCAATTAAGAAGTGGGGCTACATATTATGGTCACTACAAAGTATAAAATAAAATCTTTTTTTTTATGGTGGAACGTAAAAACGGTCAAACACGCGTAAAATTAAGTATGATTATAGTACGAATCTTGAAGAAAAACAAAAAGTGAAAAAAAACAGTCAAGTGTTACACTGCCCTCCTAAGCAAAAATGCAATAACTAAATTCAATAGCCAAAGCAAATTCAACTCTCTTCTGTTTGTAACTAGGTTGCAATTTCTACAGATGTTTTGTCTGAGATATCGCCATTATGCTTAGTAGGGCAGTACAGGTAGTTGGGCTGGTGCTGATTCGATGCGAAATCAGCACCATCAGATTTGAATCGGAATTAATTAACCTACTGGGGTGTGATTCTCTCAACAAGCTAAGGTGATCGTTCGCTCGAGTCGGTCCAAGCGGCGAGTTTAAGTAGTCCCGACAGAGCGAACAAAACACATTTTAGCGCGTGTATTCAATTTGGCAGCATGACTTCTCGAACGTATAAGGCTCCCTAATTGACAATGCACGCGCTAAAATGTGTTTTGTTCGGTCGGACGGGACTACTTAAACTCGCCGCTTTTATTCGCTCGTCCGTCCGACCGGCCGCGGTTTTTTGAGAGAATAACACACCTGTACGGCGGTACGGAACGTTCCGTATCGGAATGCCTAAACTTAATAAGGCTTATGTGTCATAATCCCTCAAAGTTCATAGTTAATCCTGCCGACGAAGACTGAAAACTGCTTGTCAAGGGAAAAAACTCCTGTAAACGCGAATTTTGGCATAGTTGTAGCGGATGGTGTTTAGGCTAGGTGTAGGCTATAGTACATTACTACAGAGGCCGGGACAAAAGGGGTTGCCGTCCGAAGACATATAGACGGCCGAGCAGAGCGAGGTATGTATAGTGCTTTTCTCAAACATCAAACATAATAATAATTCATTAAAAAAATTAAAACAAAAATTACAAAGTCAAATTACTAGGAGTGCATAAACATTAAAAGTAACCTACAGTGCTCAGTCATCCGCGCTGTGTCGTGTGCGCCCGCCCGCCCGCCGGTGCCCCGCAGCGCACCGCCTACGCGCCTGCGATCCAAGTTGCGGTGCGCACCCCTAATTACCTTTGTTATCCTAGTACTTTAGATAAACATGCAAACGCTTTGGTTGGATGCACGGCTTAGTATATTAAAAAAAAAACAGCTATCTAGCCTGTTCATAAACACTAGTTTATTGTTTAGTAAAAAAATAGTTTATTGTTTTTTTAATACGCATAGTGGTAGAATGTCATGATGCCTGAGCCACAAATTTATGTGGAATGGAAATTAAAAAAGAGGACTTTTCAGGCCTAGGCCTGCACGATTTATATGAAATTCCATAAACGACCTCTTGTCCTAGCCGCACCTGAAACGTCATACTTGGCGGCCTATTATAAGGAACATAACATCAATATTTCATGGCATGTTTGAGAAATAGTACATTATTGCCTAGGCATGGAAGTAGGCAACTGCGGGCCGAGTATTGTTTTAAACGGACGAGCTTGCGAGTGCTTTTCTCAAAAATTGCAAGTTTTTTTTTGTGTTGGAGTAAAATCTTCATCGCTTGAACTCATTTTTTTAATTGCATACAAACAAACTTCATGGGAAAAAACTATCACTCTTTACCGCCTTTTTGATTATGACAAGGAAAATCGCAAGCTTTGTTTTTTAAAAAACATAAGCTATTCCAGACACAGATAAAAAAGTTATGTTTCAAATAAAATTTGGATGTATAAGACTTGTGCCCTCATTTTATTATGGCCTTTTTCACTTTTTAAAAAGCTACAAGCTAGATAGTAATGGAATTTGTATGCAACATTGCGGGCTTGTGTAGCGAGCACGCAATGTTTTTTTTTTAAATTTGAGATCTGTCAGTAAACTATGTCCTTCGCGTCTCAATATGTAGATAGGAATGTCAACATTTTCATACATTTTTGAGAAAAATACCTAATGGTTCTTTATTCTGTAACTGTAAACTTTTCAGGATTTTTTTAAAAGCCCATTGTATAGATCTTATTAGGTTAGGTTCGTTTTTTAAGTCCTGAAAAAAATATTAGGCTTATTAATTTCAGGCGTTCTGTTACGTAACGGAACCCTCGGTGCGCGAGTCCGACTCGCACTTGACCTGTTTTTTTTTAAGTACCTGGGCCATTCTTCTTTTCAGCGTACACTTTTGTTTTCATCCGATAAAAAGTATACCAAATTATGAATCCGCGTATAAATAAATAACATGAACTCAGAATGTATAAGTTTAACGGTTTTCAAAAAAACCACTCTTAAATTACTCAATTATCGTTGAAGGATCGTGGTAACTCAGCGGTAAATTGCACTTTTTCCATAGAAAAGGCGGGGACATCACCGTCCACTGCGTTACTCACTTTATAGTTATTACAAATAACTTTTTATGAATTAGGATAATTCTAAATATAAGCTTATTTACATCCCTTTTCTAGTTTCAAATTAGAAAACGCAGCGCTTTACCGTTTTTTGAAATATGAATAGTTTAGTGAGAACGTGGCAAAAACTTATGTACAACGAAAAGTAGAATGGCCCACCTGTCCATTTTCGTTCGTCTCCGTGTAGGTAGTGGTACCGTGCCACTTCCCCGTGGAGGCGCGCCCGGAGTCCGTCGAGGAGCTGCTGCAGGCCATGTGGACTGAGGCGTGGGAGAGGATGCACCCGCCGACGCCGCCGCCGGAGCCCTCCGAGGTACCGTGTTTATTAACCCCCGACGCAAAAAGAGGGGAGTGTTATGAGTAGTTAGACTTTTGGTGGAAAATCGTGGTTCTAGAATCCATGGAGTCGCTATTTCCTATTTATTATAACACAAACCACTTTGATTTTTATTTGCAGTATTTTAATATTCATTTATTCATTAAACCGCTAGGGTGAAGGCACCAATGATGGACTCTTTTAGCTGACAGGCACCAGTAATGGACACTTCACTCTTAATTCAAATTTCATACGGTCCAAAATTGATTGTAGCAAAAGAAATGAATAAGCCTTATCTTCTGTTAAATAAGAATTAAGTGTCCATCATTGGGTCCTTGTCCATTACTGGTTCCACCACCCTAAACCAATTTAAATGAATTTTGGTATGGAGGATATCCCTACTAATAACCGAACTAAAATGAATTTAGTTCCTTTTTTGAAATAGTATCACCATACTGAAGGTCAAAATCAAAGTGTAAAGTATTATAATAATTAGGAAATAGCGACTCCATGGATTTTAGAACCACGATATGCCACCAAAATCCTAAACCTAGTTATGAGTATAAAAGGCCACATAATTACGCCCACAGAATAAAAAGGGATAGCTTTATGTGCTTTCGCGCAAAGAACGTGAATTGGAGATAGTTTGCGCGCGCCTTGAGTACATGAGTGCTAAGTCGTTGTGTTTTATTTTTCCACAAACTTTGTAGAAAATAAATGGGGACCGTACAATCCGCCTGTAGATAGTTTGAAGCCTGGAAAAAATATAATTGGTAACAGCCGAGCGTGGTATCTTGTTGGAGGCCTACCTATACAGCTCGTCTCCCGGTCCGGGGACGCCACTCAAGATGGAGTGACGACCTTGTAAAGATCGCGGGAACGCGGTGGATGCGAAAAGCACAAGACCGGTCTGAGTGGAGAGCCTTGGGGGAGGCCTATGTCCAGCAGTGGACGTCTTTCGGCTGACATGATGATGATGATGATGATGAGCGTGGTATAGACTATAGAGAGAGATCTTGCTAACCTACCAACTTTTCACAGGAGGACTGGTTCTCGGTTTTCCAAAGCTCCGTAATGGGTATGTACTACCAGTTTTAAATGCTAGATGCGTTGATTTAGTAAATCGAGTAATACCTAGACAAGCTGCTCTGCTCGCGTATACGTAATCCCTTGGAGATAGCAATACAGACAACCCGACCAAATCACATATTACATTTAGCAGAGAAAGCTTCCGTCATTGAGTACCTACTACCTTATTAAGGCGGCTTACCTAAATTATTACCGGTGAAAGGATATGTTTATATATAAAATACAATAATTCAGATTACAGATGTCTACGAAACCTATGAAAACACACAATAACTTAAACAAAACAAGATTAAATAGTTAAAAGCAACAATTCACTGCATTGTTTGGCACCAGTTCTGGTGACAAACAAAATCGGCCTTAAAAATACGTATCGCGGAGTGAGATAGACGGTGAAGATGCCATCTTCTTTATTTATAAAAACCGGTCAAGTGCGAGTCGGACTCGCGCATCGAGGGTTCCGTATTTAAGATAATATGGTTGGAAAAAGCAAAAGAAAATACTTACTTTGTTATGAACTTTATTATCTATGCATTAAGGCCCATTTTGGCTAGCCTAAATTTTAATACAGATTTTTAAAGTTTTTTGATAATTTTTCCAAAACTGTAAAGTTTGACAACTTCATTTTATTTTTCCTGTGAAATATAAGTAATTATCTTTAAATCAGGATTTTTTCAGATTTTTTGGTCCATAAACTTCGGAGATAAGGGGGGGGGGGGGGGGAACGGTCATTTTGTGTAAATTTTTGCCTATAAATCAAAAAGTACGTCCCGAACAATTATAAAAAAAATATTTTCGAAATGTGCAGACTGAGTCCTTTCATATGACACCCCGTTTGCTTTAATGAAATAACTTTCATTTTTCAACCCCCCATTCTAGACCCCTTAACAAATACTCAGAAAAATATTTTCATACTTTTTTTACGAAAAACAGATGCGGGCAAGCAAGTTATGTAATTTCAAATTGATAGCTTCTATAGTTTCTGAGAAAAACTGCTGTGATATACAGACAGACAGTCAGACAACGAAGTCTCACCATAAGGGTTCCTTTTTTACCATTTTGGTACGGAACCCGAATTATGTCTTTCCGAATAAATAAATTTCTTTTACTCGTCTTATATTTTCATGTCCCGTCGAGGTAATACTCAATCTTCGGTATACAGTGTCCCAGAAACCGACGTCAACCCGACGTCAAAGCTATCGATTTAACCCCTATGTATGTTCAGCGCTTTTAACTAGTTTCGGAGATATAGATCATTTTAGTCATAATTTTTGTAAGTTTCCCTTATGTCCATGTCACGAAAAATCATTAATTTCATGTTTTATTTTAAGTAAGTTTTTCAGTGGTATCTTACATAATTAGAATCATTACGAATCAGCGAAGTTTTTAAACCTATTTTTGCCCGTTTTTTTATATTTTTTAAGTTATCACATACTTAAAGTTTGTTTCTCCATACTACTAGGTGCCACAGTGTTTGCTTTTTCACTTTGTATGGACAAAACAACTTTATGTGAAATATTACTTAAAAAAATATAAAAAACGGGTACCTAAGTAGATAAACTTCTGTCATTTACGAAACGTCTGTTCGGAAGGTATGTTTTCCTAGGAGCTAAGCGCCTATAAATATATCGCATCTTTAGAATTATAGTGACCTAATTCACAAATGTTGAGTTTCGAGTTAGGTCTCTATAGTAACAAATATATGTCTCAAAGTCGACACCTGAAATGTTGAATTAGGTCACTATAATTCTAAAGGTGCGATATAGCTGGTAGATCATGATGCAGGTCATTTGCCTTCCGATTCTGACCCCATCACTTATGTCTGATAAAATCACACTCGTGTTTTAGGACCTCTTATTATATAACAGTTACATTAACAGTTAATAATTTTTATTTATCTATCTTCGGCAGTGCAAAAAGAAGACAGTGTTCACACTGAGCTATCCGAGGATTCCCTCACCATCCTCGTGATCCAGACGGCGGAGCGCTACAGGTGAGCCGAGGGTCTGATGATGCGTCGTCGGTGGCCAAGTGGCTTAGGGAAAGATGTTAAAAAACGCGATGTCCAGCAAGCTCACCTGGTAGGATCCCCTACCTATTAATTTTGTACGTGGGGGATCCTACCAGGTAATCTTTTTTTTTTTCTTTTTTTTATATTGGTCTACAAACTGGATGGTACAACAATAAAATTTTACAATTCAAAGCTTAAAACTACGCTACTGTACATCCTAAAACAGTAGACACAGCATGCATTAAATATGAATTTCAACAGTACCTAGTAGGAACACTAGGAACTAGTAAATTTGTCTAAATAAAATAAAATAAAATAATAAAATAAAGTAAGTAAACAAAAACTACAACTAAAATTAAAATCAAGATTAATTACTGCTTCAATTGTGTTAATTTAAATTTGGCTGAGGCTAAAGAACTGCTATAAAGGTCAAACATGGACTTTAAGCTAGTATATGAGGCAAGCATCCTGAACGGTTACGTATCAGAACGCCTAAAATTAATTTGCCTAATTTCAAAATACCCAAGGTCGAAATACCTAATTTTTAAAACGCCTAACGAACATATCGCCTAAGTGAATAATACCTAATGGACGATTAACCTAGAATTGATTTCCCTAATGACAAAAAACCTAAGGTTGATATACCTAATTTTTAAATACATAACGGTAATTTCGCGGTAGGCGGTAGACGACTGCCTATTCGAGATGGATCTTACTGGACATCCCCTTAAAAAGAAAGAAAAATGTGAAGAAGTGGGTGGAGGGGTCGACTCGTGATTGTAAGGTACCGAGTTCGAGCTGCCGTAGCCATTATGTGCCAATGAGTTTGTCTAACTTAAGTACATTACCCGATGCTCTTACGGTGCAGGAAAAACATTGTTAGGAAATCTGCGCATTGGATCAGCTGAATTTGTAACGGGGTAATTCTACAAAAGATCCTAAAGCGTCGAAGTGTATCCGAAAGGGCCCATCTGTACGATAAGATAAGATAAGGGTTCCGCAGCCAAAGGGTGTCAACTATTCTATCACTGAGCCTCCGCTATCTGTCTGTCCGTATGTCTGTTTGTCAGACGGCTGTATCTCCTGAACAGTAGTAACTAGACATTTAAAATTTCAAAAAAATTACTTATACTATAAGTAAAAACGAATAATAAAAATAAAATTAAGTGGGTTCATATTGCAGTCCGACTTGCACTTGGCGGGTTTTTTTTAATGTTAGCAAACTTAGCTCTAGGCTTGTACTAGGTACTTTGCGTGCTTGACAATGATAAACATACTAATATAGAAAAATACTTAGAAAACATCCAAGACACGAACCTGGGACCGCCAGCTTCGTAGACAGGCTAACGATCTAGACGGACCCGTCACGAGGTCCTAACGGGAGCCCAATGTTTTTCATTTTTAGGGTCCGTACTTGGGTACGGATAAAAAGGGACCCTATTAGGTACTAAGACTCCACTGTCAATCCGTCTGTCTGTCTGGCTGTCTATCTGTCTGTCTGTCTGTCTGTCTGTCACCAGGCTGTATCTCATGAACTGGGGTAGCTAGACAGTTGAAATTTTCACAGATGATGTGTTTTGTTGCCGCTATAACAGCAAATACTAAAAACCGAATAAAATAAATACTTAAGGGGGCTCCCATACAACAAACGTGATTTTTAGCCTTTTTTTGGTCGATATTAATAACAGCTACACTTGAAATATTCACAGAATATTTAGTTGAATAAATGTCAATTTAAGGCGGGGCCATACACCCATGGTATCCCAAAGTTTGGTCATATTTCAAAATGAACTAAATACATTTTTAGCTCGGTTATTCCAACCTACTAATATTTGCTTGTTTGTAACGCTTTCACAGCAGACATATCCTCCATACCAAAATTCATTTAAATTGGTTTAGCGGTTTAATTAATAAATGAATTTTGAAATATTAAAATACTCAAGGTCAAAATCAAAATTTATTATAATAAATAGGAAATAGCGACTCCATGGCTTCTATAACCACGATTTGCCACCAAAAGTCGTAACTCAACTAATAACCTTTGTGTTTATCCTATTTATCGTTTGATATATTGTTGGCAGGCAGTGGTACAAGGTGGAACACAAGAAGAAGTGTGTTTATAGACGGACGTACTTCCCAGTGGCAGAGGACATTCAGCCCGCGCCAGAACATATGAAACACAGAGCCGCCACTCTCATACAAAAAGTGATTAGGTAATAAATTTTCTTACCTTAAAATTATCCTACTTTACTCCTCCATGGGTAACTACTATGCCCCATAGTGACTATTTCGTTTATAACTTATAATAAGACAAGGTCGATGATAAATGGCGACCACGTGTCGGAAGACGCAGCGTGGGTATATAGACCTCCTACGAGATGGTCCGACGACCTCGTGAAGGTTTGCGGGAACTCGGTGGATGCAGGTAGCACGTGACCGGTCGTTGTGGCGATCCTTGGGGGAGGCCTATGTCCTGCAGTGGACGTCGTTTGGCTGAGAGGTTGATGATGAATGATGATGACGAATTTGCTAAAACGAATCGATGTAGGTATTCATCCAGCAACCAAGAGAATGAAAGCAATAGAATGAATAGGGTATTTGCCTATTTTTTTATTAGTATTTAAATTGAAGCTTTTTTACCTTCCGAATAGCCTAGTATAAGTAGTTTTTTAATATCTTTAAAAATAAGAAAGATATAAATGTTTAAAACTTGCTTTTAGACAGAGAGGAAAATACAGGAATATGACGTCATATTACTCAACCGCCATATGAAATGCACGCAAAAAATCGTTTCGTGAGAAAGAGATAGACAAAAAACTTTAAAAAGCTATAACTTTTTTATTTTATGAACAATTTCAAATTTGATTTTGAATTATTTTATCATACTATGTATATTTATATATTATCCAAATTAATATATGAAATTTAATATCAGGCAAATACGCTATTATCATACAGATTACCTCAATATAACCATAGAGCATTTTTACCTGTAAGGGAGCAAAGTAGGAACATTTTACGCTTTAGATTTTCAAAAGCAAAAAAACTAAAAACTATTTTAATAACACACTTTATTGTCGACTGTACTTCAAAAAACTGGTCATAAATAACTTGAATTAAAAAGCAAGCTTTAAAAAACCCGACTGTTGCTAACCAACTTTAAATCGTTATAAATCCTAAATTATCGTTCAAAATGAAAAATGATGAAAGAAACCTGAATATGATTTTTTAATACCTATTCAATGATACCCCATTTGTCATAGTTGGTCGACTTTATTTTTTTATTTTTTACAATATGGCGTCTGGTTGCCGCCATATTGAATTTTAAACAATGTCATATGTTTAGTTACACTCACGAGATTAAGATAAATCGATTGACATAAGAATCATCAAAATCGGTCCACGCGTTTAGTTTCTAGAACGCCACAAAGGAACAAACATACATATATAGGCTGTGAAACACAATACCCTCCGGCAGTTGGGTAAAAAACTATTTCTAGCCATTGAGGAGTTCCTACGACCACCGTGTTCATCATCATACCAGCTCGATGGCACCATATTTCGAGTGTAATGCCTGTGGGACCGAAGTCCGTTGGGATGAAGTTTGAAGTGGTATATTCGTTAACTGACTGGAGAAACTTCGCAAGCGCGATGTAGAACACTTTAGTCGCGCTGTCTGACGCTGGTGGCGCTGGCGAGTTGGTTGTTACAAGTTGCCGATAGATGTCGCTGAGTCGTTACATTGTCATCGGAACTGCATTATAAGGATGTAATAGTTTACGGCCTCTATTCTAGGTCTATTCACAATACAATAACAGGTCAAAGATTATACAGGGTGGTACTCAATAAACTGTACATATTGAAAGGGATGAAATTTTAGGTTAATTTATAAGTAAAACTATTTTATTTTTTATTTTTTAGCCTCCGGTTTTTTTACAGATTGTCAAACTTTTTAATAAAGTTTGGGTAGTACACTTACTTGTGACGGTTTAACTTTTGATCTTATAGCCCAAAAAAGATAAAACAAAATGCATAGTATTGACATTAGTTAGGTTTAAAATAATTGATAACAATAGAATAGAATAGAATAGAACCATTTAAGTATATCGAGTAAATTTACACTCATATATTGTTAGTAGTTCCATAATCTTAATTGTTAGTAACTAATAAATAACTCTAATTGTAAGGGACCAATTAGACCAATTAAAAAAAATAACTGAGTAACTGTTTTTTTTGTGGAAAATTACTGCAAAAATATCATTTTGTTTTCATAAAAACACAATTTTCTCAAAATTTTGCAGATATTTTACAATTTTTTTATCTTTTTAGATCTTAACCTCGTAAGGCCCAGTGTGCCATACAATGTACATAATCAAGGCAATTTAATTTGAACTGTCTTGCAATGGGAATAAGGTTTATTTTCCTATCTTCATAAACGAAAAAGAGCATTATCGAACAAACGTAATTGAACTTTATTCCCTTGATGGTAGACTCAAAGTCCCACTTACAAAAAACTCTCTGTTTTTAGTATGGTGGGCCTTACAAGGTTAAATTAAACGAGGAATAATAATTGGGCACCACAATGTAAGGGCACTGCACTTATATACTAAATCTCAACTAAAAACTTATGTCAAATACGTTCAATCAACGAATGGATTGAATGAGTGAACGAAAGTATACAAGTGTGTAAAATAATAACAGGTTTTCGGTTTGAAATTCGAACATCGGCTCAAAGGACGGCGCTCACAGTGGTAGGTGACATTACTTTAGTTCATTCCATTCGTGCCAGCTTTAGTGAATCGACCTGTACAACAGTTGACCTATGAACAATCTCCAACTTCATCCCAATGGACTTGTTTTCCCATGCAAAACACCCGTCTGGAGAAAGATCTCTTTAGTGTCATAATAATATCTTTTACAGTACATTGCGTAGCTAATACGAAGCCCGGTGATGTAGGAACTCGTCGACTTTGCATTGTATATCTAACTAGAAGACTAGTTCAGTGGTTTAGATTGTGCTTTGTCTTTAAGGCAGTACAGTACCTGTCACTGACAGTTTTATTAATCACTATTAAGGGTCAAGTCAGATAGTGGCTCCAAAGGTGATTTTCCACTGGCGAGGCGAGACGAGAATTGAAAGTATTAAAACGACCATTTCCACCGAAGATGGGCAAGGACGGCATTGAAATTTTGATTGCTTCGCCTCGCCAGTGGAAAATGCACTTTAACTCACGTTCCAGAAAATTTAATTTGGTGAAACGAAAGCGCGTGGTCGACCATGGCGTGAATTTGTTCATGGGCATGGTTGAGGACCCCTGGAGAGAGCGCCTGTATAATGATGAAGAAACCCTGAAGGTAAGAATCATGCGGATATCATTTTTTTTTAAATTACATTCGTGACAAAAATTGCACGTTGGTAGAAAATAAAAATAGGTTTTCTAAAATATCCACAAAAATAATTGAGTAAAATGTCCGTTTTGTTACTGAAGTTTTGGATTTTGGTAACGAAACGGACATCTTTATAATTTCTAATATTGCGATTCTGAATGAAATAATCGGTGCATTTTTTATAAACTGCCTAGAAATTAAAAGAAAAGATGTTAATTTTAAAATGATCTTTGTTGTGTTCCGATATGGTAGTAACGCAACCAGGAAACTACCTTAAGGTAAGGTAAGGTAAAGTAAGGCGGAATAACCATCTACGGACCCCATTATTAAGGATTTGCTGTCCGTCCATCTGTCGCAGGTTGTGTTATCTTTTAAATTGTAATGGCTTGGCAATATGGCCGTTATAACAGCAAAAAAAGGAATTCCCATAGGTACACGTAATGTGTTTTATTCGGTGATTTTTGCTCGAACTTTATATTGTTCGGTGGTACGGAAGCGGTATGTGAGTCCGACTCGTACTGGGCTGTTTTTATTTTATTTTATTACTCAACGAATTTTTTAGTCAATAATATTTTTTTATTTACAGTTATATAATAATAGACGGCAAGTCAATTTGAAATCTAAACAGCTGTACGAGAAACAGATGGAGTACATAAAGAATAAGATGTATTTGCTGAGGCAAGACGATGAGATACAGGACATCACTGATGAAGTTAGGGACTGGTTCAGACAATGGTAACCAATCATACATCAATCATACTTCCCATGCAATACAATAATGTTATCGGTAAAAAACTTATGTAGTTAAAACCCTCTGCCATGTAGTTGTGACACATCTGGGCCGATATTCTCCACAGTAAAACCTAAGGCAGGGACGAACCAATGGCACGTGTGCCATTGATGGCACGCGACACAATATTTTGCTCATGCCACCGACCGTTACAAAGTTCTCTTTAGAGTGTTATGAACGATTTTGGTATTTTCCAAACTTAAAAAAACAACGATTTAGATATACCTACCCACCTGAGAAACAAGGAGAAGAAAAAAATACTGACCTTTTTTTCTGCAATTGATTGTTCTATCAAGGAATTTTCAGTAAGCTAATTATCGAAAACACTCAAGTTTATTACGAGTATATGTACCTACCATGATATGACCTCTCCCGAACTTGTTCCAATTTAATTGCTTAAAACTAGCGTTGAAAAAGTCCGTAATAAATCCCGTTTTTTTTCCAAACAACTCGTTTTTTCGGATTTTTATGAAAAAATACAATGAATTTTTGTGCTCTTATTTTAATCTATATTAGGTCTTCTTTGCACGTACAAAAGGGCGACATCGACGACATGGAGGCAGAAGCAATTGAAATAGGTGGCGAGCGTGACACTAGTGACAGTGATTGACTATGAATAAATTGCCATTTTCATTTGTTATTTTTCCTAAAAAAGCCCGAAAAAAACGGAAAAAATCGAAAATTTCAGAAACTCAAGTAAAGCATTCGTTTATTTCCGCAATTTTCATCGCTACTCGGAACCCTACACTGAGCATGGTCTGCCATGCTATTGCCCGGTTTTTGTTCTTATTTCACTTGTACGTGGCTGCTTTTTCCCAGGTACTACGGCTACGGTTTCTTCCCAGAGTTCCCGTACCCAACAGAGGGCGGCACTATATTGGTCGTTCGCGGGGACTTCCCTTCCATAGAGGAGAAAATAGAAGAAGACGACCGCGAAATGAAGTCTCGCACAGTGAAATTGACAAAGGCGCAGGTAAGTCATTACAAAAGACAGAGGAGACAGCAATGCACATCCTCTGCTCATGCGGACCACTAATGGATAATAGAAGTATCTACCTAGGGCGACTTAATATCATGAACCCACAAGAGATACAACTCCTCTCTGCCCAAAGCATCTCGAAATTCCTGGACGCAACGGGCCTTTGCGGTGAGCTCTAAACAAAAGGCTACCATAAATTCGAAATTCAAATTCAAAAATTTTGACTTTTTTATTTCGTGGTTATGTGTTATGTGCAGTGATCGGATCTAGGATGCAATTTGGGGTGAACGACCTCAAACGTTATGCTTAACATGGATGTGACTCGAGATTTCCCGGGATTTTGGGAAATGGGTTATTGTTAATAATTAATAACTTTTGTCGAGGGTTAACCTAATAAAGAAATAAAAATAATAAAAATACCATAAAAGACAAGACGTGCAAGTTACGTTCAGTTCTTCTATGCAGTACTGTATTTTTTTTAGTTATTACATGTTTTGTTAATGTTATAGTGTAAACTACTTAAAATTACGAGTTATTTACCTTTTTATAAAGGTAGGTAACAAAAAGATTCGCGGGATTGTAAGTCATATTCATATCCATGTTAAAATAACGGACTTAAATTGCATCCTAGATCCGATCACTGGTTATGTGTTTCACAGAGGTTCTTATAAATAGTTCATCTGTTCTCCATACCCTACCTCACTGAAGTGTATATTATCTTAGGTCTAATTCTTGTATTATAATCAAGGACCGGAATTCTTCATAGCAAAAATCAAACTGTCATAGGGTTTGACCAAAGTGTTTTATCGACTATCGATAAATAAATGTCACTTAATGAGTCATTAACATGATATCGGTAGATGTAGATCGATCATTTTCCACTCCTAAATGGATCTTCAATAAATTAAGAAACCGATTTACTCCGAAAAACCAGGAACAAGTGGCCACAGTCCATTCATTTTATAACATGGATACGCACTTAACTCAAGACAGTGACGAGGACCTCGAACACTTAAATCCAGTCACCAATAATTGAAGGGATTTTAAATATAATATATACACACTCTTTTGAGTAGGTTGTGTAACTGGCAATTAAGTGCACAAATGTGAAAAAAATAATTGGAACCAAATATATTACGATTGGTTGACGTATCCAGAAGTCTCGTTTACATCTTAAAAATGGGTGGAAATCATTTTAGTAACACGGCACGGAAATTACTTATGACAATCAAGCGACGTAAATGACATATGTGACGTGGGCACGATTTATTTTAATATGGAGATGCAGGTTGCTTATCAAAGATGTCAAATGTTACAGAATAATTGTATAAGTCGATATGCGATAATATTCCGTAACATCGATAAGTGAAATTGTCGATAAAACAATTTGGTCAAACCCTATGAAAGTTTGATTTTTGCTATGAAGAATTCCGGTCCATGATTATAATATTACTTACATGCCGACTATATATCTATTAAAATTCACATGTCACGCAAAAAAAACCAACAATAATAATAATAAAAATATTGTTATTTTACTTTTATATTTGAATATTTGTTATAAAAAACCTAATGTACAGAAAATTAAATAAATATCTAAAATAAAAAAAATATCACTTAATAATCAATTACAACATTTGCCTTTTTTTCACAGTTTCAGACATTTAATCATTTCCATAAGACATTTCATTCATTACACATTTTATAAAATAATCTTCCATAGAATAAAAACACTCATCTTTTTTTTAAGGGTTCTAATACATTTTTTTAAGACCACATAGTGAAAAGCAAACAAACGGACACTTAGGCAAGAAGAAACAAACTTTTATGTGTATACTTAAAAAAAAAAAACGGAAAAAAACGGGAAAATAGGTTTAAAAATTTTGCTGATTCGTAATGATTCTAATTTTATAAGATCCTACCACTGAAAAACTTATGCAATAAAACATGAAATTAATTATTATTCGTGAGAAAATTACAAAAAATCAGTTTAAAATGATCAATATCTCCGAAACTAGTAAAAATCGCTGAACATACATAGGAGTTAAATCGATACTTTTAGCTGCTCTATCAGCCCTAGGCGGGTTGACGTCGGTTTTTGGGACACCCTGTATATATGTATAATTGTATTTGTGTAGGTATATGATGTTTATAATTTATATCTATAGGTTATAGTGAGGAGTATAGCCAGAAATATCGCTTTATTTACTTCTCGTGCACATCCTTGTAATCTTGCAAATCCTCTTACAGTTTCCTCAATCATGGTCAGGTTAACTGGTAGAGATACCTTGAAGGTATAAGTTCGCCATTGTACCAGTATTAAGTTTATGAACGAATTTACTTGTAATTGTTTTTTGTGCAATAACAAGTTTACATACGCACCTTCAGGACAATAGTGACCTAATTCAAAATTTCTGCTTTCAAACTTCAAGTCATAAATTTATTGTTATAGAGACCTAACTCGAAATTTAAAATTTCTGAATTAGGTCACTATTGTTCTGAAGGTTCATACACACAAATATTTGCCCATACCGGGTGACTGCTAACTTCGTAGGGCACTTGGCTTGGCTATCAGTGATACTGCAAAACCGCGTAAGCAACAGCAAATTATTATAAAGCAATTTTTTTTAGAAAAAAGGTGCATTTTGCTCCTCATTAATAATGTTACTTACGCGGTTTTGCATTTACACCTACAAAATCGTCTTATCATCGTTTCAGTTAAAAAACGAGAGGAGGCAGGCGAAGATTGATGAGAAGTTGAAGAAAATAGCGGAGAAAGAGGAGAAAGAGAGGGCGTACCAGCAGGAGGTGAGGGACAAGTCCAGCCCCTTCACGGACAAGGGGTACAAGGTGAAGCAGTCCACGAACATGCGGAGGTTAACAGAGGTACCATTCTTTTATTTGGTGGGTGGCTATTTTTACGTAAGGCCGGCATTACACCTGTAAGTTGTTACTGTAAGTTTTGAAACAAAGCTATACGCAAGAGAGAGGTGCAGATATTTGCCACTCACTCTTACCCATAGTTGCGTCTCAAAACTTACAGCAGTAACTTACAGTTGTAGTGCCGGCCTTAGACCGCTTTTTATAATGCGAGAGTATTAGAAATAATTATATACCCCCAGCCGTTAAGTAATAATGATAAAAAATATATGATAGATAACATGTTTTGATTTACGATAACTTCGGCATATTACTTGGTACATCCAAAGAAACAAATTGGTAAATAAAAAATAGTACATTGTAGGAGAGGATAGAAAGTACACGATTTTTGTACGAGTCATATAGAGGGCCGAAACGTAGTTGTGGTCCTCTAGTGTACGAGTCCATAAATTGCACTTTCTACCGAGGCAGACATAGTGCTTTTCACAACTACTGAGAGGAAATAAAATAAAAATTCATATTCAAAACTCAAATTTTAATTCATGTTACTGTGACATCACCGTCAATTTTACCATAGATAAGTTTTTTACTGGACCCCTATTCTCGTGGCACTCGAGATTAATAAACTAACATGCGAGATGAAGATGTCAACTCCATATAAAATTGTATTTGTTTCGCCATATCTCCCATGTAATTTCATCTCTAGTGGTTCGAGATTAGGGGCCAAGTTTGAATTACGTAAAAAAAAAGCAGTGACATAGTTTTTAGTCTGTGTATCTTTTAGCAAAAATACACCTAATATTTTACGACACAAAATGGTGTGTTCTGATTGGTGGATTTCAATTTTTAATTTTAAGGAGCTATGACACAAAAATTGATTGATTGATTTTCATTGGTTCTTAAAGTTGGACAACAATGTTCTCGACCAATTAGCAAACACGCCGACAAAAACATTCTTGGTCTGTCCTTATAAGTGACGTTTTGTGACCTCAAACAAGACCATCTATGGCCATATTTCCGAGAAGTGTTGTGAAAAAAACTTTTTTCCTTTAAAACAAAGTAATTAAATATTGTATCTACGTTCATCGCAAAAGGGCCTTTTGAGTTAACTAATAATTAAATGTCAAATATGTTGTTGTTGTTGTTATTTATTTTAATGGCGTCTACAAGTTATGTAATTTTGCCAATGTCAAGTATACCATATATAAGCAATTGTACGGTGAATCGTCGTTGTCGTCGGCGTCTTCCAGTCCCAGTCGGCACACCATTGAAGATGGCGGGCATCCACTTCAATGGTTTGGAGTGTTCTTGACCGCTTGCTCATTCAGAATCAACTTTTCACTGTTATTTTATTTGATGCATATTCTTCGTAAATATGTTATTTAGGCATAGAAATTACCACGACAATTCTGTGACATTGTCATATTTATTGAAACGTGACCATAGCAACACTTTTGTAACGACCAATAAAGACCGAGTTCAGTTTGAATCAATAGTGGCTGTTGTTTGAACGTCACCATAGCAACCCTTTTGTAACGACCAATAAAGACCGAGTTCAGTTTGAACCAATACTGGCTGTTGTTTGAACGTCACCATAGCAACCCTTTTGTAACGACCAATAAAGACTGAGTTCAGTTTTAACCAATAGTGGCAGTTGTTTAAACATGACCATAGCAACCCCTTTTGTAACGACCAATAAAGACCGAGTTCAGTTTTAACCAATAGTGGCGGTTGTTTAAACGTGACCATAGCAAACCCTGTTGTAACGACCAATAAAGACTGAGTTCAGTTTTAAGTAATAGTGGCTGTTGTTTAGTTTGAATTGTTGATTGGACTTGGTTTTTCGTTATCAGTCGTGTGGCGTCGGGAATATACATATCATTTATGAGAATTTTACACTAGTTTAACGTGATTAACTGAATTTAATAATTTTATATCTTTAAAACAGTACGAGTTATGATCTTTATGTCTTTGAGAAATTAACTTTATTTTACCACAAGAATGTTCCCTTGAATTTATCGTAAATAAAAAAACACGGTGTATATTGATACATCGCAATGCAGAGCATATTAGCTTAGGATACGGTTAAATAATTAAATTTGTAATAAAATTTATTCAATGAATTTCCTGGATTGGTTATTTTTTTTAAATTGTGCGTTGGTTGAGAGAATATGCAAGGAATAAAAAAAATATAGGTTGCCTACTTTCTCTTCTGCGCAACCGTGGAAATGCCAGGTATAAACAGGTGAGTAAGCGTTAATACCCGCATCAATTCAATAATCGAATTTTAAATCAAGTGGAAGCTTATTTTATTTACTATCCAACCCTAAGGCCTAGCCACACCGGATGCGTGACGTGCACGTGCGCATGCGCGTTCGCTTTCCACTGCGTTGTATAGTGACATATCGTAATAAGAATTCATATTATACAACGCAGTGGAAAGCGAACGCGCACGCGCACGTGCACGTCACGCATCCGGTGTAGCTCGGCCTTTATCAGGTTGCCTTATCACTAGGGTTAGGACTTTTGGTGACATATCGTGGTTCTAAAATCCATGGAGTCGCTATTTCCTAATCATTAAAATGTATTATAATGATTAGGACTGTCATATATGACACTTTGATTTTCACCTTCAGTATGGCCATATTTCAAAATGAACTAAATACATTTTTAGTTCGGTTATTCCATACCTACCCACCTACTAAAATTTGCTTGTTTGTAACGCTGTCACAGCAGAGACATCCTCCATACCAAAATTCATTTAAATTGGTTTAGCTGTTATATGAATAAATTAATTTAGAAATATTAAAATACTGAAGGTCAACATCAAAGTGATATGTATTATAATAAATAGGAAATAGCGACTCCATGGATCCTAGAACCACGATTTGCCACAAAAAGTCCCAACTCTACTTATCACACACACAAATGTACACGGCATGACGAGCTTGGAATATGATGAATTTGGCCAGTTTGAAAAGTGACAATTCAAAAATTTGACTGATTCGGAAGATGACGAATTAGGAACAAATCCTGGAGTTTGGAACTAGGGCAGTTTGTGTGACATTGTACCCCTGTTTCTTATTTTTATTTAAAATTCACCAGTTTTGTTCCTTTTTAGGCTCTACAAGCTTACCTAGCTTCCTGGTCCATCTACGACGAGTTTCCCGTGGAAGAAACTGGCGAGGTTGTTTATGGTTACATGAAGGAGCTGCTCGATGAGGAGGTGATGATTCAGTTCCACCGGGACTGCAGATTTCTGGTGGATGAGTTGATGAGGTCAGTCCCGAGCCGGTCAATACCGATTATAGGCACTTGTACCACCGCCGGCGAGGTAGCGATAGCTATCGACTATTTTCTCGCTTAAGAATCGAAGGAAAGATATAGATCCCGTGTCAATAAAAGAGACGCATATATAAATATTTGATCACTGGCTGTTCACACTGCCGGCGAGATCTCTCTCTCCAACAATCCCTACTGCTTCTTCTACTCGCTTCATCGTCGGCGGTCGGACAGTGCCATAAGTAGGATATGACCTTTTGGTGGCATATCGTGGTTCTAGAATCCATGGAGACGCTTTTTTCTAATTATTATATACATATGACGGGTGGAGATCAGGGGGCTCACTTCCCTCTGACATGCTGTGGGCGTTAAGTGGGTAGTGTTGGAGGAATTTAAAAAGATTTTGCAGAGAACTCGTATAATAACGTAGGTACAACAATTAAATGCACAGTAGGAACGCGGGACGGTTTCTACAGCTGGATGTGGTCTGCCCGACGGCTCAGCAAGTAAGAAGTGCTCCGCCGCCCCAGCTCGCCCTTAAGTAGACTCCGTCAAACGCCCTAGAGGGCGCTGGCGTCCCAACCGGAAGAACAAATTGGCGCGCATCATGATTAATACGACACATATCACTTTTTGGCCTTGAGAATTGTCATATTTCAGATTACATAATGCTAAACTAGTTTAAATGTATTTTGGTACGGAGGATACGCACTGCTAGATCAAAACAGCATCAACTCAAAATCCTTGCTAGTTTTGTTTCAAGTTTATAGAAGTTGTATTAAAGTTGATTTTAAAATACAGTTGTATTTTGAGTTACTACTGTTTTGATCTAGCAGTGCGATGTCCGCTGCGCAATTGTTAAAAACAAAAATAAAATTATTAAAAATGTATTTAGTGTTAGTTTAATACTTGCATAGAGGCATTCCATCTTATTCTTCAGGGTTGCCAATGCATTTGCAGTCTTATGGCTGTAGTTTTAGGGATGTAAATGTCTATGGGTCGCAGATCCCACTTGCCACCTGGTGGCCAAAAACAACACCGTAAAAAAATGCAGTACTTATAGATGCATCCCCGCCAACATCTGTCAGCCCACAGTATAATCGCTAACAAAATAACCGGACTATAATAGACATGTAACGTACTTTATACTGCCGAGTTAGAGCCTGGAGGCCGTGCCAAGATGCATAACGCTAACTAGCGTTTCTATTCGTTTCGTTTTTAAACCAATCGCGTCACTGGCAGATCACGTGACTTTTCGTATCACGTCATCTACCAGTGACGCGATTGGTTTAAAAACGGTACGAATAGAAACGCTAGTTAGCGTAATGCATCTTGGCAGGGCCTCGTGGCCACATCACGTCACGGCGTCGTTGACTTGAAAAAGACACTTTGCTGCGTCGTGCAGATTCACGGTGTCGTGTAACGTCTGCTTTGTTGTGTTTTTTTATTTTATTGGTTCACAAACCAAATGTTACTATAAAAAGGATTAGAATAGTCCAACAACAACTAGAACTTTTGTGTACATTTTAAAGTAGCGTTACTCCCTATTACACCTTGTGTGTTTGTTTGATCACAGATTCCCAAATACTGTCGTTAATCAGCTTTAATGCCACTGTTACCTCTTATGATGCTATTTAAATGCTGCAGTTATTTTGCTACTATGCAGCTATTGTGATTTATTTATTTATTTATAGCTATTGTGACTTTAAGGCTGTATAATGTGTGCCCAAATCGCATAAGCTTGCTCTACAGTCCACTTATACAGCTTTTAGGTTAGATGTGAACCGTTAGACAGCCTTTATACAGCCCCGTGTGCTATTTGGGTAGTGATATTCATTGAATGGTCCCCTCTAAAGGCTGGAGTTGAAAACTCTAAACGCAGCGCAACAGGCTGACTACAAGGCGGCAGGATTCACCTTCCCAAAGACCGAGCCCAGGAAGAGGCCCAGGGAGATCCGACGACCGCCGCCGTTCGAGATAAGCGAGACCATAAAGGAGGAGGTTGCGGTATACTTATTAACAAGATTTCTATTAAAAAAATGTCCGTGTAAACGAGAAGAGAAACTCATTAAAAAATTGATAATATGAGAGATTTATTGCGAAAAAGAGGGCATTGCAAAAGAAATTCAACGATATGATATTGACATAAACATACACATAATCAGGCCTTTTTCCCGTAGGGGTAGGCAGAGACTACTTCCTTCCCCTTGCTACGATCCAGACAAACTTCCCTCGCTTCCTCCATACTCATTTATATCATAAGCGTGCGTCGGTCACGGTCGAAAGGACACGGCGATCGTGGAACGTTCGCCGTGTCCTTTCCCAAAACGTAAATAATCACAAAACACAATGATACATATTAACGCATTCCTCTGTTCATAACTATACAGGGTGTAATCGTTAAGTAGAGCCAGGCGATTATTCCGTAAATATAAAAGAGGGCCCTGCCAAGATGCTTTGCGCTAACTGGCGTTTCTATTCGTTTCGTTTTTAAACCGATCGCGTCACTGGTTGACCACGTGACTTTTCATATCACGTCATCTACCAGTGACGCGATTGGTTTAAAAACGAATCGAATAGAAACGCTAGTTAGCGTAATGCATCTTGGCAGGGCCCTCAGATATCAGAAAACTTTAAAATGATACCGAAAGTCGTTACCCAATGAGTAAAATCACATCAACAACTTTATTAATAAAACCAGAAAAATCCCATATATTAACTTCAAACCCTCTCATGTATACCTGAAGTTAAAGTTTTTAAGATCTAATTTTCAGCCTGAACTCATGGATATGAGCGTAAACAGAATAAACGTCAAGTCTACTTTAGTCCTATCAGATAAAATCATAACTAATATGCACACATACCTGTAACTATTGGCCCCAGGGGGGTTATTATTACATGGCTATCAGTTCATTTTACGGTGAGCGTAAAGGACAGAGCTATAGCGTAAACTGAACTGCATGGTTATCTCATAATAACCCCCCAGGAAAGACAACAGACTGGTTCTTTCAAGTATGTATGACCCATAATGGAAATAAATGGGAATATTATGTACACGACCATATCAAAAATATTCAGTCGGGTTTTAAGGCTTCTTCTTTTGTTAGACTTGTTGCAAAATAACCAATATTATCTATATCTAGCTTAACACATATACTTTTTAGGAAATCTTCGACCTTGACATCGTCTCGAAGCCCACTGTCAAGATAAACGATATCATTGGAGACTCCAACTACGGTGCGTACGAGGCCAACATCGCCGACCCTTACGCCAAGTAAGTTCATTTTGAAGACTGCTTCGTAGAGATATCGCTGACTGCCTTGCCGAGGCAGCGGCGTCGCCATGTGGTCTTTATTGACGACGCGTTGGCCTTGTTGGAAGTGACTAAGCTAGCAATCCTGGGGATATTTGTGTGATGAGCGCGGATATTTGTTCCCGAGTCGTGTATGTTTTCTATGTATCTATTTAAGTATATATCTCTCTGTATTTATATCGTTGTCTTGTACCCACAGGTCAATTTGTGTGACATTGCCCATCAGTTTTTTTTTTAAATGGCTTTCACATCTTTTGTAGCAAGATGGATTTCGCCAATGACAACTTGACATTAGACACGCTGGGAAAATGTTTGGTGTAGGAATTTCTATTATGATTTATTTTATTTATAAAGAGTCGAGGCACTGGCGGCAATGCCAAACAAAAACGTAGCATACCCCTAGGGTGAATCACGTATTTGTGACGGAAAAAGGACGGAATATATGGATTTCGAAAGGACGTTGGTTGCAATGTCTAAACGGACAAAAATCGTCCCTTCTGGGACGTCGGCGAGTCACGCAAAATGCCTACCTAAGGGGCGGCAACAGCGCGTAGTTCATAAGTTTCATAACGTTATTTAAGTGTAACGTTATTACGGTTTCGTTACGGTGTAGCGTAACGTTATGAAAAAGTATCGATATATTTAAACGAAATATAACGTTATGATAACGATATTTTTCATAACGTTATAAAGGTCCGTGCTACAAACAGCCAGTTTTTTGTCAGTGGGACTTTGAATTTACCATCAAGGCAATAAAGTTCAATTTCGTTTGTTCGAAAATGCCATTTTCCATTAATGAAGAAAGGAAAATAAACTTTAAAACTATTTCAATACAGTTCATATTAAATTGCCTTGGCAATGTACATCCTTTTGCACTCTGGGCCTACCGAGGTTATTACAATGTTTCTGATTTCCAGGTTCCCCCCGCCAGGCTACGGTGACATCCGGAACCGCCTCAAGTTGTCCTGTGTGTTCGGAGTGGGATTCGAACCGGGGGCCGTCAGGAATAAGGCAGTCCTGCTGCTGGGGCAGCCGCAGAACGGGAAGTCTTTCCTGGTCGACTGTGTCATTGGTGAAATGAGTATGTATATTCTGCAACCATAATTGACAGGTGCAAATAACGTCAAAAAAACGTCAAACGATATCAATAATATGGATATACTTTTAAATATTAAAAAAATGAAAATATTGTACTTCTTTTCATATTACTTAGTTCCAGTCCGTTCCTTAAAGAAGATAAAGATTTCGACCGATTCTTTTTACTGACACCAGGCGCGGCTCACTCCGCGATTTACGTTCATCGCTACAAGTTCATGTCGATTTCTCATCTGATAGGTACTATTCAGGGGCTGCCACCAATTTTATATAAGTGCGATAAAGAAGGGTAGCTAATTGGCTGCCATGATAGCGCACGCCGCGTCATTCGGGTACGCAATTTGAAACAACTATTTATCTCTTTCTTACAATAGCGTTCGCTACGGATTGCCATCTTTATCTGTACAAATATGGTAACGTAGCAACTGTCAGTAATTGGTACCTAATAGGTAGATTTATTCTTTTAGAGAAAAATAATGAAATAATGTATATGATGTATGAAGAATATACATTTATTGCTCTCTATATTGAATGCAAGAAATAAATTGGCAACACATTATTATTTTATTTTTAGTCGTTGACAGCCCTCAATATCGGCGACGCGGCGAGTGAGATAATTCATTTTCACCGTTCGTACACAGCCTTAACGTTCCGTTTGGCTTGCGCTGGAGTCGACAACGACAGAGGGACATAAATCATAATGTTTTGGCTAGGAAAAAAGCGGCTTTTGTAAACATCAAGGGAGTGATCCTTCTGTACTTGTACTATTATCTATTCTGTGCTGACACGGGATCTATATTTTTGTTTCGACAAACTCGTGGAAAGAGTTCTCGCCGGCAGCTTGAACAGCCAGCGATCAACTATTAATATATGTGTCTCTTTTATTGACACGGGATCCATCTTTTGTTCGTTTCTTGAGCAAGAAAATAGTCGATACTTAGTTAATCGCTCTCTCGCTGGCGGCAGTGGGACAAATAAATAAATATTAGGGGACAATCTCACACCGATTAACCTAGTCCCAAACTAAGCTCTAGGCTTGTACTATGGGTACTAGGCAACGATATCAATACTTATATAGAGAAATATATTAAATACTTAAATACATAGATAACACCCAAGACTCAGGAACAAATATTCGCGCTCATCACAGTCATCACACAAATACCGGGATTTGAACCCAGGACCCCGTAGCTTCGTAGGCAGGGTCACTACCAACTAGGCCAACGCGTCGTCCGTTGTATCCCTAATATTTTTGTTTCCATCCAGATGCTGTCAAGATTGACCTGTCACCAGAGGTGTTCTCGGGTGAGGTCCATAAACCTGGCAGGCTGGTTGGCCAGGCCTTCACGGTCGCCAGGGCGTTCCAACCCTCGGTCATCTTCGTAAGGAATGTCGAGAGGATGTTCAAAACGAAGCTGACGCCGGAAGAAAAGCACCTCAGGGTGACGAGTATTCAAAAGTTGTTGGTGAAATACGTAAAAGGAATTGCTGAAAACGAAAAGATAATGTTTATTGGTAAGTATAGTTTGTTCGTTCAAATAGTGTGCATTGCAACCCATTGAAGTCGCCGACACCGCTTTGTGCGCGCCGTGGCGGCTCCTTTGTACCTATTGTGGCGGCACATGAAAGCGTGCAAACTATTTGAACCAACGAACTATACAACTACACACTTTACTTATTTCTGGAGTTGGGACTTTTGGTGGCATACCTATCGTGGTTCTAGAATCCATGGAGTCGTTATTTCCTATAATTATTATAAAAATGCCACTTTAATTGTTGGTTTTCAGTTTTGTCATGTTTCAAAATAAACCGAATACATTTTTAGTTCAGTTACTTCATAACTACTAATATTTGCTTGTTTGTAACGCTTTCACAACAGAGATATCCTCCATACCAAAATTTATTGAAATTGGTTAAGCGGTTTAATGAATAAATTAATTTTGAAATATGAAAATACTGAAGGTCAAAATCAAAGTTATATAAATAATTAGGAAATAGCGACTCCGTGGATTCTAGAACCACGATTTGCCACCAAAATTCCTAACTCTACTGTGGCATTATCTATGTAAAAGGACCTTTTCGATGGCGCTTACGCCGCACTGCGTCACGCGGCGTTGTATTTACATGGAAGCATCTTTAATAATGGCGGAAGCGCCATCGACAATAAGGTCCCTTTTTAACCGACTTCAAAAAAAAGAGGAGGTTCTCAATTCGTCGGGTTTTTTTTAAATGTATTTTCCCCGATTACTCGAAGACCACTGGACCGATTTGAAAATTTTTTTCGTTGTTTGAATGGGTATAGTTTGTAGTTGGTCCCATTGTCAACACGTCAGGATCTGATGATGGGATCTTGGAGAAATCAAGAGAACTCCTCAAATATTATAGGCACACCTATAGCGATTTTAGTATTTTTCACTGTAACTCGTGCATTCGCTTTTGAAAAGTACTATATGGTGAAGTGGAACTGATGATGAAGACCACAGATGGCCACCGGAACTCCTTAACGGTACCTATTTCAAGGGTGGCGATAAGATATTTCGATTAAGGTAGTTGAGCGACTATGACGAAGCACATTTAGGTTTAAATATGACTATGACATTCCCGCGGTGTTGTCTGCGGCGAGCTTGAAATGTTCTATAGTTTCTCATTAATATTTAGAAGTGGAGCTACGTAACAGCATAAACAGGATCACTAAAAAGTATAAAATAAAATAAATGTTTAAAAAAACAAAAACCCGCCTTCAAAAATGCAAATGCGGGCTTTTTCATAGATAACGTCACATATGTATTTGCAGCCACCTGTAGCACCATAACGGAGTTCCGCCCCATGAACATGATGCGGTTGTTCTCCGAGGTGATCCTGGTGCCGCGCCCCGACTACGGCTCCGTGCGGGACTTCTTTTACCACAAGTTTCAAAGGTGCAGATAATAAATATTAGGAAACAATGGGTACAGATGTAGTGAAATATCCTTTCACATCGTATTTTCTCGGAAATGTTCGTATTTGTCATGCTACTCCAGTCTGACTCAGTACCCATCGAGACAACGTGGGGGAACGTCGCATCGCGAGAGTGATAATCGATGTAGAGGGGGTAATACCATAGTATTTTTTTGTTAATTAAGATTAAGTTTGTTTTCAGTTCTTTTTAATAGTCATGCTGAAAGCATTAAGACCTGGGAAACTTTTAGATCGACAAGCCTGTGAAAAAGTTTTTCAACATTTATTTATATTTCTTCCTGTTTACCTACACCTAATTTCTATATATTTGATAGTGGTGGTTTTAACATCTCGGTGTGATACACTTCAAACTCGTGGTTTGACATTTGACACTGATAACTAAAGTACTCAATTTATTTAATACAAACATGTCACTTAATAATTCAATAATTCATAGACACGTCGGCATCATTCGGAAGTAGACGTGAGTTCCGAGTTTTCACGATGTGAAAGGATTATTCACTAGATCTATACACTTCCAGGCGCGGCTCACTCCGCGGTTTACGTTCATCGCTTCAAGTACATGCCGGTTACCCATCTGATAGGTACTAATCAGGGGCTGCCACCAACTTTATAAGAGTGCAATATAGCTAATTGGCCGCCATGATAGATAGGCACGCCGCGTCATTCGGGTACGCAATTTGAAACAACTATTTATCTCTTTCTAACGATAGCGTTCGCTACGAATTTCCGTCTTTATCTGTTGAAATATGGTAAAGTAGCAACTGTCAGTAATTGGTACCTAATAGATTTATTATTTAAGAGATACATAATGAAATAATGTATATGATGTATGAAGAACATACATTTATTGCTCTGTATATTTCAATATTTTATATTTAGTCGTTGACAGCCCTCACTACCGGCGACGTGGCGAGTGAGCCAATTTATTTTCACCGTACGTACACAGCCTTAACGTTTCTTTTGGCGTGCGCTGGAGTCGACGACTTCGGCCATAAATCGTAATGTTTTGGCTAAGAAAAAAGCAGCTTTTGTAAAGATCAAAGGAGTGACCCTTCTGTACTTGTACTATTAATACTATTATATATTCTGTGACACCACATAATTCCGAAGTGTCATAATTCCGAATTCATTAAAATCCCGAATTTTCATAATTCCGAATGCAATATTTTAATAGAATAGGTAATTTATTTTTGGATATCGCTTATAAATCAAACCTAACCTAACTTACAGCAATTAAATTACTTATGCATTGTATCTAAAATAGGTCCAGAATAACATAGCTTTCGAAAAATTAAAATTTGGACAAATCAATATTCGGAAAAAAGTTTTTCGGAATTTTAAGGTGCTCCCGGAAACAAAATCACACAAAGTGACCTAGTCCCAAACTAAGCTCTAGGCTCTATGGGTGAGAGACAAAGATAAACTTGCTTATACAGGTGACATCGAAGACGTGATCAAAACTGATATGACTTAATGAAGCATTAAAGTGGGATCCTAATGATAGAGTATGTAGGTATTCAGACTTAATCGCGAAATGATCAAAATTAAATAATTTGTTGTAAACAGTGTGGTCACCCTACTTAACAGAAAGAGATGTTGAAAGGTATGATATTAAAAATAGGGTAACCATGATTTAATGAATCAGGGATTTAATTAAGGGGAAAATTAAAAAAAAAATTGTTTCTTGTAACCAATATTGCTTGGAAATGGCCATCAATTATAGAGTTTGAAAAACTGGTTTCTGATCAAGTGTTTGATGTCACCCTGTATAGATAAATACATACTTAAATACATAAAAAAATACACAAGAATCAGAAACAAATACTCGCGCTCATCACACAAATATCTGCCCCTACCGGGGTTTAAACCCGGGACCGAAATAGGAACAACTCTTAGTTGGCTATCTTGGTTATAGTTATAGCTATTCAAAAATTGATTTTATCTACACTCATATCATAAGTCCTCTATTATGTGTTCAAAACCCGTAGGCAATGACCAGCATTACCTGTGGTAGTAGGTGACAGCGATGACAGCTGTTAATTTTGGAAGATTTTCAAATTTGGATCTCAATACCTTACATTACAATATTCGATAACGTAATTTCAAAATTATGTTACAGCTGTCATCGCTGTCACCTACTACCACAGGTAAGGTAACGCTGGTCATTTGCCTTTCGGCTTCTGAATCCATCTTAGAGTACTTATAATATGTGTGTAGATAAAGTATTCTACGAGATTCTGCGTAATTAGCATTACGCAACCGTCACGTAAACTACTATTTCTCAACAGTTACATGTTTCAGCTCTTATTGAAGCTGTGAAAAAATAGTACATTATTGCCTAGGCATGGAAGTAGGCAATTGCGGGCCGATTATTGGTTTAAACGGACGAGCTTGCGAGTCCGTTTAAAAATACGAAGCCCGCAATTGCTGTTGCTGCCGAGGCAAATATAGTGCTTTTCTCAAAAATCGCCAGAAAAAATTTGTGTTGGGGTGAAATCTTCATCGCTTGAACTCATTTTTTAAATTGCTTACAAACAGAAACTTCACGTGAAAAAACCATCACTCTTTACCGCCTTTTTGTTTATGACGAGGAGAAACGCAAGCTTTGTTTTAAAAAAACATAAGCTATTCCAAACACAGATAAAAAAGTTATGTTTCGAATAAAATTTGGATGTATAAGACTTGTGCCATCAATTTATTATGGGCTTTTTCACTTTTTAAAAAGTTACAAGCTAGATAGTAATGGAATTTGTATGCAACATTGCGGGCTTGTGTAGCGAGCACGCAATGTTTTCCTTTTTTAATTTGAGAACTGTCAGTAAACTATCTACTTCGCGTCTCATTATGTAGATAGTAATGTCAACATTTCCGAACATTTTTCGCCGTCGCTTGTGTTTTAGCATAAGGAGCATGGAGAGAGACCCCTGCGTACAGCCCCTGGCTCATACGCTCAAGGGGTATGGCTTCGGGACCATCATTGAAGCATATAACTCAGTTATGAACGCGGACCGGATTGTCAAGTAAGAGAAAGAACATTCCATCTTAGTCCTCAGGGTTGGCAACGCATTTGAAGTCTTAGGATTGCAGTTTTGAGATTGTAGTCTTGAGATTTCAAATGTCTGTGTGTCTCGGATCCCACTTACCAACAGGTGGCCTGAGCGCTCGCGTGCCGTACCATTGCGATAAAAAAAAATGTGTGGCGACCTAGCGACATCTAACGCATCATCATTTCACCTAACACGAATTGAAATTATGCAATTCGTGTTAGGTAAAATGATCATTAGACTATTCGTTTTTATGCTAAACATTACACACCCCCCGCCTGGAGAGATCTACATTGATTTCTACATTGGTGACCCAGACGTGGTAGTCATCCGACAAATGAAATCAAATTGATTAGTTAGTTAGTTAGTTAGCTCTGCCCTGCTACGGAAAAAGGCCCACCTACTGTAATAATTGTATTGCACTTCCAACCTTATTAACCCTTGAGAATAGATAAATGAGTGTGGTAAAATTCAAAAACTCATAAATTAAGGTTGGCGCAGACAACCGCTCGATGGGTGTGTAATGTTTAGTATAAAAACAAAATGGTCTAATTTTCATTTTACGTAACACAAATTGCATAATTTCGATCTCTATAATAAACCAACGATATAATAATTATGATGCATAAAACGAAATGCATAATTTCTAAAACTATGTACATAAATTAAAAAATAAATGTTTCTAACGGCTTTCCTTACTATGAATGTGGTCACAGTTCTAACCTAACCTAACCTAGTTAGAAGAAATTGACTAAAAATACAAAATAACAAGAAAATGATAGTTATAATAAATGAGTTTTATATTATTCGATCGTAAGCCTGATGAAATTAAACTATTGGTTTTTTGCTAAACGTTCATTATGCTTTTCGTGGTTAGTTAAATGACATTATACAAAATGTTTTTAGACTGATTGAAGCGCACCCCTGGATATCGGATTAGCTCAAAGTGAGACATTGAAAAGTGAGCTTTGATATATGTTAGTACGGTACATTTTTCAGTGGATGACGCGAGGCCCGCGCCCGGCTTTTGTTTTGATTAAAAAATGTATCGTATTAACAAACATGAAAGCTCACTTTTCAATGTCTCACTTTGAGCCGATCCAGTACCGCTAGAGTGCTAGTGAAAAAGGGTACAAGTCGACTTAACTCGTAAAAAAAGGGTATATACATAAACGGAGTATACTAGACTTAAACCCTTTTTCACTTGATCTTCTGAAGACTTATGATACTGGGACCCCTGGTTATGTCTGCGCCAAACTTTAAGGGCTTGTTTACGGAGACGCGGAGCGTCGCGCGTCGCGTGCGGCTTGGCGTCGAGCAGCGCGTCGGGCGTTTTTTCCGTTTACAGAGAGGCGGCGCGTGCAGCGGACCGCGTCATCACACGCGCAAACAAACATATGGCAATGTACGGTGATGTTTATAAAGATGCAGGGCGTGACGCGGCGTGTGATGCGGGGCGTAGAGAGTAGCGGTGTCCGCTACATCCGCGGCGGACTCTCGAGCGAGTAGCGGAGCGCGCGGCGGAGCGCAAGACTGTCAGAAGGTTCCGCCGCGGGCCCCGCTGCGGGCGCAGTGGCGGGAACCGCCGTTATTGACGCGTGCGACGCGGCGTGCAACGCCGCGATGCCATCCTCGGGCTCTGCCGCAAGTAACGCTGTATTTGAAGCAAACGCGCTTAAAACCGCTTCTCCGTAAACGCTTTTATACAACGCCATATTATTATGTTTGAATTTAGTGCAGACCGCGCCGCCCAACGCTACGCGCGACGCCCCGCGTCTCCGTAAACAAGCACTAAGGATTATTTCGAGCATGTGAAGTTAAACTTTAGTTGATTTTACGGGTTACTATCGAATTGTCTTTATCGCCAAACGACCATTTCAGCTAGATGACATAAAAGTAAAATACACAGTCAGCAAAGAGTCAATTCAGCTGGACGACATGAAAGTAGAATACTCAGTCAGCAAAGTGTCAATTAAGCAGGACGGCTCAGAATTAAAATGAGTAAATAGCCAAACGTTTGGAAATATAAATAGTACGTATGATTAGAATACCTAATTAGCCGAAAGTAAAATTAGTTAATTGACATCAACACAGAACGACTTAGTAGCAAAACGTCTGAAAATTAAAATGTCCGTATAATTACAATAGGTACCTAATAAGCCGAAAGTAAAATTAGTTAATTGTCATGACCACAGAACGAGTTAGTAGCAATTCGCCGTTGTTTTTTTTAAATTATCAAGTGTCTTATCAATACGCTATTTTAAGATCCAGACGTTTTGCTAACCGGCCATTTGGCGTTCATGTCTATTTAGTAATTAAGACATTTTGAGATACAAACGTTTCGCTACCGGGCCATTTAGCTTTCATGTCTATTAAGTAATAAAGACATTCTAAGATAAACACGTGTCGCTACTAGTGTATTTTAAATTGTAACATTCTAAGATCCAGACGTTTTGCTAAAGATACATTTAGCGCTCATGTCTATATAGCAACAAAGACATTACACAATCCAGACGTTTGAGCTATATTGTCATTTTTCGAAAAGGGAATTTTGATAGTAACCCGATTTTACGATTTGATGACGACGCGCTGGCTTAGTTGGTAATGACCCTGAATACGAAGCTGGCGGTTCTAGGTTCAAATCCCAGTAAGGGCAGATATTTGTGTGATAAGCGCGAATATTTGTTTCTGAGTCATGGATGTTTTCTCAGTATTTAAGTACGTATTTCTCTATATAAGTATTTATATCGTTGTCTAGTAACCATAGTACAAGCCTAGAGCTTAGTTTGGGACTAGGTCAATTGGTGTAACATTGTCCCCTGATATTTATTTATTTATTTATTTTAAATAAGGCCTCGTGTGGTTGCCGAGTCAGAATAGTGCCACTCCATGTCTTCCCGTGGATGTCGTAAGAGACGACTAAGGGAATAAAGGCTTGTAGTACTGTTAGGCGATGGGCTTGCAACCTGTCACTAATACGCTGGTAAACATCTTAGCCTAATTGTGCAAATTGTGGTTACAGAATTATCAACAAGATTTTAGAGATGTTTGTAATTCTGTAGCTCTGCCTACCCCACTCTGGGAACGAAGGCGTGAGATTATGTATGCATGTATTTTTTTTTTTTATTCTGACCATAATGTTCCTTTGCAGGTTGAACTTGAGGCCCCTCGATCCGCTTGAGTTCATTAATTACATGATAGATGCCGAGAAGGAACCCCTTACTCTACCGGTAATAACTATTAAATAGAATTAAATCACCAGTATAATGGCGAACCTTTTTAGGGTTCCGTACCAATATGGTAAAAAAGGAACCCTTATGATGAGACTTCGTTGTCTTTCTCAGCAATTACAAATGCTTTCAATTTGAAATTTGGCATAATAGCCCAACTAGCAAAATTTCGTCATATAATGGTCGCGGCAACGTAACATTTTCAGACTCTTAGCCTATGATATTAGGCATATAAACTTAATGATAACGTTTATAGAACGCGATTTGGGCCCATTTTATTCAGCGTTTCAGTCATATAAAAGTCATTTAACTGCAACCGCCAGCCACTTATTGATCATATAATCATCACCAACGTGACTATTTTATAACTAATTAGCTGTATAATAGCGACTTATATGGCTTTTATATGAACTTTAATCATATAAGAGACATATAATCGTTGAGTTAGTTGCTTATTAGTTATATAATTATCATCAATAGAACTACGTTATTATTAATTTGATATATTGTTGCTACGACACGTTGATACGACATGTTTGTGGAATAAAAGTAACGTGTCATGACATTTAATGAAAAAATAAATTGAATGTCGGTGAGTATTATTTTGACAGAGTTATCTAAGAAATATATATGGCCATGTTACATTATAACTCGAACGGTATTATGAATGCTGTTAAATTCGAATTAATAGTGGAAATATGTTCCGGAGGCCACTTTATTGATAAAGTATACTATATTTAACTGTAAATATTTAACGCCCCTCATTAATTATTAGTTATTTAAATTTAATTTAAATAAATATTTTGAATTATCACGAAAGATGCTGTTTTATGTCATTTATACCATTAATATGTCATATAACTGCTTCTTATATAGCAAGGTTAGCGGTTAAAGCGCCATGACACCTATGTCGAATGTATTAAGTGTTATAAAAGTCATATAAACGTAACATGTAAATCAAAAAAGTAATGTAATAGCAACCATATTTCATTTACTCGAGCAAAGGGTATATAAGATATAAGATGTTAATTTTTATTTGAAATTTGGAGACTTTACATTTCCAATTTAAATTGAATATACTTTGAGTCTCATAATTGCTCCTGGGACCTGTACATCCCTGTGACATTTAAATTAGTTAGCTTAAGTTTATCATAGTAATAAGTTACTCATATCAAAAAAAGGCTTCCTGTTGAGTTTCTTGCGGCGTTTCTTCTCAACAGAGTCCCTTGGAAGCGCTGGTAGACTCAGACATGTAAAAGTGCCTACAGGGCCTACTTACAGAATAAATGAATTTGAATTTGAATTACTCGACCAAATAGTCACATGAGCGTAGTATAGAGGTAGATTATTCAGCATTATCTTATATGACTCTTTAGTAATAAAAAAAAGTCGAGTAAACGTTTACTCAGCATCATAGTATGACTTAATACCAAAGTGCTGAATAAGATACTTCTATATAACATGATCTATAATTCGCGTTTATGTGACTTCATGCAACATATACAGCACAATAGTCATATAATAGCAACCACATTGCTTTTACTCGACTCTGTCTGGCATGTCATAAGTCAGCTATATAAGTTACTGTTACTCGAGTAAAAAGTCACATAAGCGTCGCATAGAGGTAGATTATTCAGCATTACCTTATATGACTCTTTAGTAATAAAAAGACGTCGAGTAAACGTTTACTCAGCATCATAGTATGACTTAATACCAAAGTGCTGAATAAGATACTTTTATATAACATGATCTATAATTCGCGTTTATATGACTTCATGCAACATTATACAGCACAATAGCCATATAATAGCAAACACATTGCTTTTACTCAACTCGGTCTGGCATGTCATAAGTCAGCTATATAAGTTACGGTTACTCGAGTAAAAAGTCATATAAGCGCCAATTAAACGTGTCTTATTCAGCAATTTCTTATATGACTCTTAAGTCATAAAAGGAAGTCGAATAAACGTGTATTCGGTATCATAATATGACTATTATGCTGAGTAACTAAAATGCTGCATAAGCTGGCTTTATACGACAGGTTCTGTATAATTCCCCTTTACATGACTTTTATACGATTTATTAGCTGAATAAGCTCAATCTTATATGACTACTTTGCTAGTTGGGAGGGGTGTGTCGTGGGTAAAAAAATAATAATTTTAATTAGTCCGTCAGTAAGATTATCAAAAAATATTGAACACAATTTTTCAAATCGATCAAAATTGACAAATATAACGCGCATCACAGTTCGGGAGTGGGGGCTCGTGACGTCACAACGTGGTATAAAGTGTGCCAAGTGTGTCTTCGTCATTTTTTGTTTAATTGACAAAAGAAAAAACATGTGTTCAATATTTTTTGATAATTTAAATTACGGACTAATTAGATTTTTTTAGGACACTAGCCTATTGTACAATATGCTTGCCCGCGTCTGTTTTTAGTAAAAAAAAATTTATTAATTCTATAAATAATTGAAAAGGGGTCTAGATTGGGGGGTTAAAAAATGAAAGTGATTTAATTATAGCAAATGGGGTTTCATATTAAAGGGTTTAATACGCTTATATTTTTACCCGACTGTCGAAGGAGGAGGGTAATGTGTTTATCAGCCTATATATGTATGTTTTTTCTTTGTGGCGCTCTAGAAACTTAACGCGTGGGCTGATTTTGATGATTCTTATGTCAATCCTATTGTCTTAATCTTGTAAGTGTCACTAAAGACGTGACAGTAATCAAAATTCAACATGGCGCTGGCGGCAACCAAACGTCATATTGTAAAAAAAAAAAATGACGTACTCCGACAAGTAGGATATCATTGAATAGGTGTTTAAAAATCATCTTTAAGTTTCTTTCATAACATAATAATTCTATCATTTTGAGTGATCATTTAGGGTTTATAACGATTTAAAGTTGGTTAGCAACAGTCGTGTTTTTTAAAGCTTGCTTGTTGTTATTATTCATAAATAAAATAATTGCTCTTTTTTTAACATTTCACGTGTTTCCCGCTCTTGCAGGAATTTGAGAAATTTCAGAATTTCTACCTGAAATTCTCGCCGCTGAAGAGGGCTAGGCATGACTTCATAGCGATCAACCGGTCCAGGGCGGTCAACTACAAGAAGATGGAGAAGCTAATGGCGAGGAAGCAGGCGGCAGAGGACGCGGCGGGCTAGACGAGGTACCTAATAAATAGGGGAACTCTTTGTTTCCCATAATTTTATTGGTCATAATGTAATTGTTGACATAATTTTTGATAGACATATTTTTTTATATCGCTGAATCTGTAAACTTTTCAGAAGTTCTGAAATATCTAACGTGTAGACAAGGCTAGGTTAGGTTAGGTATGATTTATAAAAATCCTGAAAAAATAACAATTTCTTAAAAAAAAACACGTTATGACTTGCGATGATTTCTAAAGCACATTATGACTAAAAATAATTATGTCAGTCAATATAGACCCAATAAATAGAGTTAGGACTTTTGGTGGCAAATCCTGGTTCTAGAATCCATGGAGTCGCTATTTCCTATTTATTATAATATTTATAATGCATACCACTTTGATTTAGACCTCCAGTATTTTAATATTTCAACATTCATTTATTCTTTAAACCAATTTAAATGATTTCTGGTATAGATATCTCTGCTGTGAAAGCGTTACAAACTAGCAAAATTATTAGTAGGTATGGAATAACAGAACTAAAAACGTATTTAGTTCATTTTGAAATATGACCATACTCAAGGTCGAAATCAATATAATAACTAGGAAATTGCGTTTCCATGGATTCTGGAATGGATACGCCTGCAAAATCCTAACCCTACTAATAAATAATAATTAAAAGATATGAAATTAGTTCCAGCTTATTAGTGAGCTGTGTGGTTGCCGGCTTAGAATAGTACCACTCCATGTCTTCCCGTGGATGTCGTAAGAGTCGACTAAGGGAATAAAGGCTTGTAGTAGGTACTGTTAGGCGATGGGCTTGCAACCTGTCACTAATACACTGGTAAACATCTTAGCCTGATTATGCAAAATGTGGTTACTGAATTATCAACAAGCTTTTAGAGTTGTTGGCAATTCTGTAGCTCTGCCTACCCCAAACTGGGAATAAAGGCGTGAGTTTATGTATGTATGTATGTAAATTAGTTCCAATTCTAATTCAAATAATTTATTTGTAAAACATAGGTGTAAACATGTATAACGTGAATTAGGATTACTGTTTTGCTGATGGGATATTTATTCGAGCGTTTCAACCGCCTCACTTTTATGGGATATTTTTGAAGAATAGGTCGTATATTTTAATGTTGTTTTTGGATATTTGTTATATGTCCGGTAAACTTAGGTACCTTACTAGAAACGAAATCGAAATCTGTAGCCACTTCTACAAAAATGTGACCACGAAAGTGATTCGGAACAAACGCCCAAATAATGACCCTGATATGCATACAAATAGCTACAAATTAGCCTGCAGCATGCATTCCTACAGACTTAACTTAATATACATTTTGATGTTCGAATTTATACGATATTAGCTTTTGCCCGCGGCTTCACTCGCGTCGAAATCGGGCTAATTTTAATTTTAAAAATGCGGGGAACGTCCCGCGCAAAACAATGAGTACAATTCAAGATCCAGCTTAATTTTAAAGATTTACAATATCCAGACGTTGCTTATAAATTGGTAGGTTTCAGAGCAGAACAGTCGAACTTTGCAGAAGTATTATGTAAAACCTAAAATTATTGTCTGATATGGAAATAATATGGCCGGTAAAAAGATTACTTAACTATGTGATAGCTTTATAGAGGTTGGTCAGTATTAGTAGTGATAATTATTGTGATTCATTAACAAATAAACAAAAATCAGTATATATTTAGAGGAGAACTAGCAAAATTGTTGAATTTCATTTGATTTTGGTAAAAAAATCAAATTCAAATACAAATTCAAAATATTTATTCAGCGAATAGGCCACATGAGGGCTCTTTTACACGTCGGTAATAGAGTGAATGTACTAGCGCTTTGGACAAGACCATCATTGCAGAGAAGATTCGAAGGTAAAAATAAGGATCGAAGACTTTCATCATACTTTTCGGATAGACCCGAGGGGAACGTGCCGATGAGATAAAAGCGTGACTTAAATGCTGCCCTCCTAAATAAAAAGGACGCATGCGCAATTTGTTAGTCAAAGTAAATTAAACCTTAATAATAATTAAATAAGGTCACTAATACATGCATGGTTTTATGAGACATACGCCCTTTTTTCTAAGGAGGGCAGAATGGCCCTTAGTAAAAGTATCTGTGCCGACAGCAACACAGAAGGCCTGATAACGACCAAGCAGAGGTTATAAATGCTGAAGTCCTTTGAAGTACAGAAACACAGTGGTAAACACCGACGATGCACTAGGTAAATCATCCAGTAGAGTACTTAAACACTTTGAATATAAAGCAACTGGTCTTCCATTTCACAAACGTTTACCTACCACCACGTTTGGATACGCTTGTCATGTTCCTTTTGAATTTGTCATTACAAGTCAGATACCTCTATGTATTAAACAGAAGGTGTAAGGTAGAAGGTGAGAATTAAACAGATGAAGGGTTCAACAACTTTATACTCTTACTTCCTCATAAACATTTTTTGCCATGTTTGTAGGTGATAGCAATAGAATTAAACTTTGAGGCGAACTTACATGGAGCACGCCACATAGAACTGACCGTGGGAGAAACAGTCCGTCGTAGGTCTACTCCGGCGAATTTAAGTTTGCCCCCGAGATTTATTTAATATCATGGCGAAACAGGCCTTCAGGGGAAACTGGAGAATTCAAAGGGGAGATGAGGGGGGGGGGGGGGGTATTGATGAAATACACGGTACAAACACTGATTCTCCCTGAACAGATCAGGTCAGGTCAAAATAGTGTCCTCTACTACGTTCCGGCGGCTTTGACTTGCGACCTAGTGCCGTTACAAAGTTTGGGTGGCTATAAGGGCCGTTTTCAAAATATTGTATAATGTATAAGGCCTCAATTAAAATCCTTAATTATTATTTTTTCATTTCGAAACGAAAATTACTATACCTACCTACTTAAATAATTCGATGATTAAAATTGCGATTGGCATATACGACAACTTTACAAAACAATTTAGTTGTCCTTTACGCCAATTATCATTTTAGCTTTCGATTATGGTTAACTTTCGTTACGAAATGGAAAAAAATGAGGATTTTAATTGAGGCTTTAACTGTTCTTAACTATGTACATTTTTTTCAAAACGGCCCTTAAATTTGTTAATAATATAACGGGTGTACGTAGTAGTAGGGTTCAAAGTGTTTAATAACTCTACTGGTAAATTAACGCCATCGTTGGTGTTTACCACAGTATCTTTTGAGTTGTAAAGAATCTGTTGTCCCTCAAAAGAGTTCAGTAGGTAATATATCTTTTTTTTTTTTAGTCTATTTGGGTGTCCCACTGCTGGGCAAAGGCCTCCCCTCTTTTCCGCCATTCGTCCCGATTGAGTGCATGCTCCCGCCATTCGCTTTGAAACGCGTCTAAGCCATCCCGCCATCTCCTTTTTGATCTGCCTCTGTTCCGGTGGCCATCTTGCCAATATGTCACTAATGACTGATAATGTTTGTCATTTTTTCGGGTCAGCATAGCTCTTTCGCATAACCACTCTATGGATTTTTCCTGGATGAGCGCAACGTCTGGATAAATATTTGAAATCAGGTTATCAACTGTTGTTACCGTAGTGCACAGATCGGCAGGGACAGATATCATACCGTTATTTAATAAAATATGTACATAATATGGCATATTATTTTGCATGTTATGGGGCCCTTCTTTACTTTTTTTTATGGTAGTGAACTCTAAGTCCCTAAAAACTAAAGAAAATGATACCCATGACAACTTTTTCAAAAAACATCACGGCCGTCATCTTGAATTTCTACCTATAATTTGACATCATTTTCGAAATCTGCGCCCCCAAAGTCTAAGAAAATAACATGCACAACAAACATACGAACAAACCAATTGAATAAGGCTTTAGGTACTCACAAAGGCAAAACATAAAATATTTTCGATCTCTCTTTAAATCAATTCGTCCCAGCCCTAAATATCGATATCGATGATTACAAGTGTAACGTCCAAGGCTGAAGCTAGCGACCCGCCCCCACTTCCTTTCCGATTATGTGAGGCAACAGCCATGCAAAAATAGAAAAATTATCTAACTGATGGTGAAAACCACATCAAAATCCGTTGCGTGGTTTAGGAGGAGTTGGCAGATATACAGACAGACAGACGCAGAAAGCGAATTTGTTTTATACTACGTGAAAAATGAATCCTTCTTATTTTATCTACGAAGAGTAGGTACATAAATAACAAACAGGAGAAGATAAAATATTACGAGTACGTAACATATCGCACATGACATTCAATACCGTATTAATTCAAAAATTAATTGTAATGCATAACTATTTTACTAGTTTAAAATTAGAATAAATTTTTCAACACTGTCACATTTCTAGTTAAGGCGGTATTGATTGTCATGTGCGATATCTTTTGTATTCCTTTCTCCAAGATACAAAGCAATATTGCATTTATTCTTTAAATTTGTTATCGCGTTGACATTGACGTTGACATTTGTATCGTCATCGAGCAGTAAAGGTGAAGTATACGTAAAATTATGTATGGCAACGTAAGTCTCTTTTATGGGTCCCTGATACAGATAGATCCATTCATTCATTCATACTTTCACGCCTGTCTCCCAATGGGATAGACAGAGATGGAACGCCAGGTGCCCCGGTCTAAATATACAACTTTCGCTTCCTCTACATTCATATCTCTTCATGTACTTACGTCGGTTTTAGGTGCTTTTGATTTAGCTCTTATTCAGTACATTGCGAATCTGTGCGCCTAGCACAGGTTGCCTGCGACTTGGATTTCGCTCGGATCACTCTCTATCTACTTAGTCAGTAACGATAGAGACGCGCCGAGTGACAAGCCAGAAAACACAACTTGTGCTACCCGTGCTTGATCACTGTGTGTGAATCTAGGGCGTCCCCTACCGACATCTCCACTCATTTTCGCTCGCCTAACCTCTTTCATCTATCCTTTCTAAGTGACTAAACCATCTTAGCATACCCTTTTCGATCTTTCTTAATACATCTTCCTTCAATCCACATCGTTCTCGGATTTTGCTATTTCTCACTCTACTCATCATCCTAACTCCACACATGCAGTCAAGGAATTTAATTTGTGACCCACCTTAGGTCCAAAGTCAATCTGACATTCTACAGCAATAAGGTTGAGTTTCCTATCAATTACAAATGATTTGGCATCTCTATTGACAATGACATCTTCAAGCAGATTTTCTTTGAAATGGGTAGCAAATTAACTTCCGTGACCGTACTTCTCATTAATTCTGCTTTCACTCTTCTTTTGCTATACCCATGATTCACTACCATACATCAATCTTGGTGTTAATACTCCCTGAACAATGGCAAGGCGAGAGATAGATACAAAGTAAAGTTCATGTTTACGTATAGTAAAGGCGATTCGTTCGCATTCTCTCTAGTATATGTAAACGCTTTTTGGTAAAATTCATATATCGATACCGTGACCCTGACACCACTAGAGAAAGGTGTATATTTTACCAGACGTGATAACATTTTTCAAACAATTGTCTGATAATGAAGAATTTAAATACAAATCTCGAATTTGTTATGCTTCGGACGGATGTGTTATGGAAAGATATTTCACGATTCTTATTAAGTTATCTTATTGCATTCGTGAGGTGGCGGTTCGTACTGTAAGTCGTAAGCCTTAATTCTTAACCCCTGATAAGAAAAGAGGGGATGTAATAATTTTAGAGTGTAGATCTGTGTACAAGAAACCAAAAAGATGGCAGCACGAACTGGAATAGTTCAGTAAAGACTGGACTCAAGAGTCATTGGCTAGGGAATTGAGGAGAGGTCTGAGGAAGTCTTTTGCCCAGCTGTGGGACAGAAACGGCTAGATAAGTAAGTAAGTATCTGTGTACATCATGTGGCCTAGTTAGCCTAGTTGGTAGTGACCCTGCCTACGAAGCTAGCGGTCCCGGATGCGAACCCCGGTAAGAGCAGATCTGATATTTGTGTGATGAACGCGAGTATATGTTCCTGAGTCTTGGATGTATTCTATGTACCTATTTCAGTATACATTTCTCTATACAGGGTGTCCCAAAACTCAACGATAACCTGCCAAGGGCTCATAGAGCAGCTAAAAAGCTATCGATTTAACCCCTATGTTTGTTCACCGATTTTTACTATTTTCGAAAATATTGATCATGTTGTTACTTAAAAAGTTGAGTAAAAAAAAACGAGCAAATAGGTTTAAAAACTACACTGATTCGTAATGATTCTAATAATGTAAGATACCACTGAAAACCTTTTAAAATAAATCATGAAATGAAGGACGTTTGTGACATTGGCATAAGGGAAAATTACAAAAATTCAGACTAAAATGATCAATATCTCCAAACCTACTAAAACTCGCTGAACATACATAGGGGTTAAATTTATAGCTTTTTAGCTGCTCTATCAGCCCTTGGCGGATTATCGTTGAGTTTTGGGACACCCTGTTTAAGTAAGTTTATCATTGTCTAGTACCCATAGTACAAGCCTAGAGCTTAGTTTGGGACTAGGTCAATTCGTGTGAGATTTGTCCCCTGATATTTATAGAGGTAGATTATATTATACTAGTTACCTCGTAACAGATACGTCACTCACCGCCGCCTACCGTTGTAATTACCTACCGGCCGGTGTATCCCCGAAGACACAATCAATCCCAGAGAATCAATTGAGTGTCAACATTTGAAGGTAGCGCACGCACGTCTCAATATCTGTAATTCCTTTACTAATCAATTTATTTAGTTACCAACCCTCGCTTAGGAACGAAGTTAATGACGTCATGCTATGGACAAACATAGAAATATGTACTTTACACGCGCGCGATTAGGTACATTTTGGCGCGTAGCATATGGGTAACAGTACTGGTAGGGGAAGTAAAGAAGGACGTAAGTAACAAAAACAGCCGAGAAGTACTCTGTTATATGAAGTGGTTTGGGTGTGGATTTGTCAAATAAATGTTATGAGTTTGAGTTTGATTGTTTGTGAATCTGTGTGGCTGTCTGTGGCACTGGAGCTCCCAAACGAAAGGAAGCTGGTTTAATCGGGGTGCTTCTGTGCTGGGTATCATGATAATCGATTAAGCCGTTTGAGAGATATCGGCAATAAAAGTGGCGATCGCCATTATATCAAGTGTTTTTTATTTATTTATACATTTGCGATAACCTGGTTTGATTTCGTATACACCGTGCCCGGGACGTATCCGAAGGATTTTAACCATCGATTCTAGACCCTATTTGGAGTATATAATGTGGTATAACATGTAGTCCAATAACGCATAATTTCCGAGATTTTTATTATTCAAAAAACAATTCCATAGTTAATTTAATTTGAACTCTGTCACCTTAACCTACATTATGCGATATTGGACTACATGTTATACCACATTATATACTCCAAACAGGGTCTAGAATCGATGGTTAAAATCCTTCGGGTACGTCTCGGGCACGGTGTATAGAGCTTTCGCGTTATTTCTGGCTGGTTACTTTACCAAGGCTACATTAATGAGAACTAAAATGTTTCGTAGAAGATGCCGCTTTTAAGTGTTCCGTAGCCACAATGGCAAAAACGGAACCCTGATACTCTTTAGTAATGTCCGTCCGACCGTATATTACAGTCATTTTACTCAAAAAGATATAAATTAATGAAATTTGGACTTACGGTGTCTTGTATACCTAAGCTACTACATAGTTTGGTAGTTAACAAAAACTCCATACTTGTAATTGAAGTTTTTTTTTTAGTATAACCTGTGATACATATTTTGACAGTTATTTCAAAAATACCTTAAGGTTTGTAAGCACTTGTTTTGATTAAGTAAATGTTTTCGGAAATAATCGCTCCGAAAGTTGCATAAATTGTGTCCCCACCCCTCCCCTTTATCTTTTAAACCGTATGTCCATGTAAAGTTACAAGGGTAATGCTTAATAACTACTTTCAACGAAAAATATTTGACTGTTTTTGAGTAATTGCCAAAAAACTGCACTTCCTAACAAAAGGACGTAAGTGCCACGAAGATACGCTCTTTTGCTCGTGCACTTTTTCACATCGTATTCTTGTATTCTTACATTTTGAGTTTTTTTTTTTTAGTATAACCTGTGATACATATTTCGACAGTTATTTCAAAAATAATAAGTAAATGTTTTCGGAAATAATCGCTCCGAAAGTTGCATAAATTGTGTCCCCACCCCTCCCCTTTATCTTTTAAACCGTATGTCCATGTAAAATTACAAGGGTAATGCTTAATAACTACTTTCAACGAAAAATATTTGACTGTTTTTGAGTAATTGCCGAAAAACTGCACTTCCTAACAAAAGGACGTAAGTGCGACGAAGATACGCTCTTTTGCTCGTGCAATTTTTCACATCGTATTCTTGTATTCTTACATTTTGAGTTTTTTTTTTATTATAACCTGTGATACATATTTCGACAGTTATTTCAAAAATAATAAGTAAATGTTTTCGGAAATAATCGCTCCGAAAGTTGCATAAATTTTGTCCCCACCCCTCCCCTTTATCTTTTAAACCGTATGTCCATGTAAAATTACAAGGGTAATGCTTAATAACTACTTTCAACGAAAAATATTTGACTGTTTTTGAATAATTGCCGAAAAACTGCATTTCCTAACAAAAGGGCGTAAGTGCCACGAAGATACGCCCTTTTGCTCGTGCACTTTTTCACATCGTATTCTTACATTTTGAGACTAGTACAGTTTGGTTGTTCTAAGAGGGCCGATTTGACAGCTGTCAACTCAGTACAAAATATGTGGTTGAGGTTATATTTTATACTGCGTTGACAGCTGTCAAATCGGCCCTTTTAGAACGACCAAACTGTAAGTGTTTTAACCATTTGTTGTGTTTGTAGTAACGGTTTCGGAACCCAACACTGAGCGTGGTCTAACATGCTCTTGCCCGGTTTTTTCTAGGTTAGCAGGTAAGAAAACCAGAGGCCCCACTACTAATGTTTTTCTTTTATACCACTCGAAATGTATGGGATGACATTCTCGGTCGTTGCGATCACAGAATAAGAACATATAGCAAAGAAACCGGACTATAAGGCTGCGGCTCCACTGAGGCGGAGATGAGCGGAGCGGAGCGGAGCGGAGCGGAGCTGTGCCAATATTAACCAATAGAAGGCGCATGCGGTCACGTCGAACGCGCCTTTCGCACGTTGGTTTAGATTCTATTGGTTAATATTGGAACAGATCCGCTCCACTCCGCTCATCTCCGCCTCAGTGGAGTCGCAGCCTAAGACGTACTTTGCGTCAGCTATCTTTCTCTACTTTTTAGATTACGTATTACATGAGAAAAAATTAAACAAAAAGTAGGCTGTTTTTTTCTTCTTTAACTGTCATTGTCACAAGGTTTTACACACGGACTTCTTTGTCCTTCCTATAGGAAGGATTTGTCACTCCTTGTCTATAGGTCAAAATACTATAGGTGCTTATAGGTCCAAATCACGCCTTACTTGTGACGATGTACCAAATAACGAAAGAACAGCTCATCCATCATTCATCTCTTTTCAACTCACTATGAAAACCATAAGTAAAAAGAAGTGAACCATAATGTATTTTCTGCTTATTTAGTACGGTTTCTATGCCTTTAGTCTTTCTTCTGTGGTTGCGATAAACCACGTGGTCAACTGTCATCCCATACATCTTGAGTGAAAGAAAAGAAAAACGTTAGTAGCATTTGTATCTTGGTTAGGGCCTCTGAACAAGATCCTTAACGCTAACGTAAAAGATTATCGAAAACTGAAAAAAATTATGTCATTGACATAAAGGCTACCGTCCGGCAGATTGCGTTAACTGCAGAATGAATCACGTCACAGTCACAACTGTTAAGCTGGGCATTCACGACCGCTCCAACAAGCCGAATATTGCAGCTCCGCGCCAAAAGGGTGAATCAACTTTTAAGTACTCCCCATTTTTCGACATGTTTCACAAATTATATGTTTTTAGAAAAACTATATATAAGTTAATGACGTGGCTTACACTCTTATTAAATCAGACAAATAGGCTAACATTTGAAATTATTTAATTTAAATTAGTACATTTTTAAATAATAATATAATTGGTAACGCATGGGACAATGTTGTCCCTAGGTTTTGTATGGAGAATGTGCATTTTCTCCTGAGTTACCAGGTTTTTCCGAGGATTAAAAAATATTTGAGGTGTTTAACATGTAAGGTCTGTAAATTTGCGGGTCTGATTTCAATATTAATACATATAATCATAAGTCACCAGGATTTTTTTAATAGGTACCGCAAAAGAAAAGGAGTACCTTAAAAGTTGATTCTCCCAAAAACGACCCGTGAATGTCAAAACTGTAGCGTTTAAAAGTACTTGGCGCGGTCCGTTGGATTTCCAAATGAACGGAAAGCCAGCGCGACGCGCCAACGCGCCATCCGAATGGAACTATCGTGAATGTCGAAATTCAACGTTTGAACACGCTACGCCACCGCGCGAAGCCAAATGGCATCGTCGTGAATGTGTTCTCTGGCTGCTATTTTCTAATCAGTCTGGCGCGCACGTGAATGTGGTCAAAAGATTACGCCCATCCTGTTGTAGGTATGCACTCAATCTGGTGCCGAGACAAACGGCACGTCCGTGAATGCCCAGCGTTATAGTCTTAATCGACGCAGTGCATTTTAAAGAGGCACCATAATGATTAGAACGAGGACATGCACATTTTTAGACCATTCATTTACGTCGTTTCTTAATACTAATAAAATATAAATTCTATTTCTAAAGGGTCACAGTTCAAAATAATATGCACGCACTAGGTCGCTTGCCGCTTTTGAAATGTCGCCATGGAATAGCAAATTCGCTATTTGAATTTTCATGCACGTGGGAATCGCATGTGTGCGTGAAACATACAAACATGATTTTGCCGGTCAATTAGTCGCTGTTGTTTCGGACAGAGCGAAGTTAGTGCGACGATTTGCGTTTATTATTTTAGCCACCCGCACTAATATGTTTGTATTAAAATAACGTGATATTTTGCAAAACAAAAGACTGTAATTATAAAAAGTTGACGTTCGGTAAGATTAAAGTGTGTCAAGTCGCTGTTAGTTTTATTGTAAAATGAACTTAGGCTTAGTGTGGTTGGGTTGAGAATTTAAACTGTTTTGTCGTAGTTAAGATTTATCGAGTTTTAAATAGGCATTTTTTAGGTAATATTTCACACGTACGTGCAACGGGTGATTCTATAGATTTTATATTTAATTATTATAATTCTTTCAACATTATTAGACAATTGAAAGTATTGGACTGAATGCTTCTATCAGTTAACCACAACAAGCATAGACCTATACTGCAGTTGTTTAGGAGGTTAAATAAATGTAAACAGACCAAACCACGAGGCTCTGTTGAATAGCCAATCAAAACTGTTTTGTCGCGCAGTGTTCTGATTCTACTGGCTGACGAGTTCACATTTAAGTAAGTAAATAAAGTACAGGTCAATTTGTGTGACTTTTTCGAACCTACTTCAAACACTGAGGTGCTAGCGAGCTACTTAACTCGTATGTTTTTTTGTGAATATTTTACTGTATTTCTCTACTAGCTGTCAAACTCAATAATTATTTTAGAGGTAGTCTTGTTTAAATTACGTCAAAATCTTATATATTAAGTACCCACTGTCAACCTTGGATACTTGGGACACAGTGGATAGTTGGGACAATATAGTACGACCATTAGGAATTACATCTAAATTAGCACAAACACATTCCGGTGATACATGGACCATAGACTAGAGCTCAGTTTTGACAGCGCAATTTTTAGGGGCCCCATATACGGAACGATCGGTCGTAACGATCAATCTGAAACGATATCGTGACGATTCATATTTCTATTGAAATTTGGACGCGATTTTGCCTCACACGTACAATCCGTCGTTCGATTTCAGCATAAATAAAGTATATTATTATATTTTTATATTTCCTCTATGATTTCAGTCTGAATCGACGGATCATACCGTATATGGCGCCCTTTAAACCCACAGTTTCCCAAGTACCCATTGTGTCCCAAGTATCCACGTTTGACTGTAAACAAATGAAGAATAGGTACAAATGTTTGTTTTTTTATTGTGGTAGAATCACCCAGCATGAATGAATGCAAATAATTTTAATTGAATTCCTTACACTTGCTGAATCGCTCGTCCGATACGCCTTCGCGCCGCGTTCTGAAGGCTGCATGTAATAAGAAATAAGCAGTTACGATTTTGCTCTGAACGCGGAAAGTGAATTCAAGTTCAGTTGTGTTTTGTTTTTGTGTTTTGCTCTGGTAAGTAAGTAAGTACATACATACATAATCTCAAGCCTTTGTTCCCAGAGTGAGGTAGGCAGAGCTACAGAATTACAAACATCTCTAAAAACTTGTTGATAATTCTATAACCACAATTTGCACAATTAGGCTAAGATGTTTACCAGCGTATTAGTGACAGGTTGCAAGCTCATCGCCTAACAGTACTACAAGCCTTTATTCCCTTAGTCGTCTCTTACGACATCCACGGGAACACATGGAGTGGCACTATTCTAACTCGGCAACCACACGAGGAATGAAAGGAGGAGGACAGGAATATTAAACCATAGTGCACAAAGGGGTACTTTAAATTTGACGTGTGTGTGTTTGTCTGTGGCATAACTCCCAAACGGATGGACCAATTTGGATCTAGTTTTTTAGGGTTCCGTACAAAAAATTAAATACACGGAACCCTTATAGGATCACTCGTACGTCTGTCTGTGACAGCCAAATTTCTCCGAAACTACTGGACCGATTGAGTTGAAATTTGGTACATTTATGTAAATTGATGACCCAAAGACAGATGTGCAAAGTAAATATTTTTTAAGGGTAATTTCCGGTGGACAAATTTGGAAATTTAAAAAAAATATATACCTTAATGTGTTACATATCAAATGAAAGGGCTCGTTATGAGGATCTCGAATATATTTTTGTTATTATTGTATCTGATCTCCGAAACTATTGAGCATAAAATTTTGAAAAGAAAATTCAAAATATAGTTGGTTGTTTGTAGATTCCAGAAACCTACTAGAATTCTATAAAAAAAAACGTAGGTACGGAACCCTCTCCACGCGAGTTCAACTCGCACTTGGCCGGTTTTTTTAATATGAAATCATGTTGAGCCGTTTAGGAGATATCAGCTCTGAAACAAGGGGTCACCATTCATCATCATCCTCCTGTCCTTATCCCACACTAAGTGGGGTCGGCACAACAGTCTTCTTCCACTCTCCTCTATCTGCTGTTAACTCAGTACTCACACGTTTCATAGACGTATCATTCTTCCCACAGTCCATCCACACCGTTTTTGGTCTTCCTCTACCCCAGAGATCCCCAATTTTTTTTATCTCATAGATCACTTAGTATTTTTTATGGTTTTGAGTAGACTCCCTGTTACCTAATATCAAAAAATGATCGGGATCTTATGCACGGATCAAGTGGTCTATGCAGCTCTACGGACACAGGCTACAATTAAAATTTATAGTGGTAGCTTATTTACGAAATAAAAAATTAACGCACAGAAAAAAAACGTAATTTATATGGGAGCCCTTTGTTTCCCATAATTTTATTGGTCATAATGTAATTGTTGACATAATTTTTGATAGTCATCATTTTTTATATCGCTGAAACTGTAAACTTTTCAGAAGTTCTGTAATATCTAACGTGTAGACAAGGCTAGGTTAGGTTCGGTTTGATTTATAATAATCCTGAAAAAGTAACAGGTTCTTTAAAAAAACACGTTATGACTTGCGATGATTATGACCTAAAGTTGTCGTCGACCGTTGGGGGTCGATATACACCACTTTGGGGATCACTGCTCTACCCCTATATCGATCAACATTCATCCCCCTCATTGCCGGCCACATGCCCATACCATGCCAATCTATTACTCCTCAACTTCTCCACTATCGGTATTATTTTCAAGCTTCCCCTAATATATTCATTTCTAATTATATCTATTTTAGTAACACCACACATCCGTCGTAACATCCGCATGTCCGCTACGCGCTGGCCTAGATGGTAGTGACCCTGCCTACGAAGCTGGCGGTCCTGGGTTCAAATCCCGGTAAGAGCAGATATTTGTGTGATGAGCACGAGTATTTGTTTCCGAGTCGTGGATGTTTTCTATGTATTTAAGTATATATTCCTCTATATAAGTATTGATATCGTTGTCTAGTACCCATAGTACAAGTCTAGAGCTTAGTTTGGGACTAGGTCAATTGGTGTGTAATTGTCCCCTGATATTTATCCTCGTAAGGCCCAGGATATACATAATAAAGGCAATTTAATTTGAACTGTGTTGCAATAAGAATAAGGTTTATTTTCCCATCTTCATAATCTGAAAATAGCATTATCGGACAAACGTAATTGAACTTTATTGCCTTGATGGTAGATTCAAAGTCGCACTCACAAAAAACTCCCTGTTTGTAGTATGGTGGGTCTTACGAGGTTATTTATTTATTTATTTACACGCACTCTTTTCTCATCCTCCTCCTTGGTTGGCCAACACTCCGACCCATACATGACGACCAGTCTTACCATGGTCATATAAATTTTGCCCTTTTTTTATGGCAAGGAGAAGTCACGCGAGCACTCAGGCCACCTGATGGTAAGTGGGATCTGAGACCCATAGACATTTGAAATCTCAAGACTACAATCTACAAACCTCAATCCTAAGACTTCAAATGTGTTGCCAACCCTGAGGACTAAGATGGAATGCCTCTATGCTAATAATTTCACCGGTTGTCTTATCCCCACACCGGATCACAGCGATGCGAACACTGCTGCTTGGCGGTGGTTAATGGATAAGATGGTGATAGCGATCCAGATGGACCCTGCACAAGGTCCTACCACCACCAATCCCTCTCCACCATTATATACCGTTTTTGTCTATCCAATAGTTATAAGTTTGACGTTTGTATGTGTATCTGTCTATTGCATCGTAGCTCACAAACGGATAAACCGATTCGGACGCGGATTTTTTTAAAAGAAAGCTCGTTTGATCGGGATGGTTTTTAGCTAGATTTCATGAAAATCGGTTGAGCCGTTTAAGAGATATTATGGTTTTTAACTCCCAACACATAAAGAGAGGTGTTATTAATGTAACGTGTGTATGTCTTTATGTGTGTCTGTGTGTCCGTGTGTCTTTCTGTGGCATAGCTCCCAAACGGATGGGCCGATTCGGATGCATTTTTTTTAAAGAAAGTTATCGTAATCTCGATAGTTCTTTGCTAAGCCGTTTAAGATAATTTAACAGGGATTTTTATCTATGTAATAGTTATCATTACATAGTATAGCCTCGCAAGGCCCACAATACTATAAACAGAGATTTTTTGTCAGTGGGACTTTGAATCTACCATCAAGGCAATAAAGTTCAATTTTACTTTATTTGTATTACAACACAGTTCAAATGAAATTGCCTTGATTATGTACAGTCACGAACTTAAATTTGGGACCCACCTTAAGTCCAAAGTCATTCTGACATTCTACAACAATAAGGTTGAGTCTCCTATAAGTTACAAATGATTTGGCGTCTCTAATGACATTGACGACTTCAAGCCAATTTTTCTTGAAATGGGTCACAAATTAACGATCGCGATAGTAGGTACATCCTACTGCACACTGGGCCTTTACGAGGATAAAACAAAGCCGCTTCCCGCCGTCTGTCCCTCTGTATGTACAGTCAACCAGTTTGAATCATAGGCCACTATGGAACTATGTCAAAGTGATGCAATGATTCAAATCGTAAGAGACTTCTTAAGAATTTAACTAGAACGTCACTTTGACGTAGTTCCATAGTGGCCTATGAATCAAATTGGTTGAGTACGCTTAGATCTTTCAAACTTCGCAATGGATTTTAATCCTGTTTTCATCAATAGAGTGATTCATGAAGGCCTTTTTGAATCATAAATTCTCGATTATGTACGTGTGTTACACTACTCACATAAACCGAAGCGAAGCGAGGGCGTGTCGCTAGTAGGTAAATTATGATTAAAAATTATTTTTATACTTACTTTTTTTTTTTGCTATCACGCTTGCACTCGCAACTGACAGTATATTTGCCACTCGTGTGTCATAGAAAAACGATGATTGCCGATCGCTATTTAGAAGATGGTAGCATTGTATAGTAGCTATATGAAGAATTGAAAACTTATTTGTGGTTCAGAAATATAACTAATCTATAGACCTATGACTCTTTCATGACTGACTGACAAATAACCGCTGAACCTGAAATGTGGAGTAAACATTTATTGGGTATATTCTCTAGGGATGATGGAATGTAGGTATATTCTTTAGTGGCGGCACATCGCCGCCACTAAATGCGACCTGGTTCAGTCAAAACACTACACGCCGCCACCAGTGGCAACCACTAGTGGCTGGATTATATTGTTCATGTGGTCGTGTGCGTGCACGTGAGTCAGGTTTGACCGCTGCGTACGTGCATGCGTGCGTCCGTGCGTGCGTGCGTGCGTGGATCCGTGCGTGTGTGCGTGCGTCCGTGCGTGCCTGCGTGCGTGTGTGTGTGCATGTGTGACTGCCTGTGGCACCGTAGCTCTTAAACGAGTGAACCGATTTGGGTGCGGTTTTTTTTTTATTCGATGGCAGGCTTTTTAACGGTAATATTTAGTTTTTATTAAAATCGGTTTTGCCGTTTTAGAGATAGTTATCAGCTCTGAAAGAAGGGGTCACCAATTGAGGGTTTTTATCTATTTATAATAGTTATATAGTATTCCCAGCTTGTTAATAGCTTTCGGCTGGCTACCTATCGCTGTCACGCTTGCACTCGCAACTGACAGTATATTTGTCACTCGTGTGTCATAGAAAAACGATGATTGCCGATCGCTTTTAAGAAAATTGTAGCACTGTACGTACCTAGATGATGGCGCCACTTTAGTGGTGGTAGGACCTTGTGCAGGGCCCGTCCGGATCGCTACCACCATCTTATCCATTAACCCACCGCCAAGCAGTAGTGTTCGCATTGCTATGTTCCGGTGTGGGGATAAGACAACCGGTGAAATTACTAGCATAGAGGTTTTCCATCTTAGTCCTCAGGGTTGGCAACGCATTTGAAGTCTTAGGATTGCAGTTTTGAGATTGTAGTCTTCAGATTTCAAATGTCTATGGGTCTCAGATCCCACCTACCAACAGGTGGCCTGAGTGCGCGCGTGCCTTCTCCTTGCCATAAAAAAAACAGTCTTTTGTTCATTTAACTCTGGCATTGTCTACCTTTCTCATGGCTCCTAGGATGTTATAACTACCTAGTACAGTAATTGTCATTATCATATGAATAAGGTTGTTAGGTCGTTTAGGTGTTGCGATGATTAGAACGAGATGGACAGTGCGAGTGCGTGTTCCGGTGTGCGGGTTACACGACGGTAAAATGACTAGTCGTTACTAGGGTTGACTTGATGGCATACCTACTATAATGTCTAGAGCCATGGTATGTCACCAAAATCCCAACCCTAGTCATTACAAAGCGTCCCTTTACTTTCTCTACCTCGTATCTGATCGAATAGTTAGATAGGAAAGTAGTTTTTATTCTTTAGTAAACATGAGTGCTTTTCCTATCTAACTATTCGATCAGATATAAGGATGAGAAACTAATGGTACCTACGATAGAGGCATTTGATCTAGGTTCTCAGAGTCGCCAACGTATTTGCAGTCTTAAGATTGTTATCGTAAGATTGCTTTAAGATTGCAAATACCTCTGGACTTCAGAGTTCACTTACCATCAGGTTGCCTGTATACTTACTGTTTGTCACTGATAATATTTTTCTTTTAACAGCCAATGCCAAACCGTGGAGAGCCATGAAGAAATCTGGAATAATAAACAACGGGTATGAAGAAGACAGAACCTCTGTCGAAGATAGCAAAGTGTTAGCAAGTGATATTGCTATTGGAAATAAATTCACAGAAGAACGTATCAAAACGGAGAAACATATAGCAATAGAAGCTAGAACAGACAAAAATGAAAATACAATAGAATCAACCAATGTCAGTGCAAAAGGACGTTATAGGACGGTTAAAGAAGTTATAAGTGAGGAAAAAAGTGACGTTTTGGAAGTGATAGACGAACTGGACAGTTGTGAAGTGAGCAAATATCGTGGAGTGTTCAGGAGTTTAAGGGAAAAGCCGGGCAAGAGGTTTTGGAGGAGACAGTCTTTGGAAGAACACGAGCCGGAGAAAAAGATAACGTAAGTATTGTTGTGATTAAGAACACTGAAGTAGATCCTTAAGTGACGTTAACACTATACTAGTATATAAGTTAAGTAATTTTTATAATAATACGTTAAATATTTTTCATTTTATATCAAAAACCTATAATATTACCTAAAAAGCGTTCATCAAAAAATTTAATGTCAATGAAACAGACTAAGTACCAATTTCACCAAACGATGTTAAATTTAATCAATGTAAATCGACTGTTAGTTCATACAGTCGCCATCAGATATATTGTAGCGGGCGAGGTACTCAAATATTTCGGAGCAGCATTACTTTTCAATAAATTCGTTACACTAGTTATGGTCAATAACACCAGAACATGCAGTTTGTCATAAATATAAGAGCAGCGACCTTTCAATAAATTCGGAACATATAACGAGGTAAAAATATCAGAAAGCACAGAACGTCAAAGGTATCTACGCACTCAGGGTGATCATAAAGATCGGAACATTTATGGAAAATATACCTTAAGTCTGTATCACACAGTTTAAATTCGTTACTATAATTAATATGCATGTCGAATCTACTCGTGACGTGTACACGTCACGAGTAGATTCGAATTCCAAACAAAACATAAATACGTCATGCCAAAGATCGACATGCATAATAATTATAGTAACGAGTTTAAACTGTGTGATACAGACTTAAGGTATATTTTCCATAAATGTTCCGATCTTTATGATCACCCTGACTGCGTAGATACCTTTGACGTTCTGTGCTTTCTGATATTTTTACCTCGTTATATGTTCCGAATTTATTGAAAGGTCGCTGCTCTTATATTTATGACAAACTGCATGTTCTGGTGTTATTGACCATAACTAGTGTAACAAATTTATTGAAAAGTAATGCTGCTCCGAAATATTTGAGTACCTCGCCCGCTACAATATATCTGATGGTGACTGTACATTTTGACAGCTGTTAACGCTCTAATCGTCTGTTACGTGGTTAACATCGTTTGGTGAAATTGGTACTAATGGCCTGTTGTTTGATCAGTTGTTAAACTAACTAATGGTCAAAAAACGTTACTAAAGGTTAAAATCTCAAGGAAATGTGTCAAATTTTCGATTCCTTTTTCGAATTTTAACAATTAGTTGAGTTAACAACTGATCAAACAACAGGTCATTAGTACCAATTTCACCAAACGATGTTAACCACGTAACTATTCAATATTATGACTGCTAAGCACATTTTTACAACATTTAATTGCTGATTTGATGACTTCATGTGATGTTGACGCATGATGGCGAAGGTCAGTTTGCAAGTGTGTTTGTCATAAAAATTTCATAATCAACAAACTTTATAGGCAACGTATGGAGTGCAGAGTGCTTTTGTTTAAAGTGACTATGTAATGCGACTACACGTGGCTTATGCAAAAAAAAACTGGCCATGTGCGAGTGGGACTCGCTCACGAAGGATTTTCGTATCACCGAAAAATAAATCGAGGAAAAATGCCGAAAATAAAACACGTTTCTTGTACGAGTAGGTTGAGGTGAGGATTATTTTAAAGTTTTAGCGGCCGTAGTGATACACAATCTGTGTCTAGAGTCATTATCAAGGTTCATTAGATACAGCCCTGTGACAGAAGGACAGAGAGTTGGTTGAAGAACGGTGCCATAGTAATGGGGCTGGTTAGCATGTCCCTTTGGCTACGGAGACCCTAAAAATGAACCAGAGACTGCAATCCTAAGATTACAAATGCGTTGCCAATGGGAACACCTCAAAATTATTTTTATCCAAATATATATTTTTTCCAAAGCTATGTTATGCTGGAGCTATTTTAGATTAAAATAAATGTGTAATGTAATTGCTATGCGTTGGTTAGGTTAAGTTGGATTTATAAACGATACCAACGATATCAAAAAATTAGCTTGGCTTGTAGTACTGTTAGGCGATGGTCTTGCAACCTGTCACTAATATACTGGTAAACATCTTAGCCTGATTATGCAAAATTGTGGTTACAGAATTATCAACAAGCTTTTAGAGTTGTTGGCAATTCTGTAGCTCTGCCTACCCCAAACTGGGAATAAAGGCGTGAGTTTATGTATGTATGTATCAAAAAATACAGGCTTCTATCAAAATATGCCATCCCGAGGACTAAGGTGGAATGCCTCTACGCTAGTAATGTCCCCGGTTGTGTTATCCCCACACCGGAACACAATGCGAATGCTGCTGGCGGTGGGTTAAAAATTAAGATGGTGGTAGCGACGGGCCCTGCACAAGCTCCTATCACCACTAACGCCTGTTTATTTACCATGAGCAAAAGTACTACACAGCTTGATATAGTATCTGGTCTAGGCGTCTTAAAGACTTGATAAACTATTGTAGGGTTCCGTAGCCCAACGGAACCCTTTTAATATGCCCGCGCTGTCCGTCCGTCCGTACGTTCGTCCTAACTTAAAACAGCTGTACCCTTTGAACTGTAATAAATAGCAAGCTGTTGTTTTTCCATAATAATGTATGTTATTACGACAGCAAATTTGATTATTAACAAATTTATACTAATATTATAAAGCTGAAGAGTTTGTTTGTTTGTTTGCTTGAACGCGCTAATCTCAGGAACTACTGGTCCGATTTGAAAAATTCTTTCAGTGTTAGATAGCCCATTTATCGAGGAAGGCTATAGGCTATATATCATCACGCTAAAATCAATAGGAGCGGAGCACCAATGAATAATGTTTCAACCTTCTACGTAAACAAAGTCGCGGGTTAAAGTTAGCGTTACCCCAAAGTAACTATTCCACGGGGACGAAGTCGCGGGTAGAAGCTAGTAAAAATATAAAAAAAGATAAATACTAAATCTCCATACAGGAAACGTTATTTTTCAACGTATTTTTATTTTTTGTTGTATCGTAAAAACAGTAAAATATTACAAGAGCTAATGGTATGATTGTAGTACAGTCGAGTTCATAAATATGTGCACACTTTAGTACCTTGTCTAATTAATGTCATGTTAAAACTGCCATAGGTACATTCATTGTCACAGCGATTAAAGTGACAAGCAAGGTACTAAAATATACACATAATAATATGTATTTATGAACTCGACTGTACAAAAATCGAATTCAAATCAGAAAAATAATAATTACTGTGCGGCGGTACGGAACTCTCGGTGCGCTTGTCCGACTCGCAGTTGACTGGTTTTTTTATTTCAAATTACACTGTATTTGGAAAAACCTACATATTTTTCTAATTACTACTGTAACCAACCATCAAACGTAATTAAATTATATGGATCCAAATTAAGAAAACCTATATTATTATGCAAAAATTTCGCTATCTCTATCCGTCCGTCCGTCCGTCCGCAGCTTAGATCAGAGACTCTTATGGCCGTATTAATTAGCTAAACTCAACTGTAATAATCTTCTCAAGATGCGTCGAAAATGACAGTTTTCTACGGCTTGACGTTTACTATGACGTATCTTGTGACGGGCATCTCGGCCAAGATGAGTTTATGAATACGGCCCTTTAGTTCTAGAAAGCTATTATTTGGCATGAAAACACATAATATTGGTCACGCCTACAAAGAGATATAATACATACATACATACATAAACTCACGCCTTTATTCCCAGTTTGGGGTAGGCAGAGCTACAGAATTGCCAACAACTCTAAAAGCTTGTTGATAATTCTGTAACCACATTTTGCATTATTCTTGTTTATCCCATGGTATGAATGGATAGGTCTTTGAAAAATATTGCGGGTTTGTGAAGACCATTTTTCGATAATGGATCCCTTGTGAAATATTAAGATTTAAAGTGCTTCATTTTGCTAAGCGTCAAGTGCCCATTGAAGTGTGTCGATAATAGAAATAAAATAAAATAAATAAATAATATCAAAGGACGATCTCACACAAATTGACCTAGTCCCAAACTAAGCTCTAGGCTTGTAATATGGGTACTAGACAACGATATAAATACTTATACAGAGAAATATATACTTAAATATAAAGAAAACATCCAAGACTCAGAAACAAATTTATGTCAAACTTAGCTCACGTCAGAGGCCGCAAACATTATTTATAAATAATATACGGTTATTTTTAAAATATTTGCAAAAGCTCCTCCCATTACTGATAGTGCCTGACCAGGCACCAGATAATAAATTGACAACAAAATAAATAAATAAAACACACGTGCATTCGAACAATACGTACTCACATCTCTTATCTCAGGGAAAATTACTCAACTTAAACAGCACGTTACTGTAGTTTGAACTGTATGGTTCTGGAATTTAAATTGAATATCGTATCAAAAATAGTTGTTACTTTAATGAGTTCAAATGTTACTGGAAAGTAGGACGAATGGGATATCAGTCGGTATCGTGACTAATATTTTGTATATGGAAATAAACTCGTATTTGCTTTTTGTTTTCTTAACTTAGTTTCTTCATCCCGACCATGACAGGTGACAGTGACATTTAAGTGTTCATTATTTTTATATAGAAAATGGGTTTGCTCCGGCTCCGGGCTCCGGCTTAACTCTTGCCCCTGGAAGGCAAAGATTTTGTCGACGATGAAGCGAGTTCACCCCTAAGATTCATATTCACCCCAGCTAAATTGGTTCGAATTGTATGCACTCGGAAATACAGACGCCGGAAGCGCATTCCACTCTTTTGCAGTACGCATTATAAATGATGATGCAAGGCGCTTCGTTCGAAGAGGCGGAATTCCAACCAGGTACGGATGGAATCCCGCAGTGCGTCTGGAAGTCCGATGGTAGAAAGGACACGGCGGTATTAGCTCGTGGAGCTCTTGTGCACACTCCCCGAAGTACAGTTTGTAGAATACCGACAAGCAGGCAACTTTACGGCGGTGCGCTAGGCTGTGAAGCTTAGCTTTTTGAGTGTAATTACGGCCGATGAGTCTCTTAGCTCTGCGTTCCACCGAGTCAAGTGTGGCTAGTTGGTATTTAGCTGAACCATCCTAGAGGTGACTGCAGTACTCTATGCTTGGTCGGACCTGATAAAAGATCGGATAAAAGATTAAAGCTGTCCACGCGTAAAGTACATGTCGCAGATTATATGAAACATAGTGATGTATCAGCGTGTTGACTGTTGACTGATGCCCGGTTCCTATATTCAAGAAACGAATCGTTTTCCTTACGTCTCGTTAAAATTTGACATTTGCTACGTACAAAATGTGTCAAATTTTAACGAGACGTAACGTAACGTTGACAATACGATAACAAAAGCAATATGGTTTTACCGCGTAGAATATTATTGAGGCCTAGATCATTTTTAGTAATATTTCTGAGCAGGACGACATGGCCTTTCATGCTTCAGAAGTGCCGGCCGTTTGTACCGTCACGGCATGCAGCCAGTGTCATGAGGACCATGCCGCGAGCGGACCTGCTAGAGGGGGTGTTCTTTTTATAGCGGTGATTATTATTTATATCTTTAATATTTGAGTAGCTTAGTTTAATTTTAATTTTAATACGTTTAGTTTTAATTTTTAATTGTATTAATGTTGAATTCTGTACTTAGTTGGATGTAAATAGAGCAGTGTTGATCTTGTTATTTGGATTTTCAATTGATAAACATAAGGTAGCAAATACCAGCGGTGACCGTAGAATATAATTTATGGCAGAGCCATTTTCTAACTATCCCCGACTGTATAGTTGTTAGCAAATACGTTGCCGACCCTGAGGACTAAGAAAGAAAAAAAGCCTCTTAGCTAATAATTTCACCGGTTGTCTTATCCCCACACCGAAACACAGCAATGCTAATGCCGCTTAGAGATAGTTATCACATGGGCGGACTCTGCTCAAGATCCTAAAACCATACCACTGAATGTGAGATAGATACACTATTTTTGGCTCGGGGCTTAATAACGAGTGGCTTTATTCTAAGAAAAATAACAAAAACAAATGTATTTCGTAATATTAACATCGCTTTCATGAAGTTTTTACTTCTGTCGTGTCACCTCGTGCCGCCCAATGTACATTGTACAAAGTGACACTTAGCATAACCGCCCAGACTTAAGCCATAATCCTGGTAGACTTTTTCATTAAAAAAAAAACATCAATACTCATGGACAGTTTTGACATAAAAATGTTTTGGCGTATATATTGCACACTGGGCTTTTAGCTGATCTCGCGTTTTTTTTCTTGGGCGGCACGAGGAGTTACACCGCGGTCGGGTGAAAAGACGGACAGATGGACATGGAGAAACTATAAGGGTTCTGTTTCACTTCGAAACCCTAAAAATGTATGTTTTTCAATTTTCGCTTTTTAATTTCGGTTCGTGAATTTTAAAATAGACATTTTTAGTCTGTGTAGTCTTTTATAAACACAACAATGCGAACATCATCATCATCATCATGTCAGCCGAAAGACGTCCACTGCTGGACATAGGCCTCCCCCAAGGCTCTCCACTCAGACCGATCTTGTGCTTTTCGCATCCACCGCGTACCCGCGATCTCAACAACAAACAACGCGAACAATGCGAACGCTGGGGTGTAATTCTCTCAAAAACGCGTTTGGACGAACGAACGAGTGAATGTCGCAGCGGCGAGTTTAAGTAGTCCCGTCAGAGCGAACAAATCACATTTTAGCGCGTGCATTTTCAATTTGGCAGCAAGGCTTCTTTGGATAGGATCGAACGTATAAGGCTGCCTATTGAGAATGCACGCGCTAATCGCACCTTCAGAACAATAGTGACCTAATTGAGAAATTTTAAATTTCGAGTTAGGTCTCTATGATAATAAATTTATGACTCGAAGTTTGAAAGCACAAATTTTGAATTAGGTCACTATTGTTCTAAAGGTGCGAATTATGTGTTTTATTCGATATTCACTCGTTCGTTCGTCCGACCGCGTTTTTGAGAGAATCACACCCCTGCTTGGAGGTAGGCTAGAAAATCAGATGGACGGACCCTGCTCAAATGCCAGTCTTGCCACCTATGAATGTGACAATAAATCTACTATTTTTGGGTCGGGGCTTAAGAATAAACAAGTGGCTTTTTTCCAAGAATAATAAAACTTCTCTCGGGTTTTTCGTTCTCGTGGATACTTTGGGGAATTACCACAAGCCGGAAAGAGATAAATTGAGATTTTGTCTCAGGTAGATGTGCAGATTATTGGTGTTAAAATATAGGACAGGCAGTTTTAAATAAAGATTTAAAAAAGTAAAAGCTAAAACACACTAGAAATAAGGTACATTTTTGAAAGTTTTTTTTTATTTTTTTGCGTATTATAACAACAAATTATACAAACGACTTGACACCGGACAAAACCACGCTGTAAGCTTATATGCTGTGATGACTCATTGGTTTGTAGTGCGCCTGCCGCGGTTTATGCTGAGGACCGGGGCTGCCCTGCTGACAAAATTAAATGGCGGTATCTCTGACAAAACTCCTCTAGCAAGTGCAACCTTATTCCTAACGGGAGAGGATTGAATCTGCTTTAGTTATTGAATTTAAAATACAGCCTATTGGCTTAATGAGGGCAGACCGTCGAGTGTCCTGACTTCTGGCCGAAAGGTGTCGTGTTCCGGCGGTTTTTGGGCAACCTACCAGCAGTGACCATAACGCCAATTTTGGAAAACAGGACCACGCTATTCCGTCACCACGGTGATAGTTTTAGGTTTTAATGCCCGACTGCCGAAGGAGGAGGGCAATGTGTTTCACAGCCTATATAATTATGTTTGTTCCTTTGTGGCACTATAAAAACTAAACCCGTCGTCCGATTTTGATGATTCTTATGTCAATCGATTTGTCTTAATCTGGTGAGTGTCACTGAAGATATGACAGTAATCAAAATTCAATATGGCGACATCCAGACTCAATATTGTGCAAAAAAAAAAAAAAAGTCGACCAAGTATGACAAGTAGGGTATCATTGAATAGGGATTTAAAAATCATTTTTAGGTATATTCCATCATTTTTCATTTTGAATGATCATTTAGGATTTATAACGATTTAAAGTTAGTTAGCAACAGACGTGTTTTGAAAGCTTGCTTTTTGTTAAAGTTATGTTGTTATGTATGTTAGGCTTTGAGGTATTTGTAATCAAGGGCCTTGTTGCTTGAAAAACAAAACTTATTCTTATTGTACAATAGTGGTAAAAACAACAGCTTCCTGTGCTGTCGGTATGTATGCCCTCCTAAGCAAAAATGCAATAACTAAATTCAATAGCCAAAGCAGATTCAACTCTCTTCTGTTTGTAACTAGGTTGCAATTTCTACAGATGTTTTGTCTGAGATATCGCCATTATGCTTAGTAGGGCAGATGTATGAGTGCAAGATCAGCACGGGTAAGCCGCTTTCATTAATGCACTTAACAAGGGTGTGGTTTAATACAGACACCTAATAGAGTTGTAACAAGGTAGTTACAAGGTACAGTCACGAGATTAAAGGGCATTGGGTAAATTTGTTTGAAGAATATTGTCATTTTTTTTTTCAGCGGCCACGGATAATTTGTACATAGTTATTTAGAGGACCCCTAAATACACATATATATATATATAATTTATGGCGTTAAATAATATCGGAGCGATTTTAAAGATTTAAGTATTCAGTTTTTAGTACAAAAGTACGCCCATGTATGAATATTTAAATGTCTCGGCTCCGATGCACTTAAGAGTATTACATTACATAACAAAATATGTTTATTTTAAATAATTCTATCATAATTTACCACTTTTACGAATGGCCGCTCACCTTGAAATTGTACCCCTTTGGTACCCACCTTAGGTCCAAAGTCAATCTGACATTCTACAACAATAAGGTTGAGTTTCCTAAAATTTACAAATGACTTGACATCTCTAATGACATTAACGACTTCAAGGATATTTTTCTTGAAATGGGTTCCAATTTAACGCTCGTGACCGTACGTATACGTACCACCTCCTTTTTTTTATTCCATCGCTGCCCACTCTAACGTTTCTTTTATTGAAATAAATCCTTCAAAATTCAAAAAATATTATATGATCGATTCAGATCTGGATCGATATTCTGACTCTCTTAACAACCTTAAGAAAAAACAGACAGGGATCTCGGGTTTCATGCCAACTTAGTATTAATTGATTAGTGTGTTATAACCTACTATTATATTCATAAATAATTAAAAATACAATAAAATTGAGTAAGAGATTTATTTATTCACAACTATACAACAACCCGTCCCAACATCACCGTCGCCGTCATCGCGGTGGTGGTCTGAGATACTTTACTTACCCCATACTGTGAGAGAGTACTTCATCCTGTATCCTACCACCAAGCAGTTTTCGCATCGTTGAGTTCCAGTATAGAGATAACAACCGGTGAAACCATCAGCATTGAGGCATGCATCATACTCCTCAGGGTCGGCATTAGCAGTCTTCAGATTGTAGTCTCGAGACTGCAGATGTCTATGGATCCCAGATCCCAATTACCATCAGGTGGTCTGTGTGCTTGTGTGGTTTTTCTACGTCATACAAAAACAATAACTTATGTGTTAACCTCCTAAGGCCCAACGTCCTGAATTTAGGACATTTTGTCAAAGTGACTTTTGACTTTAGTTGACCGACACAAGATTCTTTTTCGTACCAACGTAATTTGACATGGGCTTTACGAGGAAATAGCGACTCGCTCTCGTTTCGCTCTCGGTATTGCAGTAACAGCTTTACAAAATATATATTTTCATAATTTTCTAAAACATGCAAGATATCGTAATTAAAATTGGTTAAGCGATTTAGCTGGTGAGAGCGTTACAAATAAATGACCACGGTTAGTTTTATAATGTAATATTCAGTGATCGGATCTAGGATGCAATTTAAGTCCGTTATTTTAACATGGATATGAATATGACTTACAATCCCGCGAATCTTTTTGTTACCTACCTTTATAAAAAGGTAAATAACTCGTAATTTTAAGTAGTTTACACTATAACATTAACAAAATATGTAATAACTAAAAAAAAATACAGTACTGCATAGAAGAACTGAACGTAACTTGCACGTCTTGTCTTTTATGGTATTTTTATTATTTTTATTTGTTTATTAGGTTAACCCTCGACAAAAGTCATTAATTATTAACAATAACCCATTTCCCAAAATCCCGGGAAATCTCGAGTCACATCCATGTTAAGCATAACGTTTGAGGTCGTTCACCCCAAATTGCATCCTAGATCCGATCACTGGTAATATTTGTAATCAGACCTTAATATACGGGGCAAAATTAAATGACAGCTAGTGATTGCCCATATCATTGACACTGACATAAGTGTCAAAGTCACTTATGTCAGTGTCAATCGAACATTTCAGAGTTAGCCAACCTTTTTGCATTGATTATCAAATTGCTGTAAATATTTGTAGATAATTCTAACATTTTCAATATCAAAAGTTATATTTAACAATAGGGAATATGCATTCAATGTTTTTTCTACCCGATATTCAAAACATTAAAATATTCCAAAACTAATATTTTCTCATATAGTGTGTTAAGTAATTAAATGGCGGGTGTGTGTGTTCAATGGCGATTTCTTTATCAGCTAAAACAAAATGACAAGCTAAATTCGGATGCCTTACACTTATGCTTGATTTAAACTTCACAGTTACCCATGGACCCCATGGTGTCATGGTTGGTAAAATGCCCGATGATTGTCATTATAAAGTGAGCTACACACTTTTGGCCTGTTATTTTGTCGAATAGCTAAACGTATGTAATATTTAAATTATTGTTTATTCATCGTACCAAATGTTATTAATACCTGAAGTATTACAAGTGCAATAACAGTTTTGCTACCAAAAATCTTCTATGGTTAAATATTTAATAGGCCATCTTGTATTTGTGTATGTAACTTGAATTAACTTTTTTATTTAAATCGAAGGTTTAGAACTACCTACAAATAAATATTCTTAGTGCGGTCTTTTAAAAAGTGGAAATATACTAAGGAAAATAATATATTTTTTTGTGGCAACCCACGTTGATCTTTAATTACATTTTTGATTATATTCCATAGTGGCCTAGAAATCAAATTAGTTGACTGTACGTCTTCATATTTGTTGTGTTATTAGATATTACATTGTTTGGTCAATCACGTAATCTCAAATAAAATGAATCCCAGCTAAATAGACTTATATTTAAAGTGTAATGTTACTTTACACATTACCTAATGATGTCATTAAATCAAATCGTTAGTATGCCTTATAGAATCCTTAAGAATTTAAGTAATGTTTTTTTTTTTTTTTTTTAATAATCAATTTCACTTATATTATAAATGCGAAAGTGTGTGTGTGCGTTAGTTTGTGACTCCTTTAAGCTGCAACGGCAAAACGGATTTAGATGAAATTTGGAATGAAGATAGTTTATACCCTGAATTAACTCATAGGTCAACTTTAGTCGAAACCCCCGCAAGATGTATGGCGGATTAACTAATTCTACGTGGACGATGTCGCGGGCAGAAGCTAGTAACTACATAAACCCTAAACTTTTTTACCAACGCTACAGTTACTTTAAAAAAATACTTTACCTCATTATACCGTTTTAGTCCGTGGTCGCAGCAATATCAGCTAAATTCATTAATGTGGCGGCGATTCATTCACTATACATAAATATATGTATATTGTATTATAGTTGATAACGCCGCGATAATACTCATAACAAACAATCTTCATGCGGCTGCCAAGTCAGTTGCACCGCGCGCGTTGCCGCGGACGATCGCGCCACTAATTAAAAAAACAAAAAACATATCTGCTCTATGCCCGTTTCGCGCCAAAAGTAAAAATAACCCTGAGTCAAATGTTTTGTTTTTAAAAGTTGTTTGTGAAATGTCAACGGCGTTTAGTTTTTACGTTTTGTGTGATTTATTGTTGGTTTTATGTTATCTGTGTTGATTGCGTGTTTTCTCAACCGGAAATGGAAGAGGGATTTATAACGATATAGTATGTATGTCAAATTAGCGGCAAAAGTAAATATTGGATCGACTTAGGTTGTGATTTGGTAAAATTTTATCGCTTCATTAGTTCTGGTTTTTAGATAACGAAGCGTATTGGGAAATACAGTGGTAATAATACATTATGGCCAACATTTAACTCATAAGCAAATAAATGACTGTAGCTATTGATTGTTTTAACTTTTGCAATACATGGATGTTTTCTTTGTATATAAGTATTTATTTCTCTGTATAAAGATAAAGATGAAGATAAATTTATTTTAAACAATACTAAATTACGTTACATAGATACAAAAGGAACAAATCACAGATAAATATTTGCAAAAATTGTTGTATAAGTATTTATATCGTTGCGTACCCATAGTACAAGTCTAGAACTTAGTTTGGGAGTAGGTTAACTTATGTGACATTGTCCCCAGTCCCCTGATAAGTAAACACATTTGGTTCAATTCGAGACAGTTCTATGTACATTATCCTCGTAAGGCCTAGTGTACAGTAGGATGTACATAATCAAGGCAATTTAATTTGAATTGTGTTGCAATGGGAATACGCTTTATTTTCCTATCTTCATAAACTGAAAATGGCATTATCGAACAAACATAATTGAACTTTATTGCCTCGACGGTAGATTCAAAGTCCCACTCACAAAAAACTCCCTGTTTCTAGTATGGTGGGCCTTACGAGGTTATACATGATATAATTACGTTTTGAAACGCTAAATTCAGTTCTAGTTTAACAATAATAGAGTTTGAAATTTCTTAATTGTATATTGTTTTGTCGTGGACGTCTTTCGGCTGACATGATGATGATAATGATATTGTTTTGTTGTTATTTTTGAGGTGTCTTTACTTACCTACCTTGTTCGAAATGGATCCATTTTATCGCACTAATGTAAAATTTAATATATTTTTTATCAAATCACGTCCTTGACGTTTTAAGCTTGTCGTAAGCAACGCCGCGCAAAAGTCACAATGTTTTGATACAGGGCTTGGGAATCGAAAAATACCGTTCGTAATTATAGCTCTTAACCGAGACCTCTAGTGTATTTTTACATACATAAAAACGTCTGTATCGCGTTTGCGTTTCTCCTTCATGGTCACTCGCGTTCGAGAGGGTTTGCCGCGGGAAAAGCAACTTACATTCCAGGTGTGTTATCCTCCTGAGACCCGGATCCCTAAAATATTACTTGTCATAAAGACCTAACTTACTATCTATAGAACAAAGGCAACCATCATTAAGTCCTGACAATTCAAAAATAAATTATATAATTATGACCGAACTAGCTATTAAAAGAACAAAATCGAATATTTCAAATTTACCGCGAACTTTAAGAAGAAACAGCATTATCTCCATCGTCATATATTTGTCTCTATCCAACGCGTCGAATCAAGCGAAAGAAAGACGCCATATTTATTCTTAGTAGCCAGCAACAGGTGACAATGGACTCAATAAAGACTCAGGACTCAGTGACAATATTGTTTTTGTTCTTTTTGAAGAACTCTCGGTTATAATGCCATCTGATATGTAGTAATCCAGGACTCAATGGTGAACGCCATTTTGTTCTTTTAAACGACACCTGGGACTCAGGAGGTCTCTCAAAAAACGGCGGCCGGTCGAACGGACGAGCGAATAAAAGCGGCGACTTTAAGTAGTCCCGTCAGACCGAACAAAACACATTTTAGCGCGTGCATTGTCAATTAGGGAGCCTTATACGTTCGAAAAGTCATGCTGCCAAATTGAATACACGCGCTAAAATGTGTTTTGTTCGCTCTGTCGGGACTACTTAAACTCGCCGCTTGGACCTTCACTCGAGCGAACGATCACCTTTGCTTGTTGAGAGAATCACTACCCAGGCAGGTTCTTCGTGAAAGCTCGCTCGGAGCGGAATAGATTCGCGGGCGTTATCATCGTTGGGATTAACCTTTGCTTTTTCGTTTTTGATTCTCAGCCTTATCTCGAAAATGATAAGGCCTGTTTGACTTCAACCTGAACAAGTGAAAATACATCTATTAGGGTAGGAGAGACGAAAAAAAGGTTGGTGGGCGGTGCGGACAAATTAGCAAGCGAAATTAACCGGTATTTCGAGCAGGGACAGTTTTGTTTTGCTCTTTGATCAAAACCGAAATAATAACGATTATGTTCGAGCGGAATCGATATGAAAATACTCTATTCGTAATGAACGGAGATTCTGACGAGCTGGTTAAAAAATTTTACCAGCGATTAGTATTTTGCTAATCGATGCAATAGTTTTTGACATTGCGAAAATGCGAAGATACAAAAGTGCGAGTCAACACAGAACATCCCTATTTTTATTCTTTGAATACGTATTATTAGTATGAGTATTGGTTAAAAATAAAATACTTCATGATGTTGTGCTTCAGTTTGTTGGTAAACAACCGGTGGGCAACAATCTAGGCCGCACGGGCACTTTTACTCGTCATAAATCTATCAGGAGGATTCTCCTAACCAACTTGCTTTATAATTCGACGAACGAATTATTAACCGTCAAATTTATGGCGTCCAGTCAGACCGTGCAAAGAATATTTTTGGGCGTGGATACCGTTGCTAGGCGTCGGGGTAAAGCCGGACACCAGGCTTTTTGGTTGCGTGCATTTTTTTTTACATTTGTCCTATGTAATAAGGAAGACTGATTCATTCAATTTTATCGTTGTTTCATTAGACTTTAAGCAGATTTTATTTTCGTTCATAAAACATCCTTGTTATACTTTAAAAAAATGACGTTTTATACTACCCGGTGTCCGGCTTTTTACCCAAATGTCCGGCTAGGCTGGCTGGTCTGACTGCCTTTCCGGTTTTAAGATCTGGCATCCCTAGGCGCGGATTCGCAAACAGGTAGTTTATAACTCGACAAGAATCATTCTTAGGGTTCCTTACGAAAATGGTAAAAAGGGAACCCTTATGAGACTTCGGTGTCTGTCTGTCTGTCTGTATGTCACAACAGTTTTTCTCTGGAACTATAGACGCTATCAACTTAAAATTTGGCATAGTTGTATAATTTGCTTGCCCGCATCTGTTTTTAGTAAAAACAAGATGAATTTATTTTTCTAAATATTTGAATAGCAAACGCCACGGGGTGTCATATGCAAGGGCTCGGTCTCATCGGTCTGCAAAATCCAAAACTATTTTTTATTTTAATTTTTCATTACGTGCTTTTTGATTTATAGCCAAAAATTTACAAAAAAATACCGTTCCCCTTATCCTTAAACCTAACCTAACCTTACCTTGTCTCCGAAGTTTATGGACCAAGAAATCTGAAAAATTCCTCCTGTTTTAAAGATAATTATTTATATTTTACGAGAAAAATAAAATGAAGTAGTCAAAAATTACAGTTTTGGAAGAAATATCAAAAATCTGTATTAAAATTTAGCATAGTCGAAATGGACCTTGTTGCATTGAAAAATCATAACAAAATGAGTGTTTTCTTTTGCGTTTTCCAACCATATTATCTGAAATACGGAACCCTCGGTGCGCGAGTCCGGCTCGCACTTGACCGGTTTTGTTAACATAATATCACCTCAACGCTTCCCAAGAGGTGACCACTGCTGCGAAGGAGTACCATAAGAAACTCATCAGTAAGGCATTTTACAAACATTACCTAATACAATTTATAATATTTTATCTAGCATTACATAAAACTAAACATAAACTAAAACATCATGCGTAGTTCAGCAGGAAAACGTGTCGGAACTCATAACGATTACAAGAGCAAATAAATAAAAAGCATGACTTACTCTTGTTTGGTTGACATTTGTTTCAGAGATCGTATCACTTCGCAGAGTTTCATTAAAATTGATAGGCTTTACTAGGCGCAGGAGTTTAGAGAACCTTAGTTACGTAATATTTAAGATAACTCTAAAACAACATATCAGTAGAAAATAGCTTTCGATAAAGTGGAATTCGGTGGAATTATACATTCGATGAAGTTTCGGAAAAACAAGGGGACACCAAAAAATATACACTTTAGTATCTAAATATATATGACGCTGTGAGAGAAACTACTAATGTCCACAGACATTTGAAATGTCAAGATTGTAATCTAACGATGGAAATCTCATGATTTTGCACAGTAATCAGCTGCTTATAGCGACTAATCTAACACGTCCAAACGCGGTGGGTCTTATCTTGGGTCCAAAGTTTTTTTGTGGATTCGAAAAGGCTAACGAGCACTCATAGGCCACCTGAACAAAATGCCGACCCACCTTCCGCTCTCATAAGCCAATAGGCTGTATCTTAACTTCAATAACCAAAGCAAATTAAATTCTCTCCCGTTAGTAATAAGATTGCACTTGCTAGTGGAGTTTTGTCTGAGATACGCCCTTTGTCTTAGCAATCGAACTATGGCAATTGTAAGGTTGCCAATGCGTCGCCAACCCTTAGGGATAAGATGGAATTGTCCCATCCCAGAACCAGAATATGAAGTTACAGTCACGAGATTAAATTTGGTACCCACCTTAGGTCCAAAGTCGATCTGACATTCTACAACAATAAGGTTGAGTTTCCTAAAAGTTACAAATGACTTGACATCTCTAATGACATTGACAACTTCAAGCATATTTTTCTTGAAATGGGTCCCAAATTAACGCTCGTGACTAGGGTTGCCACCTTTTTTTTAACAGAATAAAGTATTACTTACCAAAAGATGAAGAAAAATAAAGTACGCAGCATAAATGTAAAGTATTTATTAAATATTTTTAAATACATATTTCTTATCAAGTTACCACTCATCAGACCTTGCTTCTTCTAACAGGGTATTGGCAACAATTAAAGTATCAATCGCGTTCAAACATGGCAAAACAAAGCTTTTGTCGAGGGTTTTTGAAGGTTACGTTGAGGTACAATTTCGTTAAAATTTTATTATTAGAAGAAAATTTCCATTAAAAACCGAATGTCATAAATAAAGTTCTTTGCCGTAATTTATGTGTTGCGTAAAATATAACGTACGGGAAGCTAAAATAGAGTATCATACTTTATAATAAAGTACGGGTGGCAACCCTACTCGTGACCGTACATAAAATTACAAATGACCGACTTATTGTTTAGACGTTATCTACTAATCGACCCAATGATAAAATAAACATCTTATCCTCGTAAGGCCCACCATACTACAAACAGGGAGTTTTTTGTGAATGGGACTTTGAATCTACCATCAACGCAATAAAGTTCAATTACGTTTGTTCGATAATGACATTTTCAGTTTATGAACATAGGAAAATAAACCTTATTCACATTGCAACACAGTTCAAATTAAATTGCCTTGATTATGCACATTCTATTGCACACTGGGCCTTACGAGGTTATTATCTATAAGTATTTGCATACAGTCGACTGATAAAGAAATAGGTACATAGGACAAATAAATAAACAAGTAAAATATCAGGGAACAATCTCATACTCGTACAAATTGATCTCGTCCCAAAATACACTCTTGGCTCGTATGTGTATAAAGGTCACAGCTAATTAGAACCGCCCGGCACCCGACCCGCACCGCCTCGCCTCGAGCGGTTAGTATTCTTTATATGGATTTGTATGGGCATGCGTTCACTACATCAACTACGCTACGCCGGTTGGTTCTACGCTACGCAGTTGACATACCCCACCCGTACAAATCCATAAGGATCGGAAAAACGACCGTCATTTTGAAAACATAACCCTGTTCCGTATAGCAGAGACTTCCTTGATATTAATAAAAAATATTATTAGGTATTTTATAGATTTATTATATAATAATTTATATGTACTTAGCGACACTTTTATTAATGAATGGCACCGAAATGTTAATTAGAAAACACAAACACACATACAAACAGTAAACCAATGTCAACGATTGCCCCAATGTCCTCCGTAAACTGTGAACAAACTTTTTCGACTCATAAATAGGTCCTAAATTCACGTCGTTATTGAATAACAGGCGAAAATTTAAAAAATAGTACATTATTGCCTAGGCATGGAAGTAGGCAATTGCGGGCCGAGTATTGGTTTAAACGGACGAGCTTGCGAGTCCGTTTAAAAATACGAAGCCCGCAATTGCTGTTCCTGCCGAGGCAAATATAGTGCTTTTCTCAAAAATCGCAAGAAATAATTTGTGTTGGAGTAAAATCTTCATCGCTTGAACTCATTTTTTGAATTGCATACAAACAGAAACTTCATGTGAAAAAACCATCACTCTTTACCACCTTTTTGTTTATGACAAGGAGAAAGCAAGCTTTGTTTTTAAAAAAACATAAGCTATTCCAGACACAGATAAAAAAGTTATGTTTCGAATAAAATTTGGATGTATAAGACTTGTGCCCTCATTTTATTATGGCCTTTTTCACTTTTAAAAAAGTTACAAGCTAGATAGTAATGGAATTTGTATGCAACATTGCGGGCTTGTGTAGCGAGCACGCAATGTTTTTTTTTTTTTAATTTGAGAACTGTCAGTAAACTATGTACTTCGCGTCTCATTATGTAGATAGGAATGTCCACATTTCCGGACATTTTTGAGAAAAAGACATTCTTTTTGATTGGCGAAAGTGTTTTTTTCCCATAACCATTATGATTTTATTCATTAATAATATTGTTGCTGAATACATATAAATAATGGTATAATAAATGTAAAATACCTAATAATATTTTTAATTAACATCAGAAGGAAGTCTCTCCTGTACGGAACAGGGTTATGTTTTCAAAATGATGGGCGTTTTTCCGATCCTTGTAAGGAATACTAACCGCTCGAGGCGAGGCGGTGCGGGCGGGTGCCGGGTGGTTCTAACTGAACTACCTGAGCTCACTATGTCCATTGGTTGCGGAGATACAGCAAGTCCAAGATGGGCATCTTTGATTTCCTGTATCTCCGCAACCAATAAACATAATGTGCTCAAATTACGCTCAAATTGTAGAAAATTTAGTTATCTTTATTAAAATATCACAAAGATACTTGAAAAACGCTTCCTTAGAGAAGTTTTTTCGAAAAAACTGAAACAAGTGCTAAAAATTCGCAGTTTCTCGAGCACCATGGGGGTAGCACAGGGTTTTCAGGGTTGCAAACTTGGATATTAAATACTCTCAATGGACCTAAAAACATATAAAAAATCATAGTGACATGCCATGTTTGCGATGTTTGTCTTTTTTGTGTTGTTATAGACTGGCCTAATATTACAAGCCTAGAGCTTAGTTTGGGACTAGGTAAATTTCTGTGAGATTGTGCCTTGATTTTTATGTATATTTGAGTAACGATAACTTGGGTATCGTTAATCGAATCTTAGTGAAATCTATACTCCGTTTGATTAGGTACTTAAAATAATATAAACAAAACAACCACGTGATATAGTTCGTCAGCCAATAGAAGCAGAACATTGATACGTCAAAGTGCGATAAAACAGTTCTGATTGGCTGTTTAACAATGCCACGTGGTTTGGATTGTTTACACTTTTTTAAGTACCTAAACAAACGGAGTATAGTAGAAATGTAGTTGAGGAAAAAAAGTTGAGAGGACTTAATTAGTTAAGGGTTTACGAAGGGTTTGCGTTTTAGTAGGTATTAGCTAATCAGGTTGTTATGAGTAAATTTTGTAAATAAATTTAATTAATTTTGTAAGTCAATAAATTACTTATTTGAGGTGCGAATATTATCCAGTTATGTCCGGTTTTTAATTTTTTTGAACGTGTGTAATGTTTTCTCACCAAAACTATTAATATGAAAAACCAGGCAAGAGCATGACGAACCATACTCAGTGTAGAGTTTCGACACATTACAATAAACACTTAAGTGTTTCTAATAACTACAAGTAAGAACGAATTTCTCATTCCATTCGGGAGACATTGTTAGTTCATCGCGGTTTTTGTTTTTGAACTTGGCTTGATACACTGCCATGTATCTAAATATTTTGATCCTACGTGTCTTAGCAAATGATAAAAGTTTAATTTGATAGTTGAGAATCATTATTAATTAGTCAGGGAGAATAAGCGTCGCTCGGGTTAAATCCGAGTTTCCCCAAAGGCGACAACTTCAAAGATCGTTTTGTTCCAATCGTACCATTATTATTATTGGGGGGGTTGGCATGGGCCTTGTGCCACTTCGACCATTGCAGCGCCTCTATTCTAGGCGGTAAAAACGATATCGTAGTTTGTCTGTTATGGTATTGTTATGACGTCAGCCGCCATTACTGTCTAGAAAATAAGAGCTATCAAAACGTTGACAATATGATGATAACAGATCAAATGCGATATTGTTTTTACCGTGTTGAATAGAGGCGCTGATCTTTTGTGGCAACCGTTTGTATAGAGCTCACAGCAAAGGCACATTGCATCCGGGAGTTTCCAGATACTTTAGGCAGTGAGGATTTGTATCTCTTGTGGGTGTATGATATGTCGCCCTAGGTAGATACTTCTGTTGCGCATTAGTGGTCCGCATGAGTCAAAAATACCCTTAAGTATTCCAGAATTTTCATCAAATCAGTCACTTTACAAACTGGTATTTTATAAATACATACATATCACGCCTCTTTTCCGTAGGGGTAGGCAGAGATTGAGATAAGAATCATCAAAATCGGGTCCACGCGTTTAGTTTCTAGAGTTCCACAAAAGAAAAAACATACCGTAAAATGTGCCTACGTTGCTCCTTACTGGGTAACTTTGCTCCGATTCTGTATTTAGTTTCATTGCCCTGCAAGTCGAAGTCTTTGGGTCAATTCGTCAAAATTGCCGAAAGCATTCGATACACTTGCAAATGAAGAGGCAAAAATTAACGTGACTTGTTCGCTTCGCCATTTCCGTTTCCTGTCAGGCGTCGCTCAGTGCCAACAAGAAAATTTACTAAAAAAATATTATGAGAAAAAGCCACTTCCATCTAAGCAATTGTTCATCGAATCACGGTTAGTATGTTTTGATGTGTTCCTGTATATAATCAGCTATTCCATGTTAATTAATTAATTAATTTATTTATTTATTTATTTATTAGGCATAATTACAAATTACAAACTTAATTTATAATATACATAAATCTTTCGTAGAATTAATTTACTAGTTCGTAACTCGATTACAACTATGCACGACATTTTAATTATGTTTATTATACACAACAAAACAGAACTGCCTACGAGTATCAAACTACCTACGATTTAATTTGGCTTCTTAGAAATAGTTCCAAGGAGATTAGCAATACTGCTACTAAAAATATCGACTTTTGGATTATTTATCAATAGGTCGTTGAAAGTACGCGACATACGCGTAATAGGGCTATTATAGAATACATTATTAGTGGCTAGGGGAACAGAGAATAACTTTTGTGTGCGACTGGGCCTATTTGTTTGTAATAATAGTTCCTTTAGCAGTCGGGTAAAAAACAAGATAAGACTGGGGCAGAATTAGAATCGTTGCACTGTAGTATGAATTCAATTATGACTCAGCTCAGGATGTGCTGCAGCCGGAGCCACAGCGCTGGTTTTCATCTGAACCCTGGTGTTCATCTATTCGTAGCTGAAATCCATCCCCGGACTGCTGGCGTTGTAATTAGACGCCCTAGCCAAGATGCGAACGCTACTAAATCTTTTCTTTTCTATCAATAAAAATGTGTGGGATGACAATTCTCAGTGCGTTGTGATAAACCACGTGGTCAACCTGTCATCCCATACATTTGAAGTGAAAGAAAAGAGAAACGCTGGTAGCGTTTCCATCTTGGCGAGGGCCACTTCACTACCCTATTTTGAATAAGTTTTTGTATTACACAACACGGGGATTGTAGTCGTTATAGAATGATTAGAAATCAGAGACCTTGCCACGAGGAATGTCGCATACATAGCTATACTAATCTCTAGCACCACAGAGATATTACGATACGTAAGTACAATTTCAAGTGCAGATAAAGAGAACTAGACACCGTTATCTCTCGTCGAGATTAGCTGTTTAATTACGTTACTAAGTAATTGGAAGATAAATGCTGTGTATTGTATAATAGTTTTATAACAATGGTGATCTAGACGTGTGTCACAAATAACGGGCAAGAGTCATGTCGGACCATGCTCAGTGAAGAGTTTCAACAATGTTACTTTAAACACGAAATTAAAAAAACAAAAAACCGCCTTCAAAAAGCAAAAAATAACTTCTTTAAAATGATAGGTAAATAGGTCAGTCCAACTGAAGTCTGCTTTTGGTTAAAATATTGTTGGACGCCGACTTCAGTTGGACTGACCTATTTACCTATCATTTTAAAGAAGTTATTTTTTGCTTTTTGAAGGCGGTTTTTTGTTTTTTTAAACATTTATTTTATTTTATACTTTTTAGTGATCCTATTTATGCTGTTACGTAGCTCCACTTCTAAATATTAATAAGAAACTATAGAACATTTCAAGCTCGCCGCAGACAACGCCGCGGGAATGTCATAGTCATATTTAAACCTAAATGTGCTTCGTCATAGTCGCTCAACTTCCTTTATCGAAATATCTTATCGCCACCCTTGAAATAGGTACCGTTAAGGAGTTCCGGTGGCCATCTGTGGTCTTCATCATCAGTTCCACTTCACCATATAGTACTTTTCAAAAGCAAATGCATGAGTTACAGTGAAAAATACCAAAATCGCTATAGGTGTGCCTATAATATTTGAGGAGTTCTCTTGATTTCTCCATGATCCCATCATCAGATCCTGACGTGGTGACAATGGGACCAACTAGAAAGTATACCCATTCGAACAAAGAAAAAATTTTTCAAATCGGTCCAGTGGTCTTCGAGTAATCGGGGAACATACATAAAAAAAAAAAAAAAAAAAAAAAAAAAAAAAAATATCCCGACGAATTGAGAACCTCCTCCTTTTTTTGAAGTCGGTTAAAAATAGCTCCAAAAACAGTAAGCACGAATTTACAATGTAAAGTTGCTTGGTGCTGTCTTGGATGATTTTTAGTAGTTATAAACACTTTAAGTCGCCTGTATCTCAAGAACGAATCAAGTCTACTTGGTTATGATAGGTTTCCTTTTACATTCGTTAATTATCCGCTTTTTTAAAGTTTTTTTTAGATATTTAGGAATTGTCGTTTTGTCGGTATTTGAAAATGACTCTTTTAGAGGTAAATATTTCCTAAACTATACATTTATAGTTAATTACATACAATTAATGGTTCTTAACAACTGTCCTACTAGACCTCATACAGTGGTACGATAAAAAAATCACACTTGATCTTCATACACGGAAAGTAGTCTATGACGTTATTAGTGCGCACGCGTATTGTTACAGCCGGGTTAGAATAGTGCCACTCCATGTCTTCCCGGGGATGTCGTAAGAAGCGACTAAGGCAATAAAGGCTTGCAGTACTTAGGCGACGGGCTTGCAACCTGTCACTGTTAAACATCAGAGCCTGTTTGTGCAAAATGTGGTTACAGAATTAAAAACAAGTTTTTAGAATTGTTAGTGATTCTGTAGCTCTGCCTACCCCGCTCTGGAAATGAAGGCGTGAATGTATACATATACAGTGGTGGTCACATAATTAGGGACACTTGTTTTTTTCCCATACAATTGCCTACAAATATGGCTTTTCAATTTTGACAACCATTCAAAAAGTTCTTAACCAATTATATTTTTAGTTACACTTATCGTTAACTAATAAAGTAAAGTTTAAATGTATGTACAATTTATCTCTGTTGAGATCGGATCTTTCATTTTATAAGGATTTGAAAAAATAAATATTCGACGCTCATACAAAGTTGTAGAATTTTGTATGGACGCGCATCACTTAGTTTTTAAATCCTTGTAAAATATAAGGTCCGTTTTTAATATTAGTTCACTGTACATCAGTTTAAACCTTAGTTAATTATGTAAAGTAAAATGTATTTAGCAATAAAATTGGTCGAGAACTTTTTGATTGGTGGTCAAAATTGAAGTCATATTTGTATGGGAAAAAAAAGTGTCCCTAATTATGTGGACACCACTGACTGTATATGTGTATGTAATTGTACAAATTTTCTATTGAGAAAAATAAATGTTATTATGACATACCTAACACACAGGCGATGAGCATGCCAAAACTATAAACGGTTGCTAGTTTGAATTCAATTCTAAAAACCGGTTTTTACCGGTCAACCGGGTTTGACACACACATGAAGGTAAATTTTCCTGTTTCGAAATTCGGCTGTTAATTTATTTCCCGGATACCTAAACAGTTATTTCTTACATCTAGACGGCTAAATCAAGATTAGATCTAGGTTACAAGTATAGTCGGATCTATATTTAGACGAGACGCGCTCCGCCGCCCACGGTTCAACGATCGGCTAAGAATCTGGTATAAATCTCAGTTTGCTTACCTATAGACATTTATAGAGATCGCTATGGTATTGTACTAAATCCTGTCTGCTCTAAGCAATCGTGCTTATAAATTCAAATAAGTTATTGCGTGTCACCGTGTCAAATTTCGTTACAACAGGAGCCGGTTTTATAAAGCTACAAATTACAATTTACAGGTTACAAGTTTCCATTTGACATAACCTCCACCAATGACGACCAGCCATTTGAGCAGTCTTGCCAGTTTACATCTGTAAAATTGTAACTTGTAGTTTTATAAAACGTGGCCCAGGTGGAACTACAACTACTGGTATACCTGTGACGCCCTGCGAGGGCACAGCAACATGAGAGGGCTACTACCCGTTTAATTATCATTATTCTAAATTATATTTTATATTGCACACTATCTTGGCACAAACCAATACAAATTATTGATATGTATCGGGAAATCAAGTAAAGAACGATCTTGCTTCTTAGTTGCTTTAATAACGACTGTCATGCTCTCGTCAAGTTCGAGTCGGCCTACCCACATTTATTAAATCTCTTAAGTCTACCCGCCACCAGTATTACCATATACTACAATTATGAAGCCACTCCTTACAGTAATCATTAAAATTATATTCTACTTATTCTTAATATAAGGTCATCTAAGTAGCTGTGTCATTATTGGTGGGTCTCATTAAAAAAGTCGTTTAGGTAATAAAAGCATTTGTTAATTAAGAATATTTTTAATTGTTATACAAATTCATTTGGTCTATCTAGGTTTTTAATGTTATTGGGTAGGTGATTATATATTTTAATCATATTATGATGAGGGCTAGATGTGACTGTTTTCAGTATGGAAAAGGGTAATTTTAATTTATTTAAATACCTAGCATTTCTTCTTATATCTGTTATTGGCGTATAAAGATCCATGTGTTTTCTCTATAGCAATCTATAATCCATTGACGGGTGGTTATAACATTTTTGAGCCGAGAGCTATTGCTGCGATGCAATGTATCACGGAAGCATGCGGGATATCGCGCAATGATACTGAGCCTTAACTAAAGGGGTTTGGGTAAAAGTGTTGTCATTTGTAAAATTCATACATTTTCAAGGTGAGCGGCCATTCATAAAAGTGGGAAATTATGATAGAATTATTAAAAATAAACATATTTTGTTATGTAATGTAATACTTAAATATTTAAATATTCATACTTGGGCGTACTTTTGTACTAAAATCTGAATACTTTTTAAATCTTTAAAATCTCCGCTCCGATATTATTTACCGCCATAAATTATATATATCTATGTGTATTTATAGGTCCTTTAAATAACTATGTAAAAATCATCCGTGGCCGCTAAAAAAAAAAATGACAATATTCTTCAAACAAATTTACCCAATGTCCTTTGTGTGTTATGTGACTAATGTGATAATGTCTGTTCCCATTATTAATGTAGATAAGTTACTTTGAGATAAAATTTGCCAAGCCTGCCGTTTGGCAAAAATATGTTTATCGTTTCCCAACTTTTTCATTTGCCAACCCATTTTTATATAATTATATATTTTAGGATTTATTTCGGTACCATTGTGTAGAACCCGCTAGGTTAGGTTAGTTTTTATAAAATCCTGAAATATTTATGGAAACAGAAAGCGGGTAACGATAAATTTTGGCAAATAACAAACAACAACAAAAACAACAACAAATTTGAAAAACAATAACCCTAAAATTTCACATTTGCCTCGTAAAAATTGTTTCAAATTTGCTTCGGTTTAAGTGAGTTCTGTAACATCCGTATATATATAAACCAGAATTGGCGACGCCCTGGCCTAGTTGGTAGTGACCCTGCCTACGAAACTCGCGGTCCTGGGTTCAGATCCCGGTAAAGGGATATTTGTGTGAAGAGCGCGAATATTTGTTCCTGAGTCATGAATGTTTTCTATGTATTTAAGTTTATATTTATCTATGTACGTATTTATATCGTTGTCTAGTACCCACAGTACAAGCCTAGAGCTTAGTTTGGGGCTAGGTCAATTGGTGTGACATTGCCCCCCTGATATTTATTTTATTTCATTTATTTAATGTTGCGTGCTGACATGAGTTGAGTGGGGGATGCAAAAAATATACAAAAAAAGGACATCAGGTTGACCCCGTTGACCTAGTCCCAAACGAAGCTCTAGGCTTGTACGGACAAGGATTTTAATTGTTAATCATTACCAACTAGGCTAAAGTATCAAGTTTTTAAAAGCAAAATCAGAGATTTCGTCAGGATTGTCTATATGTTTAGCTGGTAGCATAACGGCACTTAATTCTTATGTGTATTTCTTTATAAATGAACTTTAATAGCTATCAATAGAGTTGTAAACTATAACTGCCAAATACGGCTGCGTACGCGGTAAAGAGTTAAGTTACACATTTAAGCTAATACCAGCCTAGCTTACATAAATGTAAAGGAGCCTCGTCTGCCAACAAACCACCCTGTGGTTTGGCAGAAGAATATATGTATTTAGTTGTAAGCAAGATCTGTGAATAAACGTATTATTATTATTATTATTATTATTATCTACACTCATATCATAAGTCCTCTATTATGCGTTCAAAACCCGCAGAAAATGACCAGCATTACCTGTGGTAGTAGGTGACAGCGATGACAGCTGTTAATTTTGGAAGATGTTCCAAATTTGGATCTCATTACCTTACAATATTCAATAACGTAATTTCAAAATTACGTCACAGCTGTCATCGCTATCACCTACTACCACAGGTAATGCTGGTCATTTGCCTTTCGGCTTCTGAACCCATCTTAGAGTACTTATAATATGTGTGTAGATAAAGTATTGTACGACACTCTGCGTAATTAGCATTACGCAACCGTCACGTAAACTGCTATTACACTTGATTTTGGTTATCAATTTATTTTCTCACAGTTAATTAATATTTACAACCGTATGGCCTTTGTATTAGGAGTTAAATCATGTTAAACATCCATCAAAGAGAGGTCCCTGGCAGTTATGTATAAGCACTGGTGCCATCCTCTCCGTACCCTACGTAAAGGTTCCTGCTATAGACAATGATATTTTATATTAAGAAACGTCATCTGCGCGCAAAAGCGTTCCTCAGAAAGGAAGGCAAATTGCCTTACTATCGTTCAGTCGCGCCGCGGCCGCTGACACGCACGCGTCGAAGGCAATAAAGTTTTATTACCGAAAAGTAACAGATATATTTCATAAAAAATGCCGTCTTGTGTTTTTCGAGGCTGCCGCAATTATACTGTAACTATAAAAGGTTGAAAGGATGTCTCATTTCATTTGTAAGTACCGTAAATATTTTTTACATTTTTAGTTTACATCGCCATACTTTGTTTAATTTGCATTAGCGATGTCACTGTCACCTGTGAAACATGGGATACACAAGATTAGATATCTCATGAGTGCGATAAAGACGGGTATGGCGGCCGACATCGGTATCTCGGCACGGCCGCGTCATTCGGGTACGCAATTTGAAACAACTATTTATCTCTTTCTAACAATAGCGTTCGCTGCGGATTGCCACCTTTGTCTGTAGAAATATGGCATCGTAGCGACTGTTAGTAATTGGCGACGGGTTTTTAATGCGTTTAGTATGAGCATAACGTATCTAAATATAAAATATCATTGGCTATAAACAGGATGTTCGACCCATGAGACACTCCGTCTATGAAAACAACCAAAGCCAAAAGAGATGGTGTTGAGACAACATGCAACTGGCACACTCGTAGTTCAAAAACCCACAACATCCGTCAATGTTATCAAGGCTTAGTCATTGGATTGTATAAAGAATTGAGAATATTGGAACGGCTGCCATTTAATCATTAGATAAATAAAAATCCCCGTATTCCGACCGGTACTTCCAGATCTCTTGTACGTCCCAACCAAATGTGATGAAACTTTTATTTGACGGCAATAATTTCTCATGAATCTCATGATAAACCGCCTTAATACTGTAGGCACTCAATGACAGAAGTTTTTGTCTGCTAAAGGTGATATGTAATTTGGTCGGGTTGTCTGTACCTATTGCTATCTTATGGCCGAACCCTATATTCAAATCGCGAATAGATAGGCTTAACGTAAAGGAACCAGTAATGGACAAAGGACCAATAATCTGCATGGCTAGCACATGTTGTCCGCGACTTGTTTGTCGCTCGGATATCCCTTTCTATCTAGTCTGTAACGATAGAGACGCACTGAGCGACAAGCGAGAAAATACAACTTGTGCTACCCGTGATGGACACTGACTCTTATATTACAGAAGATAAGGGTTATTCATTTGTTTTGCAACTTTCACTTCATAACCGTATGATCTTTGAATTAAGAGACAAGTGTCAATTGTTGGTGCCTTCAGCTAAAAGTGTCCAACATTGGTGCCATTACGTTACTTTAGATGAAAATTTGACATATTTTGTATAAGTGAATGTCAATTTTTAACCCAAAGTAAGCCTTATTTGAATATAGGGTTCGATTTTACTCTGTGTACGATTTAATAGTTCTGAGGGCCCTGAGGGCCCTGCAAAGATGCACTACGCTAACTAACGTTTCTATTCGATTCGTTTTACCAGTGACGCAATTGGTTTAAAAACGAAACGAATAGAAACGCTAGTTAGCGTAGTGCATCTTGGCAGGGCCCTTTGAGATTAAATCTCAAGTTGTTAAGGAAATTCCGCAAACTGTTAGTAGGTAACTGAGACATTTAGATCTTAATCTACGTTTTATCTTTCATCTATATAATTACGGAATGCTAATTAGTATTAATTAGTCTTCATGTTTATATCACGTGTTTCTTATTAGCTTTGAGAAGGAAAACAAGCACACAGGCCTGGGGCCTGTTTTATAAAGCTACAAATTACAATTTACAGGTTACAAGTTTCCATTTGACACAACCTCGACCAATGACAACCAGCCATTTGAGCAGTATTGCCAGTTTAGACCCGTAAAATTGTAACTTGTAGTTTTATAAAACGTGCCCCTGATGATAGATGGTATCTGAGACCCATTGACAATAGGGAATATTCATGTTTTTTTTCAACAGCTTCAATAAAAGCTGATTCATGTAACAAACAGGTGAGAAAAATCATTTTTTGAATAGCTGTAAAAATAACCAAGATATAAGCCAACAAAGATTTGATACTATCTCTTTCTAGCAATACAGAATTGAACGTAGAGTTTATATGGCCGATCTGTTAGGCCAGATTTAAACCAAGCGAACGAACAAGAATTCTAAGCATTATCTCTTACGTTTTCTTTGTAAAAATAAAGACAAAACATGTTCTAGAGCACTCTGCCCTCCTTAGAAAAAAGGGCGTATGTCTCATAGAACCGCGTATTTATTAGTGACCTTAATTCTTAAAGCAGGGGGTTCAATTTGCTTTGACTATCAAATTGCGCATGCGTCCTTTTTGTTTAGGAGGGCAGCACTCCTTCGCTAGGTCTAAACGCACCCTTACAATGACGTCACAGTGCACTTAGGATCTCTGTCTAATTAGCAGTTTAAAATGCTTGTATCATCCGTATTTCTTGGCCGATTTTAATTTGAATTTTACTTTTGGTGATCCCTTTTACGGTATTTTCATAATTTTATTGAACAATGCCATTTAAAAATACATGCATATTCTCTATTGCGTTCTGAGGACTACAAACGGTTTTTTAACCCTAAGGACTAAGTTGCTTTGACTCTATGCTATGCCTTAAGATGTTTTAAGTAATTTCACCGGTTCTCCAGAGGCCGGAATTCCCGTAGCACTTTTGAGCTGTCATAGGGACTTCTCGTTTATCGACTTCCTATATGTTTTATCGATACATATAGAACATAACAAATTAAAGAAGACTAAGAGTAGAGGTAAAGAACAGGCGGTCTTATCGCTAAAGAGCGATCTCTTTCAGATAACTTATGAGTAGTTGAAAATGTGAAATAGAGATTTGCAATGAAACCAATGAAAAGTTCACAGTTTCACATTTAATAAGTTCATCTCAGTGTTTTATCATTAATCATTTTCATGACTGTTCAAAGTCTGTTTTAGTGCTGACAAGTGTTTCAACATTAGTTCCTCTATAAAATAAATAGATAGTCATAGTCATTATCTGAAAGAGATTGCTCTTTAGCGATAAGACCGCCTGTAGTTTACCTCTACTTTTAATCCTCTTTAATATGTTGTGTTCTATAATGTATCGATAAATTATGTATATCGGAAGTCGATAAACGAGAATTCCCTCTGCTTATCACCACACCGGGACACAATGCGAATGCTGCTGGCGGTGGGTTAATGCATAACATGGTGGTAGCGACCCGGAAGGACCCAGCATTAGGTCTTTCCACTAATTATTGGTGTATTGATAATGGTGCACTATTACCTATGTATTTTTTTTCTCTTTATCCCTTGTAATATTTAGACTGCATGCTAACCTAATATAGTGTGTGGAGAGATAATTAAAATGTAACCCGCCGAGGTGTGGCGCGTCTGGCCGCGATTCGCACAAGGTCAGTCACGAAATAGATACTGTGTTAAAATACAATTTAAACTATTTTATAGCACAGAAAAACAGACAAGCCCACAAGCCACATGATGGATATTGGGGGAGAGAAACCGTAAATAAAGCAGCTCGGCTAGCACAAGTTGCCCGCGACTTGTTTGTCGCTCGGATCTCCCTCTCTATCTAGTCAGTAACGATAGAGACGCACTAAGCGACAAGCGAGATAATACAACTTGTGCTACCCGTGCAGAGGTGAGTGAGCATTTTTTGTTTGGACTCCGACGCTGTCACTTTTCACTGGAAGTGCTCTCTGCTGCCAAGGGGTTTTTTTCTAAAATATTCTAACTCAAAAAACCAAACATATAGCTGTAGAAACACAGAGACAAATTATATAAACAGAGATGCTGACGTAATATTTTTTCTAGTTATATCATAATATCGTGGCCCTGGTAGATGACAGGTAGAACGAAAAATATAGGCGCACACGTTTTAGCTCTTTTCTTTTCTGTTACATAGCAAAAGAAAAGGCAAGGTCTAACTTTGGTTATTTTTTGAAATATTCATCAAAGTTAAAATTAATATTAAAGTAACAGTTAATTTCTAGTTAGTTTATCTATTTTTCAAACATAAATACTGATTAAACAAAATGACCACAATACTGACTGACTGTTGCAAAGTACCAAATTTAACATCGATCATTTGATGCATCAAACAGTAAAGACGGAACAGACGAACAAACACTTGAACGATAATGTTATTAAAAATAATGGTTTGTACGTCAAATACCATAACATATCGGTCGCAGACTGTTTTTAGCAGATAGCCAAATAACTTTAACAAAAAGCAAGCTTTCAAAACCAGACTATTTGTAACCAACTTTAAATCGTTATAAATCCTAAATGATCATTCAAAATGAAAAATGATGAAAGAAACCTAAAGATGATTTTTAAATCCCTATTCAATGATACCCCACTTGTCATACTTCGCCGCCTTTTTTTATTTTTTATTTGCACAATATGGCATCTGATGGCCGCCATATTGAATTTTGATTACTGTCATATCTTCAGTGACACTCACCAGATTAAGACAAATCGATTGACATAAGAATCATCAAAATCGGACAACGGGTTTAGTTTTTATAGTGCCACAACACACACACAAACACATTTATGAAGATGAGTGGTCTTCTCTGCAACAGGTCCCTGAGGATGCAAACTCGGGTGAGATTAGCACGATGCTACGTATTTTCTGTCCTTCTATATGGTGTCGAGGCCTGGACTTTGACAGAAGCTATGACCAAAAGGATCCAAGCTTTTGAGATGTGGGTATACCGACGCATGCTGAAAATATCGTGGACAGAGAAGGTGCGAAATGACACAGTTTTGCTGAGGATGAATAAGCATCTTGAGATTGTGAAGACCATAAAAGAGCGAAAACTACAGTATCTTGGTCACATAATGAGAAATGACAAGTATCGCCTACTGCAACTGATAATTCAGGGAAAAGTTCAAGGACGCCGACCACCAGGCACACGAAAGATATCTTGGCTCAAAAACCTCAGACAGTGGTTCGGAATGAGCACGAGGTTTTTATTCAGGGCGGCAGTAGACAAGGTGAAGATAGCCGTTATGATCGCCGACCTCCGGTAGGAGATGGCACTCACAGAAGAAGAGTGCCACAAAGGAACAAACATACATATATAGGCTGTGAAACACATTACCCTCCTCCTTCGGCAGTCGGGTAAAAAGAAGGTGATGTTTACGTATTCCTAATCACAGGACAGTTTTCCTTCAAACTAATTAATACGAGTATAAATGGTGGTAGGACAGTTTGCAGGTCCGTCCGGATTACTACGCTACCACCAGAATCAGAATCAGAATCAGAATTTATTTATTTGTAAAACAAGAGTAAAAGGATGTTACAATGTTACATTAGGTACATATCTTGCCCTACCATACAATGGTGTACAAATATATATTTTTTAACATTTATTTTATTTTATACTTTTTAGTGATCATAATACGCTGTTACGTAGTCCCACTTCTTAGTTGAAATGAAACTTTAACTTATATCAAGCGCGCCGCAAGCAACGCCGCGGGAAAGTTATAGTCATATTTCAACAAGTAAATATTATTCGTTGTAGGTAGTCGCTGAACTATCTTAATCGAGATATCTTATCGCCACCCTTGAAATCGGTACCATTGAGGAGTTCTGGTGGCCATCTGTGGTCTTCATCATCAGTTCCACTACACCAAATGATACTTTCTGAATGCAAATGTTGGACTTGTTACTAAAAATACTAAAATCGCTATATGTTTGCCTACAATATTTGAGGAGTTCCCTCAATTCCTCACTGATCCCCTCATCAAATACAGATTTCGTGACAATGGGACCACCTCGGAAGTATACTCTACCAAACCAAAAAAAAAAATTTGAAATCGGTTGACAATTGACGGAGTAATCGGTGAACATACATAAAAAAAAAAATACATACAGTGGAACGTATAACCTCCTCCTTTTTTGAAGTCGGTTAAAAATTAGGAAATACTTATTTAAGTCGCAAAAATTAATCTAAATTAAATCACAAATAAAAATATCATAATATATATTAATCAATAAATAGTGTTATTGCGTTGTATTTATTTTACAGTTATGTTCTTGTCTATATACTCTCATCATTATAAACTCACTAATGGTATAATAACATTTGTTGACTAGTAATAGGAACATTTTTTTCTTAAATAAATTAATACTAATCTAATGTGTTTAGGTATTTTATTAAAAATGTCAGAAGCCATTCCAAAGAAACTCTTTTTAAACAATGCTGTGTTGGCTCGTTGTGTATGTAGTACGTTAGAGTCCCGTCGTCGTAAGTTAAGGCACATTGGATTTTCTTTGCGTTGGAATAGATTTGGATGACTTTTCACAAACAGGGCTATTTCGAAGATATAAACCACCATCGTATCATTTAATCTACCGCCAAGCAGCATTTGCATTGTTGTGTTTAGTCTACAGAGTTGACGGTGCATTTGCAGTCTTAGGCCGGGATGACGCTGCGGCTCCACTGAGGCGGAGACGAGCGGAGCGGTGCGGAGCTGTGCCAATATTAACCAATAGAAGGCGCATGCGGTCACGTGGAACTCGCCTTGCGCACGTTAGTTTAGATTCTATTGGTTAATATTGGCACAGCTCAATGGAGCCGCAGCCTTACACCTGTAAGTTATTACGTAAGTTTTGAAACAAAGCTATATGCAAGAGAGATATTCAGATATTTGCCACTCACTCTTACTCATAGTTGCGTCTCAAAACTTACGTAATAACTTACAGGTGTAATCCCGGCGTTAGGCCGGCTTTACACTGAAACTTACGACCTACGTAAATAGGGACAGATAGCAGCCTGTTAGAATGAGATAATTTTTTTTCTATCTACTTCTAGCCAATAGGTGCGTCCCTACTTACGTAAGTCGAAAGTTTCAGTGTAAAGGCCGCCTTAGGTTAGTCTTTAAGATTGTAGTCTTAATGCAAATATTGTCTGTGGGTGTCACATCCCAATTACCATTAAGTGGTCTATATACTTGTTTACCTTTTTTTAGCTTAAAAATGCCCTACGTGTATAGTCCTTTCGCTTAGATAGTGTCGCTACACTCACAACGTACTTGCGGTTATTGTCATAAAATACGAATATAATTCCATGTAAACTACCAAATTCTCTTGTGGGTGTTACGTTGCAAGTGAATTTGGCAGTTTACTTCGAATTATATTTTTATTTTATAACAATAACCGCAAGTATGTGTGATTGTAGCGACACTATCTAAGCGAATGGACTATAGTCATAATTACATAACATCTTAGGTAAATATCTATATATATAAAAATGATCCCCTGTTTCACTTGGTCAAACCATAACTCGAGAATGGCTTGAGCGATTTTTTTTGTTGTGTTGGCAATTAATACTGCACGGGTAGCACAAGTTGTATTTTCTCGCTTGTCACTCAGTGCGTCTCTATCGTTACGGACTAGATAGGAAGGGAGATCCGAGCGACAAACAAGTCGCGGGTAACTTGTGCTAGCTGTGCTGCAAGGTTTGTATGAAAAAAAATACTCGTACACTCGCGCGGTGCCAGGCACGAGCTAGTAAATAAATAAAAATGAGTCGCCGAAATGTATGTACCACCAAGGACTTTACATGTCGATCCACCATAGAACCTTGTTAAATGACAGCGACAAGTGACGAGGTAGAAATTGCATAGGAATTAATCTTGACTGTATGCGACAAGGTTCTATAGTGGTTTATGAATTAAGTCCGTGACCGTACGCGCATTACTTCCGAACGACTGCATCAAATTGGTTAATTTCTTTTTTGTTGTGTTCGTTATTGCAAAGGTTTGCATGATAGAAAAAAAAACCACAAGGAAAGTCGGAATTTGCAGCGCCGCTGACGGGCCGCTGGTTTCACATAAAATTAACAAGTTTCTGCTTCCTTTAATGAATTAAAAACTTCCTTCGAGTCTGCTTATATTTACACCAGAGGTTGCTGGCCATTATCACTATACAGGGTTTCTGAAATCACGAAAAATAAAACAGCTGTTTCATAAAAAAGTTCAATACGTACTCGATCAAAATGTAGGAAGCAGCCGATTGAAATTTCCTGATTTCAGAGTTGGTCCCATAGAGAAAATTGTTCATATTCGTGGGTAGAACAGAGACGTGATCATTTTTGTATCACGACCACGCAGTCATCCTGCTGTATTTTCGACAATATACATCTACTTTTAAGAGTAAAACACTAAGCAATTAAAAGTGAGAACATTTCTTCTTTTTCTTCTTCTTCTTCTTCTTCTTCTTTTTCTTCTTCTTCTTTTTCTTCTTCTTCTTCAGCGCAAATTCGCCCACCGTTGGGCATAGGCCTCTCCAATCTTCAATTTACTGAAACTTATATGACAATTTCGTAAGCGACAACCGCTAGTGTTGTCATCCTTATAGAATATCTGTATGGTGATAGGGCGGTGACACAATGTCAGATTAATCGGTTAACAGTATACCTATAGGACGACAATAAAGGTCACAGCACACATATCAACTCGGAAAGGGATCGTCACCCTATCAACTCGAGCCGTTCAGTATCATTTGTATGAAACTCCCTACTGCAACGCACACTTATCGGCATCGGAACGGCAACGCCTCACCTCGGCACGAGCTAGCAGTCGTCCACTGAAAAATGTATCGTATTAACACAGGTCAAAGTTCCCTTTTCAATGTTTCACTTTGAGTTGATAGGATGAAGATCCCTTTCCGAGTTGATATGTGTGCTGTGACCTTAAGGGCGGTTGAAACCACCATGTGACCCGCATGCACGTATGATACGAGTATCTTACACAATGTAAACCCATATTAACTCATAGTGTCATTTTCCTTAAGTAAAGTACAAGAAAACACTGAATTTTAATGACCTATTGTTTGATGCACGCGTGACATAAGGCATTATACATTACAGCTGTCATACATGACATACATTATACAAGAGCTATTGGCAAATACCCACAGAATGTGTATTCGTGCGATGAATATAAAATGCTTAAAGTAATAGAAAATACCTATGTATGGCTTTGGGTCAACAAGATTTAGCTGGAAAACCTATGTGACAGACGACGGACGGACAGACCGCTCAGTTTCACTTAGTATTAATATCACATATTCCCGTTTCATCTACATTCTCATCTCGGCCACATTCTCAACTCGTCCACATCATCATCATCATCATCATTTCAGCCATAGGTAGTCCACTGCTGAACATAGGCCTCTCCCAAAGATTTCCACCTCACCCGGTTGGAAGCGACCTGCATCCAGCGGGTCCCCGCGGACTTGACCAAATCGTCCGTCCATCTCGCGGGGGGTCGCCCTACGCTGCGCTTACCGGTACGTGGTCTCCACTCGAGAACTCTACTGCCCCAACGGCCATCAGTCCTTCGAGCAATGTGGCCTGCCCATTGCCACTTCAGTCTGCTAACCCGATTGGCTATGTCGGTTGCTTTAGTTCGTCTACGGATCTCCTCGTTCCTGATTCGATCTCGTAGCGAGACACCAAGCATAGCTCTTTCCATGGCACGCTGAGTGACTCTGAGCCTATTCAGGAGGCCAACAGTTAGAGACCACATACCACCTCATACCAATCCCAAATTATCCACTTCCTGTATCGTCCATATTCCTAATTCGTCCTTATTCCCAACTCGTTCGCATTTCCAATATTTCACGTTCCCAACTCTTCTTCGTTTTTAACTCGTCCACAACCTGACTTAGGACTGTAGGGCTGCTCGATATCAATTCGTTCACTCGGGAGATCAATAGTTTTTGGGAATGTGAACGAGATGGGAATGTGGATGTGGACGTAATGGGAATGTGGACGACATGGGAATGTGGCCGAGATGGGACTACGGACAAAGTGAACCTGAGCGGGACAGACGGACACGTGAGTGACAGCAATAGGGTTCCGTATGGATATACAGCCGAGTACCTACTATGAATACTCTGGTTTTATTGTGCGACAATTACTTATAGTAAACTAGCGACCCGCCCTCGCTTCGCTTGGGTTTATTTGAGTTTTCAACAACACCGTACTGGGGCGGTAAAAACGGTGCTCGGTCGGTCGACCGAGTGAACGAGTGAACGAGTGAACGCGCCACACTGGAGAGTTTAAGTAGTCCCGTCAGAGCGCACAAAACACATTGTTTGAATAGCTATAAAAATAACAAAGATTTGTTCCTATCTCTTTCTTCTATTCTCTTTATATGGCCGAACTGCACGATGACGTCACCGGTGCACTTCGGATCTCTCTTTCTAATTAGCAGTTTAAAATGCTTGTATCATCCGTATTTTTTTTAATTTCACTTTTGGTGATCTCTTTTACGGTTTTTTCAGATTTTGTTGAGAAATGCATTTATCATTTAGGCATCCTTATTAGGCCGCAGGGCTTCTGTCGATAAGATAGAACGTATAAGGCTGCCTAATTGAGAATGCATGTCTAAAATGTGTTTTGTGCGCTCTGACGGGACTACTTAAACTCGCCGGGGTGGCGCGTTCACTCGTTCACTCGTTCGACCGACCGAGCGCCGTTTTTAAGAGAATAACACCCCCGATACCAGAATTTATTATGCGTACAAAAAACCTTCCTGTTGAATCACTCTATCCATTGATGAAAACCGTGTTAAAATCCGTTGCGTAGTTTGGAAGATCCGTACATACAGACGGACAGACGGCGGGAAGCGACTTTGTTTTATACCATGTAGAGATATCTATGTGCAAAAGCCAACAAACGTTATTAAAGTCAGTCGCCATCTTGGTATTTTTAAATGTTATGTCACCAAGTCAAATGACGTGACTTTTTCACAATTTAGCTAAAACTTTCAAAGTAAATACACTGATTGAAATGCGTATCAAAAACTCGTTATGAATGTATTTACACTATGCGACATGGCGGATGTGAATCTACGAAACAATAACGTGTTATACATTTATGTCGGAACCCAATATTCAAACCGCGGATAGATAGGCTTACTTCGGATTGAAATTTGACACATTTTGTATGGGCAAATGTCAAATTTTAACCCGTAGTAAGGCTTATCTATCCGCGGTTTGAATATAGGGTTTGGCCGTTAACTGCATAGTGACTTATGTTATGTCGGAACCCAATATTCAAACCGCGGACAGATAGGCTTACTTCGGATTGAAATTTGACACATTTTGTATGGGCAAATGTCAAATTTTAACCCGTAGTAAGGCTTATCTATCCGCGGTTTGAATATAGGGTTTGGCCGTTAACTGCATAGTGACTTATGTTATGTCGGAACCCAATATTCAAACCGCGGACAGATAGGCTTACTTCGGATTGAAATTTGACACATTTTGTATGGGCAAATGTCAAATTTTAACCCGTAGTAAGGCTTATCTATCCGCGGTTTGAATATAGGGTTTGGCCGTTAACTGCATAGTGACTTATGTTATGTCGGAACCCAATATTCAAACCGCGGACAGATAGGCTTACTTCGGATTGAAATTTGACACATTTTGTATGGGCAAATGTCAAATTTTAACCCGTAGTAAGGCTTATCTATCCGCGGTTTGAATATAGGGTTTGGCCGTTAACTGCATAGTGACTTATGTTATGTCGGAACCCAATATTCAAACCGCGGACAGATAGGCTTACTTCGGATTGAAATTTGACACATTTTGTATGGGCAAATGTCAAATTTTAACCCGTAGTAAGGCTTATCTATCCGCGGTTTGAATATAGGGTTTGGCCGTTAACTGCATAGTGACTTATGTTATGTCGGAACCCAATATTCAAACCGCGGACAGATAGGCTTACTTCGGATTGAAATTTGACACATTTTGTATGGGCAAATGTCAAATTTTAACCCGTAGTAAGGCTTATCTATCCGCGGTTTGAATATAGGGTTTGGCCGTTAACTGCATAGTGACTTATGTTATGTCGGAACCCAATATTCAAACCGCGGACAGATAGGCTTACTTCGGATTGAAATTTGACACATTTTGTATGGGCAAATGTCAAATTTTAACCCGTAGTAAGGCTTATCTATCCGCGGTTTGAATATAGGGTTTGGCCGTTAACTGCATAGTGACTTATGTTATGTCGGAACCCAATATTCAAACCGCGGACAGATAGGCTTACTTCGGATTGAAATTTGACACATTTTGTATGGGCAAATGTCAAATTTTAACCCGTAGTAAGGCTTATCTATCCGCGGTTTGAATATAGGGTTTGGCCGTTAACTGCATAGTGACTTATGTTATGTCGGAACCCAATATTCAAACCGCGGACAGATAGGCTTACTTCGGATTGAAATTTGACACATTTTGTATGGGCAAATGTCAAATTTTAACCCGTAGTAAGGCTTATCTATCCGCGGTTTGAATATAGGGTTTGGCCGTTAGTTAGCTTATTGACTTGTCAATTAACATAATTCAAATTCAATCCAAGTGATAATAAAAATGGTTTACTGTTGAGTTTCTTGCGGCGTTTCTTCTCAGCAGTGGTCTCCTCTTGGGAAGCGCTGGTAGATTCTTGACGTCTAAAAGTGCCCGTGCGGCCTACCTACTTACTGAATAAAATTATTTTATATTTTATGGTTTTATGAGCTTTTAGCCCAATGGAATCTGCCCCACCATAGAACTCTGTCACATTGACGCTATGATTCAAGTCGTAACGTGAAACCGTTATTTGGTGGGTAAGGGTTCTATTAGAGAGATGGGCATTATTATCATTCGAATAAAAAATTATTCGTAATATTTTTATTCGCGAATAATTTATCCACGAATGAATCATTCGACTACTTTTCGAATAACGAATAATTTATTAATTTATTAGAGAACAATGGAGCAGGTATAAAAGTAGTACATAATAATTATTCGTGGCAATTCATTCAACGAATAAATTATCCGCGAATAAATTATTCGCAAATGAATTATTCGAGGAATCATTTATTCGAATAATAATAATCATTCGATAAGTTCATTCGTTATTCGCGAATAATTTGATTATTCTTATTGGTTATTCGTCATTCGAATAAATATTGCCCATCTCTGTATTAGGCTAATAGTACGGTCACCAGCAATATTATCCAACATCGCATCGGGCTCAAAAATATCTGAAAAGTCTTTATTGCCTCAGGCATAATTAAGACATCAAAGGCGATATAAAACGTGATTGAAATCGTGTCGTCCTCGTGTCGTGTAAAATCAAGCATCAGTCGTAAAGTCGTTAAATTCGTATTTCGGGTACGCCACTGTATTATTATTGTTATTATTCCAGAATAACACGTTTTACCCTTATCTGATTTAACTGAGTACACTTTAGTGTTACGGTACACTTGGGGAAAAAGTGTTAGAAATTTTTGAGCTTTGGTAATGTACGAAGTATCAAATAGTTTTTCTTTTAAACATTTGCGACGTTCACACATACCTACGACGCGGAAGCCTAGTCGGTAGTGACCCTGCCTACGAAGCTAGCGGTCCCGGGTTCGATCCCCGGTATGGGCAAATATTTGTGTGATGAGCGCGAGTATTTGTTCCTGAGTCTTGGGTATGTATTTCTCTATTTAAGTATTGATATCGTTGTCCAGTACCCATAGTACAAGCCTAGAGCTTAGTTTGGGACTAGGTCAATTGGTGCGAGATGGTCCCGAGTTTTTTTTTAATGTTATAAATCTAAAACGGGACTTAATCGCATAAAAACATTATATATATCTCGACGTTTTGATCGTGTTGCAACTGTCGTGACCTCGACAAACAAAAATAGAAATGGCAAGCATGAAACAAACAATTCATTTTAATTTCGTACTTCGTTAGTTTTAAAAGAAGGAACAAGGTCGTATAACGATTTATACAGTTTAAATCATTATAAATTTGGTTAAGTAACAATAACAAACTTTAAATGAGAAATTAGAAGAGAACACTGGTGTAGGAACCATTTCAAATTTAAGTAATTTTCCGAGGAAAAAAAAGTAAGGCGACAGCGTTTTTATGTATTCTGCCCTCCTACGGAAAAAAGGCACATCAACTATATAAATTGTATTGCACTTCCAACCTTATTACATCCTTTGAGGGTTTAAAATGCTTCTACGAATTAATTGCACTTGTGCCTTTTCTCCTTAGGAGGGCAGTATTCACCTACCTCGTAAGGCCCGCCATACTGCAAACAGGGAGTCTTTTGTAAGTGGGAATTTGAATCTACCAACAAGGCAATAAAGTTCAATTACGTTTGTTTGATAATGGCATTTTCAGTTTATGAACATAGGAAAATCAACCTTATTCTTATTCCAACACAGTTCAAATTAAATTGCCTTGATTATGTACGTCCTATTACACACTAGGCCTTACGAGGATACAGGCTGACTGCGGGGTCGTGATACAAATGATCACGTCCGTGTTCTACCCACGAATATGAACAACTTTCACTGTGAGACCAACTCTGAAATCACGAAAAAAAAACAGCTGTTTCATAGAAAAGTTCAATACGTACTCGACCAAAATGTATGAAGCAGCTGATTTTTTTTTCCTGATTTCAGAGCTGGTCCCATAGTGACAGTTGTTCATATTCGTGGGTAGAACACAGAGATCATTTGTATCACGACCACGCAGTCACCCTGTATACAAGTATTTATAAGCATTACCCCCAATGCAAAATAGGGGTTGCGTTTCAGTTCCTTGTGAATTTCTAACCTCTAAGTAGATCATAATGACATGTATTAAGAAATCATGTGTTTTTTTGTTATACAATTTAATTGTTAAATCATCTGATACAGATCGGCACCATGCAATTCACGTACAAATGCACAGTTACATGTGTGTAGTTGTTATGCAAATAATTCAGGTGTTCCAATGCACTTAACTTACTTATTATTTGTTTAGTTAAACGTAAACAAACGGAAAACCACGTGATATTATTAAAAATAAACAAAAAACCCGACTGCAATAAAAAAAACAACTGAAAAGCGAAAATCAAGCTATATAATCTATAGAAAATTGTAAGAGCATGTACTTATTGATATTTATAACAATTTAAATTTAATTTGAATATTGGTAAAGGTGTTCCAGGCGGGGACAAGCTAGTCCAAATGTTAAATTTTTTCAAGAAATAGGTTTTGAAATTCATTGCTTGTCCCCGCCTGCAATACCTTTACCAATATTCAAGTTAAATTTAAATTGTTGTAAATATCAATAAGTACATGCTCTTACAATTTTCTATAGATTATATAGCTTGTTTTTCGCTTTTCAGTTGTTTTTTTTATTGCAATCGGGTTTTTTGTTTATTTTTAATAATTTAATTTATTTAACTCTTTTTAGTTTTTATTAATAAAATAGTGGTTTAATTAATTATTACGATTTCGCTTGTAATTTGAAGCGAAACTCTCTTTCTAGCGAAAGGAGTTTATTACCTACTTAACATTTGCGTATTTTTTGACTTTCCTGTCAAACTAGTAGCATAAAAGTGTTATAATGTATATATTTGGAATGGGCTATTTAATAGCTTTAATTTGATACCCATATTGTTAAAAAAAAAAAAAAAAAATTATTCCCCCTCCATATTTTTTTCCCCAGGCGCCATATTGAAATATTATATACCCTATGTCACTTCGGCAATTAAGACGAATCGAATTACACCTCGTTGCCGTTTAGGCTGCAGAGCATGCCCAGAAATAGACATACATACATACATACATACATACATACGCTTGAAAAACATAACCCTCCTTCTGACGCAGTCGGGTAAAAATTCAACTAATAGAAGCAGCCGCCGTATCATGGCCGCCTTTATTGCGGTGGATAAAGCATTCGTCACTCTCACACTTATATACTGGTCGGAAAGTGACAGATTCTTTATCCACGTATATCCACATCGATAAACACGCACAATAATAGGACTCAAAATAAAAATCTCGAAATTTCATACATCCGAACGCAGTTTTTTGTTTAAAGACTGTACTTTTTGATATCGCCTAATTAATAAACCTAACGTAACCTAACGTAACCTAATTATAAAGTAAATTAAATTATTATTTTCATTTAAATTGGGTGGCCAGCATAAAAATAGTTTTCGGATAAATCAGTGTTCGATAAAAAAAAAAACGGAATATCAATGCGTTACTCGACAAAGAAGTTTTAATTTTGTGTTTAACAGCACTACGTGGTTTAGTTGGTTTATATTTAACTAGCGACCCGCCCTCGCTTCGCTTCAGTTTATGTGACTTTTCTGTTACACCTGTGCATAATTCAGAACTTATTATATGTACATAACTTGAACTTATTATTATATATATATATTATTCGAAATTTTATAAAGGTTTTACATGGATCCATAAATAAAAAAATAAATAAAAAAACCTTCCTCTTGAATTACTCAATCTATTGCTGAAAACTACATTAAAATCCGTTTAGTAGTTTAAAAAGATCTAAGCGAGCAGACAGCGGGAGCGACTTCATTTTATACTATGTAAAGAAAGGATAAAGTTTTTTTTTTTATTGAAGTATGGTGGAGCCTTGTAATTTCAACTATCTGGTTATTGCAACTGCCTTTAAGTTATTTAGTTTGTTGAAATACAAATCTGGGATCCTAGTGAAAAAGGTTATAAGCCACCTGAATATCAAGTGAAAAAGGGTATAAGTCCAATATACTCTCTTTATGTATATACCCTTTTTTATTTTGAGTTAAGTGGACTTATACCCTTTTCACTAGGTCCCCAGAAATAAAGAATCTTCGAACTATTTTTTTCCCGCGCCACTTTTCACTCCAACAGTACTTTCATCTAGTCCGAGTTTTTTTCCCTGGATAGTTCTGTGTACGCACTGCAGTGCGGTTTTAACTGTGGACTTACTGATCCGTGGTCTGTGGCCTTAGTGTAAAAAAGATATAAGTCTTCGGGGTTCAAGTGTAAAACGGTGTAAGTCTAGTGTGCCCTTTTGTCTTGGAGCTAAGTCGCCTTATATCCGTTTTGACTAACGGCCAGTACAGACGAACTGCATTTGAACTGCAACCCAGGTGCAAAATGGCAGTTTGAGGGCAGTTCTGATGCAGTTGATTTAACTGCATCGAAACTGCAAACCAAATGCGCAGTCCGCTTAGGTAGACTGCACGCCAACTGCAAGCGGACTGCGCAGTTGGTTTGCAGTTTCGATGCAGTTACGTGCACTGCATAAGAACTGCCCTCGAACCGCCATTTTGCAGCTGGGTTGCAGTTCAAATGCAGTCCGTCTGTACCGGCCCTAAGGCAACGGGTTCATAAATAGATTTAATCTGAAGTTTCACTAACACGACTTTCCATTTCGCCATTTAAAGAAAAACACGCATAATTTAATTTTTGCGTTATTTAATAACATGTTTTAAAAAGAGTATTACAAACTAGATTTAATAGCATTGATAGTGGGTTTTTAATAACGTGACTGTATAATATTATTAATTTTTAAATTTGTGATACTTAGTTGTAAGTATTTAGCGGTAATGCACATATGAAATAAAAACAAAAATATTTAAGACGAAACGCCGTACCCATTACCAAATCATGTTGATAATCAGTTAATTTCGTGTAAACATTTTTACAGTCAATTTTAAAAAAAAACTTGTATTACCCTCATTAAATAATTAATAAGATCTATGGTTGGTCGGTTTTGCTAAATAACGGATTAAAAATATTACTTCGCATAAACTCTTGTTAAATAAATTGTACCACCTTATTTTAACAACTAGATGTTCCCGTGCCCACTTCGTTGGGCAATTTTTTTTTTTGGGTTAATACATTTATAACCTATGACACTCACAAGGAACGTGGCTTTCTATTCGTAAAAGAATTTTCAAAATCGGTTCAGTAAATCCAGAGATTACCTCTTAAAACGTCACAAACTCTTAATTAAATAAGTAATAATTAATATAGATATACATAGATATAGATAATATAGATTGACATTATCCAAAAATGTCTGAAATGTGTCAAATTCAGATCTTTCCATGTAACTTTGAATTGAATGCCATCTTCAATGCATCGTACACATCCTGTGTAATTTGAAAACCGCTACTTAGTCACAAAGTCTACTATCCTTAAAACCGTATCTCTTAATAAAATTCATTGTATTTTCAACTTTATTCCCTAGCTTAAAGAGTTTCATCTTCTTTGCTATCAATTTGCAGATGCGTCGTGTTGACTTAGCGGTAGTATGTTGACAAATATTGCAGGTTCGATTCAATTTAACTTTTTGTTTACGAGTCAGGTTACGTATGCACATCTGTATCTACCTCTACCATGAATTACAATTACCGTAGTCGATAGCGAGTTGAATGCTCTGTCCCTCGCACTCTATAAGAATACTGTGAAGGACAAAGCATTCGACTCGCTAGCAAGTACGGTAATTGTAAATAAGTCATGGTAAGGGTACTAGTGTGTTATGCGTCTGTTCTTTGCTTGCTTTTGGAGTTTATAATGTTTATATTACATCGTTATGTGGCTCGTATTGTGGCGATTTTTCAATTACCATTTTTTCCCGATCTTATCTTTTCCAATCGCTTATTTTCTGATCATGATTTCTCCAAATTGTAAAATGTCCCAGCTGTAAATAGTCGAAACAGGTAGGTAGGTTTTAGTAATGATAGATCTGCAGCAGGCCCGAAGGGCCAATCTACCCAGTAATAGGCGCTCCGCGACAGCGGAACTCCGTTGACACTATCTAATTAATTTCTGGAATAGGAAGAAACACGATTAAAAACTTAATTTGGGAACAAATGCGGATGAAAATTCTGCTGCCAAGAAATAACAATTTTGGGAAATTGGTCTAATCTTGAACTATGTAGTTCTCTAACAAGTATGTTTTTAATTTCTCATAGTACAAGCCTAGAGATTAGTTTGCGACACGTCAACGTGTGTGAGATTGTACTTTGATAATTTATTTATTTTAAGTTGTAAGCTACGTAGATTATGAAGTGCTATAAGTAGGCGGGTCAAATATCTCGTCCCAGCGAAATGGTTTCAAAGAATTCGCTAGTAAACAGACTGGTTCCCTCTGCAAGTAAGATATGCGCCGTAGGAAGCGCATTCCTAAGGCTAATACATAATAAAGCTGGGCATTCACGGACGCGCCGTTTGTCTCGGCGACAGATGGAGTCTATACAACTGGATAGGCGTAGGTAATATTTTGACCACATTCACGGCCACGCCTCAACGGTGCGACATCACGGATCAGACTGATTAGAAAATGACAGACAGATAACGCATTGACGACGACGCCATTTGGCTTGGCGCGGAGGCGTGGCGTGTTCCAACGTTGAATTTCGATATTCACGATAGTTCGATACGGAATGTGCGTTGGTGCGTCGCACTGGCTTTCCGTCCATTTAGAAATCCAACGGACCGCGCCAAGTACTTTTAAATGCTAGTTTTGACATTCACGGATCGATTTTGGTCCTGCGCGGCTCTATTCGGCTTGTTGGAGCGGTCGTGAAAGCCCAGCTTAAATAGCGTAACTTGAGACGAGACAAGTTCTATCGACTCCATATCTCATTTTAGTCTTACCGAGCTATTAAAATCACACTAATATTGTGCATGCCAAATGTTTGTGTGTGTATGTGTGTGTGTGTTAAATACTGAATGTTCAACGCGGATGCAGACGAACTGAAATAAAAAACTAGTATCTATCAATGTTAAGTCCACGGCTGCTCCATAAATATATCGTCTATTATTATCGCTGTCCATTGCCAAGAACGTGCATAGACAACAAATATCATGCATTCGGATAGGTGCCCGTATTATTATAATATAATTATCATACGGCCCATCATCGATCTATCATCGGGGATTGATAGTAGATCGGGGTTCCATGTTGACGACTAGCGGCCCTAGATAATATCGATAACGCTAACGTAAACGATATTCGAAAACTGTAATGCAAAGATTTGACATAAGCGCTCGACGCGTCGGGGAAAAGATAAAAAGATGTTTATTCAGTAAGTAGGCCGCGTAGACATTTATTCACGTCAAGAATCTACCATCGCTTCCCAAGAGGAAACCACTGCTGAGAAGAAACTCAACAATCATTCGTTTTAAAAAAAAAAAATTGCTTATGATATGAATGCTTGAGATTCTGTGAGGCGATGGATGCTAGGTGTTCAACTATTCCAATATGATTTGTTACTTATTATTGTGAAATTTAACCTTTAATTTTTTAATTTAATTCTAGTGATGCATTGGTAACTGTAATGTCATGTGAACGTTTTTATCAATATATAAATAAATGATACAATGATATTATATAAAAAAAATAAAAATAAAAATATCATGCGCAGTTGAACAGGAAAATGTGTAAAAACTTAGAATTTTCACAAAAGCTAATATTAAAATAAAAATAAAATTAGTTACCTATGCGGGTGCAAGAGGCGGCTTAGGAAAATCCTATACATTTTCGGCCACAGGATGACTATTATATTTTGTTAAAGCTCTCTTTGATTATCTATGCTTTAATAATATAACAATTTATCTGTATTACATGATTATTTTATTACATAGTATAAAACAAAGTCGCTCCCGCTGTCTGTTCGCTTAGATCTTTTAAACTACTGAACGGATTTTAACGCAGCTTTCAGCAATAGATAGAGTGATTCAAGAGGAAGGTTTATAATGTGTAATAAATTCTGGATTATTATCGGGTTTTATAGAAAACTCACCTAAACCGAAACGAAGCGAGGGCGGTTAGCTAGTTATACATAAATACCTTCCTTTATATTTCTGACACCTACACCTAAAATTATCTATACGGTTACAATCGTGTTAGTGAAACTGCAGCTTATTTTATCACAAACTGATGAAATCTAATAAATACGGATATACCTGGTTATCGGCGGTTTGACCTGGTTCAGAAACAAAATGGCGGATGATATAGAGATGGACAGCATTTACACTGTATCTATGTACGTACAGAATTTGTTTATATAGAATATTGTTCGTTTTTCTATGGTATGGGTGGCGAGAGGTAAATAAAACAAGTGAATAATGACGATTTAATGACGATTAATGACGATTAATGACGATTAATGACGATCCCTACTTTTAGAAATTATAACTCTTATACATATAGAAGGATTTCCATTAAACCTAGCTATAGTCTAAGATCGAAATAGAAAACGACCTTCACCGGGCTGTTTAATCGATAAAAAGTATTTTATTATGCCTTTAATATTAAGTACTTAACTTTCCCAGCTGGTAGGCCATGCACGTGATGGTTATATTCTCTTTGGGCCATGCTTTAAAAAGTTTATATACTTTTTGGCACAAATGTTATCTATTACCTAACAATCCGTTGACGTTTCAAAGACAGTTTTGAAAGGCCTTTAATTGTCAAATTGTTGTTTACATTTCGTGTTATTTTGTGATCAAAATTTAAAATTAAATGATGTATGAATGTATTGGTTTAAGTTTAAAGAAAACTGCAAATTATAAACCTAACATAATTTACTTTTGGCGCTAAATCTGATAGTGTTTTTAGTGGCATTTACATAAATGAACAAAATAATAACAGTGTTGGAATAAAAGTGTATGGATAAAAGGAAAACGTGGACCTCTAAATTGTATTCAGACTGTGTCATAATGAATTGGTGTATCATAATGAATTGCTACATAATGTCAGTAAAACAACAAACATGATACTCAGTTTAAACCATCGTAACATATAAGACCAAAAGTGTGCTGATGGTAACAAAGGGTAACAAAATTGGAAGTGTTACAAAATTTAAGTGAATTATTTCAAGGTGTGTAAGAATAATGCAAGTGTCATGTCGTTCTTCAAGAAAGTAAAGAACAGGAATTCCAGGTATAGTAAACTTATCTCAATGATTGATATGTTAATTAAGTTTTCAAAGCAATTGGTTTTTTTTTAAAGTTCTATAGGTGATTCCATTTTTGTTAATTTTTAACACCTAAAGCGATTTAAATCAGACCTAGTTTGTAAGCTGGGGATGGACAAAGTACTTTGTATGCGCAAAAAATGGACAGTTCCCTGGGAAAAGAGCAGTTAAAACGCTTCTACGCGGTTGGAGTCACGTGTAACGACTAGTATTTAATGTAATGGAAATTTAAAACATTATTAGTTTGTCTATTACATACCTATGCATTTAAGGCCCGCCTTATCATTTTCGATTCATGATAAATACGACCTTATCAGAAAAAAAAACGATTTAACGTAATTTCCAGTACAGTGCTAAAGTCTTGGGTAATTTCCAGTACAGTGCTAATGTTGGGTAAATTCGGATAGACTCGCATAAGAGCGTATGAGAGAGGCATACCACTTTTTAAGAGCTATTGCACTGTACCAGGTACCCAGGAATCGAAGACAGTTTTTCTAAAATTGAAATGTTGGCCACTGTGTGACTACTGTGGCCAACTCTGATTTCAATTTTTTTTTAGGTGGAGCACATAAAACTATGCAATTATTTTATTTATAGTACAGTCGAGTTCATAAATATGTATACAGTTTAGTACCTTGTCATTTTAATCGCTGTGATAATTCGTATATGGCAATTTAAACATGACATTAAATAGACAAGGTACTAAAGTGTATACATATTTATGAACTCGACTGTAATATCCTATTATGTCCTAAAGTATTTGTTTAGAAACATATTTGTATGGCATGGAGAAGGCAAAAAAGCACACAAGCCTGCAATACTAAGACCACAAATACGTTGCCAACTTCCTTTTGTGTTACCAAAAACGTATTCTTAAACGGTAACAAAAAAAGAACTTATACATTTACTTTGGGACACAATAGGATATTATTTAAAAAATATATTACTCTACCGATTTTTTTTATCTGGAGATGTTACTCACAGTGGTAACAAAATGAGACATGTTCTGGGGGTTACCATGACATACTAAAGCAGTACCTACATTTTAAGTTAAGAGAAAGGGACAGAGCTTTAGCAGTTACAAAGCTCTGTCCCTTTCTCTCAATCTAAACCGAACTGCTTTAGTATGTCATGGTAACCCGCCTGGTAACGTGTACAGGGAGCGGCAGCCAGAGGTGACGCGGAGCCAGTACTCACTTGTGTCTGCTGGTGACCTGACGGCGGGCGCGCTGCAGCTGTGGCTGGGGCTGCCCGAGGAGGTGAAGTACGACCCGGCGCTTGCGCCGTTCCGGCAGTACTACGAGGAGAATGGTGAGTGGAATCCAGGAGTGTTCATCATCATCATCATTTCAGCCCACATCCACCTACTGCAGGGTAAAGGCCTCTTCATTTTCACGCCACGTTACCCGGTCTCGTGTTAATACCATCCATCTTTTCCCAACTGTCTGCAAAATGTCATCAGACCAACGAGCTGATGGTGTTCCCACCGATCTATGAACTAATCTTGGCCACCACTCTGTAGCCGCCCTCGACCACCTACCAGGATTGTTAGTATGTTTTTTTTTATGTGAAAAAGGAGGCAGATGAGCAACCAAGTTAGTCGCATATTAACCCAACCTAATTTGACAGAGTCGACAAAGCGGAGCTCCTATTTCTGTGTTATATGGGCCCTCCGGGTCTGATATAAAAACGAACCTAACCTAACCTACCTACGTATTACGATGTTATTACTAAGGAAAAAATGCGAGTAATAAAATAATCTACTGGTAAAATATGCGAAGAAAATTATAAAATCGTTACATAAAGAAAGACGAATAATTAAATTTGCGATCATGAAAGAACGCGAATGATCTAACAAACCCGACGAGGTTTGATTCCCAGTTCAGGAAAATATTTGTATGAGGAGCGCGAATATTTGTTTGTGAGTCTTGAACGTTTTCTATGAATTTAAGTACGTATTTCTCTATATAAGTATGTTTATCGTTGTCTACTACCCATAGCACAAGCCTAGAGCTTAGTTCGAAGCTCAGTCAAACTGTGTGAGATCTTCCCCTGATGCAAATATCTTAGCTAATATTTGTCCGTTTAAATGCCAATACCCTCTTTGTATGTAGACGTCGATTCAGAGAGGCGGCGCGTCCCGTGAACCGGTACCTGCTTTACGACTGTGGTCACAGTGTACCAATAAAATCAGTACGATACCAGGGTCACTCTATACTATGCAATTAACTCGGTTATTAACCGTTTTTGTATGAAAATAACGGGTTAAAACCGGTTATAACCAGTTATTTGCATTCCCTACTGTACACTCTTCAGTCCGCGCGCGAATCGAATACAGTCGGGGCCTGAGGTGAAGGGCGCCACGCCTCTCCTCTCCCGCCTGTAGTGTGATCTACACTGTATAGTGCCGTCCCGTACTAGCACATTTATATCGGCATTCAAATTGCGGGCGTATTGTGGGTGCGGCGAAGCCATTTTGCAGTTCAAATACTCTCCGTCTGAACCGGCCCTTATAACGATCAGTACTTTCAGAGTTACCTTTTAGGTTCAAAGATATATCTTTAACGACCCTTACCAATTTTCATAAAATCTTGGAAATACCTACGTTTAGTTATTAAAATGGTTAATTACCTCTTTATATGCTTTGTTTGCGAGTATTTGAAATTACGAAATACGGTTGTAGGATGATCCCATTGCATCCTACATTAACCCAATTATATAATATATATATAAGCAACGTTTTATTTTCTAGCTGCCCTACTGATAGTTATAGACTACGTCACAGTTGTCTGTCCGCATGTATGTATGTTTGTATACATCTCAGACCGGATTTAACCGGATCGAAATAGCCGACATCGGCGACAAGTTGGAACGTTGACAAAAAATGCGCGTGTTGAGATATACGACGATATTTTTCCGTTTTAAAATGGCGAGCGGTTTGGTTTAGAAATGTGTTTATCAACAAACTTTATGGTGAAGTTTATTGATTTATTTTGAATTGAGTTAAATTCGATTCAATTTTGGAGTTTACCGACTTTGTGCCCATTTTAAGCTTTTTAACTTCACTCGTATGTCCTGGAATTTTCACATGACATTTGCAGTTTAAAATTTTTGTTGCCATCCCTGAGGACTAAGGTGGAATGCCTGTATCCTAGTAATGTCACCGGTTGTGTTATCCCCACACCGGAACACAATGTGCGTGCTGCTTGGTGGTGGGTTAATGGATAAGATGGTGGTAGCGATCCGGACGGACTCCGCACAAGGTCCTACCACCACTAAAATGTGTGTCTTATGGTTGGAGAATAAAATGTATTTCTTATTTCTTCTTCTTTCCTCCTCCTCCTTAACTCTCTTGTGCTTAATCCTCTAAAATCAAAATATATGGTTCTTGGCACGAGGAAACAAATTGCTCTCATAAATTCAAAGCTCCCTAAAATATGTCTTGCAGGAGAAACGATTGAGCAGGTAACGGAAGCACGAAATCTAGGCCTCTTATTTGATGAAAACCTGCGTTTCCATTCTTACGTTGTAGGAGTGGTACGAAATTGTTTTTACCGGCTTAAACTATTGTATAAAATTCGTGATTTTATAAGCGTTAAGCTGCGCATAAATTTAGTTGACACTCTCGTTCTTTCAAAATTAAACTATGCGGATGTGGTGTATGGTCCTCGATTGTTAGCTAAAACAAAGACACTCATACAACGCGTACAAAATGCGTGCGCAAGATATTGTTTTGATATTCCTAGTAGAAGCCATGTTTCGCCCTATCTAGCCAAAGCTAAAGTACTGAACATGGCTAGTAGACGTCATTATCATCTTGCTACGCTTCTATTTGGAGTAGTAAAAAGCCAAATTCCATCATATCTTTACGACAAATTGACCTGGTCTAGTCGGTTGCGTCTGTGTCGTTTACTCGTACCGCCGTATAAGTCTGCCGCTTTTAGGGGAAGTTTTAAGTATGCCGCCACCAAAATTTGGAATAACATTCCGCCACCGTTGCGTGAATGTAAATCGGTTCATAGTTTTAGGCTAAATATAAAAAATCATGTATTTTCGCTTCAGGGTGGCGGCACCCCTGCTCTGTATTAAAACCCGCTCTGCTACACATAATATTTGTTAATGTCACCGTCTGCCTTTGCCTTTTGTTTGTATTTCCATATTGCGTGTAATTGCACACAAAGTTTTCTTATTGTTTGATATCGAATTTCACGTCATCGAATGTTATATAATATGTATGTTAGACACGGGACTGCTCTCCGAGTAAACTCATTGGTCCAGCTGAAAATCAGCGCTGTGACTATAAGTCACAGCATCTTGCTGAGCTGGTCGCCTTTTAAGTGCTTGCATGTGCCTTTTGTTGATGCTATCTTTAAGTATATTATAATAAGTTTTTATTGTCTTGCACTTAATAAACGTTTTTCTTTCTTTCTTTCTTTTCTTTCTTCTTTCTATTGGTCGAATGAAACACGTGATGCTTGCGCACTCTGTGCATGCGTAAAACGCAAAAGACTGCGTGTTGTCCACGTCCACGTTTTGATAGCTCTTATTTACTTGACAGTAAGGGCGGCCGAGTTAGAAACAATACCACCACTATCCCGGGCCATATTTTTAAATTAACTTCCTTGAAAAGTAACTTAGCTTCAAAATTTATGTTTTTTGTTTGCTCTGGTATAACAATATGTTTTCCTCATACAACCGTGCACTATTTATAATAACAATAATAATAATACCTATTTGGGGATCTGTGCAATTGCTGACGAGGTCATAATGACGAACAATTACCGGAAATATATTCTGAGGGATGGCACGGTCGACATTTGTCGAGCATGCCGTTGCCCCGGCGAGTTCCTCAGACATATAATTTCCGGTTGTTCGCATTTGGCCAACGGCGAGTATCATCCGTCAGCAACTTGCTCTTCAATATGGTCTTGTTGAGTCTGAAGTGCCGTACTATAAGTACACACCGGCACCAATTCTCGAAAATGGTCATGCTATGCTCTATTGGGATCGATCTGTCATCACGGACAGGACTATTGTTGCCAATAAGCCTGATATCGTGTTGACAGATCGATCTCAACGCCGGGCAGTGCTCATCGACATCAACATCCCGCATGACGAGAACCTCGTGAAGGCCGAGAAGGACAAACTCAGCAAGTACCTTGACTTGGCTCACGAGGTGACCGCCATGTGGGATGTTGACTCGACGATCATTGTCCCGATAGTTGTTTCGGCAAACGGTCTTATAGCGAAGAGTCTCGACCAACACCTCAAGAGACTCTCTCTAGATGGCTGGATCAAGGGCCAGATACAGAAGGCAGTACTCCTCGACACGGCACGCATTGTGAGGAGGTTCCTCTCTCTGCAGCCCTAACCACCGGTAGCTTGAGCCCTGCCCCGTTGCCGGCGGCACTCGTAGGTTAGGGTTTTTATAATGGCTTATTTTTTGTATTAGTATTGTTATTTTACTTTTATATTTGAATATTTGTTATAAAAAACCTAATGTACAGAAAATTCAATAAATATCTAAAATAATAATAAAGCCATTTATTCCATATTCCATTTCCATTCATATTACATTTCAAATATTAGTAAATTGTAAGTAGGTTTCCTTAAATTAATGTTAGTACCTAATATGTATTTCATTGTTAGTCTTTCTTAATTGAAATATGGACCCCTTTGGATAAAGGCCTAGTCATTATAGTCATTAGCAGACCTAGGAATATACGGGCAAAATTAAATGACAGCTAGGGATGGCCTATATCGATAAACTTAATTATCGATGCTTTTCCCATATACTAGCGATCGGTCCAAGTTTTGTTTGTAAAAATAAAAGATATTGAAATTATGCAAATGGAACAATATAGCAATATAATTCTGGTTATTCTTTATTTTAAAAGGATTTTTTAACCTTCACTCATCATTATCATATTTTTGTCCTTATTGTGTATTTCAGAATGACTGTCCTATTTACTATTGTTAAAATAAACGATCAGAATGTGTTAGGAGTAAAAAAATGTGATGATGATGTGTGAAGGTTAAAAAACCCTTTTAAAAATAAAGAATAACCAGAATTATGATGCTATTTTGCATACTTTCAATAAAATTTCATTTTGGCGAACAAAACTTGGAGCGGTCACTAGTACATATATGGGAAAAACATCTATAATTGAGTTTATCGATATAGGCAGGCAATCCCTAGCTGTCATTTAATTTTGCCCCGTATATTCCTAGGTATGGTCATTAGTCATCGTGCACTATTTAAGGCGTAAATTAACAGATATCTTGGCAACACGTGGATTTTCTTTGCTTCATGCCAATACAAATATTCCACTCTGTACTGTAATCGTTTAAGGAAGTGCCTAATTAGCTACATTGTTGCGTTATTGTGTAATTTCTGAGTACTTAAAGTGTACATTTGCGGTGTAGGTGTGAAATGACGGCATGACGTCCTTCTAAGGGGAGCGCCTTGTTTCACATAATTATTTTTAATCCGAATGTATTGTTATTCATAATGTATGTAAATACTTTATTGTACAAACGGGAAAATAACAAACAACAAAATAGACAGAAACACAAAAGGTATGTACAAAGGCGAACTTATCCCTTTAAGGGATCTCTTCCAGTTAACCTTTGAGCGAAATCAAAAAATCATCGCAAGTCGTATAGTTTTTTTTCTGTAACGGTTTTTACATACATACATATATACACTCACGCCTTCGTTCCCAGAGTAGTAAGCAAGGGTGCGCCAAAGTTCATATAAAATTGCAACTCCGATTATTGGAACTGCGATTTTTTTTCTCATACCATTTTACATCATAATGATCGCTCTTCATACTCTTCATACTCTTCATAATATTTTTTAATACTAATGATCGGAACTTATACTCATCTGAATTCATAACGCCAATATTCACGGAACCGTACACTTTTCAGATTTTTTTAATTATCTTAAGTGTAGATAAAATTAGGTTAGGTTAGGTTAGATTTATATAACAATCCTCAAAAAGTAAGAGTTTCTTGAAAAAATGCATTATGAATTGCGATAATTATGACTTACAAAGTATGAACAAAAAGTATGAGCAAAATTTTTCGGAGAAATAATGAGTATAGACACAAATCTTTAATATACCCAGTAAGCAGAGCTACAGAATTACAAACATCTCTAAAAACTTGTTGATAATTCTGTAACCACATTTTGCACAATGAGGCTAAGATGTTTACACGAGTATTAGTGACAGGTTGCAAGCCCATCGCCTAACAATACTACAAGCCTTTATTCCCTTAGTCACCTCTTACGAATTCCACGGGAAGACATGGAGTGGCACTATTCTAACCCGACAACCACACGGCTAGCGGTTTTTATTTCAGGATTTTTGGAATATCTAGCTGGTAAACGTTAGGTTAGGCTAAGTTTGTTTTATAAAAGCCATGAAATAAAAACCGTTTCGGTAAAAAAACACTTTATGACTTGCGATGATTATGAATAACAATACGTTAGGACTACTAATTTTAATGTGGGCCAATATGGACCCCCTTCTAAGAACTAAAGATGATAATTTTAGATGATAAAGTCGATCTTTAAGTCCTCTAGAGTCTTTACAATACAATAACATTTTTTTTTATTGAACTCCTTAAAAACTTAAAAAACCCAACAGGACAACTTAATTCTACAATTAGATCTCTTGCAGACAACCTTTGAAACAGAAATACTTGGGGACAAAACTACATGGCAAACTTCGTTTATGGCATAGAGAAGTCAAAAGCACACGGTTAGGGAATGCAAATAACTGGATATAACCGGTTTTAACCCGTTATTTTCATACAAAAACGGTTAAACTGCATTTCCTACACACGGCCCGAGCTGCAAGGCCTGGGGCCCATTTCCATTAAGTGTATAACTCATTGCCTCACTTGATCTCTTAACCTTTTGAACGCCATACTTCGAATACAAAATGTGCCACCCACACGCCAAAACATGTTTGCTATGCTATGCAAATTACACCTTATTGCTACCAAACAAAGTCTCTTTTAATCTTGAACTCTTGTCGGCTGTAGCCGACGTGGTGTCAGTGGCACGACTTTTAGTTGACGGCCAGAGCCGACTGTGCCGTTGGAAAGGTTAAATCAGGTGATTATCAAGTAACAATGGTAGATTGGTTCGTTTGGTCGTGTTTACATCTTTGCCAACTTTAATTGGAACAGACTATAGAAACGGAAACCTAAAAACAGCGGTATAGAAGCTGATCAGGTTATACTTTATACCTATTTAACTTACTCGCTCAAGTCTGCAGTGAGCCGCGGGCCTAAAAACAAAATAGGCCCTTGAAGGCTTGTTGCTTCGCTTCTCTTATGGTTGTCAATAATTAGCCTACCTTTTTCGTACAGGTGATCTTTTTAGTAGGCATTTGTTAAAAAAACGGACAGGGCCATTTTATAAATTGGAGATCCATTGTATACGTTTTATGGTCTTAAAAGTAATTCAATAAATAAATAAATATTAGGGGACAATCTCACATATATTGACCTAGTCCCAAACTAAGCTCTAGGCTTGTACTATGGGTACAATACAACGATATAAATACTTATATAGAGAAACAAATACTTAAATACAATGAAACATCCAAGACTCAGGAAAAAATATTCGCGCTCATCACATAAATTTGCCCTTACCGGGATTTGAACGCAGGACCGCTAGCCGAGGAAAATAATTCGCTTTTAGAGTTTAGGTTAAGTAGTGAACAAGAAACCCTTATAGTTTCGCTATGTCCGTCTGTCTGTCCGTCCGTCTGTCTGTGGTGTAGCTAAGATACTCTTGGTACCACAAAACTGTAATTTCGCATAGTTATACATTTAAACTTCGCCGATAAAGTTGTAAAATAAAAACTTGAAAAAAAAAAATTCGGGTACCTCCAACATGTAAAGCAGAGTTATTTTTTTACATTATAACATCGAGTGATACTTCATTGGATAGCTTTTTAAAAATCATTAGAGAACATGTACGTCATCATATTTTTTTTACATTTGGGAGACCTCCTTATTAACCAATGTATGTTTAATGGGTTTATTCGCATTTTGAACACTTTCGCAGTTTTTATACTAAAGAAAAAAATTTAATTGCGGACCCAAGGCACCCCTTAGTTTCATAAATATGAGGTAGGTTTAGGTTATGTTAGGTTTTTAGCTGGCCCGGAGGGCCAAACCACCGAAAAACAGCAGCCCCGCTCAGCGGAGCTCCGTAGACTTTCTGCAAAAGTTTATAAAATGCGAATAAATCGTTTAATTTACCTATACCTAGTTTATCCATCAGTCTACCATCATCTCCTCCAAATTGCGATGCCTGACAAAGTATATGTTATGGATGTATTGATTCAGTGTTGTGTACTTCACATACCTACGTATGTAATGCAATTATGTATTTGAATAAATCATTTAATAATAAAAATTAAAGGGGGACTTAAGAAGCATGTTTTTCCGGCACGGTACGGAACTCTCGTGTACAACTCCAACTCGCACTTGGCCGGTTTATTTACACAAAAGAATTGACTCACTCAAAACGTAAACATGACCGTATTCTCGAGCTACTTAACCGAGTTCTGTTTGTTATCTGTCCATGTTGTGTTATCTCAATGCCACGAGGTTTCCCATCTCGGGGTAACACACCAATGTAAAATCTTAAGATATGAATGATGACGCTATACCACAATAAACGAATAGGTACAGTCGAGTTGATAAATATGTGTACACTTTAGTACCTTGTCTATTTAATTTCATGTTTAAAGTGCAATATATGAATTGTCACAGCGCGTTTAAACTGACAAGGTGCACACATATTTATGAACACCAATGTACCTAACACTATAGTGTCATACATGGTCATACCAAAATGTAACAACAAACAAAGGGCATTGGGTAAATTTGTTTGAAGAATATTGTCATTTTTTTTTTCAGCGGCCACGGATGATTTTTACATAGTTATTTAGAGGACCCCTAAATACACATAGATATATATAATTTATGGCGTTAAATAATATCGGAGCGGAGATTTTAAAGATTTAAGTATTCAGTTTTTAGTACGCCCAAGTATGAATATTTAAATATCTCGGCTCCGATGCACTTAAGAGTATTACATTAAATAACAAAATATGTTTATTTTAAATAATTCTATCATAATTTACCACTTTTACCAATGGCCGCTCACCTTGAAAATGTATGAATTTTACAAATGACAACACTTTTACCCAAACACCTTTGATTTTTATTTTGCTCTGTGCGTAGTACCTAATTTTTATCTCAGAAAATAAAGAGATACATAAATAAGAGAAATACATATACGTATAGGAGACAGTCGTACACAAATTGACCTAGTCCCTAACTAAGCTCTAGGCTTTTACTATGGATACTGAACAACGATAGATATACTTATATTAAGAAATACATACTTACAGTGGCCGGCCGATAACAAGTGAATCCTGACTCAACCATTTGATTTGCTCAACCATAGAGTTTCTAAATATCGATAATGTTGACAGCAGAAAAACAATGCTGAAATTATTAGTTGCGTGTGAAGGAATAGTAGATTGTGTCACAAGGGAGCAAAATGATTAAATAACATATTTACGGCGCGGGCGTACATTGAATCCTGAGCGTAGTGAGGGATTCAAGTGTTAACGCCCAAGGTGGAAATAATTTTGCTACTGCTTTTCACATCACCAATGAGGGAAATAAAAGATCTTAGTGATGAAACAAATTTAATTATATCCACTCTCTAAACGTGCTGAAATTATCAAATTTAACAAGAGATTTTGTGGTACCTATTTCTAATTCTAATTTTAATTAATGGCTTTCACTCCTGTTAAGGTGTATTTCGCCAATGTCAAGTCATTTATAGACACTCCCATGGACTTATTAGAGAAATAAGTCCATGGATATCACTCGCGAAGACAATTGTTCGGTAAAAGAGTATTTTCTCTAATGGACTAAACAGAAGCACATGGGGTTAGCTCCACGCGCTTCTGTCAAGTCCCGTGGTACCTTTTTCTCAAACCGTACCGACCCTGTGACAGATGACAGACGGTGACAGATGTCACTAACATACAATGAATAACCTTAAAACGCCAAATTCACAAAACTGTATTAAGATCAATGATATTGTTTAAATAATACCCAGTATAAATGAAAATGACAATTATCTATTAAACCAAAAGTGCAAGTATTGCGTTTATATTTTATACTGGCAACAAAATGTACTTGAACAGAAAAGTGCCACTTTGATCCCTCCTAGCAGGGAAGAAAAGTCCCCTTTCCGAATAGATGATGTGAAAAAGTAATATTTAACACCATTGTTTGAGTGCTGTCAACATTGACAATATGTATTCAGAAACTTCTTGGTTGTGCCATGTGTCAGGATTCACTTCTCATCAGCCGGGCACTATAAATACATAGAAAACATCCAAGGCCCCGGCAAATACTCGTGTTCATCACGCAAATATTTGTCCATAACGGGAATTGAACCCGGAACCGCTAGTTTCGTAGGCAAGGCTAACACGTCGTCTAAATGTCATTATAATAATCGTAAGACGTTAGAAATGTACAATTTCCCGTCACACGGCTTCAGCCTAGACACTGTTGCAATAATAATGCAATTATGGTGCGTTGCACTTAGAAAATACTGCAGTTGGCAACTCTCAACTATCAACCACATTAGTCAGTACAGCAGTTCTCAAAGTGTATGCCGTTTTTATTACCACCTGAATTACAAACTAAATGATATGACAATAAAAATTATTATAACGATAACGGTCATTTGGAAAGGATGGATGAAAGAAGATTGACGAAAGAGATATACAGGGCAAAAGTGAGTGGGAGGGTCGGAAGCCGCCAACCTAGCCGTACTTTTTCGAATCAAATCGGAGAAATACTGGAAAACGGCCGAATCTTAAGTACCCGAAACCGACGTGCGTGCATGACTCGATGTATGAATGTGGAAGAAACGAAAGAGATTTGTCAGGATCGTAGCAGGTGGAAAGAAGTGTTCTCTGCCTACCCCTCTGGGACGCAGGCGTGATTTAATGTATGTATGTTACGATAAAATAACTATTTTTTTATTTTTTTATAAATAACGCGTGATGAAAATTTGTGGTTACAAACTGCATTTGCAATTTTCGACTTTATGTTATTATTTGTATTTCTCATTTCCTTTCACTAACACTCAGTCGTGTTTCACCGTGGACAAGACAAAGTTAAAATCTAGAACCCGACTACGAATTGTTATCAGTTTATCACCTCTTAAGTATGCTATCTGTACACCTATGTTACCAAGTAATGGTACCTATAAATAATAACTTTTCGAGATTTATGCGTAGTTTACGTGACGGTTGCGTAATGCTAATTACGCAGAGTCACGTACAATACTTTATCTACATACATATTATAAGTACTCTAAGATGGGTTCAGAAGTCGAAAGGCAAATGACCAGCATTACCTGTGGTAGTAGGTGACAGCGATGACAGCTGTAACGTAATTTTGAAATTACGTTATCGAATATTGTAAGGTAATGAGATCTAAATTTGGAAAATCTTCCAAAATTAACAGCTGTCATCGCTGTCACCTACTACCACAGGTAGTGCTGGTCATTGCCTACGGGTTTTGAACGCATAATAGAGGACTTATGATATGAGTGTAGATAAAAGTTTTATTCCTTCTTTTCCTTTCATTTAAAAGTTTTAAAACTAAACTCGATACATCAATCAATAATTTAGACGACGTTTGCCTACTTGGTAGTGACCCTGCCTCGAAGCTACCGGTCCCGGATGGAATCCCGGTAAGGGCAAATATTTGTATGATGAGCAGGGCTCGGATTTTTCATCGCACGGTAAGATGAAAGACAACTATGGAGTCGATATTAAAATAAAATCTTAAGTCATATTCATACTCATACTCATTCATTTAAATAGCACTAAAAGATTAAATTATAAATAAAAATGTTAATACTACGCCATGTTTATTACATTATGGGCCAAATAATAAAAATAATATGAACATTAAGTAAGCTCCTAGTTAGTAATATTTTCAAGTCACAAGTGGATTTTCAATGAATATAGAACCTGCTTTGCCCCTGAAAATATGGAAAAAGTGGCCATTATTTATTCATTTTACAATTGTGATTTTGAAATGGACAATACACGTCATACCTTGTCAAGATTTTGAAACACTAATTCCTGTAGCTACATGCTCTATGGATATTACTAACTAGGAGCTTACTTAATGTTCATATTATTTTTATTATTTGGCCCATAATGTAATAAACATGGCGTAGTATTAACATTTTTATTTATAATTTAATCTTTTAGTGCTATTTAAATGAATGAGTATGAGTATGAATATGACTTAAGATTTTATTTTAATATCGACTCCATAGTTGTCTTTCATCTTACCGTGCGATGAAAAATCCGAGCCCTGATGATGAGCACAAGTATTTGTTTCTGAGTCCTGGATGTTTTCTATGTATTTAAGTATTTATTTCTCTATATAAATATGTATACCGTTGTCTAGTACCCCAGTACAAGCCTAGAGCTTAGTTTGGGACTAGGTCAATTGGTGTGACATTGTCCCCTGATATTTATTTATTTTCTTATAGGTAAAAGACTTAAGCAAAGCTCTTCTTGCATGTAATTGTATACAAAACTAATATGGAATTCACGTCAAATTTCGAATATAGACTCTCGAACGGTATATACTGATGTATTATAACTACAAGGACAGAGGCTTTACCTAATTATTATTTTTTACCTATACATAAATATTAGACTGCTAAAATCATAACTATCATTTTTGTTTTACCATAGTCGAGTTAAAAAAAACAACCATAAATTTTTTCCTCAATATTTGTTGACATTGATCCTAACGACAATGTAATTGACGTGGTTCCGTCATTTGGGTATCATTTACCAAATGATGACAATTTTACAATGATAACGATCATTACATTCATTGTTGAAATTATTTCCGCGTCTGTTTTTTTTATATTACACCAAAACATCTTGCTTAAAAAAAACTGGGCAAAAGTATATGAGTGTGTAGGACTTCATCGGTGTTATTATGAGCTATACAAGGTGTGCCAGACCTTAAATTAAATATTACGGCACAAGAAAGCCCCTTCTATAATGGTATATTATATACGTTCAAATTAATAAATAAATAAATAAATATCAGGGGACAATGTCACACCAATTGCCCTAGTCCCAAACTAAGCTCCAGGCTTGTAATATGGGTACCAGACAACGATATAAATACTTATATAGAGAAATATATACTTAAATACATAGAAAACATCCATGATTCAGGAACAAATAATCGCGCTCATCACACAAATATCTGCCCTTACCGGGATTTGAACCCAGGACTGCTAGCTTCGTAGGCACGGTCAATACCAACTAGGCCAACGCGTCGTCGTTTAGCTTTCCAATATGTTAATTGTTGATTAGGAGTTATTAAGTTTTTAATTATACTTACTGGTAAAGAACGCTATGTTGCGGTACAGTCAAGAGCTATAAATCTATAAAGGCATCGGTATCGACATCCATAAACCTTATTATCAGTGGCATTAGGGGCCTGTAGATATTTTTGACGCCTTGTGAATATTATGACTTTGACTGTACACATTTGCCTCCCTTGCTGACATGATGACGCTAATATAACTTTATTATTTTTATTGTTACAGCAAAACATGAATCCGTCCCTCTCAAACTACGCAAAACCTCAGAGCCTCAAGTGTCGAAGAAAAGCAACCGCCTCCCGTCGGTCAACTCCGCACCCCACTTGAACAACAACTCGGAGCTGCGACAAAATGGCGTCAGCGATGATCCACAAAATGGCGGCGCGACGCTGTTGCATTTATCCGGGCCGACGGAGTACAAGAATGCGGCGGGTGGGGTCGGCGGTGACATTAATGGGTAAATGATTCGACAAAATTTCTGTTGTGTTAGGACCTGCTTTGCCTTGGTAGGGCATTCCCCATTTCCCCAATTTAGTGGTGGTAGACTCATATTGTTCAGGGTACGTCCGGATCGCTACCACCATCTTTTCCTTTACCCTCCCGCCAAGCAGCGGTTTGGAGATACGTCAGTTGATGAAATAAAGACTTGCATAGAGGCATTCCAGCACTGAATACTCAACAACAAACAGGGTCCTAAGGCATTTGTTTTAGAGAAAATTTTAAAGTTCCCGAGGGAATAACGATAGTTAAATTCTACGCGGATTAAGACGCGGGCAGAAGCTAGTATTATAAAGGCAAAATATTGTGTGTTTTTGTTACTCCTTCACATTGCAACTACGGGACCGATTTGGATGAAATATATTTTTCGTCCCGACAAATTTAAAAGTTCCCGAGGGAATAGCGATATTCCAAATCCCCCGCTACATTGGATGGCCAAATAATTTTATATGTTACAAAAAATCGGCTACAATAGTTCATCCAGAAGATGCCGTAATTGAGACCTACGCTAAATATTAATGTTATGTGAACTTTATGAGTGCGCGACAGCTGATAAGCGCGGACAAAGTTTCGCCTGATAGACGTTATTTGTCACATACGCCCTTTTAGAATGGGCTATTCTGTCGCAAGTCCGAATTTTTGTCCCAATTGTTTCATTTCTCCCAAAATTCTTAAGTTAGAAATGTATTATAAAAATTATCTTTTATTTAAATATCTATAGAACCCTAACTTTTTTAATAGTCAAAAATACATGTAATATACCACGTGTCCCAAAACTCAACGATAAGCCGGCACCAGAGGATGGAGCTGCTTATGATTAGTCGAGAAAAAATAAGGAAAAAAATATATCTTTTCCTTATTGGTATTGGTATTGGTAGTATCTTGACGTGTAAAAGTGCCCGAGCGGCCTACTTACTAAATAAATTTCTTTTATCTTTTTTATCTTTTTTATTTTTTCTCGACTAATCATAAGCAGCTCCATCCTCTGGTGCCGGCTTATCGTTGAGTTTTGGGACACGTTGTATAAACATCGGTATCAACGTTCAACTTTCATGGCAGAGTACGATGTGCAGAAAAATAAATACAAACGAATACATTTAGGGCTGATTTTTCAATCTCCAGGTAACACGATCTGTCAGGTAAATTGTAGCTCTGTCCTTTTCTTTGTCATAAGAAAGATAAGGACAGAGCTACAATTTACCTGACAGATCGTGTTATCTGGAGATTGAAAAATCAGCCCTTAGTATTTTTAATCTTTATTTTTTATAAACAAACAGAAAGACGCTAAAATTGTATTAAGGGTTTTAATAAATTACTAAAATTAGTTCCATGGATTTTGCTGTCAACCTATGACGTCTGTTATAAATGTTATAAAATATCAATTTTAAATGACTAAATGAATGTTCCACACTGACTAATATTTATTTTGTGTGACAATTAAATTGACATTTGTTAACTTTTGGCATACCTATATTATTTTTCGAATGTAGGTTCTATGACATTATTTAGAACATACCTAAACTTTAAGTATAAGTCCAGTATAAATATAGGTACAGTTAGCTGCAGCATAATAATATTAAAAAATAACGCAGAAAATAAATAAATAAATGATTCATCAAATATTCGAATGTATTTCCCGACGGAAGACCAGCGTTGGCATTACAGCCAGCACATGCTGAGTTGGGTCCGTTTCGCAACAATTGCACTTATCTGTCGTTTCTTTTCCTTATTTTTTGTGTTACATTTAAGTGTTATTGTTGTGAATAAATGTTTTCCATTCTATTCTATTCTTTTTTTGCAACCCTTACGGCCTGGCCACGACATTGCGCGAATTGCGGCGCGGCGAGCGTTTTCTTAATACATTGCACGGTCGAGACGCATAACGTTCTGCGGTTAGTTGGCATCACACGCAATGTATTAGGAAATCGCTCGCCGCGCCGCAATTCGCGCAATGTCGTGGCCAGGCTATTACCGGGTGCCATGAAAGTTGAACGTTGATACCGATGTTTAGTAATATAAAGCTATAACTATTATATTTTTAATACATTTAGTTAGACAAAACGATAAACGCTTTTAAGACGCTGGGAGTACTGTAACGATTGTTAACCTTCTTGAAGCAATTGTATATTTAGTTAAATTTTCTTTTTCAGGGACCAATTGCTCTTAGAAAGGAGGCCCACTAAGGTAATAATAAATAATAATAAATAACAGAGGACAACCTCACACAAATTGACCTCGTCCCTAACTAAGCTCTAGGCTTGTACTATGGTTACTAGAAAATGATAAACATACTCATATATGGAGAACTACATACTTGCGGTCATCATGCAAATATCTGCTCTTGCCGGGATTTGAATTTGAACCCGGTACCGCTAGCTTCGCGCGTGTCCACGTAACGGTGCATTTACATGGGCAATTAATTGAACAATAATTGCCTTTCAACAGTACGAAAGTCTCATTCTATTACACCAGATTAGGGTAATACTGCAAAGAAATATATAATATAAAGAGGGAAATTATCGCTCAATAAATTGAGCGTGTAAGTGCAAATTAAGGGCTTGTTTACTTCCCGCCGTCTAGCGTCTGTGCCTCTGAATGTATACATAGATCATTCAAACTACGCAACGGATTTTAACCTCGTAAGGCCCATCATACCACAAACAGGCAGTTTTTTGTAAGTGGGACTTTGAATCTACCAGCAAGGCAATAAAGTTCAATTACGTTTATTCCATAAAGCCATTTTCAGTTTATGAACATGGGAAAATAAACCTTATTCTTATTGCAACACAGTTCAAATTAAATTGCCTTGATGATGTATATCCTATTGCACACTGGGCCTTACGAGGTTAATGCGGTGTTCATCAATAGATAGAGTGATTCAAGAGGAAGGTATTAATACTAATGATGCATAATAAATTCTGGTTTATATACAGGTGTTACAAAAAACTCGCATAAATCTGAGTGGAGCGAGGTGGCGGGTCGCTAATATAATTAACTAACTGCATAATTGCATAATGTTTCATTTCAGTTTGATCTAGCCAAGAAATACACCAAGATATCGCTCCTGGTGGGCTGTTGGATGTTCTTCACGGTGGTCTTCGTCATGTTCAGCGAGCAGAAAACTGTAGTGCGGAACGCGGTGCTGGTACCAGGGGAGACGAAGGGTGAGGAGTTTCCATAAGTTGCTTCGTATTAAGTGATTCAGAGCAACAGAGATACTCGTAGTTCTATGAAATGCCTATTCTTCTTTTTCTGATTTCTGAAAAGCTGATAAGTTACCAAAGTTGACGGAGCCCCGCGTGGCGGCGCTCCTATTGCCGGGTAGTTTGCCCTTCGGGCATTTGGAGGAACCTAACGAATATGACCTTCCTAGTAACACAAACGAAGTGGTCATTTTGTGACTCTGACATTTTATAATGTACACTAAAAGCGATGTGGTCGTATGGCGGAGTCGGTACTTTTACGACGTCTATCCTGTTTAACCGCCTAGAATATAGAAGCCCAGCTAATGCTAAAGCTCTATCCTTTTCACTTGCTGGAACTTGGCAGGTTTTAACTGTTTGTAATACGAGTACATTTGTTTATTTTTCTTCCAGATTACTTTTTGGAAATCCCAAAGAATCAACTGACTCTGCTAGTGGAACTTTCTGGGCCGTTTCTGAGCGAACAGGGTGAAAAAAAAATTAACCTTACGCAAACCAACGCAAGGTCCAAAGTTGAAGTGTGGTTGGAACGATGGGTCATAAACGGGACACTAAGAAGTTATTTCAATGAGTCTGACGTTGTCCAGAGAGAGGTGAGTTTTTTTAATTTGCTATGATTATGGTTCAGCAAGAAAATATCATCATCATCATCATCATTATCAGCCGCAAGACGTCCACTGCTGGACAAAGGCCTTCCCCAAGGTTTTCCACAACGATCGGTCCTCTGCTGCTGTCATCCAGCTGTTTCCCGCGACCTTTATCAGATCGTCGGTCCACCTTGTGGAAGGCCTTCCGACACTTTGTCTCCCGGTTCGCGGTCGCCACTTTAGAACCTTCTCGCTCCAACGGCCATCGGTCCAGAAAATATCCAGAAATCCTAATATGTTATTTAATGTTTACACTGTAAGATAGCTGTAGTAAAACAACTGTTTGAATTTTTTTTTTGTTTTTTTTTTTGACTACGGTTACGGAACCGGTAACGGACCAGGACCAATAATGGCCACTTGATTCTTATTTTACAGAAGATAAGGGTTATTCATTTGTTTTGCAACAATCAATGTTGGAACGTATGAAATTAGAATGAAGAGTGAAGTGTCCATTACTGGTGCCTGTCAGCTAAAAGTGTCCATCATTGGTGCCGTCACCGTACCTAAGTACTACTTATTTCGAAACAATTTTTAGGGTTCCGTAGCCGAAGGGAGCCCAACGGGACCCTGTTAATATGCCTACTTTGTCCGTCTGTGAGTTCGACCTAACTTTAAATAGCTGTATCTTTTGGACCGGAATAGATAGCCGGTTTTTTTTTCAAAATATGTGTTATTACGACGGATTTACAAACAAATAAAAATAAATAAAGTGTTATAATTGTCATAAAGGGGGTTATTGTTATGTAGTTTCTTAAAAACGGAAAACATACAAGCGTCCGTATGATTATAGTACAAATCTTGAAAAAAAAACAGCTAATACTTAAAAATGGTCAAGTGTTAGTCGGGCTCGCGCTGATAATAATAACTACGCGACGGTAACCCTCGGTGCGCGAGTCCGAGTCGCACTTGACCGGTTTTTTCCAATTTAAATAATCTTCAATTCAATTTTCCACAGAACTCAACGGATCACCGAATTTTCAAATTACTAGACGCTGACGATCTTGACTTCAGCGTGTCAGAGCGACGGTCGGCCATTTTCGAACACACTTCAAATTTAAACTTAACGGCCGTCTACGTCATAAGAATGAGATCGGACGCACCAATCGCGGTGCCGCTTTCTATGAGTTACAAGGACGGGCCGATCAGCCAAACCGTTGGCGTTACTTACGCTCTTCTTCTTTTGGGGCTTCTGTACACTTTGATAATATTTGAGGTGAGGCAAAGTTCTTATAAACGGGCTTGTTCGTTTTTAAGTTAGAGTCACTTTTAAAGCATAAGAAGGGAAATAGTAGATTGGTAACCAAGGGATGAAAGTTTAGTGATCAATTGCATCGCGAGATATCTAACGAGTGCGCCTATAGTGCGAAAGTAAAGTTGATACTTTCACCCAAATTAAACACTCTACTTTTCATTTCGACTGATAAGAAAGTAAACAAAAATGAAGTAAGTATATTATTGTCACGAAACTTGTTTTTGGGGTTCCGTACCTCAAAAGGACAAAACGGGACCCTTATATTTGGTATTGTCTTACAAAAATTATGAATCTGGTTTTGACACAATTTGAAAAGTATTTAAAAAAACTAGTTATTTCGTAATGGCTCTATTAGACTCTTCAATGGTCTAGAAAACAGTCAAAAATGGCTGAGTGTTTGACCAATTCTGTTTTCGAAATCACTTTCCGCCCTAGGGACGAAAATGCTATTTTCAGCCCGCTAATGAGATATGGAAATCGTTACTTTTCGAACAGGATGAAAATGACCTTTGTATGTTTTCCAGGTTATAAACCGAACCCTGGCCGCTATCCTGGTGTCCACCCTCTCTCTATCCGTCCTGGCGCTGGCGGGCCAGAGACCTTCGGTGCCCGAGCTCATCTCCTGGCTGGACGTGGAGACGCTGCTGCTGCTGCTCAGCATGATGCTGCTGGTGGCCATCATGGCTGAGACTGGCATGTTTGACTTCCTCGCGGTCTACACCTTTGAGGTACACCTAATAACGAGATATACTCGAAAATCTAATTTAAGACCAAAAAAACTACGACAGATACGTCACTGTCATAAGTGTCAAAGTCACTTATGTCAGTGTCAATCGAACATTCCAGAGTTAGCCAACCTTTTTGCATTGATAATCAAATTGTTGTTAATATTTGTAGATAATTCTATCATTTTCAATATCAAAAGTTATATTTATCAATAGGGAATATGCATTCAATGTTTTTTCTACCCGATATTCAAAACATTAAAATATCCCAAAACAAATATTTTCTCATACTGTGTTAAGTCATTAAATGGCGGGTGTGTGTGGTCAATGGCGATTTTTTTATCAGATAAAACAAAATGACAAGCTAAATTCGGATGCCTTACACTTACGCTTGATTTAAACTTGACAGTTACCCATGGACCCCATGGTGTCATGGCTGGTAAAATGCCCGATGATTGTCATTATAAAGTGAGCTACACACTTTTGGCCTGTTATTTTGTCGTATCGCTAAACGTATGTAATATTTAATTTCCATCTAACGTTGTTTACAACTATTGTTTATTTATCGTACCAAATGTTATTAATACCTAAAGTATTACAAGTGCAATAACAGTTTTGCTTCCAAAAAACTTCTATGGTTAAATATTTAATAGGCCATCTTGTATTTGTGTAAGTAACTTGAATTAACTTGTTTATTTAAATCGAAGGTTTAAAACTACCTACAAATAAATATTCTTAGTGCGGTCTTTTAAAAAGTGAAAATATACTAAGGCAATTTTTTTTTTAGTGGCGACCCACACTGGTCTTTAATTACATTTTCGAGTAATAGATAAAACCCCCAGATATACTGGTATTCTTTCAGAGCTGATATCTTTTAAACGGCTCGACCGATTTTCATGAAACTTTGCTAAGAAACTCATAAAACCCCAGCTTCTTGCGTAAAGGGTTAAAAAGAAAAACCCATTAGGGTGATGGAACCAGTAATGGCCACTTGATTCTTATTTTACAGAAGATAAGGGTTATTCATTTGTTTTGCAACAATCAATTTAGGACCGTATGAAATTTTAATTAAGAGTGAAGTCCATTACTGGAGCCGTTCAGCTAAAAGTGTCCATCATTGGTGCCGTCACCCTATTTCCAGACATGATTAAGAAAAAGCACTCTACAGGCCTCAACCGGGAAGGGACAGTTGCTTCCTGGCTGTACTACACTCAGGAGCAAAAAAAACGGGTCAGCGTGCGTTTTTCATACTAAAGAGGCTATTGCGAAGCCTTCGTACCTCGCCAGTGGATGCTTTTAGTGAAATCTGTTGATGAATACCCCGAGCATCGATATAGGACTTCCAGAATGCCTAGGATACCCAACTGATTGAATTTGCGGCTAACGCCGGAATTGTGCATGTTCAGAAAAACATCTAAAATGGCAATAAAATGTAAGGAAATTCAAATGCTGGCCCAAACTCTCTCGCTGTGGTGTTAACTGATTGTGTGATCAGTTAGGTATCTTAAGAACTGTTGACCTCCTCTATTGAACCTCGGAGTATCCACCATTAAACCTCACTCAAAACAACCCCTGGCAAGGAACCAAGGCTTCGAGATAGCCTCGTTGGTATGAAAAACGCACTCTGACCCGTTATTTTTGCTCCTAAGTGTATTACCACTTTACAGCACAATGGCATTTATCCTAATAGGTTTAGATCACAATTACAATCACATTAAATCCTTGGTCTAAAAGATTGACACTTGAAATCTTGACTAACCCATTACAATGGAACCGCTCTATCGGTAAGATAGCGCATCTATCGTAGTACTCTTATTTCATAACAGATCTTAACGTTAAGTTGATACGGTTGAAACTGCTTTATTTATCTTATAGTATATGCGTCGTTTTTAATTTTATATTTAAGAAAATCAATTGCTGTTTGAATAACAATCATTTATTTACTCACTTAAACTTGCGGCTAGAGAAACAATACTTGTAATGTATAGTTTTATAATGGTTAATCGTTAGCTGTGTAAAGAAGTTGGTGTACTAGAGACATTGGCTTTAGTTCTAACAAGGATCGGAAAAACGACCGTCATTTTGAAAACATAACCCTGTTCCGTATAGCAGAGACTTCCTTGATATTAATTAAAAATATTATGAGGTATTTTATAGATTTATTATAGGTACAATAATTTATATGTACTTAGCGACAATTTTATTAATGAATGACACCGAAATGTTAATTAGAAAACACAAACACACATACAAACAGTAAACCAATGTCAACGATTGGCCCAATGTTCTCCGTAAACTGTGAACAAACTTTTTCGACTCATAAATAGGTCCTAAATTCACGTCGTTATGGAATAACAGGCGAAAATTAAAAAAAAAGACAGTCTTTTTGATTGGCGAAAGTGTTTTTTCCCATAACCATTATGGTTTTATTCATTAATAATATTGTTGCTGAATACATATAAATAATGGTATAATAAATGTAAAATACCTAATAATATTTTTAATTAACATCAGAAGGAAGTCTCTGATGTACGGAACAGGGTTATGTTTTCAACATGACGGGCGTTTTTCCGATCCTTGGTTCTAAGACAGGATGATTGCAGGATAACATTGTTGTGTTAACGTTAAAAACGTTCATTTGTAACGGCAATTTTGTAAGCATTGATCTAAGTACACTATAGTAATTATTATAAAATGGAAAGATTTGTATTTTTGTATGTTTGTAACGAATAAAATCAAAACTGCTGGACTGATTTCAAAAATTCTTTCACCATTAGAATTCTACATTTTCTTTGAGTAACAATAGACTACTTTTTATCATGGTCCCAGCAGTTTCGATCAAAAAAAAACTTTGAAAATCTGTATTAAAATTTAGGCTAATTAAAATGGATCTTATTGCGGTAGAAAGAGTAAATAAAAACACATTTTTTCAGGTTGGACCGCGTTTTCAACCATATTATCTTAAATATGGAACCCTCAGAGCGCGAGTCCGACTTGCACTTGACCGGATAAAACAAAAAAAATAAGTTTTTATATTGTCTGGCAGGTGACAAAAGGCAGGATGTGGCCCCTGATCAACCTCCTCTGCGCCATCACCGCCGTGCTTTCCACCTTCCTGGACAACGTCACCACTGTCCTACTCATCACCCCGGTCACCATCAAGTAAATTATCATCACTATAACACTCTATACTTTTTTAAACAAACTTTGACCAGCGATTAACCTCTATCTCTACTGCATCCTATTTCAAATACTTACCTGACGATGCTAGGTGACAGGTGACAATTTGGAATACTTTGCACTTAAGCTACATTATATACTGAAATGTCACGTTCAATAATGAAAAGTAATATTATTTATGCAGTAAATTGGCAACATGAGGTCCCTTTACACGTCGGCCATTGGAGTAATTCTACTAACGCTCTGGAAAGAATATGAAGCATCATTGAGGAGAAGGGGTTATTTCCATCTGTTACCATCCGCACACTTTTCCTGGCTTATTACACATGAATAAAGTTCAAAGTGGCAACAAAAAGACTGTGGTGGTGGTAAGAGATGGAGACGAAGCGGCTCAAGTACCTTTCACCTGTAATTGTCATAATGGTGGATAAAATAGGTGGCTGATATTTAATGACGACTGACGTTGCATAGTTTTGTCAATTTTCATAAAAGGTCTACCAATTTCAAATTGTTTATCCTGAAATTGGAAATGTCAACGAACGTCAGAGCACTCGGAGCCCGCTTACCATCGTGTGGTCATATTGTATTTTATTCATATTAATTTATTCATTATCATCACAATGACATGGCACAAAATTTATACAGATTGGTGTTGGTGTCTTTAAAACTTATACCTAGTTTCGTCCATTCGATACCCTGCATGGAAACTACAACCCATGTACTCGATTGCCTTTTCTCCATGCAACATACATATATTATAGTGGTATATTTCCCTCGCAGGTTGTGCGAAGTGATGGAGTTGTACCCCATCCCTGTTCTGATGGCCATGGTCCTGTACAGCAACATCGGCGGCACAGCCACGCCCGTCGGGGACCCGCCCAACGTCATCATAGCTTCCAACCAGCTGGTCGCGCAGGCGGTAAGTCTCCAACGTCACTCTTTATTAACTCTTCTTCTTCAATCATGTCATAGGAAACATGTCCACTGCTGGGCATAGGTCTTCTGACCAGATCATGACCAGTTCTATGCCTTATCTTATCTTACCCTCAGATACATTTCGACCCTTTTGAATCTGTGCAATTACAGTTAAACCACAAATATAAGTTACGTCAGCAATCTTCGTCCACGCAGACAGATGTTGCCTAAGGCCGATGATAAGCGAACGTAAACATAAATTCAATACAGACTTTGTTGTACTACTCTTAAGGTACAATATGCAATGACAGCTAATATCGTGCTTTCTCGCTCATGGCATCAATAACTGACGCGCGTTGCCGCAATGGCTGCCAAACATTTGACCAATAGCCGTGGAAGATTTTACCTGCGCAAACGCACTGCCTTATAATTATTAAAGATATGAACGGGTTACTCACTTAAATAATGCGTCTACAGGACCTGATTATTTACTTGTTTAAATTACACGCAAAATAGTAACAAATATAAGACTAACTTTTTTTTTATAGAGCAAACTATTTTTGCAATACCTGTATAAAACAAAATATGAAGCATTTTGCGTCAAAGTTAAATGTAATTTAACTTTGAATGTTTCTTTCAGGGCATAAACTTCGCTAACTTTACGCTGCACATGACCATGGGTATATTTCTTGTGTGCATCCAGACTTATTTCCATCTCCGTTTCACGTACCGAGACGTGAACAAGCTGAGACTGAGCGAGCCAAGAGATATACAAGGTAAGCGCTCTGGACACATGCCCTGTTCTGTCTCATTTCTTTTCTAATCCCGAAATAGTTTAACCCTTTATAATAAGCCAGAAGGAATATATTTTCCACGATTTCTTATTAAATTTCCTAAAGTATAATTTAGAAAACCAAACTAAAAATAAAAATAAACTATTTTTGGCCCCCAATGGCTTACCTATGCCTTATAAGGGTAAAAACAAAGACAACCACTGTTATATGAAAGAGCAAAGAATAGACGCAGCGCTGCTTACTGATTTGATATTAATAATTTTATGTGCTTTCTGGTGTGAGTAAATCATTTTCACAATTTCAGATACAAGACGCCAACTAAATGTTTGGCGTCGAGCTGCTGACTCCCTCCCACACATGAGCAAGGACGAGCTGTTTGTGAAGGTAATGACTTCTTAAAATGTTTAGTAGACCTTTATAGTAAGCAAACATCTAGAAAATGCGTGTAATTAAACTATCTCTTAATATAGTGTGTTTTTTAATTTGTCCTTCTTTCACGCTGTAACAATTTTTAGCACAGATTGTAGTCAAAGGTTTAGACAGTATCATAGGCTCCTCTTAATCCCAAGTTACACACTTTCTGCAGGAATAATGATAACGGATCAGATAGAGTCACAGGTAACAGCTAATTTATTTAAAACTAATTAAAGAGATTAGAGACACTCTGTGATAAACGAGAAAATATGACTTGTTCACGTGACGCTCTACAGAGTTGATGGTATTAGATAACTTAGAGATCGTTTTTGCTACTAAAATAGCTATGTTCATCAGGAAAACACAGGAATATGCGAAAATGCCGACTTTACTGATAATTCTACATAGGTACATACATACATACACAATCTCACGCCTTCGTTCGCAAAGTGGGGTAGGCAGAGCTACAGAATTACAAACATCTCTAAAAATTTATTGATAATTCTATAACCACAATTTGCACAATTAGGCTAAGATGTTTACCAGCGTATTAGTGACAGATTGCAAGCCCATCGCCTAACAGTACTACAAGCCTTTATTCCCTTAGTCGTCTCTTACGACATCCACGGGAAGACATGGAGTGGCACTATTCTAACTCGGCAACCACACGAGGAAATAATATGATAATTCTAAATTTTCAAATATAATTATTCTAGGAGCGGTTGGAGCGGAAGGTGTCGAAGATCAGCTCACAGCTGAATGTGATGCTGAAAGAGAGCAGCAAGAGAGCCTGCCCCAAGGACACGTTCCAGAGAACGCTCTCTGAACTCAAGGAGAAGGTAACAAACCTTTATTTACCTTTACAAACTTTTATTTAGCTTGCACTGCTCGTATGTACGAGTATATTTATAAGTTGTCGGTCTTAATTTCCAAGTCAATTTTGTACCAGTTCCCGTGGAATGGGCTAAAATTTGGACCACATAGGTAAACCCAATGACAATGCGATATTATGGTATCAAAGAGCTGACCTGATGATGGAATCGGAAGGTGGCGACCGGATCTCCACTTTACTTGACGTGGACCCATCGTGTTGGGACTCATTAGTTTGATCTTGATAAGCAGGTAAAGACAACAAAAGCTTGTCCCAAGAAATAATTTTTCGGCAGAACCTTTTTTTAGCTTGTATTAATATCCTACTGCTGGGCACTGGCCTCCCCATTTTTCCACCATTCCTCCCTATTATGTATGTACATGCATTTGCAACTTCCTTTGAAACACTTCCAAATCATTCCTTTGTGTGAGATTCTGCCTTTAAAATATATTTATGTTTGTTTCAGTACAAAATTCGCGACAAAACGTTGCTCATCAAGTCTTGCATCGCGATCGGCTTCGTCGTCATCATGTTCTTTCTGCACGCTTTTCCTGAATTCAGTAAGTGCTGCTTGGTGGTAGTTTAATGGATAAGATGGTGGTTGCGATCCAGACGGACCATGTACAGGGTCCAATCAGCCCTAACACCACTCCACTCCACTGCATCTAAGCTGTGAAATGTTCCTCTTGCAGGCAGCATATCTCTAGGCTGGACAGCGCTCCTGGGCGCCATCTTGCTGCTAATCCTGGCAGACCGCGAAGACCTGGAGTCCATCTTGCACCGCGTGGAGTGGTCCACGCTACTGTTCTTTGCTGCACTCTTTGTACTCATGGAGGTAAGTTTTAATGTGTTTAATGTTTATTTGGGCAAACAACGGTACTAATAGTTCTTAATTATAAAACAGATAATTTTTAAACGATCAGTAAAGCTGCCACAATTTACTAACACAATAAAAATACCTACGTCTTAGTAATCTACAACGACAATCAAGATGAAGCTTCATCATCATCATCATCATGTCAGTCGAAAGACGTCCACTGCTGGACATAGGCCTCCCCCAAGGCTCTCCACTCAGACCGGTCTTGTGCTTTTCGCATCCACCGCGTTCCCGCGATCTTTACAAGGTCGTCACTCCATCTTGTTGGAGGCCTACCTACAGCTCGTCTCCCAGTCCGCGGACGCCACTCAAGAACCTTCTGGCCCCATCGGCCATCAGTCCTGCGAGCAATGTGCCCCGCCCACTGCCACTTAAGTTTGGCTATTCTTCGCGCTATGTCGGTAACCTTAGTTCTACTGTGGATATCATCATTTTTGATTCTATCACGCAGAGAAACCCCGAGCATAGCCCTCTCCATAGCCCTCTGAGTGACTTTGAGCTTCCTTATAAGGCCCATTGTTAGCTGAAACTGAATCTTAAATTACGATTAAATAAATAACCACTAGGGACCACTTTGGGAACCTATGATCTAACTAAAGCGACTAGAGCTTGTTTTTTACCTGCAAACGAATCAAGGATTGTCAGTGTGTTTGTACGTTGCCAGGCCTTGACCAAGCTGGGGCTGATCGACTACATCGGCGGTTTGACGGAGACTCTCATCATGACTGTCGACGAACGTCATCGGTTGGCTGTGGCGTTACTGCTGATATTGTGGGTGAGTCATTAAGTCATCATTACTGACTGTGCACGTTTGTAAGCAGTAATAGTAGCTTATATACCAAGGGGAGTAAGGCACGGATTACTAATCGAGTATGCATTTACCACAGTAGTTTAGTAATCTGTACTTATCCTCGAGTGATATACTGCTTTATACTACACTTAAAAAGAAATAAAATACAAAGGTAACTAATATATTTTTTCAAGGAAGAGTGAGCGCGCCATAAACCAGCAACAAAAGTTTTTTTATTGTAAATTTTAGAGCGTTAAACTAGTTTGCGTGCCTGAAGAAGTTACAGAAGATAAAAACGACCCGATTTGCGGGGTCCAACTTAAACGGCTTAATTGACAACGTTATCTAGACTTTTAAAAGAAGAAAACGGGGTAATCATTCTATTTTCATAAGATTTTACTACCCTAATAAAAGGTCAGTTATGAAATACCATTCAATAATAACTACCCAGATTTATGGAAGAATAGTAGGTACCTACATTGTGAATCAAGGGCGGTAAGAAGGGGATTGCTTACGAGAGGCTATTAGCTAATGACTCGTGTTTGTAATCCCCTTACTGCCCGTGATACACACAATGATTTTCACCACATTTATAAGGAAAAAAAAAATACGCTTCGTAAACAACAATCAAACAAACTCGAATCGCTAAAAGAGTTTGTCGACTTTTGTCAATATAGTCTTCCACAGATAATGCTTAGAACTGCTTTAGTTTTTAAACTTGACAGGCTTGATTTTCAAAATAAAATTTAATAAAATAATTGCAAATGTCCCTGAAATAATGATAAAATAAAAATATAATGCAGATAAATATAGGTACTGTATACATTTAATTATACAGTAAAATTGGTTTGTAGCCAAGTTTTGAATATAGGAAATAAACCTTGGCTGACACCTCCTTAATCTGAAATGATGTACCTACGAGTGGATTCTATATTTTAAAAATAAACTCATAACTCCATAGGGAGTTATAAAAATCCATAACTCCCGAGGGTGCTAAATCGGCTATAACTGCCCTATACGCTTGCGTGTTTATAACACCCTTTCCGAGCAAGTGTGATGAATGTGATCAATGATATAATATAGTAAAAAGAGGTAGATATGTTATACGCACTTTGATAGTGGCACCCTAAAACCAAGCCAATTGGTACACCTTTACTTAGTCTTGCGCCGTCAACGGAACCGTGAACTAGTCTGCAGAGCAACATGCACCCGTCTCTGTTTCGCTCACGGAAATTAGCAACCATCCGGCTTTCACTTGTCATTTATGAATTAGTGTGTAATTGCAATATTTACTGATTATGTGTGCGTAAGCCGGGCCATTTTACACGCGGAATACCGTATAGGTAACATATCTACCTCTTTTTATATTATATCATTGAATGTGATGATAAGCTATTAGTGTAGTACTTACTACATATATATAATATATACGGTTTTTTATAATCTGTCAATGGAGTTAAAGCCATAAATAATCTTGATCTGCTCTTATTTTTACTAAATAATAAATAGTTATTTGATTATGATTAATTATAAACTAATCGAAATCATTCATGCTGGGACATTTCCGAAAAACCAAAATGTCTTCTTAGCCACTTCAGGTCACTGAAGTTCTTTGTCCCCTTGCAGATATCCGGCGTGACGTCAGCGTTCGTGGACAACATCCCGCTGACGACGATGATGGTGCGCGTGGTCACCGGGCTCGGAGCTAATCCTGAGCTGGGGTTGCCGATGCAGCCGCTCATCTGGGCCCTGTCTTATGGTGCCTGCTTGGGAGGTTAGTGGCTGCCTTGATGCTGAGCTACCTATATTTAAAAATCTTCCGCGAATGACTTGTGACAGACAACAGACAGTTTTAACCGCTGAACCTAGGGATTAGAAATTGATTGCTCCTTTTACATGATGGGTGGGCTGCGGGTGAAGGAAGCTTCTACCCGCAGTTGGGGCGAGACAAGAGGAGGGGACCAGGTGGTATGAGTAAACGAATTTTCCCGAAAAAAAAAGTTTTTGAAATTGGGAGGGAATATTCCTCTGGTACCCTCTGAAAACTGCTTGTGTGTAAAGTGAAAAGTGACAGTTTAGGTTTAGGTTAGGAGGTACATTCCCGGCACGCATGAGTTGTTTTAAGTGTGAGCTTCATTGATTTTAGACGACTGATTAGACTTGATCGGGACTGCAGGACCAACTGTTAGTCTGACGGCTTTATTAACCAAACTATTGTTTTAGGTAATGGCACATTGATCGGCGCAAGCGCTAACGTGGTATGCGCGGGAGTGGCGGAGCAGCACGGCTACAAGATCACCTTCGTCGAGTTCTTCAAAGTGGGCTTTCCCATCATGCTAGGGCATCTATTGGTGATCTCCGGGTATTTACTTTTGTGCCATTGCGTGTTCACTTGGCATTAAATTGGCAGGCTTGGCGTAGTCCGCACTTAGGGATTATTACTATCGGCGTAAACTCGCTTGTCGATCTGTTTTTACAAGGGGTATTATGGTGAGTGTGCGCAGGAACTACATGACCTCATCCCACCTTCCACTTTCTCCCATCGGTCGTCCTGTCCTCCATTTCCTCTGGTGGTGACTTTCTAATTGCTGCGTGAGATTAACATGAATAGAAACGCAGAGTAGGTACAGTCGGCCAAAAATGTGGTGTACCACCCTACGGTTGAAGTTCATTCGCACGTCATGATACAACAAGTTCGATTTTCCCTTGCAATAATATTATGACAATGACAAGTGTCAACCTTAGCGATATTTAGATCTCACAGAAACTTTTGTCAAAACTGGTAGACCACTTTCTTGGCCGACCATACGTTTGAACTACCTATTCACCGTTTTTTTTTTGTTGAAAATGCGCCTTCTGTACTATAAGTACATTCTGTACTATTGGTATTGTGACACTCTTCCAAAGCTGGACATACTGCGTACCTACGTTAAATTCAACAGTGATATTAAATTACAAAAAAAAATTGAATAGTGACATTATTGCAGTTAAACAGAATTTACTTTTGAATTCCTTTTTTGCATAATGTCACTGTTGTATTTAACTTGCGAAGGTCTCTCTCTAGGATCGTTTGTTTCATTTGTTTCTGCACTGCCTGCATCTATCAGCCTTTGACCTTCACCATTTTAAATTAGGTTTCGTGATATTTTATCTTGCTGTTGAGTTCTTATATTAACACAATGTTAAAATTTGGCTTCATAAGAACTCCAATCACGACAAAATACTGTATTACACACAATTAAATACACCAGATTATCAATAACCATTAACATAATTAACCAATAAAGTAGAGTAAATATTGAATTGAAAAAAATGTGGATGGAGAGAATAAAACCCGTGGTATTAAAATTACCCTTTCTCGTTTCCTTTCTGGTAGAGTCACGGTAAGAAAAGTTTCGTTGTTTTTCGACCCTATTTCAACGCTATTAAGGTTCAAAAGTGACGAACCTTTTCTTACCGTGACTATACTTGCGTCTTCAGAGTGTGTTAATTGATAAAAATCTTACAGAGGTTTGTCTCAAAAGCATACTATTTTTTTTATTATTATTAACTGAGAAAAAAAGTATATTATCAGTGTTTGCTACGCCCGCTTTGGGTTAGTGGTCGGAATGACGTCATTTTGTTTGTCGCCACGTTACGTAGTACCTACTAGCTGTGATGTAGAAAAGACCATGTGGCGTTTAAGCTCTTTAGCCATTAGCAGACATTTGTTTATTGATTTCTCAGTAAATAATGAACAAAGAAATTGAAATAAATACACACATTTAAAAAAAAAATCTTCTGATTAAATAATTTTGCATCTTATTAAAATAATACTGACGTACTTATGAACCATTATATTTAGTAAGATACATTTGTGATAGTCAACTATCGTTAACGTTAAGTTATTGAAATTTTAAATATCTTTAGGTACAAATTAAATGATTATTTCATGATTGTGATTATTTTGTGTACTTACAAAAATTAGTGTCACAGAATCGATTTTTGTTTTTTAAAATTAGTACTAATTATTTAATATTTAATAAAGTTTGTAATTTTTTTCCGTCCTTTAGGAGTTGATCACGTATGAAATATATTATTACAACAAATTGCAATGTTCTAAATTGGATACGTGCTCGTTAAATTTAAACTCTATTTGGCTGCTACAAGGTAGCTTTTGCAGTATCCTTAAGCGAACACGCAGGAGCCGATCGTTCCTTCAGTAGTATTAGTAATTATTAAAAAAGTATTTATACAAAAAAATACTTTAAAAGCGGTATTTATACATTTAAAAATGTATATATTTATAAATATAAATAGAATTAGGACTTTTGGTGGCAAATCGTGGTTCTAGTATCCATGGAGTCGCAATTTCCAAATTATTGTTTATTTATTTATTTATTAGAATCATAAAGTGAGTAACATTACAGAGTAATCCGCGGCGTTACATCGATTCTTTTATTATAATGCATACCACTTTGATTTTGACCTTCAGTATTTTAATATTTCAAAATGTATTTATTCATTAAACCACTAAACCATTTTAAATGAATTTTGTGTGGAGGATATCTCTGATGTGAAAGCATTAGAAACAAGCAAATATTATTCGGTATGGAATAACCGAACTAAATATATTTAGTTCATTTTGAAATATGACCATACTGAAGGTCAAAATCAAAGTGTCATGTTTTATAATAATTAGGAAATAGCGGCTTCATGGATTCTAGAACCATGATATGTCACCAAAATCGTAACGCTTAAATAAAATAGATGAAAAAAATATTTTTCAGTTTGCCTTATTTCAGAGCTGATATTTTTTAAACGGCGCATTTTTTTTTAAAGCTCAGCTGACAATAATTTCGGTTTAATTAGCTTTCTTTAAAAAAAACCGCGTTAGACGTACATATCGTCTCTTTACTTTCACAACCTCTTATCTGATCGAATATTTTGATAGGAAAGTAGTCTTTATAGACCTTGGAACATGAGTGTTTTTTCTATCTAACTATTCGATCAGATAAGTGGTTGAGAAAGAAAAGGGACGATAATATGGACGTAGTATCTGTGTATATATATATTTGTTCGCTTGTGTATATCATACACAAGCGCACACATATATATATATGTATATATATACAATATATATGTATACAATAAATATACACAGATACACACGTTAAGCTTATACTCGTAACACCCCTCTTTTTTTTGTTGGGGGTTTATAAAAGAAAATAATTATCACAACCCGTTGCGGGAAAGATTTATCTCTACCAACCTTTACAAACGAGTTAATAATTAATTCTTACTATAATGTAATTTTTACAGTGGAATAAGTTTTAACCTTATAAAAAACATAAAACTTTATACACATTATATCATTTTTCTACAACTTGGAAGAGTTTATTATCGAGAAATTTTCGTATGAATTATTGCAAATAATAATTATTATTTGACATTCCATTTCGATTCATAATGATTTAAGGTTACTTAATAAAAAATATGTATTTAAAAAAAACTGACATAAAAGCGAAGGAATTAAAAAAATAAAAATTACAATTAGGTGTTAAATTAAATAAAAATTATACCTCATGTTCAACGGGAGAAAGTTAGTAAAATAATCCAAAAAGACATGTTAATAGGAATGTTAAAAGCTTTTTTTACAGTTTATTTATACATGATAGTGTTTTAAATCCTCAACGTCCCACCCATTCCTTTTTTTTATATGGTATATTGACGCGTCTAAGACTGGCGGGTCGAATGTCCCGTTTATACTGAGACGATTTCGTCCGAGTAATCCCATGGGACAATTGACACTAATATGGATATTTTATTTTTGTTCCAAAGGCTCTTTGCCGTCATTACCGTACGTAGTCTCTTCCTTCTTGAGCCGTTTCGTTTTCGCATCTTGCTTCATTCCAGAGGCCCGTTTCACGAAGCTACAAGTTACAAATTACAAGCGGAAGTCTCTTTCTAATTCCTTCTGCTAGAAAGAGAGTTCCGCTTGTAATTTGTAACTTGTAGCTTCGTGAAACGGGCCACAGAAATCAGTTTGGTAGTGTCGACGGAGCTCCGCATGGCGGAGCTCCTTTTTCTGGGTGATTTGACCCTTCGGGCCTGATATAAAACTAAAATGACCTTACTTACTTACTTAGCACTTTTGAGACTAAAATATTCAACTTCAACTTTTGTTTATGGCAACCGGGTCGACTAAAATATTAGTGCCACTTGTACCGTGGGACTGATGAGACGAAAATGTCTCAGCTCTCCCATTATAGGACTAGTGGTATAGACGTCGCGTGTCGCCGTCAATTGAAAACGCTATGTTTAAACACGTTTTTTATATCTATTTTTAATATTATGAAATGATAATGAGGATATAAAATTTATAACGTTTAAATCATGAATATGTTAATTATTTTTATTATAGCAGCGAGTCGTGTTTGTTACATTTTAAAGATAAATTAAATATTAAAGGACGATGTTCAGAAATGTCCCTACCCCCCAACAGAAATGAAACATGACTCAGTTTATATTGTAGATCTTGGCAATATGATGTATTTTTACTATGACGCCGATCTCCCTGTGTATGGGGATTTCTTAGAAAATCATATCGTCTGGAATTCATTTAAAAACAAATTCTTGGCCCTGTTTTCAGGACTTCACCGATTTTGCAACTAAAATTTTGTTTTTCTTTGGGTCCTAATGAACATTTTTGACATGCATCCCGTGACTGTTGGAGGGTGGGGATGGGATCTATACTAAATCGCCCCATCGCCCTTTAGTTGTATTGTGATTCAAAGTATTGTACTTACTTGTTGTGATTTAAAGTACTTTAAAAAGAGCTATGTTTAAAGAAAATGTAGGTTAAGGATGACGTGAAATCACAAGCTACGTAATTATATAAGAAATTAAATAAATTATTACTATTATAATAGTTTTTTTTTGAGCCTTCATCATGTTATCCTTGTCTGATTTTGGAAAATTAAAAAAGTGGATTTGGAGTCGTGAGTCTTACCTATATTATAAATATGCCAAAGTTTGGATGTTTGTTACTCAATCACGCCGGCTGAACGGATCTGGATGAAATCGAGCACAGAGATAGTCTGAAATAGCACAAAAATGCTTGAAAATTGCACGTATAATAAATAAAGTTATGGTAAGTTTACTGTGATGAATGTCATCTGGTGATATCACCAAATGAATGGTATTTTTTATGGCATGTGGGATGTGGCACCTGATGGTAAGTTGGATCTGTCAAGGATCTGTGACCCATACATTTTGCATTCTCAAGACTAAAATCTAAAGACTGTAATCCGGAGACCGCAGATGCGTTGTTAACCCTGAGGACTAAGATGGAATGCCTGTAAATTCACCGGATGTCTTATCCCCACAGCGTAACACAACAATGCGGACACTGCTGCTTGGCGGTAGCACCACTAAACTATATTAAGTTCTTTTTTTTTAGGCTTATTTTATAAATTACCTGTTCACTTTGTATTTATATCATTAGTGTCGCCTCCTTGGTGTTGCTATTGTGTATGTTTCAGGAGCTTTAGCTCAAGCTTTGAGTTTAATTTATTTTCGCCGTTAAATGTACAGTCAAGGAATTTAATTTGTGACCCACCTTAGGTCCAAAGTCAATCTGACATTCTACAGCAATAAGGTTGAGTTTCCTATCAATTACAAATGACTTGGCATCTCTATTGACAATGACATCTTCAAGCAGATTTTCTTTGAAATGGGTAGCAAATTAACTTCCGTGACCCCGTACTAATGGAGGAAGTGGCCATCTATACTAAGAAATGACGACGACGACGGTGACGACGCGTCGGCCTAGTTGGTAGAGACGCTGCCTACGAAGCTAGCGGTCCTGGGTTCAAATCCTGGTAAGGGTAGATATTTTTGTGATAAGCGTGAATATTTGTTTCCGAGTCATGGATGTTTCTATGTATTTAAGTATCTATCTATTTCTCTATATAAGTATTTATATCGTTGTCTAGTACCCATAGTACAAGCCTAGAGCTTAGTTTGGGACTAGGTCAATTGGTGTGACATTGTCCCCTGATATGTATTATTTTATTATTATGAAATATCGATGGGTCCTACGTAAGTTATCGTAACCCACAAAATGGCAAAATTCGGTTTATAGCAAAAATGCATTGTATTATTCCATTATTATTAGTATCTAAAACAAAAATAAACAAATTCGTAGTTTAAACCAGTTTTTAGAAACGTAAACTGTGGTATGTTTCTAACGGCTCCGACGTTTTCTATCGTAAGTGCCTTGGCGACAAAGTACGCGGGACGGCGCGGGGAGCGCCGCGCGCGCTTACGCATCGCATGTGTCACTTGCGACCGGCTACGCGGGGAGGCGCCTGTGTTCATGTTTTAGTTGGGTATTAACAAAATTTGTGGATTAGATGCTCCATGTGAAACGTAATATTAACAAAAACTCTGGTTATGCAAATAAAGTACCGAACGTTTTGTCGAAAACGAAATTATTATACGAAAAAGCCATAGCCCAAAAACGAAAAACAGTTGTAATTCAAACGATGAGGCTGTGGGAGGAGAAACTCCCAAAGAACAAAGACGTAGAAATAACACTGCATCGGATACATCTACGAAATCAGGTAAGTGCATTTAGATTTCAATTTTTTTATTCTATATTAATTTAATTGTAGGTTCCAGCGTACAATATGGTAACTATTACTAACGGTCATTTACGTTGGAGCCTAGCATCTAAAAGCTATTGTATGTATGACTTAAGATTATTTACGATGAGTTTTTTGTTAATAAAACATGTGGTACAATTACTTACAATAGTATACTTCGGATTGTGATTAATTTTATTTGTTGTAAGTCTTACTTGCTATAGTTTACTCCGGGTGAGAAATAAACATACGATATTATACCGATTACCAGTTACAAATTTCGCCTTCATTTTTATTTTTCTTACAGAATCTTCACTTCCAGAACCGGTCAATGCATCTACCTACTTGGAAAAGTGTATTCAGCGAAAGTGACAAGGAAATCAGTGACGATCCTCAAGACAAGGATGATGAGGCTTTGCTTTACAACGCACCGCATGTGCAAAAGCATGTTATTATGTTCTAATGATACTAACTTGGCGCAGAGTAAGCTTATTGGTTTTATTAGAATCGCTGACTTGGGTATGATTTTGGGTTATAAGAGGCACGAATTTTTTCTTTAAGTACACATCTATATTGAAACCCCCTTACTAAACGTTCAGTAACGGTGGTATAGCTATACAATTTTTTGTCCTTATCTGTCATTGTGACATTTTAATTTGACAAATAAGGACAAAACATTGTATAGCTATACTACCGTTACTCAACGTTTACTAGTAAGGGGGTAAGTGTTTTTAGCCTTTTATCACATTGCGCTACGATACCTCTAATAGTGGCGTGCTCGTAACCAGGCCGTTACTAGTAACAATTTGCTACTCAATGCTAAGAAAATTAATTAGTATATTAAGTTTGCTTTGCCTAATGTTAGACCGGTAGAATCTAGAGGTATAGGTCTGAATATTTCTAAATGGTTGGAGATAAGGTGCTTTTCTTAGGGATAACTATAGACAAAAACTTGCAATGAAGTGGAGTATTGCAGTACCACCAGGTAAATTAAGTTCGGCAGCTTACGAGTATGCTGTCAGGAAAATCAGGCAACTCACCAATGTTGAGACAGCTCGCTTTTTATGTTATTTTCGTAGTGCTATGTCGTACAGTATTCCGGTTTGGGGAAAAGCTGTTGAAATACAGACTATATAGCAAATAAATCAGATCCATCATCTCGCACTCCGTTTTATTCAAATCGTTTGTCTATTTCGAAAGCAAACATTGATAATTTCTAATTTTAATTTATGGCCTTCACTCCTGTTAGAATGTATTTTGCCAATGTCAAGTTATTTATAGACACTTCCAAGGACTTATTAGAGAAACAAGTCCATGGATATCACACGCGAGGACAATTGTTCGGTAAAAGAGTATTTTCTCTAGTGGACTAAACAGAAGCACATGGGGTTAGCTCCACGCGCTTCTGTCAAGTCCAAATGATGATTTATTAAGTTTAGAGGTATGCAGTAACAGGTTCAATCTTAAGGACTCAAAGTGTTTTTTTTAAGACTTTTATAAATTAAACATAAATTAGTACAAATACATAAGTCCTAACGTTTAACAGTGATTATCGCCAAATTAGATTAATGTACAAATTAAGACTCATTTATTTTGTCTAGAATTGTTTAGAATTTTTGTTTGTTCATAATATGATTATTGTTGTTTTATTATTGTTCTTATATTCGTTTGACCTCGAAATAACTGCGGATTTTGTTTCGGTATTAAACTGATCTCATTAAATTTATGATGATATTATGATTTAAGAACTGGGGGTTTCCATGACATACTAAAGCAGTTCAGCTTAGGTTGAGAGAAAGGAACAGAGCTGTATAACTGCTATAGCTCTGTCACTTTCTTTCATCCTAATTTGAACTGCTTTAGTACGTCATAGTAACCCCTCTGGATATAAATTCAGGGTCAATAGAAATGATAAAACAAAACAAAACCAAACGGGTCTATTTCCCATTATTACACCATATTCACGTACTTTTGAACGTCGCGTGAGGTACACGATGCGCACGCTTGATTGTTAATTTTACATTCAGCTTAAGATTGAATAACTATTAACCATACGTTTTTTTAAATCATATCTTATTTGCAGAAATATTGTGGTTATGTGTCAAACAATACTAATTTGTTTACATCTGTTATCATCCAACCCCGACTTCAAAGGTATTATATTGTCCTATTCGTGTGGCATCAAAATAAGTGTGGATTTTGTTATGGTATTAAATTGATATCATTAAAACTGCGGTTAAGGTTAAGCGCATTTAGTACATAATTCGGTGCTTATCAACATTTAAAACCATCTCAAAAAATACTATTAGTAGGTAGGTACTTTAACAAAAAGAGATAATCTATTCACCGAAGAATACAAAATATTTTGTCAATATAAATAAACGTTTTTTAACTGAAGTTATGTGTTTTAATACTTATCCATCTTAAAATAACAATTAAAGTATTTTTTTTAAGATTCTATACATTTTTGGTTTAACTTCCCGTAGTACATTGTGGTATGTTCTACATTAGTATAGCACTATTGCCACGTTAGTTATGGTTTGTTGTACTTACGATATTTTATGCGCAAGCTATTCCGACGTACAACATGGTTAGTATCACAAACAATACTTATCGAAACCTTTAATCCACTTAAAAGTATCGTAAGAACAATTGCAGCTAAACCAAGGGCTTTTTTAAAATATTTGTAAGATTAGTTGAAACACTAAATTATTGTTGACATTCGTACCAAATTTTAACAGGATCCATTAAAAAATGGATCTACAGCATCAATTTTCAACTTTAAACTGCTCTGCTGTAAAGTTGCATATTTCAAGTTACCATAACTTACGTAGGACCCATCGATATAATATCTCGCCTGTCCTACCCTAATAAATTTTGGGGAAAAAAAAAGTGGTGGTAGGATCACACACACCAAGGGTGCAGGGACCGTCCGGATTTACCACAATCTTACCCTTTAACGGTATAGACTGCTCTGCCAAGCAGCAGTGTTCGCATTGTTTTTCCGGTGTGGGGATAATACAACCGGTGAAATTACTAACATAGAGGCATCCCATCTTAGTCCTCAGGGTTGGCAACGCATTTGAAGTCTTAGGATTGCAGTCTTGGGATTGTAGACTTGAGAATTTAAATACGGGGTCGAATTCTTTAATTAAATCTTCCCACGACTTTATGATTTCAAGGCTATTATACTCGTATATATCCAATATATAGGTTAGAGCGGGCTGGTTTCCGCAACTCGACGACTTAATGTATGCGCCTTTTTTGCGTGATATCCAATATATATGTTAGGAGTCTCGCTGCGCGATCGAATAAGGAACACAGTTATCCGGAGCAGAACAAAACTAGTGGACATCGCCAAGACTATAGCCTCGAGGAAGTGGAAGTGGGCGGGTCACATATGCCGTAGACAAGATGGGAGATGGGGCAAAAAAGTCCTTGAATGGAGACCCCGTTCTGGACGCCGAAATGTGGGCAGGCAGCCAATGAGATGGACCGACGATCTAGTCAAAATAGCCGGTAGAAACTGGATGAGGAAGACCCAAGACCGTAGAGAATGGAGTGCAATGGAAGAGGCCTACACTCAGCATTGGGTGGCAACAGGCTGAAGAAGAAGAAGAGATATCCAATATGTCTTCGCCTGCGCAACTAAGGAAAATGGCAATTTTCCTCTCTTCAGCCTCTTCTTCAAGTCCTGATGCCTTTTATTAAATCGTTAGTAATTGCTTGAACCTTCGCCACGACTCCGCATCGCACACCGTGTGCCCAGTTGGTGGTTTGAGACCATGTGCCACATTTGCCTGCACTCCTTTTGCTTCTGGCATTATTTCTTTTTTCCACTCAGGATTATCTGCACACAGCTTTTTACAGTTTTGTCTGAATGTCTTTACACCTGACACCATGTATTATATGATTCTTTTATACTAGTTAAATAAAAGATCGTATAAGCTTCCATGATGTATTCTTTATTTCTTGCAAGTGTCCCCGCAACCATATATATTATATTATATATTCTCAAGCTCCTCTTATTAAGCATGTATCACACATTACCCATGGATTTCCTTTTCTATTCCAAAATTCAGTAAGTGGTTCAAAATTGACAGCGGACAGACAGGCAGACGGACATGGCGAAACTATAAAGGGTTCCTTTGTTGCTACGAAACCCTAAACCCCGAGTATCTCGGTTTAAGCACTGGGTCACTGAGGATCTCAGAGATGTCCTGAGGGCCCTGCAAAGATGCACTACGCTAACTAACGTTTCTATTCGATTCGTTTTTAAACCAATCGCGTCACTGGGAGATGACGTGATACGAAAAGTCACGTGGTCTACCAGTGACGCGATTGGTTTAAAAACGAATCGAATAGAAACGTTAGTTAGCGTAGTGCATCTTTGCAGGGCCCTCTGCATGTTGAGAAGGAACGCAGGGCATTGGCGGTGCGGTCAAATATGCTGTCCCGCAGGTTTGCGCGTTGTGATTTCCCATAATTTTATTGGTCATAATGTTTTATATCGCTGAAACTGTAAACTTTTCAGAAGTTCTGAAATATCTAACGTGTAGACAAGGCTAGGTTAGGTTAGGTTTGATTTATAAAAATCCTGAAAAAGTAACAGTTTCTTTAAAAAAACACGTTATGACTTGCGATGATTATGACCTAAAGCACATTATGACTAAAAATAATTATGTCAGTCAATATAGACCCTTTTTAAGTAGGGACTTACATTGTGTTTACTAACGTTGTTTTATAAGATTTAAATAACTAACACTTTATGGACATTGTCTGAAATAAAAAAATTAATTTGAATTTGTATTTGAATTTAAACAAATAGTTTTGAAAATGTTCCAGTCGTTCTGCTAGAAAAACCCTGAATTATGATAACTTGTTTATGAGAGTGAGACAAATATATCACTTTTACTCGTGATAGACGAGTTTAGCAAGTATTCGCACTGTGTGAACTCAAGTGGAACGAACTTGGCACATGATTGTGATTCGTTCGGATACTTAAGCGCAAGAGAATATAGATAAATATTTTTAAATTCGTTTTTTTATATCAATGCGCCAAAACGTATGATTTTGTTTTTAGTTTTCCATAGATAATTTTATTTTTTGTTAATAGTTATCGAGTAGTTGTGACCCTGCCTACGAAGGTAGCGGTCCCGGGTTCGATTCCCGGTAAGGGCAAATATTTTTGGGATTCTTTTCTGAGTCTTGGATGTGGTCTATGTATCTATATACGAATTTCTCTGCTCAAGTAAGTTTAACGATTTCATTTTTTTAGGGTTCCGTACCCAAAGGAAAAAAACGGGACCCTATTACTAAGACTCCGCTGTCCGTCTGTCTGTCACTAGGCTGTATCTCATGAACCATGATAGCTAGACAGTTGAAATTTTCACACATGATGTATTTCTATTGCCGCTATAACAACAAATACTAAAAACAGAATAAAATAAATATTTAAGGGGGGCTCCCATTCAAAAAAGGTTTTTTTCTGCCATTTTTTTGCTCGATATTTATAACGGCAGCAGGTAGACGCTTGAAATATTCACAAAATATTAGTTGTATATTCATTTTAAAAATAAATAATGAAAAAAATATTTAAGGGGTTATACAAGTATAGATAATGGAACGGAACCCTTCGTGCGCGAGTCCGACTCCCACTTGGCCGGTTTTTTATTTTATTTTATTTTCCTTATGAGAAACGAAATAAAAACCTAGAGCTTTGTTTAGGACTAGGTCATGTCGTGTGTTTCATTTGATTTAAGTATATAAAATAAGGAATTAAAAAAAAATAGGGTCCCTTTGCACTCTCCAAAAGGTACCTAACAAATACTTAACACACATAAAAATATCATATTTGAACTGGGTCCTTCCAGTCATGCATTGTTTTATAATTGTCGTGCGCAAAAGTATCCGAACACATTTATTGATAAAATCCACATCCAATGTCAGTTGTGGACGACAACACGCTTAGTATCCAAACGCGTTCCGATCGGCGCGCACGCATGCGAGTTGCGCACGTTCTAAATTTAAATTTCAAATCATTCGAATCATTTATAACTGGCTGAATATATTTAAGGCTAGAAGAAACTACAAGAGGTTATGGTTTGAGGTTAGTTTCTTTGAAAAAAGGAGTTTGCTCGTAATTTTTCCGATTAATGTAAGTATTGTGTGTTTAGTGAAATAATTTATGTTTATTACCGTAATAATTACAATGATAGGCTTTGTGCTGTATGGATGTACTTTCAGAGGTATTTAGTTGTATCTGTAGTTCTTATTTATGAATAAAATACAATACAAAATATTATATTTTACACCAAACAAAACAAAGAGCAACCCAATGAAAAATTATACAGGTAAACAACAGGTGTTCTTATCGCTCAATAGCGATCTCTTCCAGACAACCTAACAGTATGTGGTGCAGACTTATAAATTAAATTCTACTCATATAAAAATTGATGTATGTATGTGTGTATGTTTCATATGGATTTCAAAACGACTGGACCGATTTTGATGAAATTTCCGGGGTACGAACAGCTAGTTGTCTATACCTAGCAATGCATGTACAGTCAGGGGCATTCCCAGTCGACCACCTCTAGGGTGATATTCGTTTGCGCGTTCGACGCGTAACGACCTGAGCGTTGTAGGATTAGCTAGCTGCAACGAACAAGCTAAAATTTTCTTAAGTGGACGACCGCCAATGTCCCTGACTGTACCTAAACAAAGTATACGTAACGTTAAGGTTATCGCAAAGCTAGTCTAAGTCGTGTTTGCAATTGAAAAATTTAGAGAAAAAATGTATTTTATGAGGCAACAAAAGAATATGAGTACGACTACGTAGCATTTTTTTATTTTAAGAAGTTATTAATATCTGTTCTTCTTTGTCAGTTCCATTTCACCAAATAATGCTTTTGCAACAGCTATCATGTTCGCCTAGATTTTTAAAGAGTTTTAATATGTCAATCATTAGATCAAAGAGGTTTGGGTAAAACTGTTGTCATTTGTAAAATTCATACATTTTCAAGGTGACCGGCCATTCGTAAAAGTCGTAAATTATGTTAGAATTATTAAAAATAAACATATTTTGTTAAATATTGTAATACTCTTAAGTGCATCGGAGCAGAGATATTTAAATATTCATACTTGGGCGTACTTTTGTACTAAAAACTGTATACTTAAATCTTTAAAATCTCCGCTCCGATATTATTTAACACCATAAATTATATACTTATATCTATGTGTAATTAGAGGCCCTCTAAATAACTATGTAAAAATGATCAGTGGCCGCTGAAAAAAATAATGACAATATTCTTCAAACAAATTTACCCAATGCCCTTTACTTTCTGTGATACTATTTCTGAATAACGAAAAAATAACTATCGATATCAGGTTACTAGGAAAATAGCTCAACACTAAACTGGGCCTAACAACGAAAACAATATGGCTTTTGACGTGTTACTGTATATTGTTTTTAACTCGGTCGCCATTACTAACAAGTAAATAAGAGTTATAGCAACGTTGACAACACAATAAAGGCAAAAGTAAGGTCTGTTCGTCGTTACTTAGTCAAACTGTTGTAACAGTTTTGCAGGGCCTTTAATATTATTGTATCATGTTGTTTGTTAAAAAAAAAAAAAAAAAAAAACTTTCTAACCTCAAAATGAACCTTTTTTGGCTAAAACAGCTGTTTTAAACAAAATAAAGCAATCACAGACAATACATTGGCCAAGTGATGTGCAAAATGTTAACTTGGTTTACTTTATTTACGATAAAAGAGCTGTTTTAGCCAAAAAAGGATCATTTTGAGGTTAGAAAGTTGTTTACTATATAAGACGAGTAAGGATGAACAGACCTTATAGAGACCCAGGCTTCCTAAAAATTCCTAAATATTTTCATCTGGCTGTATTTAGGCGACTTATAAAACGATGTGTCATTTTAATTGTTCCAAATATAGCACCTCTGTTACAGATTAGGTTAACCTCGTAAGGCCCATCGTACTACAAACACCCAGTTTATTGTAAATGGAACTTTGAATCTACTATCAAGGCAATAAAGTTCAATTACGTTTGTTCGAAAATGCCATTTTTAATTTATGAAGAAAGGAATATAAACTTTATTCTCATTGCATTACAGTTAAAATTAAATTGCCTTGATAATCCTGCACATTGCACACTGGGCCTTACGAGGTTAAGTTTAATGTGAGCAATAAAAGTAACAAGATCACGAAGAAACACATACATACCTACGAATCAATTAAAAATTAAAACGAGATTAAATTATTCTCACAATATGTTTGTAAACTAATACATACGAGTGGTGGTAGGACCTGGTGCAGGGTCCGTCCGGCTCGCTACCACCATCTTATCCATTAACCCACCGCCAGCAGCATTCGCATTGTGTTGGGATAAGACAACCGGTGAGATTAATAGCATAGAGGCATTCCATCTTATAGCCGATTTACATTGATCAGTTGTACATTGACGAGTTGGGGAGTTTGAGGCGAGAGCTGTTGTAACGACGCAATGTACTTCTACTGGACCAATGTAAATCAGCCATTAGTCCTCAGAGTTGGCAACTCGTTACGAGTCTAAGGATTGCGGTCTTGAGATTATCGTTTTGTCCTGGAAATTCAAATGTGCCTGAGTGCTCCTTGCTATAAAAAAAACATGAGCTTCGTCTCGATCAGGAGATTGATGACTGTGCAAAAAAAGTCCCTACAGTTGGCAACAAAAGCTTGTGTAATTTTTTGACAGAGACAATTTTTTTATAAGCTACCAAAATGTGTACGTACATATTGGCATGTAAGCTATATTAAAGTTAAGTAGTTTAAGCAAATTAAGTCTGTTAACTAAGTACTTTCAACTGTTGTCTTTGTTGTAAAAAAAAATTAAAACAAAATGTGCGAGTGAGCTAAGATGCTGGTACATAATAATATATACCCGTGTAGGTAGTTTCTTCCTTATCCTGTTTAAAATAAAACTTGTTTCTTACATATAAATGGAACTATAGGTCCTTTTATGTTTATAAAGTTATATCTTGTTTTTATGTGACTGTTTGTTTCCTAAATAAAATAAAAAAAATGGAAGGATTTCTTGGAATAATTATTAGATGGGTGAATCAACTTTTAAGGTGCACCCCATTTTTCGACATGTTTCACAAATTACATGTTTTTAGAAAAACTATAGATTTGCTAACGACGTGGCGTATACACTTATTAAATCAGACAAATAGGCCAACATTTGAAATGATTTTATTTAAAATAGTACAGCTTTTAATAATAATATAGTTGGTAACGCAGGGGACGGTGTTGGCGCTAGGTTTTGTATGGAAAATGTGCATTTTCCCCTGAGTTACCAGGTTTTTTGGAAGATTAAAGAATATTTGAGGTGTTTAACGTGTAAGGTCTGTAAATTTGGTGGTCTGATTATAACATCCATACATTATTATTAATCATAAAGTTTTAATACCGCAAAAGAAAAGGAGTACCTTAAAAGTTGATTCACCCAGATATCTGCGCTTCTCATTTCGTGATCTGAGTTGAAGATGAGTGTTAGGTATCCAGGCCACTCAAGAAAACAATAAGAACCTAACTTAATTCTAATAATAAGTTATAGAAACTCGTAAACCTAGAATGCACTTGACTTGATGTGCCTACCTAGTCACTTAATACCTAGCTCAAAGCCGTGAACGCACTGAGAGCAAAGGCCGTGTGTTACTATCTTCCTGAGGTCCCTTGTACTAAAAATCGTACGTAATACGGCCATTGAAATAAAGATCTAATGCAAAGACAGTTAAGTGGAATTTCTTTTGTTTTTATGACAAATTTTTTTTTTTGGTAATCGCTTGAAGGGCCAAAGACAAAAGTCCTTGCTTTTGTTTGCTTTTTGATTTAATTACTTTAAGAAAAAAGGGCAGAGGTGAAAATCCCTTCCCGAGACCTGGGAATGGAGGGCCCAGTTACTGCCGGGCTCGCACCGGCTAAAACACCAATGCCCCTATTACCAACTAGAATTTAGACTCCCGCGGATACTACCCCAGCTAGTGCTGAAAGGCCGGAGGAGAAAGTCCTTCCTCCGTTTACATATCCGCGGGGTTTTTATGACTAATGATTAAATTAGAGAATCTTTATTTCATTCGCAATAGATTCATATTACATTGACAAATTTCGTTGTACGAATATTTTGGGCCTTAGGAGGCTATAAAAAAACGCCTCCGCCAAACTTTGAAAACACGAAAGTGCGCCGCTTCCGCTCGCACAACATTTAAGGTTCTTGCTTCGGCAGCACAGTCAACATCATAAATAAGAGATCATTTATGTACCTTGTCACTTTAACGTCGTGTTTGAAATATCATACAAAATTGTGAAACGATTGAAAGCGACAAGGTACATAAATGATGACTTATTTATGCTGTTGACTGTACATATACTAGATTGGAACATTTAAGGGCGTGGATTCTCAGCTTACCCTCTGTACCCATCGAGCCCGCCCGAATGACTTCGATCAATCGATTGACAGATCGCCGTTTTTAAAATTATTACACTTCTGCTCAGATGCTGTTATACAGCATGAAGTAATAAGTGACAGATTACATTCATTGTCATATTTGCATTGTAATTATGTTAATAAGAGCTGGACGCTATTCAACACAGTTCAAAAACCTACATAGATGTACATTCGTATTGTATTTTTATGAAACTAAGAACGATGCTTAAAAAGGACTATTATGTAGGTAGTTTTTGTTACACTTATTATTTCAATATGATATTGTGCTATCGTTCATCATCTCTACATAGTATATAAAAGAAATCGCTTCCCGCCGTCTCTGTCCCTCTGTATGTACGCTTAGATCTTTCAAACTATGCAACGGATTTTCATGCAATTTTCATTAATAGATAGAGTGATTCAAGAGTAAGGTGTTTATGTATAATAAATTCTTGTTTATTTACGGGTGTTACAGAAAACTCATATAAACAAAAGCGTGCAGGCGGGTTACTAGTAACCATATAAAGTCAATGTCTCATTAATGACCCTTGAGGTACAGCGCCATCCCCCAGATCCGGCAGCGCATACCTGACGTCACGAACTGACGTGAGTTGTTTTCTTTGCTCTAAAAAAGAAGCCACAGTGTTTTAAAAAGTGTCTGGAACGCCGTTGTGGGCTAACTTAGAAGAAGAGGACGGCTGACCAATTCGAGAGCAGGCGACAAGTCGAAACTGGCTGCGACCGGCCCACCGTTAACAATACAATTGCAATATAGTGGAATAGAGACTGACATTGTGGGTTGGTGGTGGCAAGACCTTATGCAGGGTCACATCTTAACTTTTAACCTACCGCCAAGCAGCAGTGTTCGCTTGTTGTGTCCCGGTGTAGAGATAAGACAACCGGTGAAATTACAAGCATAGAGGCATTCCATCTGGAAAATGAAAATGTGTATGGGTCTCAGATCCCACTCACCATGATGTGGTTGAAGTGGTGTGCTAGTGTGCCTTCTCCTTGCGGTAAAAAAAAACATCTTAAATGAACGTCCTGTCCATCACTACTGACTCCTACTGACGACTTACCCACATTTGATTGCGATGACATGTATGTTTTTATACCTGATAATGTCTTCTGCATGGCAAATGTTTATCTAATGTGATCACGGATGGCGTTCCGTCTGGAAATGATGTTATCTCAGGCAACGATTATCTCGAACGAAACATTATGAACGTCGATCAGGAAAATTACCGATCGATGATCCATTAAAATTGAAGGTAGCGATTTGCTACGGATACTTAAAACTGTAACGACTGATGCTAATGTGATCTATGGCATAATATTTATAGGTAATCTATTACAGATTGTCGTCGACATATGAGTTTATTCCATTTAAAACATAGTTCATAAAGAAATGGCAAGTATTTAACTATAAATAAAAGATATGTAGTTACAAATTCAAAAGTGACAATCATAATTTACAGACAATATTTCAATATTTTAGATAGAAGACATTTTGTAGACCTTGCTCAACTTATTTCAAAGAGTTCTGTAATGGAACTCGATATGAGAAAACGAATAGGGAATATGCATGGATTTTTAAAAAGCATTTCCCAACAAAATATGAAAATACCGTAAAAGAGATCATCAGATCAGATCAGAGTGAAATAAAAATAAAAATCGGTCAAGTAACACGGATGATACGAGCATTTTAAAATGCTAATTAGACGGAGAGATCTGATGTGCACCGGTGACGTCATCGTGCAGTACGGCCATATAAACTCCACATAAAATTCTGTTTTGCTAGAAAGAGACGGAACAAATCTTTGTTAGCTTATATCTTGGTTATTTCTATAGCTATTCAAAAAATGTTTTTTCATCACACTTGCTCGTAAATAGTGTCCTAACATGCTAGAAAAATCGACCGTAAATGCAAAATATTACCCATGGGCCTTTTTTTTACCATTACGCCCTGTGGGCGAAATAGCTTTTTTTTTTAATATTATACCTAGACTCAAACTATCATAATACGCCAGGACCCCAATTCTTGTGCCATTCGATATGAAGTTTCATTCGAGATGAAATGAAGGTCAGTTGCATAAAATTTTCTAAAAATCTCGCATATAAACTATTGATCTCGACTGTCACTAGAATCGGACTCCTAACCACGTTTGACATTATCTGTGGTAAGTCATAGATAATGATGTAGTCTGCCGCAAATTTATAAATAATGATTATAAACTGTGTGATTCCAAAATAATAATTAAAAGGGTGTCTTTGTGCAAATATTAAAATTTATATATCAATAAAAACATGTCGTCATCCGAAGAAACGGATAAAGCGACTCCGCCGGACATCGACAACGCGGCTTAAACTATTAGTGAGAATCGTAAGTTAAAAATATGATCTTTTGTCTGATTTTATTTCATTTCCTCGCATTTGTGATGAAAAACATTGTATGTTACACGGGTGGTAAAGGAAATACAAAGCTCGAGTCATTAAAGACCTCAGCCTTCGGCTTCGGGCTTCTAACAGACTCTCGTTTGTAATTCTGTCTTTACCACCCTTAATACACAATGTACTATTTCTCACCTGTTTGTTACATGAATTAGCTTTTATTGAATCTGTAAAAAAAACATGCATATTCCCTATTGTGCACAAATTCACGGAAAATCCTTCATGGTCTGCTTCAAAGATAGCTAAGGCCCTAAATTTTCACAAAAGTACAGTTTGTAGGGTTACAAAACGTTACAAGGATACCTTGTCTTTCGATAGGGAGATGCAGGTCAACCGTTAATCTGGTACCAAGGATACAGAACTGAAGAAAATAGTGTTGAGAGCTGTTCAACAGAATCCAGGGCTGTCTGATTACGATTTGTCCTAGTAACTCAACAAAAGTCGCAGTACTGTAAGACGTATTCGCCTTTTAGCTGGCTACAAGAGCTATCGGATATTAAGAAGCCAAATCGTACCATGAAGCAAAACGTACAAGCTAAAAAGCGAGCTCGATTGTTATACGACAAAGTTTTACAAAATTCAAAGGATGCTTCTTGATGGACGATCAAACGTATGTGAAACTCGATTTCAAACAACTACCTGGTTCAAAAGGGCATTGGGTAAATTTGTTTGAAGAATATTTTCATTATTTTTTTCAGCGGCCACTGATGATTTTTACATAGTTATTTAGAGGACCTCTAATTACACATAGATATATATAATTTATGGCGTTAAATAATATCAGAGCGGAGATTTTAAAGATTTAAGTATTCAGTTTTTAGTACAAAAGTACGCCCAAGTATAAATATTTAAATATCTCGGCTCCGATGCACTTAAGAGTATTACAATAAATAAATAAATATGTTTATTTTTAATAATTCTATCATAATTTACAACTTTTACGAATGGCCGCTCACCTTGAAAATGTATGAATTTTACAAATGACAACAGTTTTACCCAAACCTCTTTGATCTAATGATTGACATATTAAAACTCTTTAAAAATCTAGGCGAACATGATAGCTGTTGCAAAAGCATTATTTGGTGAAATGGAACTGACAAAGAAGAACAGATATTAATAACTTCTTAAAATAAAAAAATGCTACGTAGTCGTACTCATATTCTTTTGTTGCCTCATAAAATACATTTTTTCTCTAAATTTTTCAATTGCAAACACGACTTAGACTAGCTTTGCGATAACCTTAACGTTACGTATACTTTGTTTAGGTACAGTCAGGGACATTGGCGGTCGTCCACTTAAGAAAATTTTAGCTTGTTCGTTGCAGCTAGCTAATCCTACAACGCTCAGGTCGTTACGCGTCGAACGCGCAAATTTTATTTAGTTAAAAGTGTTGTTATTTTACAAATGACAACACTTTTAACTAAACCCCTTTACTTAGCTGATGCCATGGCGAATTTTGGCGAAAAGTACAAGTTTTATAAAGTTGGAGAAATTTCCAAAAAAACATATGATATGGCAAGGAATCTGTAGCTGTGGTCTTAAAACCAGCGCTTTTGTAGCATCTTCTGCTATGAAATCGGATGTTTATATGAAAGAGTGCCTGCAGAAACGTGTTATGCCCTTCTTTCGTAAGCACCGTCTTCCTGTGAAGTTTTGACCAGATTTAGCCAGCTGCCGTTACTTCAGGAAGGTATATAGAGTGGTACGAAAATAATCACGTGGATAACATTCCCTGCGATATGAATCCGCCAAATTGTCCCCAGTTTCGCCCAATCGAGAACTACTGGGCAATTATGAAAAGTAAGGTAAAGAAGAGTGGCAAAATGGTCAAAGACCTTAAATCTTTGAGGTCCACATGGAACCAACACGCCAAAAACTGATAAGGCCACTGATCAGAAGATGAGGGGATCCATCAAGAGAAGAGTTCGCAGTTATATTCATAACGGAGAAAATTAATTTATTTTTAGTGCCTAATGTAAAATAAAATACATAATCTTTGACCCATATATTTCGTTTTTTTTTAAATATATATTTAAAAAATTATAGCCCCTGCATTACGTACCAATTCTATATGAACTATGCTTTAGTCCTACTACTTACAATTAGTAGTTCGATCATCTTACAGATTGAATACAATTATTTAAATTACTTAACTATATGCCATAAAGGAATATAATATAATATATGCCTGTAAGCATCCATAAATTTAAATAGATTGCAATTGGAATACACCTTTTTTTTTTACAATATTATGGTAGTATTCCAATGTCAGACCAATTTGTAATATTTTTGAGAAAAAAATATTTTTGTTTTTGACGTTTGTTAGACCTTCAAGGTTTTGAACAACAAGAGAGCAAACTACGCCCGTCGCGCATAGTTTCGAACATACATACAAATCGCCCTGTATAATGTAAAGATATATCCTCTTTTTACCCGACTGCGGCGGAGGGTTATGTTTTTCACCGTCATGTATGTCCAGTTCTATGTTCCCCGCTACAGCAAAAACGGCTTGGACGATTTTGACAAATGAGGTATCATTGGATTCGTCTTCGCAGCGAGAGTGTCATAGGATACCTAAACTGTTAAAATTGAAATAAAAACAATGGCCAAATGACAATTATTAACATATGTAGGTATATCGACGACAGTATAAAAAATGTAGTTGGGTTTTTAAAGCTTGCTTTACATAGAGTTAATCATAAATGCACGATGGCTAAGTTGGCTCCTAATATTCTTTGGCCTTGCTTTGGCCTTATTTTACATTGTGACATTTCAACTTGACAGAAGCACATAACAAACTTTTATGCGAGGGCGCGCCCTTCCACTCAAATTAATGTATATAGAACTGGCTGTTGCCCGCGACTCCGTCCGCGCAGATAAATAAAGCATAGTCTATGTTCATCAGGAATAATGTAGGATTCTAATAGTGAAATAATTTTTCAAATCAGTTCAGTAGTTTTTGAGTTTATTCATTACAAACACACACACACAAAAATACAAAAATACAAATCTTTCCTCTTTATAATATTAGCTTAGATTAAGTTGTGGGGTGCGACTTCGTAGATTGAAAACACTAAAACAAATAAATACAGCACAATAAATAGGGAGCCCTTTGTTTCCCATAATTTTATTGGTCATAATGTAATTGTTGACATAATTTTTGATAGTCATAATTTTTTATATCGCTGAAACTGTAAACTTTTCAGAAGTTCTGAAATATCTAACGTGTAGACAAGGCTAGGTTAGGTTAGGTTTGACTTATAAAAATCCTGAAAAAGTAACAGTTTCTTTAAAAAAACACGTTATGACTTGCGATGATTATGACCTAAAGCACATTATGACTAAAATAATTATGTCAGTCAATATAGACCCCAATAAATAAATATCAGGGGACAACAAATTGACCTAGTCCCAAACTAAGCTCTAGGCTTGTACTATGATGGCTAGATACTACCTATAGAAAACGATATATAATACTAACTTATATAGAGAAATAGATAGAAAAAAATTAGAACAGAATTTTCATTTAAAAATTATTAACAAGGGTTATCTGGAAGAAATCCTTTAAAGGGATAAGTTGACCTTTGTACTTGTTTGTTTTGTCTTATTGCCTGTGTTTTGTTTTTCTTTTATATTCTTGTACAATAAAGAGTATACATACATACACACGTACAATTACATAAATCTTTGCCTATACCGGGAATCGAACCTGGGAACGCTAGCTTCTTACGTAGTCAACGAGGCTAAACTCGTTGTCAAACATTCGTCGTATATCAAATACCAATATTTATTTTGCAGGAAGTAACGCTGACAACAATGCTCAAGTAAACTTCTTAAGTTTCAACTTTTCAAGACTTAAGATGGACTGGTGGAAGAGTGCAAAAGAATGGATGGGTGTACCCAAAAAGCAGCCTAAAGTTGAAGGCAACAGGAGCCAGTATTCGCTGGTGTCGTGCGGTGAACTGACTGAAGATACTCTGCAGCTGTGGTTAGGGCTGCCAGATGAAGTGAAAAATGATCCCTCGTTAGCGCCATTTCGGAAATTATATGAAAAAGAACATAGTAAGACTTTTTACTATTATTTATCTCCGAAAATACGTGTTAACTTTTTTATTTGTGTATCTGTGTGTCCGTCTTTATCTTTCCGTTGCATCATAGCGGCCCTGTATGTGTGAAACCCGTCAACTATTAAGCTATTCGTACAGTCGACGTCAAATATATGTTTACACTTTAGAACCTTGTCACTTTATCCGCTATGACAATTTCATATGGCAGTTAAAACATGACGTTAAATAGACAAAGTACTAAAGAGTAAATATATTATTTATGACGTCTACTGTACTTACCATAGCTTTTGTGAAGGCCAAATAGATTTGACAAGTCCATGGTGTGCCAAAAAAGGAACATACTATAACTTTGTAAGCCTGTCATTAAGGTTGATTTCGCTATAAATAAATTTACACGTGCCAAAGTGATGTCACAGAGTAAAGAATACACATCAGAGATGTAATGTATCAATTAGTGGGTTCCTTTTACGGATCATCCTGTTATTTTTTTGTGAAGATTTGTTTGAACTCGTATAAAACCGGCCAAGTGCGAGTCGGACTCGCGCACGAAGGATTCCGTATCATTATCGAGCAAAAAACGGCAAAAAAAAAACATCGGAGCCCCACTTAAATATTAATTCTATAGCGGCATGGAGTGGGTTCCGTCTCCACACCATATGCCTGTCTGTTAGTCTGTCTGTCTATCTGTTAATCTGTCACAGCAGATTTGCTCCAAAACTACTGGACCGATCGAGTTGAAATTTGGTACACATATGTAAGTCGGTGACTCAAAGACGGACGCGTAAATTATAATCTTGAACAACTATTGTATGAATAGTCAAATGAAAGGGCTTGTTGTGAGCATCTCAAATATATTTGTTTTATAACTTTAACAAAAGGAACTTTTTTTTAAATTTCCTAATTTACCTCCCAAAAGTGGCCCCCTTTTCCAAAATTCATTTATTTACGATACGCGTTCGTCTTTGGGTCACTGACTTACATACGTGTACCAAAGTTTAACTCGACCGGTCCAGTACTTTTGGAGAAAATCGGCTGTGACAGACGGACAGACAGACAGACGCACGATTGATCCTATAAGGGTTCCTTTTTTCCTTTAAAGGTACGGAACCCTAAAAAGAACCAGTAGGCGACTTGCTTTACTTACCGCAGCTTTGTAATTTCATACCAACGATGCTGACATGTGAATTCCTTTTATGTTACTAATATCATTATTGTTGTAGCAAACGGGGCTACCTATTTTTTTCTGATACTGACACCTGTTGTTTTCATGTAAATTCAATTTAAATCGTAATTTGGCACATTACATTGTTTTTATATCACACTAGCTACCCGCCCCGCTTCGCTTCGGTTTATGTGAGTTTTCTGTAACAGCCGTGCTACTGTATGTATGTACCATACCATATGTAGGTATGTATGTAGGCGCTTCCGAACGAATAACCTAACTTTTTTTTTAACGGGAACTGGTACAAATTTGGCTAGGTTTCATGAAAACCATTTAGGTCGGTTAAGAAATACTAACTCAATTATAACGGGAAGGGATAACAATTATATCGGGGGGCTTTCTCTGTGTTCGTCGAATAAATGTTTCTATTTCTATTTTTCTATTTATGTTTTAAATAGTTGTATGTCATTATTATTAGGTATGTCTGTAATGATACGTGCCTATTACAAAATGAGTTATACGTGGTTTATAAAATCATTATTGTTCTTTATGATGATATAATGTAAACACTTATGTACTTGTGTCGAAATATTATCCTAATGATAGTTTAAAAAAAAACTGGCCAAGTGCGTTCTGATCACGCAACAATTTTAAGGTACCTACTGAAGATGTTATTGTGTTTTACTTACAAACTGAGAACCCTGGATTTGTGGTTATTATATGAAAACAGAGATTAAAATATGCTGGTTTTGTATATTTTAAAACATTAACCTGCTGTTGGAAAGTTATAGGGGGTAGTATTTTTGAAAATTTAAGAAACATGAATCAATCAAGGTGCCAACTGAAAACCAGCGCTGTCGGTCCCCCGACCAAAGCATTACGCTGAGTTGGAACCTTATTGATGCCATAAAATCATGCATTCCCTGTAGAATTTTTGTATTATTTTTATTTTTCTGCGTGAAAATTTTTTGATCAAGTAATTAGCTAAGGCGGAAACCGTGAGATTTTTTAAAGTCCTACTAGACACCTGTTTTGTGTGTAACATAAATCCCGGGTGTTTTTTACACCTTGTAAAAGAGTTTCTATAGTAAAATGTGACTAAAGAAAACTAAGGTCCGCTTGCAAGTAAATTTAGCCCTAGGTTATCCCCAATTAATTAATAATTAAATTTATTCACGAATGTCGGATTCATGAACTGAAAATTTTAACGAATAAACCTACGAATACGAAACGAATAACCTGGGGTTAACATTTTCGGCCAAGCGGGCCTAAAAAGCACAAAAGCGACTTGAATAGTTTATCTGAACGGCAGTTTTGAACTAAATTATAACAAATTACAACGCAGTTTACCTTTCAGGCAAAATAACAGAAACCTCAAAGAAGACCGAGCCGAAGAAACGATTGCCGCTCGTAAACTCAGCTCCCTTGCTGAGCGACTCCATTCAGATCACGGAGGAGATAGAGTACATGGACGGCTGCACCAAAAACGATGCGGTGCAGAAACTTGGGAATGGAGAGAGGGAAATATCGTGAGTAAATTTTTGCCGTCCCAATTCCTAACAGTGAAGTAGACAAGATGCTTAACGCTAACGTACAGTCAACATCATAAATAAGTGATCATTTATGTACATATGTTTAAAAAATGACTGACTGCTGAGTTTCTTGCGGCGTTTCTTCTCAGCAGTGGTCTTCTCTTGGGAACCGCTGGTAGATTCTTGACGTGTAAAAGTGCCCGTGCGGCCTACTTACTGAATAAATTTATTTTATCTTTATCTTTTTATCTGTTGACTGTACAGCTCAGCTTCTTAAAAGCTTTCGGCTGGCTATCGCTATCACGCTTGCACTAGTAAGTGACAGTACATCTGTCACTCGTGTGTCATAGAAAAACGGTGATTACCGATCGCTATTAAGAAAATCATTGCACTGTAAACGATTTTCAAAAACTGGAATAAAGTATGGAATTGACGTAGGCGTTCGACACGACCGTCTGACAGCTTTCGTCAATCCTATACATTTTACCGACATAATTTGGCCAATTTACCAAACAAATATCTTAAATTTTCAATTTGAATTTTGTTGAATGTACTGTCAGAACTTTACTTGATGAACCACTATAGAACCTTGTCGCATAAAGCCAAAAATTAATTCTTATCTAATTTCTCTCTCGTCACTTGACGTTGTAATTGTGACAAGGTCCTATGGTGGATTGGATCAACATTTACGTCCTTGATGATACAATACTAAAACAAATCATATAACATATGACCTATAATAGAAGTCTATTATTTATTTGTTCTTTTTATTTCAGAAATGAGAATGTGCCGATATTAAGACAATCACGGGTAAGATAGAAAAAACTTTGGAGATAAAAAAAATATTTGTCATAAAAATAAAAATAAACACAGAACGCGAATACAGATATACATAATGCACATACACATGTATACATAATACATAATGCACTTTTTTGTAGATTTATTATGCATCATTATGAAACCGTTAACTCGAAGATGAAGTTGTGACTTTTGGTCAACAGGTGGCGCGGGGGAGGCATTATGTTAAGATGTCCATCCTGCTCGGATGTTGGGTGTTCTTCACAGCTTGCTTCATGATGTACAATGAAAAAAAAGAGATCGTCACTATAGCAGCCGTCTCACCCGGGGAAGTAAATGGTACTACTTAAGTTTTCATAATTTGCCGCATTTCAATCGTTGGGAAAACACTGTAACTATACCGTGTTCATTTTTACCTGTGTAATATAGTAAACAACTTTCTAACCTCAAAATTAACCTCTTTCTCAATTGGCTTATCGATGGATACTGAAGCTGGCTGACAAATCGAGATAAATACAGACCTAGGTTTAGGTCATTATTTCATGAAACGAAGGCTTTCATCAATCAATTTGGTTATATAGCGCCATCGATATTACATGTAAACGATCGTCCACTTCGCTGTTTTCGCGAAGATATAACTGCATAAATATACAGCTTCCGCAGTAAACTGGCTGAAACACCTGGACATTGACGACGATCCATGCAGGACGAGGGCCATATCGTCGGTGAAACTGCAAAACCGCGTAACCAACAAATTTACTATAGAGCAAAATAAACCTTAACTTCTTAGAAAAAAGGTGCAGTTTGCTTCTCATTAAAAATGTTACTTACGCGGTTTTGCAGTTTCAACGACGATATGCAATGATGATCGAGACTCGATGATTCTGCCAATGTCAAAGTTCAAGAATACATGTGATATTTAGCGATTGTTCGCTAATCTCGTGCACAGACGACGATTCATAAGAAGATCTAAAACAAAAGACAACACAATCATTTACTGTTATTCTAGCGGCTGGACTGATACGGCTTTTGTTTCAGAATTCTCCATTCCATCGTCAGAACAAGAACTGTCGATACTTCTGAAGTTAACTGGACCTTTTATGTCGAGAAATGAGGAAAGAACACTTAATTTAAGCGAGATACAGGAACACCAGAAACTAGAAGTGTGGTTAGAGAAAGAAGAGAATAACGTCACAGAGGTAAGAACAGATTATGAGGGTTTATTAATAGGGCAGATAAATTTTAAAAAGGTTTTAAATAAAGCTAGAATTCCACAGCGGCTTTGTGTATTTGTGTGTTTGGGAACACTACATAATTCTGAATTTTCCTAATTCCGAACGTCATTTTTTGATAGAAGACTTAACTTTTTGTTATCGCTTATAAATCAAACCTAACCTTACCTACGTATGAAAATAAATTATGAATTTAATCTAAAATGGCTCTAGCGTAACATAGCTTTCGGACAAATGAATATTCGGAAAAAAGTAATTAGGAATTTTAAGGTGTCCCCACTCATAATATGTAGATACTCCTACTCGTACGAAGAGACACGCACGAAATGACGTTAGTGACACAAGCCTAGAACAATAAGTAGATCCACGTGGGATTCCGGCTTTGCACTCCAAAAACTCTGTGCATTCCATGACTTGGCGTTTGCTTTGAAGAGTCATAGAAAACTGAAGTTTCTGACTTATCTTGCGGTAGCCATCTCACTCGGCACCTACTAATACGGCCCTAGAATTCTTGAGATGCTGTCCTGATCATACTGTTAAGTTAGGTGAGTTTTGTAACTTGTGTGGCGTCTATGAACTGGAAGACGCGGCGTGGGTAGACCTCCAACCAAGGATGCAAGCATCGCAGGACAAAACATTGGGGGAGGCCTAGTCTATACAGTGGTCGTCTCTCGGCTAAAATGATGATAATCATGAGCAGAGAATCATTACAGTATTCCATTATGACGATTTGGAAAAACATTAATAAAACCATGCTCAGAACCCTTACCATGAGTTACATTACCGTACTCGCTAGCGAGTTGAATGCTCTGACCCTTGCACTTTATAAGAATATTGTGAGGGCCAGAGCATTTGACTCTCTAGCGAGTAGGTATGGGAATTATAACTCATGGCAAGGATACTGATCTGATAACTCATTTCTTTTTCAGGCTTCAGAATCTTGGCTTATCCCCTTGCTTCCCCTTCCCGCGCCCTCCGAGCTGCGTGAACTCGTACTTCGTCTCAACTCGACCCTCAACGCGAGCGCCATCAAGATCCGCTCCGACTCTTCCACAGCGGTCGCCTTTACTATGAGTTACACGGAAAATCCGCTAGATGCCAGAACTGGTGTCATGTACGCGTTGGTTCTACTCTGTGGCCTGTATATTTTGATTATTTTTGAGGTTCGTAACGTATCGATAAACAACGATTTTAAATAACACCCAGTCACACCCAGAGAAGACGCATTCGGAGTACGTTATCGTTAACGAAATTACATAGGATTGACGTAACCTGCCGGATGGTCGCGTTGATCACTTACGTCAAGTTCATACATTTTGACAGTTCTTGAAAGTCGCTTACGTTAGCGTTGAGCATCTTGTCTAGGGCCCTAGGGCTTGCTGAGGAATATTGGCAAGTAAATACGAGTGTCTGAAGTAAATATCCGTATTTCTCAGGCCCTGTCTTTTTTGCGTAACTGACATGTTTTAAAGAGGGCACATTTTATGAATCAATCTTAATCATATTTAATTTATTTTAATTGTGTTAATATGTTTGTTGTTGGTGTACCTTAATTTAAAAAAAATATAAATTTCCCAGATCATAAATCGGACAATGGCTGCCGTAGTGATCTCGACGCTGTCTCTGGCTGTGCTGGCTTTGGTGGGCGAGAGACCCTCAGTGCCAGAGGTGATCTCCTGGCTGGATATTGAGACGCTGCTGTTGCTCTTCAGCATGATGATCCTGGTCGCTATCATGGCGGAGACTGGCATCTTCGACTTCCTGGCCGTGTACACTTTTGAAGTGAGTTTAGCGACAGTAGCGACATCTGTTGTATCTAAGTCTAAGTAGAAGACTTCTGCTACAAGGCTGGTATTTAACTATTGAAATGTTTTTTTACAGGTAACCAAAGGAAACCTCTGGCCTCTGATATACCTGCTTTGCGGAATAACGGCTGTGGTGTCTACTTTCCTCGACAACGTCACCACTGTACTGCTGATGTCACCCGTTACCATTAGGTCAGTAATGAAATATCTGGGGACAATATCTAGGGGGTTGCGGGAAACCTTGGTGATGGCTTGTGTTCAACAGTGGACGTCTTGAGGCTGAAATGATGATGATGAGGGGACAATTTAGAACTAGTTGACCTGTTATAAACTAAGCTCTAAACTTTGACTCCATAGTCAATCGTTCTCCAGTACCTACGTTCAAGAGAACGATAAGCATGCCTTATATTCATTGCATATTTTCCCTAACCGGGAATCGAACTCAGGACCGGTAGCTTCGTAGGCATCAAAATATAGAGTTAGGTAATGAATGAGGGTTGTTTCACTTTATCGTCTTGATATTTATTTGTCATGTTAACTTAGGGTTTATTGTAGCAAGAGATCAATGCAATGGTAACAAAGCAATAAAATAGGCAAAACCTGAGCTGCAAAACCAGATTAGGTATTAAGTGTAAGTGACAATTCCCTAAAACCTGGACCTTAAATCTAAACTTTTTAAACTTAATTCGCTTCCGACTTTGTTGATTCTTATATAAATAACAAACGCTGACGACTTATTTTAATCAACTTTAGGTTATGCGAAGTGATGGATTTGGATCCGGTGCCCATCCTCATGTTCATGGCTATATACAGCAACATTGGAGGCACCGCGACGCCTGTAGGGGATCCGCCATGCGTTATAGTAGCTTCCAACCGTCATGTTATTGATGCGGTGAGTCTTAACAACACAATACAGGCTACAGGCTTTTCGGCAGCAGCAGTGGCAATAATGCTTATGCAGTCATGCAGCTACATAAGTTGTATTTATTTTTGCTCGCACACTCCCACGCACGCACACGCATAAACGCGCTCATACATACTCTCATGCTCTTACCTTCGCTTTACCTGTATCACACACACGTTTCACCTTCTCACACACTGTTACACTACCTAACACGTAACATCAAACCTGTATCACTTAAAATAAAAGATGTCCTTAAATGACGTGATGTAAAATAAAACACACTTATTATTTCAAGAACCTTTGCACACTATTTTGCTATCTCTGCGAAATATGTCAACCAACTTCGTGGATCCTAAGGCTTAGCCTAGTTTGCAATCTACCGGATACTGTTCATGTATTTTGGAACCATGTGATTTGTTGGGGAGCCTGCCGTTTGGCCGAAATATGTTTGCGAAAATGTGTCGTTTCCCATCCGTTTTATTCATAACTGTAAATATTTCAGGATTTATATCAATACCATCGTGTAGACCCGTGTAGGTTAAGTTATATTGGTTTATATAATAAATAAATAAATAAATATCCTGAAATATTTACGGTTACAGAAAACAAAGCGGGTTGGAAAATAAAACGGTTGAGAATCGATACAATTTGGCAGACATGTTTCGCCGAAACAAAAGTAACCCGATTTGTTGAACTAAAAATCTTTTTCCTACTACATCGGACAGGCGATAAACGATGTTAACTTTGTTGCAGGGCATAAACTTCACAAATTTCACAGCTCACATGGCGTTGGGTATCATCTTGGTTGCCATTCAGACCTCCTTGCAGATCAAGTTCATGTTTCGGGACAGCAATAAACTGAGGCTCAACGAACCGAGAGAGATACAAGGTATTCATTATTAGTACATTATTGCCCGGAAAGTAGGGGGATTGCCTGACGAGTTCGTTAGCCTGCCGAGTCTCTTTCTAATCAACATCATTATTTTTAATACTTAACATGATATATATTAAAGAGATCACAATGAGTTACTCACGTCAATAATGTCGAAAAACGCTCGACATGTTTCGGGCTCGTCTGGAGTCCCTAATCATGAGCAGACGCGGCTGCAGCACGACAAACACTGCGAGCCAGCGCTCTGTTTGCCCGGGTGCTCGGTAAGAGCGGCGTGGCTGGGAAACTACCCCCGTTTTCCTCATTACTGCAATTCTCAAATGTAGTGTTGCACACAACACTAATTACGTCACTTGTTAAAGACGCGTCAACACTTGCCGCTGGAGCAGTATACAAAACCGTTTTCCAACTCGGGGGCACCGACCATCCACCATAAAGGTTATTTATGTGAGTAACTCTTTAATATGTCTGAGTCTCACGGAAGTTTTATAATCAACATGATGACTACATGTTATTTTGATTGCATGCTTTCAGATCTTCGTCACCAGATTTCAATATGGCGGCGCGCGACGGAGTCCCTCCCTCAATTGAGCAGTAACGCGCTCGTGGTCCGCGAGCGCCTGGAGAAGAAGATTCGGAAACTGACTGTGCAGCTCGAGATCATGGTGAAGGAGACCAGCAAGCGCGCTTGCCCCAGGGACGAGTTTCAGAGCACGCTGGATGAGCTGAAGAAAAAGGTAATGGAGGCTACACGAGGGTATGCTCGACAAGCAAGTTTCATTAAAGAGCCAAACAGAGTCGTCGGCGATATTGGCCAGTCAGTTAATCGTTTTACAAATACAGCTGAGACCCTAGACAAGATGAATTCAGCGTTCGTCATCGTTATCCAAGATATGGACTTAAACTGTCAGATCTGAAACTGTCTGTAATGTGTCAGACGGTCGCGTCGAGCGCCTACGTCAATTCCTTAAATTTTGACAGTTTTCGAAAATCGTTTACGTTACCGTTGAGCAACTTGTCTGGCCTCACCCTCACTGATTAGATTACAAGCGAACTATCAGTTTCTCTTCTTAAGGTTTCATAGATTTTGTTTTTTTTTCTTTAAAAAATCGTATTATCGTTACAAACTTAGCTCTTCCTTTCAGCCAAGTTTCATATTTATCGAAAGAGGCATTTAAAATTTTTTTTTTTAAGATTTTTTAAGATTTTTATTGAACATAATAACATGCATATTTTAACAATTAAGATCGTAAGCAGCTGCATTAGTATAAACTGTGTCGCAGCTGTTTACGCCCACCTCGGGACATAGAGGAATAGCGTTCTACATACAGTACAATAATTATTATAACTATGTGCAGTCCGTAGTATAAACAAGTAGGTAAGTATTACATCTAAAAAGTAAATTATTCTTAGTTAGATTACTAGGAATGATATCACTAGTAATAACAATAAGAAATAAGGTCATTAGTTACCATTAACAAGTGTCTCAGTCTCATCATAAGAAAGTTTTTGTAAAAAATTGGTCACTTTATTCTTACATTCCCAGTATGTAGATACATGAATGTTTAACAACTTATTCAATTTGTTGTACATTTTAGCTGAAAGATAATCGTAATGTTGTCTAACAAGAGCAATACGTGTAGGTCTGAGTTTACAGATGCGGCCAGCCCGTCGCTTTGTAGTATTTTTAGCAAAAGGTAAGGTGAGGTGTTTGCGTAATATAATTTTAAGAATAAATAACTGTCTAACAGTTAAGACTTTAGCTATCGTGTACAGTTCGATAGTGGGAAATCGAATGGGTTTGCAAAGCATAACTTTAAGCACAGCCCTTTGAGCTCTCTCAAGTCGGAGGAATCTAGTTTTCCCTGACCCACCCCAGGCCGCCAAGCAGTAAGTCAAAACAGACTGTGCCAGTGAGAAATAAACAATTTTTAAAATTTGTTCGTCAGCGACAGATCTAAGGGTCTTGAAGATGTAGATTAGTTTTCTAATCCGACCGACAGCCGCCTCCACTTGGTCACTCCAACTCATTAAACAGTCTATAAAAACACCAAGATATTTAACACTGCGGGATTGCGTTAGTTCAGTACAGCAGCATGAAACGTCATTGAGGAAGCAATTATGAGCACGAATAGACAGTGAGGAGGAAGGCAAAGAGGATGCTTTGGGGGCAATGGTTATGAAAGTGGATTTGCTAACATTAATTGTCAACAAATTATTTGCCAACCATTGCATCACTATCCTTAATGTATCCTCTGCAATTAGGCGGGCCTCCTCCCATGAAGGTGCCTGGATTATAAGGGCAGTATCATCAGCATACGCGAAAACTTGTACATTATTGAGAGCTAGATTGCACAGATCGTTTACATATACCAAAAATAAGGTCGGCCCGAGCACGCTACCCTGGGGTACACCAAACGAAAGGGTCACGTCATCACTAGTATGCTCCCCTATGCGTACCTGTTGCGTGCGAGAACTGAGGTAACTTTTGAAGATATCAAGTACAGGTCCTCGTACCCCAATACGTTCCAGTTTTCCCAGAAGAATCGGTACAGAGACAGTGTCAAAAGCCTTAGACAAGTCAAGAAAAATGCCAATAGTTTTAAGTTTAGAATTAAAGTTGTTTATGATTGAGTTTGTAAGCGCTAGTACAGCATCCTCTGTAGACTTACCACACCGAAAGCCAAATTGATTACTAGAAAGTATAGAATAGGCGTCAAGATATTTTGTTAAACGAGAATTTAGGATTTTTTCTAGAATTTTAGAAAGTGTGGTTAAAGCAAGAGTAAGCAGGACCAAGCATTTTGGTGACTTTTATGGGCACGACTAACTAACAGATCACCATTTCCTGTCATTAAACGTATGACAAGTTATTTAACTGTTTAATTACAGTATAAAATCCGCGACAAGGCCTTGCTGGTCAAAGCTTCCATTGCAGTATTCTTCGCCGTGGTGGTCTTCTTCCTCCACTCCATTCCTGAACTTGGTAAGTTTATTTCATGATAAATGTGTACGTTAGAATACGTAGGTACCCTGACTAAATTATGATCATCAGATGCATTAGCAAGGTTTCTAAATTTGTTTGTTTTATACACATATTTAGGTTTAATCCTGTCTTTAGGCGTAATTAGGCAATGCGCATTACAAAATGGTAAATTCATTTGGTACAAGCCAAAACTAGACCTGTTTATTACCACGCTACCATATCCTTTAAAACATCATCATCATCATCATTAACATAATCATCATCATCGTCATTTCTGCCCACTGCAAAGTAAAGGTTTTCCCGTCAAATTGGAAATTAAAATCCTTATGTTTCTTACACACAGGAGTTTTCTTTTTCATAGACCGAATCTCCCTCGGCTGGACCGCCATGTTGGCGGCCATCTTGCTTCTGATCCTTGCTGATAGGGAAGACTTGGAGCCCATTCTTCGGAGAGTGGAGTGGTCTACGCTTTTGTTCTTTGCCGCATTATTTGTACTGATGGAGGTAAGGTTACCATTATTCACTTTTCTCAAAATATACTCGATAATGATGGCTTTTAGTTTGAAATTACCTAAAGTACGCGATAACCCTCATTTCTTTCCTAGGATTTTAAACTTATTAAAAATCGTTTTTCTTGTTGCTTTTTTTTCGTCAGTTGCATCTTCTTCTCGTGTCGATAGTTCCTACGAACTTCCATCAGACTATGCGGGAACTTCCATCAGACTGTGTCAGAAACTTGCGACAGCTAACGCATGGAAATTGAAGAGATCAAGAAAATATCTCATCCCCATACATCCCGCTTTCAGCGCCTCTATTCAACACGGTAAAAACAATATCGCATTTGATCTGTTATCGTAGTGTCAACATTTTGATAGCTCTTATTTTCTTGACAGTAATGGCGGCTGACGTCATAAGAATACCATAACTGGCAAACTACGATATCGTTTTTACCGCCTAGAATAGAGGCGCTGAACAGCTAATTCAATAACTCCATAGGTGGTAGAACTCCCACAAGGCAGGCCGACGATTTGGTGAAGTTCGTGGGAAGCTGATAGATGCGAGTAGCACAAAACCGACCTTCGTGGAGAAGGTTTAGCTCCAGCACGTGGACGTCCTTCGGCTGATCTGATGATGATGATGGCGACTGATGTTATTCCAGGCTCTTGCAAAGCTGGGGCTGATACTGTACATCGGCGGTCTGATGGAGGCTCTGGTGCTGAGGGTCGACGAGAACGCGCGGCTGGCTGTGGCGATCCTGCTGATATTATGGGTAAAGCCTTGCTTGATTCTGTTTTAAAATCTTAAACAATAACAATGTTACATTTAAAAATATTTTCATCCCATTAGAAGCCTATTTGGTGCCAAATTTATGAAAATATCCAAACCGATGTCTAATCCATTATCCCCGTAAGGCCCAGTGTGCAATAAAATGTACATAATCAAGGCAACATAATTTGAACTGTGTTGCAATGTGAATAAGGTTTATTTTCCTATGTTCATAAACTGAAAATGTCATTATCGAACAAACGTAATTGAACTTTATTGCGTTGATGGCAGATTCAAAGTCCCACTCACAAAAAACTACCTGTTTTTAGTATGGTGGGCCTTACGAGGTTATACACAATACAATTACACTTCCGGGCATGGAAATGTAATTTTTATCCCTAGGGAGGAATGTGATTTTTAAAAAGGATTGGTCAAACACTCTGCCACTTTTGATTTATAACAAGATCATAGAAGAATCATTTAGGTATATCGATTACAAAATCACATTGAGTTTTATTAAACTTTGAAATATATAGTCCGGGCGGTCGCTGCAAATTTATCTACCCCATCAAGTAACTGAAAAATACCAAACGTAGAGTGTTTTACTCAGGTAAAAGTATCAATTCCACCCTCGAACTAAAGTCGCACTCGCTGGTGTAACTTAATGGGTGCAATGGATCACTTTCATCCCTTGGTTAACAATCTTCTATTTTGTCGGCCCAGGTCGGGGGCGTGATCTCCGCGTTCGTGGACAACCTGCCGATGACGACGATGATGGTGCGCGTAGTCATCTCCATCGGGAGCAACCCTGAGCTGAACCTGCCGCTCGCGCCGCTGGTCTGGGCACTGCTTTATGGAGCCTGTTTGGGAGGTACAGACTTGCAGACTGAGAGTTTTGTATATTTTACTCGGACGGAAAAGATATAAGGTCAGGTGGGCCCAGTGCGTCAACGGGGCATGTGTATTTTTTTAAGAAGATATTGTTTGTTCGACGCGTCCTTAAAGGGCGCCATACACGGAACGATCCGTCGTTACGATCAATCATAATCGATATTGTGCCGATTCATATTTTGATTGAAATTTGGATGCGATATTGCGTACAAAATTCATCGCTCGATTTCAGTCTGAACCGACGGATAGTAACGACGGATCGTACCGTATATGTACTCAGTGTCAGTGTCTGTGTCTATCAGGGAGACCACCTTACACAAAATAGCTCGGACAAATCAAAATAATTTTTTTTTTAATCATTTAATAAATAAACATAGGTTATAAAATTTAAGTTATGTTTTGCCAAAAAGCATACAAATGGCTAGCGTATGCATACAGCTAGTGGTATGGAACCTATTCCACTAAAAATGTCTAAAATTACTTTCTACACAACGATAAAATTACTAAAATACAATGTTATACTTCAAACAATCGATCCCCGGTACTGCTTTGGTACTGCTTTACACACCGACTAGCCCAACCACTTTGTCAACTCTAAATTATATTGATTTATAACTTCAGGAAACGGCACGTTGATCGGCGCCAGCGCTAACGTGGTATGCGCGGGAGTGGCGGAGCAGCACGGCTACAAGATCAGCTTCAAGCAGTTCTTCAAAGTGGGCTTCCCCGTGATGATCGGACACATGGCTAGCGCGTCCGTGTATCTATTGTTGTGTCATTGCGTTTTCACCTGGCATTAATATATAACTATACAGAGTAACCCTTAGTCGTGAACCGAAATGATGGCATTCCAAGGCGAATTCAGTGCATTAACTCCAAAAACCAACAATTACCAACCGTGTGGTTACCCTATTCTACTAGACGAGTTATGTATGTATGAGTCTGACTGTTAAACATAAGAAGTAGGGTAACCATGAGACTCGGTAAATAGTACATTATTGCCTAGGCATGGAAGTAGGCAATTGCGGGCCGAGTATTGATTTAAACGGACGAGCTTGCGAGTCCGTTTAAAAATACGAAGCCCGCAATTGCTGTTCCTGCCGAGGCAAATATAGTGCTTTTCTCAAAAATCGGAAGAAATAATTTGTGTTGGAGTAAAATCTTCATCGCTTGAATTCATTTTTTGAATTGCATACAAACAGAAACTTCATGTGAAAAAACCATCACTCTTTACCACCTTTTTGTTTATGACAAGGAGAAAGCAAGCTTTGTTTTTAAAAAAACATAAGCTATTCCAGACACAGATAAAAAAGTTATGTTTCGAATAAAATTTGGATGTATAAGACTTGTGCCCTCATTTTATTATGGCCTTTTTCACTTTTTAAAAAGTTACAAGCTAGATAGTAATGGAATTTGTATGCAACATTGCGGGCTTGTGTAGCGAGCACGCAATGTTTTTTTTTTTTAATTTGAGAACTGTCAGTAAACTATGTACTTCGCGTCTCAATATGTAGATAGGAATGTCCACATTTCCGGTCATTTTTGAGAAAAATATATTTTTTTAAATTATTTATTACAAAATATTACATTTCCAGATTTTTGCATAGTGTTACATACGAGTGCTTTAACTAAAGGTAAAGAGCCAGAAAAACATATTTGGGTTCACGTCTTAGGAGTCAGTTATGATAGATATAGTTATGGCTGGCTTTAACATAGCGTTTATATAATGTGTGAGTATGTACGATCGGCAAAAATGGATGATCCATCATAGAACTGTGTCACAGTGGCGGTGTAAATCAAATCATAATAATTGCCAAAAAAAATTGAAAAAAAGAGAATATAAAACAAAACAACACGCCTTTACTTAAAATTTACATAGCTACTAAAGGCCCATTCTCGTGATTGGGTCTTCTCCGCCTAATTACCGGAGTTAATTTTGATTGCAAAAGTTCAAATTGTAAATTAAAGTTTTAATTGTTTAAAATTTACCGTCCCTTTGATAGTTTATAAAATACTGTACAATAATTAATTATAAGTTATAATTATTAAATTAAGAAATTGGTATTAATCCAAACAGTAAAGAGTAAGTACAAAATGTAGTACATTATAGCGTTTGTTTATTTTAAGATACATTTGTGATATTTTAAAGTTAATAAATCATAAATAGCGTTTCTTCTAAATGTATTATTTTTCCAAATAATTAAACATCTACTACTAAAAACAGTCTATTTTCAAATATTACAAAAAATATCATAACTAAATAAAAAGCAAGTTTTAAAATCCCGATAGCATTTTTTAATAAAAACAGCCTCGTAAGGCCCAGTGTGCAATAGAATAATACATAATCAAGGCAATATAAGTTGAACTGTGTTGCAATGGGAATAAGGTTTATTTTCCTATGTTCATAAACTGAAAATGGCATAATCGATCAAACGTAATTGAACTTTATTGCCTTGACGGTAGATCCGAAGTCCCACTCACAAAAAACTCCTTGTTTGTAGTAAGGGCTTACGAGGTTAAAACACAAAATCCGATTGAAAAATGATTTTTGAAGAATTTTTCTGACACTCGCGCCATTAAGACGAATCTAATGACGTTTTATTTATAAAAATCGGTTGACCCTTTTAGTAATTGAGTGAGTAGTTATCCCGTTATTTTATCGAATTTTGTCATTTTTTCACTTCATCGATTGTGTCATTTCATCGAATTTCATTTCATCGAACGCTATTTTCTGCTGAAACCATGATGTTTTCAGGATATCTTAAACATTAATTACGTAAGTTAGGTTAGGTTAGACTTCTGACAACCAAAAATTTTATTACCTCGCGCGGCGAGAAATGCCTTTCGCTCAAATTAAAATTCTGCGTAATGATACGTTCGTTGAAGTGTTTCGATAGAAATAGGTACCCTACGAGGTAGAGAATGCAAATAACCGGTTATAACTGGTATTAACCGGTTACTTTTATACAAAAACTGTTAATAACCGGTTTAATTGCATTCCTCCATAAATTTTTCGCCGCAGTCGGGTAAAAAGAGGTTCTTAAATGTATTTTTAAAATAAAAGACAGCAATAACTGATAACGTCTTGTATTTATTTGTCCTTAAAATAATAATCTAAACCATAAACAATCTACTTTGCGTTTTTTTATAAATAAACCATATTATACATGTTTAAAAAACAAACATAAGTATTCGTATTGTTGTAATTGTAATTATATTTTTATTCGGGGCAACTAACATTAAACAGATGGTTTTTTTGTGTTGGCGACGACTAATACTGTTATGTCACTCTGTCAATATTAAGGCGTTTATAAACTCAGCCATAATTCAAGGACCTTCTAAAAAGGTAGATGTGTATAATATGATCCCTGAAGGTAAAATGATCCCCCATCGTATCCGAGTACCTGTTAGTGACATCTATCCAAATATTCAATAACCATATTCCCCGCGACCCCGCCAGTTGTCTCTCCAAGTGTCATGAAGGTGGAAGCAATGAGCGTGGTTATATTAAAAAAAATTAAAAAAATACGTTTTTAAGCCATGGTTACTTTTTTTTCTGCATGTTGAGTTTTATTGAAATTATGTTTTATTGGCGAATTCCATTCAGGTGCACCTTATAATAAGCGATGTTATAATACCGCAAGTTGAATTTTAAAATTATATTTTGATCGATGCCTTGAAATTTGGTGTTTGAGGTAAAATGATCCTTCAGTAAACTATTAGAAAACGTGACGTAATTAATAAAACACATACAAATGATACGAAATAAGTAGCTACAAAGTTATGTAAATTTACCATTCGTAAAAATTTAAATATTGTGTTTTTGTCTTGAACCTTGATCACAGGTATCGTTTTTCCCTCAAGGGGATCATTTTTCAGACATCTTCCATACCCTCTATACATGTCTTTGTACCTTTTGTTTATGGGTGGTTTTCATTTTATTTGTGCAATAAAGTGTTTGCAGACATACATTTAGCGTGAATTAGGGTCGTTTTTGCCGCGCTAACCAAATGAATAATAATTGTAAGTACTTGAAAATGGTTGATAGTAATTATTAGCAATAGTTTCATTACTACTTAAGTAATAGCCATCAAATATATCGGAACATAGGATGCTGGCACCAATGTTGGACACTAATCTGAATACAATGATCAGGAGATTATAAATTGATTGTCTCACCCTTATCTTCTGGACCATAAGAATTAAGTGTCCATTACTGGTTCCATCACCCTAATAAAGTGCTCGAAAATATATACTGTTGTTTTAAAGACCTCAGATCGTGCTCAGATATTTATGAGCATCTTGAATGCTCCAATATTAATGGCGAATGTACAATTGAAGTACTTAATATAAATAGCAAGTTTTTTCCAAACGTTCGACATCTCTACTGTTTCACTATTCTTAATCCATCCACCGTAACACAACATTAAAACTAGTTTTCTTCAATAGGCCATGCTACTTAAGCCAATACATAGAAGTGACAGTAAAGCAAATTTCAAAAACGCTCAAATTTTATAGAATTACGTTTTAATTTGGTCACTTCTATTAGCTTTTTGTTTGCTACTCTACGTGACGTCACAACTTGGGCAAAATTACGGCTGTTAGCTAAAATGGCATAACTGCTATATTATCTCCTGAAGCATTTACAACATTATTACAAGCATGAGGAGGTCGAATCTACTTCAAAGCACTCTAATGAAGACCAATTTTTGGTTTCCCTTATCATACAGGTGAACTTACACGGTCTTTATTTAAAGGCAAAATATGTACCATTTTTTTTAGATAGCGCCTTAACATTTAATTAGATCATAATAATATTGCTGGTTTGAATCAAAGGTCGTACGAGCAGTTTTATCTCCAAAGCAGATTCTACTCTATGCTGTTGCCAATAAGGTCACGCATACCTTCTTGATGTGCCTTCTTACCTCTAAGTGCTTTCGCCACAACTGTGCTCTTACAAGTACTAATATTTCAACTCACAAAAATATTCTTTCTATAAAATGAACACTTTCGATCGATAATACCTAGGTACCAGAAGATTAAAAGGATATCCCTTTTGTATGAACACTGTTATATGCCATCCAAATTCGTGGCATGGCATGGCATTTTGGAAATACGGCTCCAAGTTCAAGCTACAGCTAAGGTCAGATGTGGCAATTGCGTCTACAGGGTAAGTGCATCAACCCAACTAAATCTCCTAAAAATAATGTTTAGGAGATATTTTTGGTTTAATGCACTTACCCTGTACACTTTTTGTGTGAATGTGATGCCCTCGCCGGTAAGAATGAAAATCCTCGGTCGTGGCAACCCAGAACCAAGCGATTTTAAGACACTGCCGTTGCACTCCACTATCCGCTTTCGGGAAGGGGGCTGCATTGGATTAAGTGCTAAAAGAGGGGTAATTACACAAAAGATCCCATAGGGTCGAAGTGTATCCGTAAGGACCCCGCCAAGAAGATAAGATAAGATAAGATAAGATACCCCGTAGACGCACTTGTCCCACCTGACATTAGTCTACCTGAAACCTGACAGATACCAAAACTGTAGCTTAAACACTTTTGGCGCCGTATTTATATGACTGCGTTAATTCGATGCTTTTCACTGCCTGGTACTTGGAAGGTGCAAACTTTTTATCCGGCAACAACTGCTATTTTTTCTAATTTTGTACCTACAAATGAATGACGCCATAGAATTCTGACTAACAATTACCGAAAAAAATTACTCGCAACTAGGGAATGCAATTTAACCGGTTATTAACCGTTTTTGTATGAAAATAACCGGTTAAAACCGGTTATAACCGGTTATTTGCATTCCCTACTCGCAACTGCCAACACAGCTGTTCGTTATCAAAAATGGTCATTTGACAGCTTTCCAAAATCGTTTACATTAGCCCCAATCATCTTGTCTAGATGTCTGTCATTCAATTAAGACCGGAATTTCGACACTTTCTTTTAAATTATTATGGATTTACCTAAGATGCAACTTTGTGGTTCATACAAAAGGTTTAGTTAGCTTAGTTCAAATAGCTCATTAAAAAAATTGGAAGCATTTCTCATTCCTACAGTAAGTAATGTTGAAAATCTGTTCCACTCCAATTTGCAAAATATAGGATTTAGTTACAAATAATAAGAAACAAATTCCTTTAAATTCATGTACAACAATCCAGTGGGCTGGTAGAGGGCAACGCTTTCCCCCCGCCTCCGCCATGTCGGTCCCCCCGCGGGACGCTCGCGCATAAACATGTTGATGCCTTTCTTCAGTAACTTAGTTTTTGATTGCTAATTGGAATAATACAGACGTATTTGTAAATACATTATCTTTAGTATAATTCACAGCAGCCTAAAAGTTACCTTAGCTAAGCGGCTTGCTTCGTAATATTTATAATGATACCTTATATTATTATACACACAATCTACGGTCTAGATTCTAGACCATACTACAGTCATTGGCATTTTGCAAATTAAGTGATCACGCTGATTCTAACAACCTTTATCTCCGCCATGAGGTTGACATCTATCTATCTTTTTTTTGTTGTTTTTGTCTTATTAATATGAGGTATCATTACCAATATCATTATTTCGTTACCATATATTTAACTATATTCCCTACAAAACTTATCTAAAAGGCCTAATCTGCTTCAACGTCGTCGATTGCCCATCGAACTTGATTTCCACATCGCAGTCACTCAGTGGATGTGAAATTACAGAAGAAGAATCATCTTTTCTATCAGGACTCATCGGCGTAACAAATCCACTGTCGTTTAACTTTGGTTCTAAAGTTTTTTCTTGTGGTCTCAAATTTAAAGACATGCTTTTCCTACTTTGGAATATACTTAAGTCATCATCCTGTGGCGTCAGTTTTCTGTCAAGTCTCTTTAAATTTTCATCAAAATCGTGTTTCAACTGTTGCTCGAAAAGCCTTTCTTGTCGTATCTGCTCGTGTGTGTTCGCAAAATATCCAGAATTCTTCCTCCCCAATTCTTTCAGGGACTCATTCAGTATGTTACTATTTCTAAAACTCTCCGTCCTTTTCATATCTTCAGACCTCTCATCTAAGACCTTCATCGGATACGGTTTGAGGTTATTAGTATTCATACCAGAAACAGATTGTGATTTTTTAGATAAGAAATGCTTCTTGTCAGCTTCTGGTGATGATTTCTTTTCCTTATTGGCTGCATTGTAGACGTCTTCTCTTGAAATTTTAGCGAAAAGATTGGGGGCGCTTATTCCAGTTTTGAAATTCTTCTTTGGATCTTCTTCGTCATCATTGGAGGTAAACTTTGAGGAGAAGATCTTGGAACCGAAGGAGAGCTTCTTGCTGTAGGTCTGGACGATCTTTTTTATTTCTGCTGGCATGTCTTGTCTGTGGTGTGCAGAGATGTAGCGGCTAAGGAGAGTTAGCTGGTGCTCCATGGATTTGTTTATGGTATCGAGACGCGCTTGGCTGTTTTGGTAGTTTGTTATGGCGTCCATAGCCAACTGTAAACAAAAAATACAGCATAATTAAATTAATAAAAAAAAGTAAGTGCTAATATTTTGTCATATGGTTTTCTTAATCAATAATAAATCTAAATTAATCGGTTTACAATAAAATTATTGAAAATTAATCACCAACATGATACAAAAAAAACGTTGACCGTTTTTTATCGTGCAACCGATCGTAAGGAAATTGCCATTTTTAAAAGAAAATAATACCGTTTACGAATATTAAAAGTGCCAGTGAGAGGGACGCATTGCTTATAGAACCGATAGCAGTAGGGGCAGAAGGACTCTGGAAAGAGTGGCGACCATATCCGATAAAGCGCAATGTTGGTTGGTTGGAAAAAATAGCTGGATGCGAGTAGAACAGGACCGACCACGTCGTCGTCGTCGACAAACGTCTAGCAGTGAACATGTTTTGGCGGGCATGATGATGATGATGAGGGAAAAGGTTAAAGGTCGTGACGTACCACAACGACATGACTTTCTGGTACGTGGGGATAAGACAACCGGTGAAGTTACTAGCATAGATGCATTCCATCTTAGTCCTCAGAGTTGGCAACGCATTTGCAGTCTAAAAATTGTAGTCTTGAGAATTTCCATGTTTATAGGTCTCATATCTTATTTACCATTAGGTGGTCTGTGAGCTCGTTTGCTTTCTCTAAAACATGGTAGTTATCTAAAAATCGGAGTGGTTGGTGATCACTCCACCGACAAGAGCTTGGCTATTAAATAAAGACACAGAAAGAGATGATGATGTCAGCATAATGTTCTACTTACATCCAACTCGGCGCCCATGCGGTTGGTATCCGCAGCCAGGCGGCGGTTCTCGTCCCCGAGAGCGGCGAGGCGCGGCATCTCCTCGCGCAGTACGCCATACTCCACGGCATAGTCGCACAGCTGTCGGCTGATGTCGAGGGTTATCACCTGCCAACAAGAGATAATACGTAAAACAGTATAAGGAACAATCTAGCAAATTAACGATACGATACTCGATAGTCTCGATACTGCTATCGTTAACTGTCAGACTACTCGCTGACATCATCGAACAATTTGTATCGTTTTGCCGTTTCGTATCTTCGTCGCGTAGCACTGACGGGTATTATGAGCGTTAGCGTGGAAGCAAAAAGATCGCGATCATTCTACTCGCCGTATCTGATCGCTCGCGATCCATGTTGCTATGCGTTTATTAAATATCGAGATCGGATACACTTATCAAGATCGGTAAGTATGGACGTGTTTTGATACTGTATCATGATCCACAAGTGCTGATACGTGATTCGCCGCGATCCACCTCGATTCGGTTTTTCCCCGATTATCAAACGGGATACGGCGTCATGATACGATATGCTGCTACGGTATACTAGTATGGACGCATTTTCACGCAACGGTACTAGTGATACGGTATGCTCAAAGAGAGCGTCCATACTATGCGCATGCGTGCTCTATACAAAACGCATGATAGTGATCGCTAAAATGATACAAATGTGTAGTTTATTGCTATCAAAATCAGTGTCCAAATGATCGTACCCTCTTCATGACCTTCTCATAAATTCCCTTGTCCATATCTGGCAGCTTGTGTTTGAGGTACTCCGCAGCTTCCTCGCAACTCTCGCACAACATTAGTCCGTCGCGGTGCGCGGACAGCAGAGCGAGCGACACAGAGAAGACCACGTCCAATGACTCCAGAAATATCAGATCTGGAAGACATGAGATAATAAGTTCCCGAAATAGAAATCTCGTTAGCACTGCTATGGTTTGTTTTTTAATTTATTTATTTATTTGATAGGCACTCTAGGATATGTAGCTCTTAGACTAATGTATAAAATTTACATTTCAATTACTACCATGCACAACACTCGCTTAGTATAATATAAATTGGTAAGATCATGAAAGAACTTATTCTAGTTTAAGTAACAATTCAGTAACAGCCTTTTTATAAGGATTAACATTCGAATGGAAAATATCAACATGCGTGCATAGTTTGTTGAAGGATGAACACATACGTGTTAGGGGGCTATGATGGGATACATTATTTGAAGCCAATGGAATAGAGAACAGAGTGGGTAGGCGACGCGGCTTGTTATATGCCCGGATTCCAATATTTCCAAGAAGATCTGAATCAATGTTATTGTTAATAACTTTGAACAAATATAACAGTTCATCGATGCACCTCCTAGTGTACTCGTACAGGCTGTGCATTTAAAAGAAGGCCAGTCTTTCTTCGTATGTTGGTAGTTTTCTCATAAGATTGAATTTGTAAGTAAGGTGACGAAGAAACCGCCTTTGCACAGCTTCAATTCGGTCTTTTTGTGTTTTGTAAAACGGTGACCACACATTGGAGCAATACCCAAGAATGCTTCCAATCAATACATGATACAAAGTTAGTGACGTACTATAAGTTTTAAATGGTTTAATTGATCTGTAAATGAATCCTGTTAGTTTGTATGCTTTGCCGACAATATAATCGTAATGTGCAGTAAATGACAACTTCGAATCATACCAGACACCTAAGTCCTTTATGACAAAAACTCGGTGAAGAGTAGAGGTGTCAATGGTATAATTGTACGTTATAGGTGTTTTGTTTTTTGTTTTTTGTTAATTATACGAGTTCCTTTTTAAGTGTGAGGCGTCTAGGTATTAACGTCACTTCTTAACGTTAATTTAATTACAGTAATCCGTGAATTCGTAGCCGTAGTCATATTATGACGTGTCAAAACTTGCAAAGTACCACGCAGTAAGAGTTACCACTTAGCAGTTTTAAATCGTTGTCCCTTTTACAGCCTATTGCTTGGAACTGGCCAGGTTTAAACTTTATAATACGGCCTTAAAGTAAGCCTAGAGTAGGAAGTGAAGGTCTTACCAAAAACCCGCACGACGAATCCCAACGGAAATTGGCTGGTGAAGAGAGTGAGCATCCAGGGTGCCGCGTAGAGCGCCGGGGAGATGTCCAGAGACTCTAGTTTAGCATGCAGCTCCGGCTCATGGTCACGCAGAAGACGGGACAGCTGGTAGAGCTGGAACAGAGCAACAGTTAATCGATGATCATCATGACGAAAACCATCCTGCGCTGCTGCCTAGCACGCAGTATACACTCTGATATCTTCCGATTTGCAGAATGACATTGACTTTTTTATGGCAAGGAGAAGGTACACAAGCACTTAGGCCAACTGATCGTAAGTGGGATATGAAACCCATACACATTTGAATTATTCTCAAGACTACAATCTTAAGACTGCAATCTAAGACGTCAAATGCGTAGCCAACCCTGAGGGCTAAGATGAAATGCCTCTATGGTAGTAACTTCACCGGTTTTTTTATCCCCGAACCGGAAAACAACAATGAAAACACTGCTTTTTGGCAGTGGGTTAATGGATAAGATGGTGGTAGCGATCCGGACGAATCCTGCACAAGGTCCTACCACCATAAAATCACGACTATCAGAGATATTCCTTAGCTCTACGAGTTGGCAACCTGTTTCCAATTCCTTGAGATCAACTTCCTCTTTGGTCATCCTGAAAATGCCAGGTGAAATTTCAGTATTCATGGCGTAGTTTATATGAAGCTCATTAAAATAGGAACTCGTGAACTTTTCAATGTATGCCGAAGTGTCACCGATAACCTAACATTTTCAGCTAAATTGGAGGGTTAGTTGGTCTACATAGTTCGTCTAGTTAGCCTTTCTCGTGCGTTTAAAAAGTATTCAGTTACCTGAACTTGCAGAGCACTCATGTCAGGAAGATACTGTTTCCTTAATCCACGACGAAACATGAGATGCCGAAGGAGCACGAACGCGTCGGCTTCTTCCGCCTGAAAATTTAAAATAATGGGTATTTTAGTTTACTAAACAATAAGTCAATTAAATGACCAAAACGAGAGATACACAGTTTTTGTAGTTTTATAGCTACCTAGCGACATATAGCGACAACAGTTGGAGACAACGAGCTACAAGAGCGCCACGAGTGTTCAATAGCTCAACTTATTAAATCTGACAGTGCGCTGCATCACGCTAACGTGGCGCTAACAAAATTTCTCCAGTCAGTTGACCTAATTATACAACTTCCAACTTAATCCTAATGGACTTCGGTCCCCATGCATCCGCCTTAACATATCTCTATTAACATCTATTCTTACGGTTTAAACAAATAATTGTTATATTTGACTATTTCATTTTGATAAGTTTCATTCGCCGCTTTTTCTCAACAGTGGTGTCCTCTTGGAAAACGTCAGTAAAGTGGTCTTGGGGCAGTGGCGTAACTATACCAACTGAGGCCCGTGGTAAATTCTTCGGACCTTGCCCTTCGTTTTACTTTTATTAAAAATTAAATAAGTATAGGTTCCTTCCGTGCTCAAAGCCTTTCGGACCCGGGACCTCCTTACAGATTACCCAGTATAAAGGCTTTGTGCGCTAGTTTGCCTTTCAGCTATAAAAGCATCTCACATGCAGCAGCAGCACGCCAGCGACGAAGCTCAGACCCTGGCAGTAGCCCACGTCGGGGTCTAGCAGGGAATACGCCTTCAGGATGTTGTAGAGCCCTAACTGGCCTGGACCCAGGGCTGATGCGAAGTAGGAGTGCTGTGGGAACGTTCGGCCTGGAACCAAGGGTTAGATATAACCATTAGATCACACAAGGCTGAGCTGGATGATCTTCACCACGAACTATCAGCACTATGGAACCCTGACCCACTATAGAACGGTGTCACAGTGACATTATAAAACAATTTGTTTGACACTTCTTACGACTTGAATCATAACGTCACTGTGACACAGTTCTATGATGTATCAGGGTTTCATTGGGCTTATAATGCAAACCTATCGACCTGGCGCTGACTTTGTGTTTCAAAATTGAGTGAAGGCTGGTCAAGTTTTTCTTGTGAGTTATTGCTAGTCACGATGTAGTCGAATAACGTCACGTTTCCAAAAGCAGCTGTCTTAGCAAACAAAGCAATTTCACCCATGTTATTGAAATTCAATTTTTTTATAGTATAGCTCTATGATTATTCGCGTGATTCTTCAAGTGAATTACTAAAGAATATGCTATCAGAGACCTGGAATTGGTCAAGGACAATAACCCCACCTTATGCTCATACTTCATATGAGATAGGAAGATAGGTCACATTGCTGATCAGTCCTTCGAATAGATAAAACCTTCAATGTGCTATGAAATCGGGGGTTTTTAGGCTTCCGTAGCCATAATGGCAAAAACGGAATCTTTATAGTTTCGTCATGTCCTTCCATCCGCCCGTATGTCACAGGCATTTTACTCGAAAACTATGAAGAAGAGGTAAATTGATGAAATGTGGAGTATAGGTGTATTGTACAAGTCGCTACTTGTTTATTTTGTGTTTGCAATAAAGGCTTCGGGAAACTACACTGAGCACGGTCCGACATGCTCTTGCATTTTTTTTTCTATGTATTTATGTAACAGTAAAACGGGCCAAAAAAATTAATAAGAACATATTTAGCCCGATTAAACTTCTTTATTTTATAAAATCGCGTCCCAATCAGTCTGTACGTTTGAGTCCTACGATGCCAGATATACCAGACACCCAGATAGACATACGCTAAAGTGTTTCTTGCGTCGAGGTTTATTTAAAATTTTAAAGCAACACTTACCCAAGTCAATGAGTATCGCGTGCTGGTGCTTCGTGAGCCCTGCGAGGAGCGCCTTGTACGGCGTTTGGTAGCGGGGGAACAGCTTGGCGTCAGGAGGGGGGGAGCGCAGACACGCCTGCTCCGCCAGGAAGTACCACACAGCGCCGCGCGTCATGCGGGGCACGCCTGAGAACAGCACGCAAAGATATATAGAAACAACATCAACAATCAAGAAATGAGTGTAATGCAATGGGGTAAGACTTAGGGTCTCCCCAGACGTATCGACGCGGAATCGGCGTGAGCCGATAAGAAAAAGTTTTATGTCCGTGCAGTAAGAGTGAAAAAGGCGTCGTCGCTCGGCTCGGCTCGGCTCGATTTGGCGTTGCGAACGGAACGACGTCGTTTTCGTTCTTATTGCATGGACATAAAACCTTTTCTTACCGGCTCAAGCCAATTCCGCGTCGATAGGTCTGGGGAGACCCTTATTTTGCATATGTTTAACTTTGACTTTACTTTTTACAGTAGTAGTTCATGTTGTTGTGTTGTTTATGCAGAGCGGCACGGGATTCTTGGCGGTAAAACCACATCGTCTTTGACCTGTTATCGTATTGTCATCGTTTTGATAGCTCTTATTTACTGGACAGTAATGGCTGCGAGTTAAAAACAATACCATAACGGGTAAAAGACGATATGGTTTTTACGTTGTTACCGTCTAAAATAGAGGCTCGATCTTTGGCGTATAAACCGTTACTTAGTGCACAATTCCTTGACACTGGACATTCGGTCTATTTATTACTGTAGGTATATAGAAGTCTTTGTATTGGAGGGATGATGATGTAACTGACCCTGTATGTCGGCCTGGGTGAGCATGCGCCGCAGGCCTTTCGCGTGACTCACTCGCAATCGCGATCGGCTTCAAAACAAAACAATTGGTTTAATTTTGTATGCAGACAAGCCTTCGATTTTCGAAATGAAAATGAAAATTTAAACGCACTCGCAATCGTTTTCATTTTGAAAATCGAAGGCTTGTCTGCATACAAAATTAAACCAATTGTTTTGTTGTGAAGTCGATCGTGATTGCGAGTGAGTTACGCGAAAGGCCTGCTGGTCGACGTTTGCGTGGTGCAGTCTTAAGCCAGGTACTCACTAACGAGCCGTAACTGTAACTGCTGTGGCTCGCGAGCCTGTTTTCTCCACTAGGAGCTCGTTACTGTAACAGTTCGGTTACAGTTACTACAGCTCGCTAGCGAGTACCCGGCTTACAATGGGGAGTGAGCCAATCTTCGTTTTTATGATTTTTTATAAACAAATAATGAAAAACTATGCACATATTTCATAGAACTTTAGGGCTTGCTCGAACCTCTTAAGCTAATAGGCAGTATCTCACCTAAAACTCCTGTAGCAATATCAACCTAATGACTAACAGAATAAGATTAAAACTAGTGTAGCAGGCCTACCCTGTATGACGGCCTGGGTGAGCATGTGGCGGTCGGCGTTGGCGCCGGGCTGCAGCCGCTCGCGCGCCGCCAGCAGCGAGTCCCACATGAGCACCACGCCCGCGTCGCACGTGCCCAGCTCCGTGTACTCCAGCTTTATACGACGGACTGCCGACGACTCTTCGCTTTCTGGAATTATTAAAAAAAAGGTAGTAACCTAGCTTCTGCTGAACCTCGTACGAGTTGACAATCCAACTGGAACATACATATGGGGGTTACCTTGACAGGGGGATAGAACTATAGCAGTTATAAAGCTCTGTCCCTTTCTCTCACCGTAACCTGAACTGTTTTTGTGTGTCATGGTAAACCTGCACTTTAAAAAAAAAAAATAGGTAGTATGTATTTGTTCAGTATATCAACGGTGGAAAAACTATTTTAGAGGTATAAACTATACAGTAGAGCGTCGTAAAGTTTTTTTTTTCGGAAAAAACGTCGTCTTTATTACTTATTTGTTTGTATCGAAACAATTATGTTATACTACGAACATGGACACTGACTGGATAATTTTTAGGGTTCAGTACCAAATAGGTAATAAAAAAACCTTTGTTATCCGTGTGTCGGTCCGACCGCCTGTTCGTCTGTCCGTCGGTATGTCTGTCTTAACTCAAATGCGGTTTTTTAATGGAAATCTATTATAAAGATAAAGATAAAGAGGCATTTATTCGCAACAATACAAAATCACACTACATAGACACAAAAAGAACAAGACACAGAGAAATTGTTGCGAAACGGTCAACTCAGCATATAATAACTAAAGTTTAAAAATTTTGGTAAGATTAAGAAATATCAGCTCCGAAAATAATGGTCGCCATTATATATCGGGATTTTTATCGACTTTTAATTATTTTAAAGTTAATTACTGCCTATTTTACTATTGTACCTACAATAGCGTGTGCCACACTCACGTTTCAACTTAGCGTTCTCTCTCTCCATCCTCACGAGTAGTACCGTCTGGTCGATGGCCATCTTCCACAGCTGGCGCAGCTCCTCCTTGCTCCGCTTGCCGGGGCGGGGGGAGGGGAGACCCAGAAAATTGGAGGTAAGGTCGCCTGTGAAGGAAAGAGACGATAGATCCATGTTGCAACATGAGTAGATAAGTAATATAGGGGATAGAAATAGCTTTTGAAATTGTATCGTTTTGCTTTTAACTGTGCCACCCTTACTGTCAAGAAAATAAGAGCTATCCTAACGTTGGCCATGCGATAACGTGTCAAAAGCAATATCGCACCTCCGATAAAATAGGGTTCTATCTTGAAAAAAATAGGTTTTGAGTTAAATATGGAGAAAGATAGACAAAATTTATTTTTATTTTTATTATTATCAATGGAAAGACTGCTGGTTATAGTGGTTAGTGGTTAAGCAGGTCTTTCCATTTCAAATAGCCGTTTTGCTATCTTAATTAATAATTAATTACTACTAACCAGCAGTCTTTCCATTTCAAATAGCCGTTTTGCTATCTTAATTAATAATTAATTACTACTAACCAGCAGTCTTTCCATTTCAAATAGCCGTTTTGCTATCTTAATTAATAATTAATTACAACTAACCAGCAGTCTTTCCATTTCAAATAGCCTTTTTGCTATCTTAAAGAATAATTAATTACAACTGACCAGCAGTATTTCCATTTCAAATAGCCGTTTTGCTATCTTAATTAATAATTAATTACAACTAACCAGCAGTCTTTCCATTTCAAATAGCCTTTTTGTTATCTTAATTACTATAAAATTAAAACCTGAGGGCTCTTAATTCGCTTACTTGTCGGTTCCATCAAAATATATCTAGGAATGAAACTACATAGTAAACTAGTTATCAATGTCCGTTTTCACCCAACGTCAAGCCTCATACCTATATATTTTTTGATGGTTAAACCAAAAAGTAAGGGAATGAAGAGCCCCAAGTAGTTAATATTGCTAGTTAGTTGTGATTTTTCGATAATTTCCCTCACTTATATTTCTTCACCTTAAACACCAGTTTGATTTGGAGTACAACAACTCTATAATTAGAGTATTATAGTTTTTATAAGTGACAAAACTTGGTTTTGATAAGATTTGCTTTTAAATTCTTATTTTTTTAACAAAAATAAAGATCGTTTTATCTCAACAGCAGTATTTTTAATTAAAATTAATTAAAATTCCTTGTAAAATAGGGTCATAAGTCGCAATTTCTTTAAGAATACGTTTAGCGTCTTTATTTCACCTAATAAGGCCTATTGTGAGCTCTAAAATGATATATCACACTTAAAGTTATTTCAAAAAATATATATAGTAATAATTTTTTTTATAAATATAGCGAAACATTTTGATGTATACTGAAAATTACGCTATTTCAAGTTAGAACCCTATTTTATTGGAGTTGCGATATGGTCTTAAGTAAATAGTGATTACTGTACAACCCGAGGACTAAATATGGTATGCCTCTATGCTAGTAACTTCCCCGGTTGTCTTATCGCCACACCGGAACACAACAATACGAAGCTGCTTGGCAATAGCTTAAAGGATAAGTGATGATGGTAGCGATCCGGATGGACCTGGCAAAAGGTCTTACCACCACTATAAACCACTAATTGTATGATTGCACACGTACCTTCACACTGTACGTCTGTCGGTTGCAGCACTTTTTCGTATATAGCCTGCCGCCACGTCGCGTCGGGCTCGGTTCCCGGCTCGGCCGGCGCGGGGCGGTTGTCACTTACTTTCAGGAAACTAGAAAGTAAAGAAATAATATCAAACAATCTCGCACAAATTGACCTAAATCTAAACTATGCTTTAAGTCCTAGATAGACGGGCGAGTAAGTACGCTGTACTTATGGCTTGGCGGCCTTACTCGCCTGTGTCACACTAAGTACGCGAACTTCTAAAGGTAAACACGGGCGAAAAAGGTCACCGAGCTTTAAGCGTCTATCTGGGACTAAAGACTTGTAGGATCGGCCTTATGAAGTAGCTGCATACATCAGTGCTTTATCACTTTAAAAATCAGATTAATTACTCTGTTAAAGTACTAGGCTTTTTTTTTTTACTTACATGTCCATCATTGGTGAGTTGACAACTTCCTCTTTCAAGTCCTCCTCCTCCTCCTCGGCGGGGGGAGTCATGTTCGAAGGCTTGGGGGAAGGAGGGGGTTCTGAAACAAGTGATTTAAGGATTTTTGAAACAAAGGAGTTTAGAAAATGCATTGATTTCTATTTTATGTAAGCACTACGCCCAACCATAGTATAAATAGAACAGTAGGTCAGCTTAGCCCTTTAGGAGTTTCTGTTACCTATTACTGCTAGGGCGCTAGGGTTGTCCATGTATGATATTTACGTGACGACATTTTTGGTAAAATCTAACCAAATATATACTTAGGTAGGTTTATCAAAAAAAAAAAAGAGTCTTTTTTCTGTTGCCGAATGTATTTAATTTGTCACAGGCATCATCTGCTTATCGAGAACCAACTAAGGAATCCCAATTTAATGGATCTAAATACAGCGGAGATCTTGTTGCCAACTTCCGACTCCATCATCAGATCAGCTCCTAGATACCATAAGGTATTGCCCTCGGGTTTACTTATGTGTTCCTAATTTCAACAATAAAGGAAAGGGCCTCAAAGTGAGTTGCAAGATTTCAACCGGAATAGATATACGAACAAAGCAAGTTCCGAAATGCAGGACATACTCGTACGAACGATACGAAGTGAGTTCAAAAAAAACACAGTACCTATAGACAGTTCGTGTCCAACAAAATTATATCGCTTGCTTGCGTGTGTGACTGTGTGACTCGACCATACGCGCCAACAAGCAAACTCACCAAGTCATGCAAAATCGGTTTATTCAGGGCCGCGCCGTCACCGCCTTTGGTTGCATACTTATTAAGTATTGAGCGATGCGCATCGACGCACCCATAGAGCCTGAGCGGCAATAGGTATCAGAAACTGCGAGAGCGCAGTGAAGCATGACATGTGTATGAAAGGTTTGAGTGCAGAATGGATAGAGGAGAGTAGAAGAAGAAAACATGTACCTCCCAGTGTGGGCAATGACTTACCGCTGCTTCCGTTCCCATAAACAGCAGGAGATAGAGACTTGCATCTATGTAAGTCAGGCGAAAGCGTATCAGAGCCTAGGGGCTCTGACGCCGCTTCCATTAATGGAGTAGGCAACGGTGAAGTTTCCTGAAAAAGGAATAAGGTACAGTCAAGGATACCAATATGTATACACAATAAACATGTATATACTTTACATTACTATATGGCAATAAGGTCTAATATGTACATTTATTTTTGCAACATTGTGCGGATATTGTTATTTTTACCCTTGACGGTACTAACCTAAACAGGCGAAAAATTGAAAATGAGGTCTGAGAAGTTTAATAAAAACAATATGTATATATGTATCTTTAGTATTTGAATAGCTTAGTTTTATTAAATTTAAATACGTTTAGTTTTAATTTTTAATTTTATTATTATTGAATTCTATAAATACATATTAGTTCAATATATGTTTGTAAAATAAATTAGAAGACTTTTTTTGTTGACATAAATAAATAATTGCATTAAAAAAATGGAGTCTGTCAAGTTTTAAATGTAGGAAGCGTACGAAAATTTTATTTGAAATTAATTGAAATTATTTTTTTTGTTCCTGGTTTCCAAAACGTGTTAACCTAATCTCGCTATATTTCCCTAATTTAACTCTGCTTATTCATAGGACTCATAGTTCACTGACCTCAGAGTGAATTGCCTTTATAATAATATTCATTCATATTTATATCACATATTTTGCATTCTATAAAAAAAATTGGCTGCCAATAAAGGAAACGCTAGTTCAAGATTTTGTGGCATACCTTCTTCATAATATGCAGAATGCCATCGTCACGGCTGGATTTCCTCTTAAGAAGGTGGTCGAAGCCACTTGAGAGGGATCTCCGAGCTTTCATGAAGATCGTGCTACCTCCTAAGTACTGGTTCAGGAATTCGGATCTAAAATTGAATATCTATATCATTATTATTATCATTATCAGCAGCAGCTTTATCATCAACCTATTTTGCTGCGTCCTAAGTTACTGGCTCAGGAATTCAGACCTGGCATTGAATGTCTATAATATCATCATCGTCATTAACAGCAGCAGTAGTATCATCACTAGCATCTTCATCATCATCACCAACCTATAGCAGTTCGCCGCTATGCTAGACATAATACATTATACCGAGTGTCCACCGAGCTTGTATGACTTACCTATTTTCTGCAGTGTCGTGTACATGTCTCGTTTGCTTCGCCTCGCAGTGGGCACGAAGCAGCATCATAAGAAAGGAGTTGTGCTCGTTCACCTAGAAAAACGCGGTCACTCAGTGAATTACGAAAAGTTACAGTGGCGTTACTTTTTTATATTTTAACCCCAACTTAGCCTTAGGATAATCCTTAACTTAGCATTAGTGTGTCTGACTTGACTGAAAACATACATACATACATACATACATTCACGCCTTCATTCCCAGAGTGAGGTAAACAGAGCTATAGAACTACCAACAACTCTAAAAACTTGTTGTTAATTATGTACCTAACCAAATTTTGCACAATCATAAAACAAAAGGAAAGCAATACTCGTAAAAAGTATTTCGGGCTTTCGATAAACTAAATTAAAAACGGTCTCCTGGACATTTATCCCATACGCCCGTTGTTTCCCATATTTTTCATCAAAATGACTTTTACATTGCCGGAAATGAAAATTTTCAAAATTTGTTTAATACTTAATATGTAACGTAAGAGTAAACGTGGGGTAACGTTGGGTTCGGGTAAATTAAGTTTGATTTATAAAATCCTAAAAAGTTCCTTAACTGACTCCCTTTTGCTCTTTTGCGATAACTATGAATTAAAACGCATTATAACTAAAAATAATTATGGAAGACAATCCCACCTCATACATATGGTTGGTGCCACCCTGGTACTTAGTGATGATGAGGTCCTGCTCATCATCAGACAGCTGTTCTATGCGGCGCAGGATAAAGGCATGCGTCTTCTTCTCGTTCATGCCTGGAAAGAAAGAAAGAAATCTGAGAAACAGTGACAAAATAAATAGTTCATACGTAAAAACAAAGCTTTTATGTATGGGATGTCATATGATTTGTTCAGGGCATGTAAGTACTCACAGTCTAATAGGCTATGTAAAAATACAAGGGTGCGACATACTAGTCGCCAATCAGAATAAAGTTTAGGATGAATTTAGATTGCTTCATTACAGTACTCGCATAATAAGGGTAATGAGATGTGTGTATTCCCAGTTTCAATTCTACTTAAGCTCTGCCCCATTTCCTATAATGAACCTAGAGAGTCATCACTGAAACTTTGGTATTTTTTCAATAAAATGAAATTGAACCTCTTAATTACTAAGAGTAGAGTCTTAATTACAATCTCTTAGTTACTAAGAGGAAGGCGGCTAGGCCGAAAGTTTAGACATCGGAGTCAATCTCAAACGAATTTACCTCATTTTGATTTCGAATATAAACACATAATGGTATGGAAACTACCTATATGATGCATACTGCCAGTTTAAGAGTCTTACCTTCCACGTCATGGCACAGTCTGTGGTACCAGAGCATAGGGCAGTGCTCACACGTCAGGTTCGGCGACTTTTCGCGGGACTTCTTGAGAATTTCCGCATGTGCCACGAATGCTTGCTTGATAGCTGGAAATAGGTTTGCAGTTAGATATTGATAGTTATTTTGTACTGATTGATGATGAACAAAAAGAGTTTGAAAAGATCCTGTTTGCCTGATCTTAAGTGGACTAAAACCCATAGAAATTTGAATTCTCAAGATTGCAAATTAACATTTATATTATCCAGGCTGCAAATGAGGACTTGGAATGCCTCTATGCAAGTCATTTCTCCGGCTGTCTTATAGTCGCGTCGTAGGACATTTAAATTCATGAAAAAGTTTTGAGAATTTTAAAAGTTTTCGTTTTTGCTGTGTAGATATCTATCTACGCATATCTATGCACTTTATCTATATAGTATAAAACAAAGTCGATTCCCGCCGTCTATCCCTCTGTATACCCTTAGATCGTTAAAACTATGGATCGGATTTTAATGCAGTTTCATCAATAGATAGAGCGATTCAGGAGGATGATTGTAGTACGAGTGCTACAACAAACTCACATAAAATTAAGCGAAGCGAGGGCGGGTCGCAGTTAGTATTAAATAAAGCTGAAAATTGTTGTACTCACCATTAACAACTTCCAGAGCCACTGAATCGCTTTCACATTTGAATACATAGGCGGCATAACTTTCGTTGGTCTCTCTACAAACAAAGCCGAAGTGATCCTTATTGTAACGACCTAAGACGCAACTTGCCACGTCTTTGAAGGAGCGATGTAGTAGTATTTGCTTTCGATCTGGACTTATGAGACGTAGTTCTGAACGGGCGACCTGAAAACATTCAAAAGTTAATAATCTACAACCTTTTCTTTATCTAAGGTACCGTTGTCTAACTAAGAACCTATACGTGTAGTTTATGCGTACCCATCCGTCTGTTTTTCTGGCTGTCTGTCCAGGTAACTAGTTTTTTTGAGATTTGAGGGACCGTTTAGGAGATATTGAACTCAAAAAGTGTAAATTTAGCTGGAATTTCCTGTCCTAATACACTGGTAAACATCTTAGCCTAATTGTGCAAAATGTGGTTACAGAATTATTAACAAATTTTTAGAGTGGTTTGTAATTCTGTAGCTCTGCCTACCCCACTCTGGGGATAAAGGCGTGAGTTTATGTAAATATGTGTATGTAATTTCCTCCCACCTTTCGATATACAGTGAACACTACAAATCATTGTCATAATCTGAAGTAGGAACATAAATATAACGGTCAAGAATAACTAATCGTGAATTTGACTTGACTTGAATATTCTTTGGATTATAAATATCGACAGTCATAATTCAATCGCTTAATTCTAAAACAAAAAAGGTTGTATTGATTCTTTAAAGACTTTGATTGTCTTTGTCTGCTCCTAAACTCGCAAGATTTGCACCCTGAACGCCATTAGCATAGACAACTTGCATGTTATCTATCTAACGTAGTTACCTTTAATTTTAAGAAAACAGAACACTTTAAGGTTCCTAGGGTAATTTATGTCTCGAAAACATCAGGCGATACTTACTTGAAAAAGCATAGTTCTATTTTGTTCTCCGATAACTTGACCTATAGGTGTTTTCAAACTAATTGTACCAATTGAGGCAGATCTATCTCTTAAAAACGATTTGTTTTCAGGCATGGACGAATTCTTTCTGTTTTCAATACTGTCTATTACATTAGTATTCCTCTGCGGAATTCTTGTTTCTTCAAACGTAACATTAATTGAACTATCAGCTTTAGCTATATCCGCTTTTTTATTAAAGTTAAGTTTTAAATCTAATTTGTTTCTTAAATTTTCTTTTGTAGCAAGTGGATCCTCTATGTCTTCAGCAAAAGGATTCTTAACTTTTCGTGTTGTATTCTCATTTTTGTCTGACAATAAGCTTGTTTGACAAAACTGAGTAATGGACGATGCTGTTTCAGATATTAATGAACTTATTTCTTCGTGTTTTTCTTCGTCTTCTTTAACTGTGCCTAGATTAGGTACATTAAGTACTACATCAGCTGTAGTTTTTCTACCATTAACTCTTTCTTTTGTAAATTTGTCGAATTCCTGGTCGAATTCTGCGTTGTCTGTCTTGACAATATCTGGTAGGTTTTCACTGCTGTTCCAGGGGTTCTTTTTGTCAGTTTCTACTGGAGTATTTGAAAGAGATACACTTTTTTTGTCTGGGGATTCAGTCTTTTTGTCATTGGATATATTTTCCGACGAGTCAGCACTATAAATTGAGGTCTGTAAACAAATTTCAATAAAGTTAATGTCAAAAATATCATTTTGGTGATAAACATGTAATAAATTATAGCGATGGTACGAGGTAACATGACACGGAAAAAGTTAGTGAGAGCGATGATGATGGTTATGATGTCAAAACCATGATTAGGTACTATATGTTCTCTCTTCAAAGATGTAGGTTTAATGTCTTAAACCCGGTGTCGGTTTCTCTGATATGTCATACAAACCGACGATATTAGGATGACTTTGATGTACCGATGTAGTGAATCGGTTTATTTATGTATCTTCCTTCCTTTGTTTATTGATGTGTACTGAAGCTAACTGAGAAAACAGGATAAATACCAACTTGGGCGTCAAAAGTAAAGACAAACTTTGGCACCTTGTCGCCTTACAGTCACGTAAGCGAATTCATACAAGATTGTCATACTGTGGTAATGCGATAAAGAACAAAAGTGTTTAGGGACTTTTGACACTGACTGCACTATGGGTACTAGACATTGAAAAACTTAGGTACTTATAAAGAGAAATTCAATACTCAGTAACAATCACTGGCGCTCATCAAATATGCCCTCTCTGCCCTACTAAGACAAATGGAGGTATTTCAAACAAAACTCCTGTAGCGATTGCAACCTTATTACTAAAAGAAGAGGATTGAATCTGCTTTGGCTATTGAAATTGAAAAACCGCATATTGGCTTATGAGGGCAGTTCTGGGATTCGAACCCGGGACCGCTATCTTCGTAGCCTGGGTCACTACCAACTACGCTGACCGGGCCTCATATAGCGATGGACTCACCCCAGTGGACGACAGTAAACTGTGTCGCCGCATGTTTTTCGCCTTGTCCGCTTCATGTTGAGCAAATTTGATTAAAGCATCGTCTATGAGCGTTTCTGGAACCTTCCGCTGCGATATGCGGACTTTTCCGATGTAAAGCACCTACAATACAAAATCAACATTATGTACTCATTTAATTGTTGCGTCTATTTCTTGTAGTTGTAGTAATTTAACTGGAGACTATAAATTAAGGTTATTTTAAATTTTGCGTTAGTGATAAGTAAGATATTTTGGGTAATTCAAACTTATCTTCTGCCTTCAAGAATTACTAAGACAAAGTTAATTCGGGACTATTATTTTATATACTTATTATCTTACAAACAGACAATTTGCAGACCTTTATTTTCGTTAAAACAAAAAAAAATGTGGTTTACTGGGGGTCAGAGTATCAGTTGCACCGTCGAAATATAAACGCATGCAATCGCGATGGAATTGATCACGTTAATCCCTTGGCACAACAATCTACTATTCTATAGGGATCCTATTCGTATGCCCCTGTTTGGACTTCTGTCTGATGATGTTACCTCGAAGAAGTGGGAGTCGGAGGGCGAGAGGTCCGCGCTGAGGGAGGTGAGGGCAGAGGCGTTGCTGGTGCTGCGGACCAGTGGAGAGGGCTCGCCGGACCTGGAATGACAGGAGGAACTATGAGTCCTAAGTAGGACATTCAGTCCCTTGAAACATACATACATGCATAAACTCACACCTTAATTCCTAGAGTGAGGTAGGCAGGCAGAGAATCATAATTACCAAAAGCTCAAAAAAATATCTGGAACCACATTTTGCACAATTAGGCTAAGATGTTTACCAGCGTATTAGTGACAGGTTGCAAGCCCATCGCCTAACAATACTACAAGCCTTTATTCCCTTAGTGGCCTATTACGACCTCCACGGGAAGACATGGAGTGGCACTATTCTAACCCGGCAACCGCACTCCCGTGAGTCGTGTCATATTTTGACAAGGTTTTATATGACAACGGCACGGTTTAGTGGTGTTGGTAGTGACCTTCTCCTACGAAGCTATAGTGGTATTAAATGTGTTTTGGAGGTTATATTTAGTAATGCGCTGACAGCTGTCAATTTGGGCCTCAAGACGGTGAGATTTTATTCGGTATAACCATATTGCGTTTGGCATGTTATCGTATTGTTTTTAACTCGGCCGCCATTAACGCCAAGTAAATAAGAGGTATCGTAACGTTGAGGATATTTTTATTATGGAAAGTGTATTTCGGTAGGTATTTTCATTTTCATTTTCATTTTCATTTTCATTTTCATTTTCATTTTCATTTTCATTTTCATTTTCATTCTCATTCTCATTCTCATTCTCATTCTCATTCTCATTCTCATTCTCATTCTCATTCTCCTTCTCATTCTCAGTCTCATTCTCATTCTCATTTAATTTTAGTTTTAATTTTAATTTTCTATTTAATTTTCATTTTATTTTCCATTTCCATTTCTATTTTAATTTTAATTTTAATTTTAATTTTAATTTTAATTTTAATTGTAATTTTTATTTTTATTTTTATTTTAATTTTAATTTTAATATTAATATTAATTTTCATTTTCATTTTCATTTTCATTTCCATTTCCATTTCCATTTCCATTTTCATTTTCGTTTTCATTTTCATTTTCAAAGTCAGGTCGTTGTCTAGAGCTAGTGATTAGTTTGGGACATGTTAGAATGATTGTCACATGACACTTAACTAAATTAAATCTCACATTTCGGTTTGTTTGTTTGTTTGATGATACTTATACGTGGTACCTACGTATATTTCCTCTTCGGTGCATTATGTCAGGCTGTGGAATCTGTTACCAACTGACACTCACAATCGGTAGCATCTTTTAAATCTAAATTAAGAAAGTAATGGTTGGACTGGTGTCCTCATTTGTAAACGTCTTTTCTTCTGACTTTCCCTAATTATTTATATCTTAGTATTTTATTTATATATGTGTATGTATTTTGTGTTTAGATATACTACATTGATGAGCTTATTTTTATATTTTTCGTCCTGCTTCAAAAAAAGTTATTTGTTTCTATTGTCTCTCTCGTCTATATTTTGTACTTTAGTATTTGTCTATTGTTTGCTACATTTATTCATTTTCACTCGCCCAAATCTTAACTGGAAGAGTACTTTAAAGGGATAAGTTCACCTTTGTACTACATTTAGTACATAAATTTTTATAGTTGGGCAATGTAGTTGTCTTAGTAGTTTCAATAACGTGTTTACATACATACATACAAAACGGAAAACAATGAAAATAAAATAAAATATAATGAGAATTCAATTATTACATTACAGTTTAATCTGCAAAGCTTTATTATAATTGTATAGCGTGATTTGGTTGAGTCGGTGTGGTTATTTTGGTAGCAAACGTCGTCTGTTAGAATACATGTACATCGACAATTACGTACACAATGCGTTTTGTTCGCCAGAATTGCTTTTGTTTGGAGAACAGAGAAAGTCGTGGAGTCGTGATAATATTGAATTAATTATATTCTTTTGATGGGACATATTAGATTTATTACGCGTCCTTGAAATAATAAAAGAATTCATAATGCTTCCATGACTGACTGACAAAATGCCAAAATTGGAGCCCTACTTTTGGAAATACCTTACTTTGTTGTGTTCCGGTGTGGGGATAAGACAACCGGTGAAATTACTAGCATAGAGGCAATCCATCTTAGTTCTCCGTGTTGGCAACGCATTTGAAGTCTTAGCATTGCAGTCTTGAGATTGTAGTCATGAAAATTCAATTGTCCATGGGTTTCAAATCCCACTTACCATCAGGTGGCCTGAGTGCTCGTGTGCCTAATCCTTGCCATAAAAAAAATAGAAATTTGAAGCTCAGCTTATCTCTTTCTCTCGATTTAATAACGAGTAAGGAGTAAAAGAGATGGGACTTGGCATTGGAAGTTTTAAATAAAGCGTTTCGCAGTGGAAATTAATTCTATGTGTTCAAAGTCGTGGTCAGCCTCTAGTCTGTCAAAATATTGTTGGTATTATAGCATAGCTCTTATTTTCAAGTAAATTAGGTCGGGTAAGTGTCGAACGATATAGAAACAAGATGGGCTATCATAATACAATAATGTGGCCCTAAATAGCCGAGCTCAATGGCTGTTGCAATTTTTATATAAATCTATATATTGCCCTCGACTTCGACCGAGTAGTTGTTTATAGTTATCCCCTAGGAAACTTTCCAATTTACTAAAATTAAAAGTACCGTATTTTCTTCCTCGGAGATCAACCAATATCCATATTAAATTTCATAAAGATCGAGTCAGTGGTTTAGATGTGGAAGCGTGACATAGTATCAAACAGAGTTACCTTCAACTTCAAAATATTAGTATTTACAGTCACCAGGAATAATATATTGTCCAACACAGGGCGCAAAAATATCTCACCCTCTCCTATACCTCTAGTAATAAAGACGTCTCAGATATTTTTGCGCCCAATGTTGGATAATATATTATTGCTGGTAACTGTACTTGTAGGTACAGAAGATAGTATGAATTTAAAATCTAAAATATTATACTAATGCTACTCCCAGTGTTTTTGTAGTCGTAAATAATTATTTTGCTAGCGTTAGAATCACATACAAAATACATTAAAAATGACCTTGTATAAGATTGGCGGTAAACATTGACGCTTTTTGTTTATTTATTTATTTTATATGTATGTAGATGACATATTATAATAACCTTCTGAAAACGCACATGGCCTAGTTAAGGTAAGGAATGCAAATAACCGGTTTTAACCGGTTTTAACCGGTTATTTTCATACAAAAACGGTAAATAACCGGTTAAATTGCAGTCCCTACTAGTTATCCTGCAAGTCATCTTTGCTTACAAAACTAGCGGTCCCGGGTTCGATTCCCGGTCAAAGCAAATATTGATATGACGAGCGCGTGTATTTGTTTCTGAGTGCTGGATGTTCTCTCGGTGTTCGTGTATTTATTGCTCTAAATAAGTATGTTTATTGCTGTCTAGTAACGCACATACACACACACACACATTACACATTGTTTTCTCCATTGTTTTATCATATTTCATTTCTAGTATGTTAAGTGGGTTACCTTTGTTTCGGCGAAATATGTTTGCCAAACGTATCGTTTCCCATCCGTTTCATTTGCCTATCCGCTTTGTTTTCTGTAACCGTAAATATTTCATGATTTTATGAAAACTAACCTAACCTAACCTAACTAGGGTTCTACATGATGATACTGAAAGAAATCCTGAAATACTTATATATAATTGGGTCGGCAAATGAAAACGTTGGGAAACGATATATTTGGCAAACGTATGTTTGCCAAACGACAGGCTCCGATATTAAGTTCTATGTTTTCTTTGCTTTTAATTGTATTTTTATTACTGTTTTATACCCGTATAAACGATTTATTCATTCATTTTAGGCTAAATAACTTAAGAGGCTTATAAATAGTACTGTTAACTATGATGTTGATAACCTGAATGTTTATTATTGTACCGTGGTCATTCGGCAGCTCTAATAATATTCCTGACATTGGACAAAAGCCAGCCGACTTTGGTCCCACTCGTGTTGGTAAATAGACGGCGCGAGCATCCATTAACTCATTCCGTGGAATAACTCACACAAGCAAAAAAAATACACACGCACATACACATACCTTTACGCGTGTAATCCCAGAGTGGGGTAGGCAGAGCTACGGAATTACCTACAACTCTAAAAACTTGTTGATAATTCTGTAACCACATTTTGGACAATTAGGCTAAGATGTTTACCAGCGTATTTGCTAATAAATAAATAACCTTTGCTTTTGCATCACACACCAATCTATATTTTTACACCTAACATCTATTACCTATACATCAATACACCATGTGGTTGCCGGGTTAGAATAGTGCCATTTCATGTCTTCCCGTGGATGTCGTAAGAGGCGACTAAGGGAATAAAGGCTTGTAGTACTGTTAGGCGATGGGCTTGCAACCTGTTACTAATACGCTGGTAAACATCTTAGCCTAATTGTGCAAATTGTGGTTATAGAATTATCAACAAATTTTTAGAGTTGTAGGTAATTCCGTAGCTGTGCCTACCCCACTCTGGGAATGAAGGCGTGTGTTTATGTATGTATGTATGTATGTATGTTCCAATAATGTAATAAATATTCTCACGCTTATTCCGTGCAGACATTTTTTTTTAAATATTTATTATAGCAAAATGGACCTTATTGCATGGAAAATAAAGTTAATAACAAAATGTGTATTTTCTTTTGCGTTTTCAAACCATATTATCTTAAATACGGAACCGGTCCGACTCGCACTTGACCGGTTTTTTAATAACTGCTATGACAAGTAAAATTTGTATTTATTTAACCAGATCTTGACGAAATTAAAATGGGTCTAACCATTTTTTTAAATAGTAATTCTCATTACCATACTCTTAAAAAAAATTACAAAAATCGCTATAGCTGTACCTTCAATATTTAAAGAGTTCCCTCGATTTCTACAGGACTTTTCATACTTATACAAATAATAATTAAATCGGTCTAGCCGTCTTCGAATAATCGGGAAACAGAAAAACGTCTGTTTTCGAACAGCGTCCATATTTGGACCTGCATAAATATTATGGCAATTAATCATTCATTTTGTTTATAGAATAATCCCGCGTTTAAAACACGAAGTCTTAACGGTTGTACAAAGTTGAGGAAGGAAATATTAAAGTTTAAGCACTTTAGTTTTTACAGCGGTGACGTTATAATGTAAACAAATGAAGTTAATTGATTCGCATTCAATTGTTTCGAATTGGCATAAATCAGTAAGTAATAAGTGATACACGTAGATAGACTATTATATATCTAGGTATTTATTTATATATTTATGTATTTATTTTTCATGGGACAAAAAACAACTGAACAAGGTACCTTTGTTACAGAATAAGAGTTACTTACTATGAATATAGGTCAAGTACAGTCTACTACATTATACACATAATTACTAATACAGGTTATCTAGTAAGGAACGTGCTTATCACTACATAGTATAAAACAAAGTCGCTTCCCGCTGTCTGTCTGTCCCTATGTATGCTTAGATCTTTAAAACTACGCAACGGATTTTGATGCGGTTTTTTAAGCAGATAGAGTGATTTCAAGAGGGAGGTTTATATGTATAATAAGATTAATAAGTTTAGGATTATGTACAGGTATTACACAAATCTAGCATAAACCGAAGCGAAGCGAGGGCGGGTCATTAGTGTTCAGTAGCACTTACTTAGTGTACAGTATTCATAAAACATTATATAAGCAAAAAACCGGCCAAGTGCGAGTCGGACTCGCGCACGTAGGGTTCCGTACAACTATACATCTAAATAAATGTTTTTCTTTATTCTTTATTATATTGGAGTTGATTGAATGAAAGGTAAAATGCGGTTTACGATTTATAACGTATTAAAAAAAAACTAATTATTAGATCTCGTTCAAACCAATTTTCGGTGGAAGTTTGCATGGTAATGTACATCATATATTATTTTTACATTTATCATTCCCTTATTTTAGAAGTTACGGGGGGGGGGACACACATTTTTCCACTTTGGAAGCGTCTCTCGCGCAAACTATTCAGTTTAGAAAAAAATTATAATAGAAACCTCAATATCATTTTTGAATACCTATCCATAGATACCCCACACGTATGAGTTTGATGAAAAAAAAAATTTTGAGTTTCAGTTCTAAGTATGGGGAACCCCAAAAATTTATTGTTTTTTTTCTATTTTTGTATGAAAATCTTAATGCGGTTCACCGAATACATCTACTTACCAAGTTTCCACAGTATAGCTCTTATAGTTACGGAATAAAGTGGCTGTGACATACGGACGGACAGACGGACAGACATGACGAATCTATAAGGGTTCCGTTTTTTGCCATTTGGCTACGGAACCCTAAAAATGGTGGTGAAAAATCAACTACATAATTAACCTAAGGCTTCTAATATGGCTTTTCTATAATTATCTGTTATCTGTCTATACCTACTATTATAAACTTAATAAGGTTTGTGTGTTGTCCGTCCATCCTAACTTTGAAGCTCTTAGCTGTATCTATTGAACTGGACCGGGCAGATTCCTAATAATTAAAAAAACTGGCCAAGTAAGAGTCGGACTCGGAATTCGGTTAAGACGGGAATCGAACCCCAACATTTTTCTAGCTTTATGCTTTTGAGTTATGGCAAACTTATGTAGATAAATAAATATCAGGGGACCATTTCACACCAATTGAGCTAGCCCCAAACTAAGCTCTAGGCTTGTACTACGGGTACTAGACAACGATATAAATACTTATATAGAATAATATTTACTTAAATACATAATACATACTCAAACAGCAAAAATAAATGATCATTTTATGTACCTTGTCGCTTTCAATCGTTTCACAATTTTGTATGACATTTCAAACACGACGTTAAAGTGACAAGGTACATAAATGATCACTTATTTATGATGTTGACTGTACTATGGGTACTAGATAACGATATAAATACTATATAGAGAAATACATACTTATATACATAGAAAACATCCATGACTCAGAAACAAATATTCGAGCTCATCACACAAATATCCGCCCTTACCGGGATTTGAACCCAGGACCGCTGGCTTCGTAGGCAGGGTCACTACCAACTAGGCCAGCGCGTCGTCGAGATAAGGGTTGATTCCCACATATTTGATACTTACAGGTTGCTATTGCAGTTTCCTGGGAGGGATATAGCTGGAGTGTGCCAGGGCATCTCCTGGGTGGTGTGCTGCTGGAAGCCCACGTTCTTGGTGACGTGGAGCGAGCTGGTGGAGGACCGGGGGCTGGGGGCCCCGGGGGACGGCTCCCGCATCTGGGTGAACAGTTCTGTCACCTGCGAAGAGGATATGACATCATTGTAGTATCTTGGAAGCTCGAATACTTGTCGTATCTTGTTCCAAATAAGAATACAGTCAGCATTAGTTTCTTTTTTTGCTTTGGACACTAAAAGAGGAGTTTTAAAAGTGTATCTGTGTATTTGTTTGTGGCAATGTGTCTCCCAAACCAATTGACCAAATCGAGCGGGTTTAAAAAAATGAAGGTCGGTCGGGTTTAAAAAAATAATTTTAGATCCGTTGATGTAAATTTTTTTGGCCTATTTTTGTTTCGCATCATATTGTTTTGCAGACTAACGTTTCGTCTAATGATTTAAATGTCGAAAATAGTTTAATTGAAATTGTTTTGCATAATATTGTTTGGTCGAAAAATTGTTTAGTATAACATTTGTTTGGAATAACTTTTTTTTGTCGAATGATTTTTTGGTATAACGTTGACCGTGAAGCGAAGTCGACGGAGCTCCGCTTCGCGGAGCTCCTATTCCGCATAGTTGTGGCGCTTAGCGCCTTGACACAATTCTAACCTAACCGAACCTATAGATTAGTTGAGACATAGGTGTTTTATACTGGGAGGAGCTTCGACCAAACAATATTATGGATTTATCCTTTTAGTAATTAAAATTTTAGACAAAACAATTTTAGACCAAAAGTGCTTTAGAATAAAAAATATGTATGCTAAAAAAGAAGTATGCCATTCAATATTACAGGAAAAAATTTCGACCAAAAAATTTTAGCACTTAAAATTTTAGGTCAGTCGAAGGACACCCGGTTATACGATAGCGGTGGTTCTTAGCTTACGTGGGCCGTTATAAGGATATTCATAAGAAAGATATACAGCCATATATAAGAACAGATTTTCGTATGTCTTATAGTTTCAGAATTTCCCATACTGACCGATTTAAATAAGACACCCTGTATATATAAAACACAGATACTTACATTAATATTAAAACCCCCCTTTTTTAGCGAGTTTAGGTAACTGTAGCTCATAGTAAGGGTACAGATGCCATTTAAACAAAAAGGTTAGCAAGTATTTACTTTAATTGTTCTTTACTTTAGTGTTATTATTATGCGATTTTCATACTTATATTATTTGTGTCTGTGTAGTGTACCTAGTTGTTGTGTACCTAGTTGTTGTGGTATTCATATGTTTTATTTATTTTTTCTTTAACAATTTTAAATATTTTTTGATTGCCTGACGTATATAAACAACCCAATTAAAAGTCCAAAAAATAATCGTTTGAATTATTAACCAACACATTTTTTTTTAATACCATAATTGTTACTTTAATTTGGTTGCTGTATTTATTGGTGAAAAACAAACACAACAACACGACTTTGTATCGACGTTCACCGGTTCACAAGTTCAAGGTCGATAAACAAAAACATTTATCGATCGTGCGCGTGCGTCACTATTTAATTAGCGCCATCTACTGGCCGATGACGCAGTGTCAAGGCGGATCAATATGGCTGATTGGAAGTTGACATCGATTCAATTGATCGTCTCGTGTATCCATTTTAATATTATAAATGCGAAAGTTTGTGTGTTAGTTCGTTACTCCTTCACGCTGCAACGGCTGGACGGATTTGGATGAAATTTGGAGTGGAGATAGCTTATACCCTGGATTTACATGGGCTACTTTTTATTCTGAAATATTCGAAAGTTCCTGAGGGAATCATCATAGTCAAAATCTACGCGGACGAAGTCGCGGGCAGAGGCCAATACTAACATAAATGTGAAAGTATGTTTGTTAGTTACTCTTTCAAATCTAAACCGCTTTGTGCCATTTATTCCGGGAAATTGGACAGTTCCCGAGGGAATAGCGATAAACGAATTTTACGCGGACGGAGTCGCGGGCCAACAGCTAGTAATAGTATAATAACAACATCGTCTAGGTCCTTGATTTCTTTAACGAAAATTAAATTGAAACAGGGGACACGGACTCAAGCTACCTCCATCCAAGTTTCATCGAAATCAGTTCAGAGGTTTAGCCACGAAATCATAACAAACAGACAGAGTTTTATAATATTGAGTATGGATTATGCTTATGCATAAGTAAATCAAGGAAACAAACAAGCCTTAACGAGAACCGACCTCGATCTAGATTTACAAACTAGTATTAAAGACAAGCCTAGTTGGTAGTGACCCTGCCTACGCAGCCAGCGATCCTGGGTTCGACTTCCGATAAGGGCAGATATTTGTGAGATGATCGCTCGAGCGATAGTATTTATTGAGACATGGATGTTTTCTAGGGTGGTGGGGTGTTATGGAGTACTTTTGTAAATTTTATAACAATACTCGCTTCGCTTCGGTTTATGGCAGTTTTCTGTAACACCCGTATATAATCCAAAACGTATTTTACATAAAAAACTTCCTCTTAAATCACAATTCTATTAAAAAAAAAACATCAAAATCTGTTGCGTAGTTTTAAAGATCTAAGCATACATAGGGACGGACAGCGGGAAGCGACTTTGTTTTATACTATTTGTGGCGTTCTGTATGAAAGAGATCTTATGGTCGATGGCGCTTCCGCCATTATTAAAGATGCTCCGATATAAATACAACGTCGCGTGACGCAGTGCGGCGTAAGCGCCATCGACAATAAGGTCCCTTTTCATGGATAACTCCACAATTAGAGTTGTTACCCGACTGCCGAAGGAAAGGTAATGTGTTTATCAGCCTATACATATATGTATGTACGTATGTTTGTTCCTTTGTGGCGCTCTATACTCCGTTTGTTTAGGTACTTAAAATAATGTAAACAAAACAACCACGTGATGTAGTTCGTCAGCCAAGTAGAACACTGATACGTCAAAGTGCGATAAAACGGTTCTGATTGGCTGTTTAACAATGCCACGTGGTTTGGATTGTTTACACTTTTTTAAGTACGTAAACAAACGGAGTATAGAAACTAAACGCGTGGACCGATTTTGATGATTTTTATGTCAATCGATTTGAGTGTCACTAAAGATATGACGGTAATCAAATTTCATTATGGCGGCAACCAGATGCCATATTGTAAAAAGGAAAAAATAAAAGCTACGGACTATAACAAGTGGGGTATCATTGAATCTGTGTTTAAAAATCATCTTTAGGTTTCTTTCATGATTTTTCATTTTGAATAATCATTTAGGATTTATAACGATTTAAAGTTGGTTAGCAACAGTCGGGTTTTTTAAAGCTTGCTCTTTGATAGAGTCGTTTATTTATTTAAACACTTCTATTCAAAATCTTAAGAGGTTCTGTCTAGTTCTGAACGTGACAGATATCTGTTACTTTATGTTCCTATTTCAAATATCGGGCCATAGAGACGACATGGACGTCTTCAACCTTCACAGTATTTATCCATGCAAGAATGTTTATCGTTGCCTGTTACCCCATAATACAAGCTTTGAGCTTACTTGGGACTAAGTCAATCTATGGTACATTGTCCCTTGTTTTTTTTTTTTTATATTTTACATATCCAAAAGTAAACGTGATGGTATGCCATTGACCGTAGACAAACTAACAGAAAATATACAGGGTGACTGCGGGGTCGTGGTACAAAAGATCAACTCTGTGTTCTACCCACGAATATGGACAACTTTCACTATGGCCTAACTCAGAAATCACGAAAAAAAAATCTGCTGTTTCATAGAAAAGTTCAATACGTAGGTACTCGACCAAAATGTATGAAGCAGCTGTTTTTTTTTTTCCTGATTGCAAAGTTGGTGCCATAGTGAAAGTTGTTCATATTCGTGTGTAGAACACAGAGGAGATCATTTTCTGGACCGGTAAAACGGGGCTTTCGTATGCCCGTATATTTTTATCAAGTTCTGACACCCTGTAGGTACTAATTAGTAGTTTACGTGATTGTTGCGTAATGACAGGCATTATAATATGAGTGTGGTTTATGAAACGAGCCACAAGGCAAGTTTCATAATAAATCACACGAGTGTTGTAATGCTAATTACGCAGAGTAGCGTACAATACTTTATCTTCACACATAATTATAAGTACTCTAAGACGGGTTCAGAAGCCGAAAGGCAAATGACCAGCATTACCTTACATGTGGTAGTAAGTGACAGCGATGACAGCTGTAACGTAATTTTGAAATTACGTACGTACTCGTAAGGTAATGAGATTCAAATTTGGAACAACTTTCAAAATTAACAGCTGTCATCGCTGTTACCTACTACCACAGGTAATGCTGCTCATTGCCTACGGGTTTTGAACGCATAATAGAGGACTTATGATATGTGTATAGATAAAATTAGTTTTAATATCAAATGCTATTCATAGTTTGAATATATCGGTGCACTAATCAGTATACAGACGGACACGTTACATCATGTGATATATCAACATTGATTGTGAGGAGCACGTGTTTTTGAATTACAGACCAGTGATTCAGTGTAGTATGGTCGAGGGCTGTCAAAACAAATACTATTAATACTAATATTATAAATGTGAAAGTAAATGTATGTCTTTGCTACTCTTTCACGGCTAAACCGCGGTCTTGTTGAGTCCGAGGTGCCGTACATTAAGTAACAGGCGCCAGCTATGCTAAGGCTGCGGCTCCAATGAGGCGGAGATGAGCGGAGTGGAGCGGAGCTGTGCCAATATTAACCAATAGAATCTAAACTAACGTGCGCAAGGCGCGCTCGACGTCACCGCATACGCCTTCTATTGGTTAATATTGGCACAGCTCCGCTCCACTCCGCTTGTCTCCGCCTCAGTGGAGCCGCAGCCTAACAAGCGTTTCTATTCGTTTCGTTTTTAAACCAACCGTGGTCACCGTTAGATGACATGATACGAAAAGTCACGTGATCTACCAGTGACGTGATTGGTTTAAAAACGAAACGAATAGAAACGCTAGTCAGCGTAATGCATCTTGGCAGGGCCTCCAGTTCTCTTAAATGGTCGTGCTACGCTCTATTAGGATCTTTCTTCTTCTTCTTCTTTCTTCTTTCTTTGGGGTTCCCAGGGAATATTCCCTACACAATGTCAAGTCCCTGGGTTCAGCGGTTTAGGCTGTGCTTTGTTTAACAGCCAGTCAGTCAAGGAAGAGTTTAATAAGGAAGGTGTAGAAGTTTATGGTTGCCCAGTACCTTTCGTACAGCCTATAGTTTAATTTAATTGAACATTGATCGTTCTGTTTGTATTTTATTCACGGAAAACCACGGTAATCAATTTTTCGAATTTATCAAGTCGATTCAACAAGAAAAACCGATTTTTTCGTATTTTTATTAAGTAAAGTCTTTCTATAAAAAACTTTGAATTTGATCAAACCTCGCTTTACGGTTACTGTGAAAATGTTGCACAATGGCAACCTTGATTTGGTTAAATGATGTCTCTGGTAATGTGTACTTTGATAAATAACTGGTTGCAGGCGCACGCGCAACGTGCGCTAGGGCTTGATTAGCGACGCGGAATTAAAGGCAATTGTTTATAGCGTCTCCGCGTGGAACCAAGCACCAAGGTTAACTAACTGTACGATCTGTACCTATCTATCTATAGTCTGTGCCAATTGAATTGGCAAAGATGTAAACACAACCAAACGAATCAATTTACCATTATTACCCGATGATCACGTGCTTTTAAAGATCAAGTGAGGTCTTAGCTATGATTTATACACACGATCTTTACTTAAACATTAACCTCCTTACTAATAAACGTTGAGTAACGGTGGTATAGCTATACAATGTTTTGCCCCTATCTGTCATTGTGACATTTAAATTTGACAGATAAGGACAAAGCATTGTATAGCTATACCACCGTTACTCAACGTTTATTAGTAAGGGGGTAAGTTTAAGATAAAATTACTATTAGTTATGCGTTATTTTAAATAAAAACACGCTCGATGAATATTTGAGGATATGTGTCAAATAGTACTAATTTGTTTACATCTTTGGTGATCTCAATTGACCCAGGCTATACACATAGGTACAGTCAACAGCATAAATAAGTGATCATTTATGTACCTTGTCGCTTTCAATCGTTTCACAATTTTGTATGACATTTCAAACACGACGTTAAAGTGACAAGGTACATAAATGATCACTTATTTATGATGTTGACTGTACTATCACGAACTTTAATTTATGACCCATTTCAAGAATAACTATTTGAAAAGCAAGCTTTAAAAACCCGACTGCATTTTTTATACTGTCGTCGATATACCTACATATATTAATAATTCATTTTGCCTTTGTTGTCATTTCAATTGTAACAATTTAGGTATTGTATGTCACCCGGGATGACGTAAGGATTCTAACGATACCTCACACATCTAAATCGGTCAAGGGATTTAGAAGTTATAGTGGAATAAATAAAATCACATACACACATACATACACACATACAAACATGAACCCTGAAAACATTACAATCCTTTTTGGGGCACTCGTGTAAAAAAGGCTTGAAGTTGTCAATGTCATTAGGGACGCCAAATCATTTGTAACTCATAGGAGACTCAACCTTATTGTTGTAGAATGTCAGAATGACTTTGGACTTAAGCTGGGTCCCAAATTTAAGTTCGTGACTGTACATACGCCTGTCTCCCAATGGGGTAGAGACTAATATATAGGGTGGTACTCGATAAACTGTACATATTGAAAGGGATGAAATTTTAGGTTAATTTATAGATAAAACAATTTTTTTTTAACAACAAGTCCTTGAATTTGTTTAATTTAGATAAAACAAATTCAAGGACTTGTTTTTACTAAACTATTGAACTGAAAATCATTGTTTCATCAAAGACCGTAGAGTTTTGAAAATTCAACGAAAAATATGCAAAAAGGGGTTATGTTTGTAAAATAAACAACGTATCAAGGTTTTTTAGCACTAGTTAATCGAGTTTTCACGTTTAAATAACAGTTTTAAGATAAATAAATAAGATTACATATAAATCTAAAGAAGAGACACGTAGCGAATAAAGTTATTGAGATCCAGATCGATAAGCATCACTGAGTTTAGCATATTTTAGGGTCCCGTACCCAAAGGGTACCATGAGGACCCTAATACTAAGGGTCTGCTGTCCGTTTGTCAGGCACAGAGCTGTATCTTTTGAACCATAATAGCTATATATACACTTCAAATTTTCACAAAGTATGTAGGTACTAGGTATTATATGGCTGCTATAACCCTAAACAATAAACAATTTTTATTAGATCGTAAAGTTGAACGGTTCGGAACCCTTCACGTGCGAGTCCGACTCGCACTTGGCCGGTTTTTGTTGTTGTCCTGCTCACTTCTCGTAATGAAGCGATTGTTAGACTTTACCGGTTTGACCGAGCTGTTTCGCCGACGAAATAAACAACAAAATTAATTAATCAATTTTAATAGTTGTAAAAAAATAGCTTTTTATTCACTTCCAAGTGCGACTGCTAATAAACCAGGAAAACATAACAACGGACGTAAATTTGATGGCGTCAAAGAAAATTTGATTTTACGACGTACTAATATAATAAAATATAGGTACTAATTGGTTAAATAATTTTACATGTTTAGAAACGGTTGCTACAAAAATTTTAAAATTATTATCAAAAGTGAAATACTGAAAACTATTATTTAGAACTATGTAGTTCGATTCTTTTACCTAAATCTTTTTTTGTTGGATTGAATACCTACTCTCTGAATTTTTTCCAGTTGCATATTTTCCAAAGCGGATTTTTCAATCAATACTGGCTTCAAAATCCTCAATTTAATAATTGAAATTGAATAGTAGGTATGCTGTATTTTTTATGTTGAAATACTTTAACGGTGAAATTAATTTGACTTCAATTCGATATGCCGTTTTAAAATAAAAACAAAACTTCCTACGTTTTTATTGCAGAGCGAGTTATCACAAACCTTTAAGCCACAACTCTACTGTCATACATACATACATAATCTCACGCCTTCGTTCCCAGAGTGGGGTAGGCAGAGCTACAGAATCACAAACATATCTAAAAACTTGTTGATAATTCTATAACCACAATTTGCACAATTAGGCTAAGATGTTTACCAGCGTATTAGTGACAGGTTGCAAGCCCATCGCCTAACAGTACTACAAGCCTTTATTCCCTTAGTCGTCTCTTACGACATCCACGGGAAGACATGGAGTGGCACTATTCTAACTCGGCAACCACACGAGTCACTACTACCGATTCTCCAACTCTACTTCTACTGTCAATTTACAAAATTAGTACCTACCTGTTAATCATTCATTGTTTATCCAGGAACTGTAGTAATGACACGTTACAATCACACATACAACCATAAATACACACGACACACGTTAATAGTGTTAAATAATAACTCTATTATTGTCAAAATCAAAATGGCGGATTAGATAACGTCTAATTAAAAAAGTTAGTGAACAAAAGTTATATGTGACACTTTTAAAACAAATGAATGTAGACTTTACTTAACTACGGATAAGGTACTTTTTAGGATTAGTTTCAAAAATACATAATTCATTTTGTCCTTTGTAAAAGCAACATAAATACCATATGCTTTATTTTGATTGTCGACGTGTCAGAGTGAGAGCCAAATAGCGGCTTCTCTCTCGTGTTCATGTTGACTGTAAAGAAAATATAAAATGCTATAACTACAAAATAAAATAATTAAAAATATTATTTAGATAATAAACATTAAAGACAGATAAAAATATCATGTTTCTATTATTTAAGTAGATCAGGGATCTCCAAAGTGGTCTATATTGACCCCCAGGGGTCGACGACGACCTGCAAGGGGTCCATGTGAGCGGAAATAATAAATGAGGTCCATGAGATGAAAATGGGGGTCCACGATAGTGGATCCCATTTAAGCAAGTCGTGATTTTAATCTTGGCTTTCAATTAATGAAATAATGCATATTCATACACAGATAGTAGATACCTACTTACTTATTTAATACTTTGTTATAAGTATATACCTAAATAAACAAATAATATCTATATGAATTATGTTTCAATTTTCTGTGTGTAGTTTTTACTTTGTAATAAATATTTTTCCGCGACTTACATAGCTATAAATCTCCCCCCATCCCAACCCCCATTCCTATCCCCCCTTTTTGGAAAAACCCCGCAGATATGTAAACGGAGGAAGGACTTTCTCCTCCGGCCTTTCAGCACTGGCTGGGGTAGTATGCGCGGGAGTCTAAATTCTAGTTGGTAATAGGGGCATTGGTGTTTTAGCCGGTGCGAGCCCGGCAGTACCTGGGCCCTTCCCAGGTCTCCGGAAGGGATTTTCACCTCAACCCTTTTTTCTTAAAGTAATTAAATCAAAAAGCAAACAAAAGCAGGGTCTTTTGTCTCAGGCGATTAACAAAAAAAAATATTTTTCCGCGCTAAATTGTCATTGTAGCCTTTGCCAATTTTAGCCGGTTAAACCTCCGAAGATATCCGTGCAAAAAATCCCGAAGATTTTTTCTTAGCTTTTACGTGATAACGTAAATATTAGGTAAGCACGGTCAAGACAAAAAAGTTTGGGGACCTCTGACTTAGATGGTACAAAACCCTCGGTGCTCGCATCCACTTGATCGATTTTTTTTTATATATATTTATTTTGTATTGTGAAGCTGTCCCATTGTTTTTTATACTTAAGGAAATCGAGCGAAATACTCAAAACAAGTCCTCAATGTTATTGAACTTTTCTAATAAGTCACCTATCATATTTTACGTTAAAATGTTATCGTAAGAAAATAATAATATTAACATATAAACTAGGTAAATATGTAAATATGTTGACAATAACCAGACGAAATGTATTTACATAATCGGAACAATACAAAGGTGCTACAATATTTGAACACGTTTAATAATCGACAACCGTTGGGTTGAAAACATGAATATTGATATCTTGAAAACGTGGATATTTACATGTTGAAAACGCGAATATCGACATGTTGAAAGTATCACAAAATACCTATTAGCTCAATAAAAATCCTAATTTTTTTCTTGCAAAGGGTCTAAGGTCGGGTATCCACCATTTTTACCCGACTGCCGAAGGAGGAGGGTAATGGGTTTGACCTGTATTTACATATGTAAGTGGTTCTTTGTCATCGGAAAATTTGATTTCATGTAATAAAGACATAAATAAATAAACTATCGATTTGTCGATAACATCGATAAACAGGTGTCCTCTCCCTACAACTTGTCAAAAGCCGCTCCCAAAATACCGGGCCCTAATATTAAGTATATTCTGGATTATGTACGAGTGTTACGGAATTCTCACAAAACCCGAAGCAAACCGTGGGCGTGACGCGAGTAAAATATAAGGAACCAATCTCATACAAAATGACCTAGATACAAATTTTATTTATTTACCCATAAAATTGTTTTTTTTTGTAAACAAAAACAAAAAAAACTGTGTTTTGTACAATAAAGCGTTAACATACATACTTGCATTTTCTGTGGTTGCTACCAGGACTGGCGTATTTATGCGCTTTTTAACTGGAATAATTTTGCTTAACAAAATTATGTACAGATGTAGTGAAATGTCCTTTCACATCGTATTTTCTCGGAAATGTTCGTATTTGTCATGCTACTTCAGTCTGACTCAGTACCCATCAAGACAACGTGGGGGAACGTAGCATCGCGAGAGTGATAATCGATATAGAGTGGTTAATACCAGAGTATTTTTTTGTTAATTAAGATTAAGTTGGTTTTCAGTTCTTTTTGATATTCGACAAGCCTGTGAAATTATTTTTAACATTTATTTATATTTCTTCTTGTTTACCTACACCTCATTTCTATACATTTGATCGTGGTGGTTTTAACATCTCGGTGTGATATACTTAAAACTCGTGGCTTGACATTTGACACTGATAACTAAAGTACTCTATTTATTTAATACAATCGTGTCACTTAATAATTCAATAATTCATAGACACGTCGGCATCATTCGGAAGTAGACGTGAGTTCCGAGTTTTCACGATGTGAAAGGATTATTCACTGGATCTGTACAGCAGTGGTTTAGTCGTGGGATTATAAAGACAAAGGTCACGAATTCAATTATCGTGTTAATTAAGCCGACTATACTCATACTGGCATGCAGAACAAGGACGTAACTTAATAGAATGTCGTACGATTTAAGACTTTATAAGAATAGCGCTTTGAGTATAAAGGCAACAGTGAAGTATTTTGAGTTGTGTCGTGTATAAGGATTTATAATTATTGACACGCGACAGCTTGCATCATGGGTGTGACTTTTGTAGGTCAAAGTTTCGAGTACCTAAGTGGTTTTGTTACTCCTTCACGGTGAATTGGCAGGACGTATGTGGGATAGAGATAGCTTATACTCTGAATTAACACATAGGCAGGCTACCTTTTATGCCAAAAAATCACTATTACAATAAGATGGAACGGTTAAGAAGATAGTAGTTCCCTAAGCGATGGAAAGAGAAGTATAGAGTAGGCACATTAGACCGTAACGCGGTTTTATTAGGAAGAAGGCGCTCTTCTTATCAAAAAAGCGTTATTTGTTCAGTTTTTAACGCATAAAAAAAACAATATAACTACATAATTTAATTAAGAATAGGTTTATTAAAACAGCGAAAATTGGGTCGTTTTTTCAGTTTTTATTCGATATATTCCAGCAAAATTGTCTGTAAAACCGGTCAAGTGCGAGTCGGACTCGCGCACCGAGGGTTCCGTATTTAAGATAATATGGTTGGAAAAAGCAAAAAAAATACTTACTTTGTTATGAACTTTATTATCTATGCATTAAGGCCCATTTTGACTAGCCTAAATTATAAAGCAGTTTTTTAAAGTTTTTTGATAATTTTTCCAAAACTGTAAAGTTTGACAACTTCATTTTATTTTCCTGTAAAATACAAGTTATTATCTTTAAATCAGGATTTTTTCAGATTTTTTGGTCCATAAACTTCGGAGATAAGGGGGGAACGGTAAATTTTTGTACATTTTTGCTTATAAATCAAAAAGTACGTCCCGAAAAATAATAAAAAAAATAGTTTCGAAATGTGCAGACTGAGCCCTTTCATATGACACCCCGTTTGCTTTAATCACATAACTTTCACTTTTAGACGCCCCATTCTAGACCCCTTAACAAAAACTTAGAAAAATAATTTCAAACTTTTTTACTAAAAAAAAGATGCGGGCAAGCAAGTTATACAACAATCCCAAATTTCAAATTGATAGCTTCTATAGTTTCTGAGAAAAACTGCTGTGACATACAGACAGACAGACAGACAACGAAGTCTCACGATAAGGGTTCCTTTTTTACCATTTTGGTATGGAACCCTAAAAATCAACAAAACTATTAGGTACTCTATAATAACCAGCTGCCGAGATACGAAACTTCAAACTTTGGGCAGTAAGGCAACGAGTGTAGAATTCAGATTCACTCTATCTATTGACAACAACCGCAACGTCCGCAACCCATTCATTGCCGAAGACGCGAATTCGCGTCCTCGTGTTATTTGTTTTTTTTTGCTAGAAAACAACTGTAATGCCGCGGACGCGAATTCGCGTCGTCGCGTGGAAGGCGGCGGCACTGCGTGATGAGTAAAAATATGAGGCGTCGGCAATGAATGGGTTAAAATCCGTTGCGTAGTTTGAAAGATCTGAGCGTACATACAGAGGGACAGAAGGCGGGGAGCGACTCTGTTTTATACTACGTAAAGATTTTTATTCATAGGTACGGTCTACAGCAAAAACAGTTCAAAAAATTCAAAAAATTCAAAATATTTATTCAGTAAATTGGCCACATGAGGGCTCTTTTACACGTCGGTAACATGGAGTGAATCTACTAGCGCTTCGGACAAGACCATCATTGCGGAGAAGAAGCGCCGCAAGAAACTCCAGCAGAAGGTCATTTTTTCAAACATAAAATACAATAATACTTAAAAGTAACATTACAAGGTAATACAGTAATAAATAATTATTTTAAAACTAACACAAATAAAATAATTACAAATGTAAGCTAAATTACTTAAATTAAAAATAGTGACTAGGAGAACAACATGACGAGGTCTCTACGTCAGGAACGAGTAAATTAAATATGGTCTCAAAAACCCCAAAATACAGTTTATAATAATAAATTAAGTCAACCGTAACTTACTATTTTTATTTATACTATTGTAGCGGACTTTACTTTATAATGGCGTTATCAACCTTATGACATAAGATGTCAGAGTGGCGTTATGTCACTTATGTCAGTCTCAAGGTAAGCCGGTTTCAGTCCGGTCGCGAACACGCATTTAATTTACGCTACCTCGGGTGGAAAGGCAATGGCAAAGGTCTTATTTTGACCTCAGACTCAATTAACCGACTGATGGCTTGAGCGAAAAATTACGAAGGATTCCGTTTCTTTTTCGAAAAATGATTTCAATGACTGTGAAACTGAAAAATTATTTGAATACATTGTAGATATTATGTAAAACTACGCGTACGACGTACGCGGACGTGTGAAATATTTCTTGAACAGAAAGAAATAGAATCGTTAAAACCTTTCGTAATCTATATCTACCAAACCTGACTGACTGACTTATATATCAACGCACAGCCGAAACTACTGTTCCTAGAAACTTGAAATTTGGTACAGAGGTTCCTTTCATGATATAAGTGAGCACTAAGAAAGGATTTTTGAAAATTCATCCCCTAAGGGGTTAAAATAGGGGGAGTAGCGGGAAACTAATTCTACGCGTACGAAGTCGCGGGCGTCCTCTAATAAGTAGATATAATCAAAAAATCGTGGAAATCGGCTTGATTTAGAGGATGAGAACCGTTATCCCTCGAAGCTAAATTTGTATGGTTTTTTAGGGTTCCGTACCCAAAGGGTACAAACGGGACCCTATTACTAAGACTCCGCTGTCCGTCTGTCCGTCACCAGGCTGTATCTCATGAACCGTGAAAGCTAGACAGTTGAAATTTTCACAGATGATGTATTTTTGTTGCCGCTATAACAACAAATATTAAAAATAAAAAATAAAAATATTTAAGGGGGGCTCCCATTCCACAAACGTGATTTTTTATAGATAATGGTACGGAACCCTTCGTGCGCGAGTCCGATTCGCACTTGGCCAGTTTTTTCTGATACCTTCGCGATATAAACGTCAGTTTTGGTTCACAATATTCTTATGTTAGGTATACTCTTTCGTGTAGAAGGAATAGTGCAATAGTTCTATAAGGCAATGCAAATGTTTATGGGTCACAGATCCCATTTACCATCAGCCCCTATTTCACCATCCCTACAATGACAGGTGACATTTCAGGGTACATGGCGCAGTTTATATGATACCCAGTGATGTATTAGCGTGTTGACTTTGCAATGTATAACGAATTGTCACCTGTCATGTGTCATTATCAAGGTGGGGAAATAGGGGGCTGGTGGCCTGTGTGCTCGTTGTCAATGTCAAGTAAATATGAGCTACAGTAATGTTTTGACCATACGATAACTTGGATGTTATTATCTTAAAACCGGTGCTCGGTCGGTCGAACGAGTGAACGAGTGAACGCGCCATACCGGGGAGTTTAACTAGTCCCGTTAGAGCGCACAAAACAAATTTTAGCGCGAGCATTCTCAATTAGGCAGCGGTATACGTTCGATCTTATCGACAAAAGCCCTGAGGGCCCTGCCAAGATGCATTGCGCTTACTAACGTTTCTATTCGTTTCGTTCTTAAACCAATCGCGTCACTGGTAGATCACGTGACTTTTCGTATCACGTCATCTACCCGTGACGCGATTGGTTTAAAAACGAACCGAATAGATACGCTAGGTAGCGTAATGCATCTTGGCAGGGCCCTCTGCTGCCTAAAGGCCTAGCCACACCGCTTGCGTGACGTGCACGTGCACGTGCGCGTTCGCTTTCCACTGCGTTGTATAGTATGAATTCTCATTACGACATGTCACTATACAACGCAATGGAAAGCGAACGCGCACGTGCACGTGCACGTCACGCAAGCGGTGTGGATGGGCCTTAATTGAAAATGCATGCGCTAAAATTTGTTTTGTGCACTCTGACGGGACTACTTAAACGCGCCGGGGTGGCGCGTTCACTCGTTTACTCGTTCGAGCGACCGTGCGCCGTTTTTAAGAGAAACACCCCTTGTCAAAAACGATATGTTTTTACGGAAAAGAATAGTGCCCCTGGAAAAAAACATTAACCACCTTTTTGGGCCAGTCCGGTAAAATTTATGCCACCTACAAATCTAGAATGACCTATGACTACTCGTATTGATCACGTAACGCTCTGACGATCCTCTGTTTTTGGAAATTTGCCAGAGCTACAGCATCAGGTTAATGGCTTTTTGAAAGTCATGTCTTACTGCCAAGGCCTGGCTGGCAGACAGGCTGGTGAGACTAAATAAAAAACCCTTATTCTACATTGGCTAAGTGGGAGCCCGTTGTTTCCCATATTTTTTAGGGTTCCATGCCCAAAGGGACCCTTATGGAACCCTATTAATATGCCTCGCTGTCCGTCCGTCCAACAGTCCATCCGTCCAGTCTAAACAGCTGTATTTTTAAACCGTAATAGATAACTGATTGATTTTGTTTTCAAAATAGGTAACTATGTGTAATTACGGCGGATTTAGTAAATATCAGAAAATAAATAAAGTGAAATAATAACGTCAATCAATTACACTCCGATTGTTTAGGTACTTAAAAAAATGTAAACAAAACAACCACGTGATATAGTTTGTCAGCCAATAGAAGCAGAACACTGATACGTCAAAGTGCGATAAAACAGTTTTGATTGGCTGTTTATCAATGCCACGTGGTTTGGATTGTTTACATTTTTTTAAGTACCTAAACAAACGGAGTATAGGTAGATTTACCCGTCGTTTGATAGAGAACTGTTTTTAGGGTTCCGTAGACAAAGACTGCCAACTATAAACTAATCAAGTCTCAGCTGGCTGTCCGTCCGTCTGTCTGTCAGCAGTCTGTTCATAAACTCTCTATACTTAAAAAATGGTACGGAACTCTACGTGCGCGAATTCTATTCGCACTTGGCCGGTTTCATAGAGTTATTTCACAAAATTTCATAAGCATTAAATTTCTCAAAACGAAGAATACTTCCAAGCCTTAAAATAAGATGATCTTTGGATTGTTGAGTTTTGACGACTTGCCAAGTAATTTCTGGGAAAATACAATACAATTGGCTCTTTTCTTCCTTGTATAACAATTTTAGAACGGAAAAATAATGATTTTGAATGAATCATTAGTCAACGAAGTAGGAAGAGCGAGTGAAGGTTAAGAACGTTATATTGGAAGCTAATTTTATACTTGAACAGATTTATGACACAAAAATAGCGCAGATCCTCGTAGTACTATTTATTTCTCACCTCAGCTCCTCAAAAAGGCAGGTTTTTCTGTTTAGGGAGTGGGCAAAATTCGATTATGCTGCGAGCGACATACAGTGAGCAAAATTCGGTTTTGCTGCGAGCGAAATACAGTGGGCAAAATTCGATTTTGCTGCGAGCGTGAGACAAAGTAATTTATAAAAAAAATGCCGAGAACACTGCTGGGTCATGCGTTATGGTGCCTGCCGTTTGGCCGAAATATGTTTGCCAGAATGTGTCGTTTGCCAACCCATTTTTTGTCCTGTTTCTGTAAATATTTCAGGATTTATTTTAGTACCATCGCGTAGAACCCTTTAGGTTAGGTTAGGTTAGGTTTTATAAAATCCTGAAATATTTACGGTTACAGAAAACAAAGCGGGTTGGCAAATGAAACGGTTGGGAAACGATACAATTTGGCAAACATATTTCGCCGAAACAAGGTGGCTGGGGGGGTAAATATATTGCCACTTAAACGTCAAGTTTGAACTGCTACACTACTAAAGTGGGCAGCTTATGAGGCCAACCGTACAACATAGCTGACCTTAAAATCTTTAAATAAATATGTTACTTATTTATTTAAATAAACACTTGTAATTCGTGACCTTGCATCAAGGTCAACAAGTATGATTTACTGATACATTTGCTACTGTCATTAATTAATAGATAAATAATAATATTAATATTAATTATAATGATAATATTTATGAATATTATACTCAAGGAACTGTTTTGATGGTTTTTTAAATATTAAAATACTAGCGACCTGCCCTCGCTACGTTCCGGTTTATGTGTGTTTTCTGTAGCACCCGTACATAAACTAGAATTTATCTTACTAATACATTACTAATATTATAAATGCGAATGTTTGGATGTTTGTTACTCAAAGGATGTACAACTACAAAGAGGTAAAATTAATCGATTATAGTTCGCGGTTTTTATGTGTAGGTTAAACCTTGTTTTGGGTTTAACCAATAATTGAGGACGAAATTGTAAACTTCATCAAGACCTCTTTTCTACTTTGATTACCCAACCTCGCTTTGATAACGCAATCATATATAATAATAAATATCAAGGGAGAACAACCTCACATGGATACTGTCCCCAACTATTACTCTACGCTTGAACTAGACAACGATAAAATAGGTAAGTACTTATAAAATACTTAAATACATAGAAAAGATCCAAGACTCAGGAAATACTTATATAATATATAATTATACAGTGGTGGCCGCATAATTAGGGACACTTGTTTTTTTCCCATACTATTGCCTACAAATATGACTTCAATTTGACCACTAATCAAAAAGTTCTCGACCAATTTTATTGCTAAATAAATTTTACTTTACATAATTAACTAAGGTTTAAACTGATGTACAGTGAACTACTATTAAAAACGGACCTTATATTTTACAAGGATTTAAAAACGAAGTGCTGACGCGTCCATACAAAATTCTACAACTTTGTATGAGCGTCGAATATTAATTTTTTCAAATCCTTATAAAATGAAAGATCCGATCTCAACAGAGATAAATTGTACATACATTTAAACTTTACTTTATTAGTTAACGATAAGTGTAACTAAAAATATAATTGGTTAAGAACTTTTTGAATGGTTGTCAAAATTGAAAAGCCATATTTGTAGGCAATTGTATGGGAAAAAAACAAGTGCCCCTAATTATGTGACCACCACTGTATATGTAGGTACACTGTTGACGAAGCATTTTGTTGACTTAACTATTGTATACCCTTGACGAAGCATGTTGCTGATGATTCTTGATCAATTTGACAGAGCTTGTTGTGGATTAATTTTGGATTTGTAAATAATTAAGATTAAAGATTTGATTTGAAAGTTTATTTTACATTTTTTAACTCGGCAAAAACTAGCATGTACAAGTTGCAGAACAATCTCAGAAGTTAAGAAATCTTCTCAAGAAATTACTGAGAATATTATCGGACACATTTGAGAGCATTGAGAATGTTCTCTTTCCATGCAAAAGTTAAGAATATTCTTGGAAATTTACGAGAATTTCTCATAAGAAACTTTCACAATTTGAGAAGTTACTTTTCGGTGTAATGCTAGCAGAAACTTACATGAACCCAAGCGAAACGAGGGCCGGTCGCTAATTATGACTGAAACACTGAAATAATCAGATATTCTGGCAGGAAATAATATCTCTGGATCTGGTTACGTTTAAACAAACACAGATGCGATATCGAATGACAATCGCGATAGTTTTTTACATATTTCTAAATTGGACACTCGGTGTAGACACGAGAGAACAATTTAATTCAGTTCATCCATATATTTTCTCGTAAAAAAACTATTGAATAAATGAGAAGCAAGCTTTAAAACCCCGACTGCATTTTTTTATATTGTCGTCGATATACCTATGTTAATTGTCATTTTACCATTATTGTTATTTCAATTTTAACAATTTAGACTATGTGGGATGGTGAAAGGATTCTGACGATACCACACACATCTAAATCGGCTCAGGCGTTTAGTAGTTATGGTGGAATAAGAATCGTACACATACATGAACCCCGAAAACATTAGGTACACTCCTTTTTTCGGGAAGTTGTGTAAATAGATAAAAATATTTGATATAATGGCGACGCTTCCTTTCAGAGCTTTTGTAAAGAAAGCTTGTGAAATATGGATCTTAGCTAGCTTTCATGAAAATCGGTCGAGCCGTTTTTTTTTTGGTAATCGCCTGAGGGGCCAAAGGCAAAAGCTTCTTTCTTGAATTACTTTAAGAAAAAGGGACAGAGGTGAAAATCCCTTCCGGAGTCCTGGGAATGGAGGGCTCAGGTAGTGCCGGGCTCGCACCGGCTAAAAACACCAATGCCCCTATTACCAACTAGAATTTAGACTCCCGCGGATACTACCCCAGCCAGTGCTGAAAGGCCGGAGGAGAAAGTCCTTCCTCCGTTTACTTATCCGCGGGGTTTTTCCAAAAAGGGGGATAGGAATGGGGGTTGGGATGGGGGGGAGACTTATAGCCATGTGAGTCGCGGAGTGGGAATCCTGACGCATACATGCTTAACAGACTACGGGCTTCCTTTCTTTTGCTCGACAATGGAAGGGTTGGGTCGGACATCTTTTTTAGACCACTTGTGTGGCTGTGGATACCATCGTTATGGCTTGAGGCTTTCTCGAGAGCGGTTGAGCCGTTTAAGAGATATCCAAGGTACCTATTTATTACCCGACTGCCGAAGGAGGAGGGTAATGTGTTTCACAGCCTATACATGTATGTTTGTTAATTTGTGGCACTATAAAAACTAAACCCGTTGTCCGATTTAGATTTTTATGTCAATCGATTTGTCTGAATCTGGTGAATGTCACTGAAGATATGACAGTAATCAAAATTCAATATGGCGGCAACCAGACGCCATATTGCGCCAATTAAAAAAAAGGTCGACCAAGTATGACAAATGGGAATTTAAAAATCATCTGTAACCTACAGAACAGAACCTTTCATCATTTTTCATTTTAAATGATCATTTAGGATTTATAACGATTTAAAGTTCGTAAGCAACTGAACAGTCGGGTTTTGAAAGCTTTTTACACGACGAAAACATTACACTTCTTTTTTGGGGCAGTCCCAAAAAAGAAGTGTAATGTTTTCAGGGTTCATGTTTGTATGTATGTGAGTTTCTTTATTCCACTATAACTTCTAAATCCCTTGACCGATTTAGATGTGTGAGGTATCATTAGAATCCTTACGTCATCCCGGGTGACATAGGATACCTAAACTGTTAAAATTGACATAAAAACAATGGCAAAATGACAATTATTAATATAATATGTAGGTATATCGACGACAGTATAAAAAACGCAGTCGGGATTTCAAAGCTTGCTTTTCTTATAGTTATTGTTAATTTATTTAATATTTATCGCCTTATTGGACGGAATCCTAAAACGTCTCATCACTAGATACGCCCATTAGTAAGTTTAGTCTAGCGCAGACGTAATGAGACAATAATAATCACATATCGTTACTACTTTAGAAAAAACTCGTATCTGATATTTCGAGATGTATGACTTTGAACTTAATTCTCTTCACATTTAAGTTTAAAATCGTACGTCACAATCTAATATCGCTATAACAGTCATAATAAAATAAAAGGAATTTATTCATTCATTATTACAAGCTAAAAAGACGTAACTTTACACGAGACAAAAGAAAAATCACACGATTAACATCGCTAATAGCAAAATAATGTATAGGTCAAAGTTATTTCTATTTATGAATAATCATTATTTTATTAATTAGTACAAAAAATAATAATTATGCAATTACATAGTAAAACACGTCTACATCTTCTTTAAGTACATAGTATAAAGGCCCAGCCACACCGCTTGCGTGACGTGCACGTGCGCGTTCGCTTTCCACTGCGTTGTATAGTGACATGTCGTAATGAGAATTCATACTATACAACGCAGTGGAAAGCGAACGCGCACGTGCACGTGCACGTCACGCATCCGGTGTGGCTCGGCCTTTAAACGAAATCGCTCCCCGCCGTCTGTCCCTCTGTATGTCCGCTTAGATCTTTCAAACTATGCAACGGATTTTGATGCAGATATCATCAATAGATAGAGTGATTCAAGAGGAAGGTTTATATGTATAATAAATTATGGATTATGTACGGGTGTTACAGAAAACTCACAAAAACCGAAGCGAAGCGAGGGCGGGTCGCTAGCACAATATTTATTTATTTATTTCTATGAAATGCAACATTTGCAATGACAATAACATGTCAAAAAGCAATAAAGTTTTACCTGGCAGAATAGAGCCCGGTTTTGTTGCTTTTGAAAGTAAGATGAAATTACTATATGAAAAGCAAGCTTTAAAAACCAGACTGCCTTTTTTATACTGTCGTCGATGTACCTACATATGTTAATAATTGTCATTTGGCCATTGTTGTTATTTCAATTTTAACAGTTTAGGTATCCTATGACACTCTCGCTGCGAAGACGAATCCAATGATACCTCATTTGTCAAAATCGACTAAGCCGTTTTTGCTGTAGCGGGGAACATAGAACTGGACATACATGACGGTGAAAAACATAACCGTCCTTTTGGGCTCCGCCGCAGTCGGGTAATAATGATAAAGGACCACACCGCTGCTCGAAATACGGTGACGTTACGGAATCGCAGTGAAGTGCCGTAAGCGGCACGATTTTATCGCTGCCCTCCACACCGCTGCTCAAGATACGGTGACGGTACGGAATCGCAGTGACGCAGCCAGACCTAGTTTTATCTGGGCGTTCTTAGCTAGATTTCATGAAAATCAGTTTATTGATTAAATAATTATTTTGAACATAAGTTATTTAAGAAGAATGAATTCTAGTAATTCTAAAGTTCTCCTTTATATAAACAACGAAACCAAACATATTTTTTAAACATAAGCGGAAATAGATGTGGAAACTAACAAGGTCACTAACGCCATTTATGTAAATAATAATAATTATTATTATTATACACATTTAGTTTTCAATGAACATTAAGTATTGCATGCTCATAGCTTTGAGTAAAAATAATAATGGCCGACCTATAACCTAATTATACTCTTGTTTCCTTGAGGTTTTTCCTTAAACGAGTTGCCTCACTATTGTTGTTTTAATTATTAAAACTGAGTACGGTTAATAACCCAAAATATCATTAACAGCACTGTAACATTATTAACCACACATTTTATAACCTTTAAAGATGAATACGTTAACGCCGTTCATAGTGTAACCGGAGCGTAGTCATGGTGATATCAGTTATATAATAACCATTATAGCATTGCTATGACCTTAGTTACGCTGATTGCAGACAACATTGCAGTAGCAGTTTTCGGTAAACATTTTTTTTATAATGGGTCGGCAACGACGAATGAACAGACTCAAAACTTATGCTTTTGCGTCTTTATGATAAAGAGTTAAGGGTTTAATATGCTTTGGCTATTGAATCGCAGATGTAACCTATTCACAGGAGAGTAGTATTATTTGTTTATTTAATCTTTATTACTCAAAAATTTGTACAAATGGCGCACCTTATGCCTCATGGCATTCTCTCCCAGTCGACCAAAACACTAATCAAAAATTTGCATAGTTGGTGCACAGAAAAAGAAGACGGACTTAAATAAAAACTAAAAACTTAAAACATAATTATCCTAATTATTGCTTGTAAAGTCAACAGCATAAATAAGTGATCATTTATGTACTTTGTCGCTTTCAATCGTTTCACAATTTTGTATGACATTTCAAACACGACGTTAAAGTGACAAGGTACATAAATGATCACTTATTTATGATGTTGACTGTACATATTATATATTATTTTATATTATGTCTATATTTGAGAAACTGAAAACAATATCACGGTTTTGCCTAGCCAAGAGACGTGATGGTGACCGCCGCAGTTGAAGGAGTGAGCCAAGATTAGCGTGTATAGCGTGTATAGTATAGCGTGAATAGCGTGTATAGTGTAGCGTGTATAGTATATAGCCTCGGTATGTGTTTATAATAACAAAAATAGTTCTATCATAATAATAAATACATACATACATACACTCACGCCTTCGTTCCCAGAGTGGGGTAGGCAGAGCTACAGAATTCCCAACAACTCTAAAAACTTGTTGATAATTCTGTAACCACATTTTGCACAAACAGCTCAAGATGTTTACCAGCGTATTAGTGACAGGTTGCAAGCCCATTGTCTAACAGTACTACAAGCCTTTATTCCCTTAGTCGTCTCTTACGACATCCACGGGAAGACATGGAGTGGCATTATTCTAACCTGAGGGCCCTGCAAAGATGCACTACGCTAACTAACGTTTCTATTCGATTCGTTTTTAAACCAATCGCGTCACTGGGAGATGACGTGATACAAAAAGTCACGTGGTCTACCAGTGACGCGATTGGTTTAAAAACGAATCGTATAGAAACGTTAGTTAGCGTAGTGCATCTTTGCAGGGCCCTCTGGCGACCACACGGGTCTATAATAATAATAAAACATAAGAATTATGTTTTCACAATTCTAGGTTGTTTCTAAAATAAAAACTTGAAACATAAAATAAAACAATAATGAGCAGCATCCATTTGTAAACGAGGTACAGCTTTTTTGATATTTTATTAGTTTATTCGTTTTTTCGGAGAAATACTGGAAAAGGGCCGAATCTTAATTACCCGAAACCGACGTGCGTGCATGACTCGATGTATGAATGTGGAAGAAGCGAAAGAGATTTGTCAGGAGCGTAGCAGGTGGAAAGAAGTGGTCTCTGCCTACCCCTCTGGGAAACAGGCGAGATTTAATTTATGTATGTATTAGTTTTTGGTTTTTGGTTATTAGCTAGAGAGATTTGGACACCGCATTAGCGTAGATCTGAGTGAACGGGGGGTCTGCAGGGGTGCCTACGAAGCAGTCCCGGGTTCGATTCGTGGAATGGGCAAATATTTGTGTGATGAGCGCGAGTATTTGTATCTAACGTAGTCTTGGTTGTTTTCTTTATTTCTCTAATTATTAATTATTAAGTGTTTATATCGTTGTCTAGATGATGGTCAAAATTTAAAAGTCATATTTGTAGGCAATTATATAGAAAAAAAACAAGTGTCCCTAATTATGTGACCACCACTGTATATGTATATATTTTATTTATAAATGTATATGTATCATTTTATGTACTTAATCTGACATTTCCGCTGGTAACAGACATGGTAGATACTGGACAATATAACTAAGCCTTGAAAGAGCATGTAGCTCCAGTCGACACCGTAACATCGACATTACCTCATTACTATTAAATTTATTACATCTGGCAACACTGTCAAGATATATCGCATAAATAAAAAACCTACTTCAGTATTTATCGTATTTTTTTAAACATTAAACATATGTGACCTTGTTACATCGCTACAATGTCAACAAACACTTGAAAAAAAAAGGAAGTCCATTTAGAATCTAATTTATTGCAAGTCAAGGTTCTTAATTCCATGGATTTTAATTTTTGGTCTCTTAATTTTGAATCTGATGTTAATTAAGTACTAGGTAATGTTCTTACATTGAGTTTTATTTATTACCTATAAATATTTATGTCGTTTTTGTTTTTCAATTTATTAATATTGATGTTTTTTATCGTCGGCCAAGCCGAAACAATTACTATGCAATTTGGAATGGATTCCCGGGGCTTCCTTTTATTCCTGAAAATTGGACTGCGCCCGAGGGAATAGCGATGGCCAAGTTTTACGCGGACGGACTCACGGGCAAAAGTTAGTTCAACATATAGGATAGGTAATCAAATCAGGTAATTTGTACATATGTAGTGAATAATCCTTTCCCTATGTTTTTTGTCAGATAAGTTTGTACTTGGCTTATTGATGGGTACTGAAGCTAATTGAGAAAGCAACATAAATACGAATTTATCCGACAAAAAACGATGGACAAGAATTTATTATTCACTATATCTGTACAGTCAAGGACTGACAGAAATTACGCGTAAATGAATGATTAACGTTATGCGACAGGGTTCCATAGTGGCATAACGATTAAAGTCCTTGACTGTACTACCTATAGTAGGGTCAGTCTAGGGTCAGCTAGGGTTACCATTTATGAATTTGAAAAGTCCTGACAAAAAGCCTGACATTTTGATAAAAGACCGGACTTTTTAGTCACAAAATGGAAATACACTTATTAGATATTACTTAAGATGAAGTTTTATTACTCATATTAATTTTTAAAAAAACGGACAAATTAAAGATCCGGACAAAGTCCGGACATGTCCGGACTAATCCGGACGGATGGTAACCCTACGTCTGGATTAGTCCGGACATGTTCGGACTTTTAGACTCTCGTCCGGACTTTGTCCGGCTTTTATAAATACTATGTTCCTATATGTATAAACCGCACGTCGTTAATTAATTGATGTAATTAATCACTTCCTTTATAAAAGAATCAAAACGTGTTCAATTGAATTTAAGCCCTGAAGTATTTTTTCTCAAATATCTTCGACTAGCTTCTGCCCGCGACTTGGTCCGCATAGATTTCGAGTATCGTTATTCGCTCGGGAACTTTTAAATTTTCCGGAATGAAAAATAGCCTAAGTGTTAATCCAGGGTATAAGCTATCTCCATTCCAAATTTCATCCAAATCCGTCCAGCCGTTGCAGCGTGAAGGAGTAACGAACTAACACAGCGCTGGTAGATTTTTGACGTGTAAAAGTGCCCGTGCGGCCTACTTACTGAATAAACATCTTTTATCTTTTTTTATCTTATCACACACACACAAACACACACACACAAACAAACTTTCGTATTTATAATATTAAGTAGGATGTACTTACAGATTTATTCTTTTTACAGCATTTTTATTTATTATACGTACAGTCAACAGCATAAATAAGTGATCATTTATGTACCTTGTCACTTTAACGTCGTGTTTGAAATGTCATACAAAATTGTGAAACGATTGAAAGCGACAAGGTCCATAAATGATCACTTATTTATGCTGTTGACTGTACCTATAGATTTACCTCGCTTGCGAGGATAGGCAAGACACGTCTGTGAAACTGCAAAACCGCGTAAGTAAAAATTTTAATGACGAGAAAAATTCACCTTTTTTCTAAGATATTAAGATTTATTTTGCTCTAAAATAAATTTCCTTACTAATTTAGAAAAAACTAGTATCCGATATTTCTGGATTTATGAGTTTGAACTTAATTCTCTTCACGTATAAGTTTAAAATCGTACGTCACGAAATGAGAGATACGAGGTTTTTTCAAAGCAATGACGATTTTTTGCTTACGCGGTTTTGCAGGATCACCGACAAAGTCATTTTTTAGGGTTCCGTAGCCAAATGGCAGAAAACGGAACCCTTATGGATTCGTCATGTCTGTCTGTCTGTCCGTCCGTATGTCACAGTCACTTTTTTCCGAAACTATAAGAACTACTGCTGAAAATCGGTAAGTAGATGTAATCTGTGAACCGCATTAAGAATTTCAAACAAAAATAGAAAAAAAAACAATAAACCCTGGGGGGCTCCCCATACTTAGAACTGAAAATAATAAAATAAAAAAATCTTCAAACCCGTTTCTTCGTGTGGGGTATCTATGGATAGGTCTTCAAAAATGATATTGAGGTTTCTAATATCATTTTTTTCTAAACTGAATAGTTTGCGCGAGAGACACTTCCAAAGTGGTAAAATGTGTAACTTCTAAAATAAGAGGATGATAAAACTAAAAAACATATATGATGTAAAAAACCATGCAAACTTCCACCGAAAATTGGTTTTCACGGAACCCTTCATGGGCGAGTCCGACTCGCACTTGGCCGCTTTTTATGCCATATAGAGACAGCAAACAAACACACAGATCACCTGAAGGGTTCCGTGACCCGTAGAAATTTGCATTCTCAAGTCTACAACGTGTTGTTTGAAGTGTATGAAATTACGGCTGTCACAGGGGTCATCCAAGAGTGACCGAGCTATAATAATTAAATCTAATTTAAAATTGCTGTACATATATGGCGTATAGGTATATAAACCAGTTTTTATGCCGGACTTCCGCACAGTTCCTAGTATATTTAGGTAAACATATACAAACAGGTACAAACTTTTGTATGTGTTTTTATGAGGTAGTAAATCTCTTCTCAATAAAATAAATGTATTTTTAAGTAGATCTTTTTCAAAATATTTTAACTTTTTTACTAATTCTTATTGGCTTTGTTACGTCAATCAAATTCTCAAATTTCTCCCTAATTCTGATGCCACTCATAATATCCATTGTAGAAAAATTAAGACCACGTTCTAATAATCGATCTAAAAATCAATAGTCGGTTATAGTGCGAACGGCAATATAAAATATACATTTGTTTTAATTAATTTTGCAAGTGACTTAAGAAAGTATAAAGTAATATGTAAACAAAAAAACATACAAATATACACGACATCACAATTTCTTGGTCTACTTTTCAACGCTTGTTTTCTTATTAAAGGTATAAATTGATTATATTTGAAATTATTTTTTAATACGATTACATACTCGATTAAATGAGAAAATTCGAATATAATCATAAATACAAAGGTAAGAAATTAAACAAAATACTTACACGTCAAATAAACTGCGTTGCCCTCGAAACGGATCCGTCACATCACTATCAACTCATTCAAACACATTAAAAACAAATTAAAATTTAACGATTCATTAAAATTACACCAATTTCGTTATCGAACCACAAATACCAGTTACACTACATTCAAAATACTAAATACTTATTAATTATAAATAACTTGCTGTTGGCACAATTGTATGAATTGAGGAAACTTTTAGATTTCACGCGCAAATGTTTGTTTACAAACTCACTCACTCCTGATTTAAAAAGTATAATTAAAAAAGTTGCATATTTAAATGGTTTAGAATATGGAAGTATATCAAATCCATTTCACACGCGAAAAGAATTAAAAGAGCCCCGAGCCAGAATTCCAAATTTGAAAATTGCGAGGCCGTTCGGAAAACGGCCGATGGCTGCGAGAGCGGAGCGCACACTGAATTCAACATGGCGACCTGGCTACAAGCCAGCTGATCTATCACTTTCCGATTAATTTGTTTTTAAATTGTCCATTGATTAAAGCAAACAAAAGTTTCTCGGACACTGGCTGGAACAACTAAGAATCCAAAAAAAACTTGACTCCAAATTCAAAAAATTACACTGTTTGATCACAACACAATTTTTGCAAGTTTCAAATAAGTGTTACGAAGTTTTTTTCACACACAATTACAAAAAACTTTGAAATGTATACCAATTCATTCGTTAAACTTTAGTTAATTTACTTAAGGCACGATTTTAGAGTCGGGAATTAAATTAATTATTTCCGAAAAAAAAGGTTTTATTGTGCCAAATATAGTGTCACCGGTAAGACTGGCAACTTTGGACTAATCAAAGTTGTCGAAGCGAATTCTAAATTTAAAATGACCAAGGTTTTAAAACGTAATCGGCCGTCACATATAATATGAATATTAAATAGTTATTGTTTCGTTTTTTTAATTTCAATGTCAATAGGACACTCGACCATTGATCTATTTAATCATATGATTATGTATTTATTTATGTATTTTGCAAATAAAAACTAGGATAAAATAATTGAATCTATATTAAAATTAAAAATAACAACAAAAGCCACTTACGTAATTTAGAATAAGTAAGTACCTACCTACACCTTAAAATTGTATGTTCATACTTTTTAATTTAATAATCTTAATTTTTCTAGATTTGAATGCCATAAGAATCTGCCTTCTGCCATCTGCCTTGGTTGCCATAAGAAAAATAGAAAATAATTAGTTTAATTACTTTAATCACAAAATGTTTTAAATTATTTGAAAAGTATTATAAATTCGAAGTAATTAATTAGTGGCGCTTCTGAATTAATTCAAATCAGTTCAATTAATTAATTAAATAATTCAAAGTTAATAATCAATTGTTAATTTTCTGTTTGTTTTAAATCAAGTTTAAATTGTTTAACGTATATCTTGCCTGCGAGTGTACCTAGTGTTTTAAATTACGAAATACGGCTGCCCCAGAATTATAGCAAACTTTCCTTCAAACAAATCGTTTTTATTTGGCCAGTAGGAAAATATTTATTTTCTTTGGCCGCATCTTTTTAACGTAAACAATTCATTGTTCTTAAACAAAGACATTGTTTTGGTGAAAAAAAAAAACAAGACTCACCGCAGTACTTAGCGATATTTCAGAAACAATTAACTCGTTCCTTTTTCAAATTTTTGTAGAAAAACACTTCACTAAGGCTCGACACTATCGTTATTAACTCACAGTGCAGCCGATCACGCATAAAGGGATTACAAGCACTTTGATGTCAATGGATTATCGACTCTACCACCGTAGATAGTAGATTTTCTTTTAGTGTATTTGTACATTTCTATATAATCCTTTGTCATTGAGATTGCAAACGTCTATGGGCTTCAAGTTCTCTCAACATCAGTGGCCAGTGCTCTTTACCTTCCCTTTGCTATAAAAAGTACCAACCGTGTTAAAAAATATGAGTCACCTTTCCCAATGATTTTAAGAAGCTATTTTTTAATCACTCGTGTACACAAAGCCTAAGTGATTCGAGCCACAGATTATGCAAACAGCGGGGTCAGTCGCTGACGTAAAAATTGAACTGACCTTACCCTACAACATTATATATTCTGTGGCGGAACTGGTAGCAAATACCACTGACGCTATTAACCTAGTTGGTATTGGTACTGACCTTATCTATAAAGCAAGCGGTTCCGGGTTCGATCCTCGGAAAGGCAAATATTTGTGTGATTAGAGTGATTTATTCCTGAATCTTGGATGTTATTTATTTGTGTATGTAGAAATTACTTCTCTATGTTAATAGGATTAAAAATATTTAATCAGTAACTTGGCCACATGAGGAATAGGCTTAATTTATATAGGCTTAATCTGTATGTATTTTATATTATATGTATGTGTGTATGTATGTATGGTATGGTTCCATTTGCGAAGTTACCACAGTTAAGATCGAGCAACAACACGTTTTTTGTAAAGGATATTTTCTCATTAAATTTAGAACATTTGAATTTTTTGTATTTGTTACTAAATACTAGGGTGACGGCACCAGTGTTGGACACTTTTAGCTGACAGGCACCAGTAATGGACACTTCACTCTTAATTCTAATTTCATACGTTCCTAAATTGATTGTTGCAAAACAAATGAATAACCCTTATCTTCTGTGAAATAAGAATCAAGTGTCCATTATTGGTGCCTTGTCCATTACTGGGTCCATCACCCTATACTATACCTACTATATTGACTCTAGCTTAGTATAGTTTATGAGATACAGCCCCCTGATAGACAGACAGCTGAGGCTTAATAAGGTCCCGTTGGCACCCATTGGGTACGAAATCTAAAAAACTGTAAAAATTAACAACGCAGAACTTTGTCGGTCGTGTCGTGAAGGTGTGAACTATTGCAGTTGGTAAATAAAGCAGTACGTAAGCGATAAGGATTATACAATAGTCTTATATTCCTACCGTTATGGAGCTCGCTACGTGTGGATGTTTTATTTCCAAACAACAGAGTAGAACCAATTCTGCGGGCCGATTATGGTCGTGTTTATCGACGTAGATAAGCGTAGATAAAACATCTGTCACTTTCTGACCAGTATGTAAGTGCGAGAGTGACGGAAGCTTTATCCACCGCGATAAAGGCGACCATAATACGGGCCCTGGTAACATTTGCTTGTAACGTCTGCTTTTCAGTATCGATAGAACCAAACGAACCTCCTATTTTTAGTTTTTATTAAAATTCAATATATTTATTTAGTAAATTTAATCCCATGAGGTCATGGAGTGAATCTACTAACGCTTCAGACAAGCCCATCATTGCGGAGAAGAGAGGCAATTAAGGAACTCCAGCAGGAGGTGATGTTTTTAATCATAAAGTACAATAATACTTGTAAGTAAGTTACATTATAAGGTAATATAGTAATAAATAATAAATATAAAAACTAGCACAAATAAAGTCATTAAAATGCAAAGTCAAAGACATTATATTTTAAATAATGAGTACGAATAACGCGATGACGAGGTCTCAACGTCAAGAACGATACTTAAAATAACTAACTGGAAAACAAGTCCTTGCAAGCGTAAGTGGGTAAAAACAAAAATAAATGTACATAAAGACGCTATCTAAACGTCACTTAAATGATGTCTAACTTACAATTCCGATACAAAAATGTATGTGTTTAACGTTAATCGATAGTTTCGTTACGGTGACATAACTCTTCTTTAACTGGACATTTATTTTGGTTTATATTCAAGTATAAAACCTATAACTAACATTTACCTACCACAACTATTGAAACCCTCTCGCAGTGTCGTATTTTCTGTTTATACACACACAATACGGTACAGTATAGTTTTCATTTCATTTTCATTTACAAATCCCTGGGCATCTATTCAACGCGCTAAAACAATACCTATTGCTTTTGACGTGTCACGGTATTGTTTTATTCACTCGGCCGCCATTACTGTCAAGTAAATAAGAGCTGACATTACGATAATTTGTCTGCCGAAATATGACACCTAGTTTGACTGCTGAACCCTAAAACGGAAATGTCTTTGAAATATAATGGTCAACAAGTAAAAGGATATTATTGAACAACTTCCTGTAACGCAAAAAACGTACTGTGATTTTAATGTTAAATTACCTCAAATGGGTTTAATTATTACCGTATATTGGCCAGCTACTGGAATTTGAGACTGTGTTATCTGTGTCCCTAATTTTGACCGCTGACAAAGAGGAAGGGTACCGTATGTTTAACGTGTGTATCTGTGTGTGTGTGTGTTTATGTGTGCTCCTAAACGGCTGATTGGGACTGTTTTTTTTAAAGAAAGCTTGTTTAAGCGGGACGGTTCTTTGGATAGTTATTATTCCGTAAAAGAAAATTTCTAAATGCACACTTGATTAGTAGGTAAAACTACATTTTTAAATATTCATATTTTGTTGTAAGACTCTATTCTTATAAAGTGATCGCACCAGTAATAGACAAGGAAAAATGTTAATTATTATTAGAGAAGATAAGGGTTTAATTTATTTTGCAACATCAATTAATTAACTGTGTCATACCTCTATGAATAAGGAGTTAGGTGTCCATTATTGGTACCTGTCAGGTAAGTGTCTGACACTGGTACTCCCTCTGTATCATGGTTTGTGTATTATTACGATTTTCGTCAATAATTGTTGATACTCATTAATTATGTATACCGTTGACTTCAACGATGACTTACGGATTTCAGTGATGACTTACGGATCTGAGACGTGGGCGCTAACAATGGGCCTTATAAGGAAGCTCAAAGTCACTCAGAGGGCTATGGAGAGGGCTATGCTCGGGGTTTCTCTGCGTGATAGAATCAGAAATGATGATATCCGCAGTAGAACTAAGGTTACCGACATAGCCCGAAGAATAGCCAAACTTAAGTGGCAGTGGGCGGGGCACATTGCTCGCAGGACTGATGGCCGATGGGGTCAGAAGGTTCTTGAGTGGCGTCCGCGGACCGGGAGACGAGCTGTAGGTAGGCCTCCAACAAGATGGAGTGACGACCTTGTAAAGATCGCGGGAAAGCGGTGGATGCGAAAAGCACAAGATCGGTCTGAGTGGAGAGCCTTGGGGGAGGCCTATGTCCAGCAGTGGACGTCTTTCGGCTGACATGATGACCGTTGACTTGTTAACATTTGTTCAAGAATTCAATTTGAATTTGTAAGTAATTTAACTAACGCACGAATTTTATGCTGTTATCTCTTAAACATAAAATTTGCATTAAAATACACGAGGGCATTGCACTGCTACGTTTAAACTGCGAAGTTTTTTTTTATTCATTTATTTTTCGTGGGACAAAAAATAATCGTACAAGGATGTTAAAACCTTATATATGAGTCTCTATACGTACCTATAGATCAAGTACAGTCTACTACATTATCCACATTATTACTAATACAGTTTACCTACTAAAGAACATGCTTATACTAATTATCGAAGATGTAATAAGCAAAATTAATAGTTTAAATCAAACAGTTAAAAGAAGGGGGCTTTTCTATATTCTTTTTTTTAACTGGGACATTAAGGGGAAATCCGGTACCATAGGAGATACAGGTAAATTGTCTTAGCAAACAATAGGTCTTTTTTTGCTAAAACACTTTTTAGCATAGTCATTTTTGGTCAAGACTCAAGAGTTAATAAAATTATCCACATTTTTTTTAATGCAAATCGACTTATTTTTATGTAAGGATCATTGTATGGAAAGGAAAAAAATGGAACAGCAACAGTTGGTCAAATATTAAAAAAATACTTATAAATTGTATCAAAACACTTTATTAATATAATTCTGTATAGCGATTCCGATAAATAAAATAGTATTAAAAGTGTTGACGCTGTTTTAAGGTATGAGATAATCTGTCAGCAGGCGACGCTGATGGATGACGAACAAACATACTGTTTAGTAAATACACTATAATGTACCTAGAGCTGTTACCGACGAGCTATTAGGCTAGATATAGTATTAAAAAAAAGCCAAGCAGCAGTGTAAATATTGTTGTGTTCTGGTCTAATAAAACAACCGGTGAAGCAACTGGCATAGAAGCATTTCCTTTTACTCCTCATGGTTGACAACGCATTTGCTGTCTTAGGATTGCAGTCTTAAGATTTTAGTCTTGAGAATGCAAATGTCTATGGGTCACAGACTCCTCTTAACCTGTGCACCTGTTTGCCTTCACCATGATATATAAAAAAAACGTCTCCGGCACTTTATGAGTTTCTGATACCTATTGCCTCTTGGGCGCTAGGGTTGCCTCGATGCGTGATTGATATGGTCTAAGATCCGAATAGGAGACGATTTGCACCGGGCGGGATTTCGATAAAAAGTATTTTATATCAAATTTAATACGCTAAATAATATGTGGCGAATAGGTAGGCTGAAAAATTTCAGTCCAGTACTTTATCATTAATTTTTTTATTTAAAATGAACTTTTTTTTTAAATTGCGAATATTTGTTTAATAGACAAATTACATACTAATCGAAAGTATGAAGTCTATAGAATATGCAAACGTTAGGTTTGATGCAAATTATTAGTACCGAATTACCTGTTTATACCTGCCTACCCAATAGTTTGACGGGAAAAAATAGTCAAACTAACGTTTCCATACTCTATAGGCTTCATAATTTCGATTGGTATGTAATTTATCTATTAAACAAGCTATTGCAATTTTTTAAAACTAAGTTAATTTTTGAATTTTTAATTAATTATATACTGGACTGAAATTTTTCAGTCTACCTATTCGCCATATATTACTTAGCATATTGTGCAAATTGTGGTTATAGAATTATCAACAAGTTTTTAGAGATGTTTGTAATTCTGTAGCTCTGCCTACCCCACTCTGGGAAAGAAGGCGTGAGATTATGTATGTATGTATGTACTTAGCATATTAAATTTTGTATAAAATACTTTTTATCGAATAAACAGCCCGGTGCAAATCGTCTCCTATTCGGATCTCCTACTAATACTTAATACGCACGCAACCAAAAGCGGCGACGGCGCGGCCCCGACTAAACCGGCTCGGTGCGTCCTGTCGAGATTGGTTGTGGTGGGTCGCGACGCGTACGGTCGAGGCACGCACACATGCAAAAGTTTCCTACAGGCCTACAGGAAACTGTCGCTACACTATCATCTTCGCAAAATAACACTGCAATAACTATTAGTAGAATCATCTGGGGTTGTACTTTCCTCTCTCCCGCTCTTATGGTACCTTACTCTACACCGCTTCACCCTTACTCAAAAGACTTTTTAATACTTGCATTGTACCACTTATTTACACACCAGGCAGTGTGTCCAGACAAGTTTCAAGAAAAAGCTGAGCGGCACTGCAGTGTGTATATTTACACCAACCCATTCAGGCCCTATTTCCCACCCTCATAACTTTTTCTTCAGTACAGCTAAGAACCGGTTTTATTTTTTAAACACAACCACTAAACTTATGATCTTAACCCAGTAAAACAATTAAGGTTCTGTAATTATCCTATAAAAGGTTATTTATTTCTGAACACTGACAAATCTGACAATGATATATAAAATGGTGCCAAATTTGACACTAGATTGTGTACAGCCAGACCAATTTTTATTGATACTTAAAGCATTTTGAGCCCAGCCTTGGCAGTTTTCTTTACGGTATGTTATAATACGCACCTTCAGAACAATAGTGACCTAATTGAGAAATTTTAAATTTCGAGTTAGGTCACTATGATAATAAATTTATGACTCGAAGTTTGAAAGCACAAATTTTGAATTAGGTCACTATTGTTCTAAAGGTGCGATATATTGTAATCTATTGGGTATTCAAGAAAACTGACAATTACACGCTCAAAATGCATCTGTAGGTAAACAATTTAGTGACAAACTTGACACTTTTTTAGATATCCCTACGTTAGGTGGCATCAATATGAAAACTTGGCCTATTTTTTATATTAATGTATTGTTGGTTTTTTTAAAGTTGATTATGGGTTTGCTCTTGAGTCTTGACTAACTCTTGCCCTTGAAGGATCAAGATTTAGTCGACGATTCACCCTAGCTTTAAATAGTTTAGTTTACTAGTGGACTAACCTCATTGACGCTGTTGGCTTGGAACAGATAGCAGTGCAGAAGAGCCTCCTTCTCATTGAGGAGTATGTAGAACAGCTCCTCCGGCCGCCCTGGCACCTGACAGGCCCTGGATAAAACATTAACCTTTAATTTTAAACAACAGTCTGTGCACGAGTTGAATGCCGAGCTTAGGAATGTGCTAGTACGGGACGGCACTATACAGTGTAGAGCACACTGCACGCGGGAGAGGAGAGACGTGGCGCCCTTCACCTCAGGCCCCGACTGCAATGAACTCGCGCGAAGACTATATATTTATGTTCAATTGAAAAAAAAAGGCTAATCTGCATTATGACCCAGTAAAATAATTATAATTTAATTAAATATAAATAAATATCAGGGGACAATATCACACAAATCAACCTAGTCCCAAACCAAGCTCTACGCTTGTACAAAGATATAAATACTTATATAGAGAAATACATACTTTAGAGAGAGACGACGACTTTTGACGACGCGCTGGCCTAGTTGGTAGTGACCCTGCCTAGGAAGCTGGCGGTCCTGGGTTCAAATCCCGGTAAGGACAGATATTTGTGTGATAAGCGCGAATATTTGTTTCTGAGTCTTGGATGTTTTCTATGTATTTAAGTATATATTTCTCTATTTAAGTATTTATATCGTTGTCTAGTACCCATAGTACAAGCCTAGAGCTTAGTTTGGGACTAGGTCAATTGGTGTGACATTGTCCCCTGTAAAAAAAAAAAGAGATACATACTTACTCGTAAATACTTAGAAATCATCCAAGAGTCGGGATCAAATAATTATGTGACGTTTATCTATGAAAAGAGACCTTGTTGTCAATGGCGCTACCGCCATGATTAAAGATGCTCCGATATAAATACAACGTCGCGTGACGCAGTGCGGCGTTAGCGCCATCGACAATAAGGTCCCTTTACAGAGATAATGCCACATAATTATGTACTCGCGATGATCTGAAACATCTGCCTTTACCGGGATTTGGACCCAGGACCGTTATACAACAAACAGACAAATAAACGGTATCCTATCGCTAGTCCGAATGTTGTTTACTAGTCGTTTCAATTGGTCGAAAATTCAAAACTTACTTTTTTTTATCAAGCAACATTTCAAAATATCCATTCAAGGGGTGAAAGACGGGCGAGTAAGCACGCCGAACTTGGGCATGTTCACGAAAAAGTGTACCCAATTAAGGACTGAAATTAAGGAACTTTACCTTTTCAGTTTTGGCGGCCATCGATGTATATCTAATTTTCGTCACAAAACTGACAAAGTTAAAGTTCCTTAATTTCAGTCCTTAATTCGGTACACTTTTTCGTGAAAATGCCCAACTCAGCCCAAGTACGGCGTACTTAATCCCCCGTCTATCACCCCTTTTTACACGACTGCCCCAAAAAAGGAGTGTTATGTTTTCAGGGTTCATGTTTGTATGTATGTATGTATGTGAGTTTCTTTATTCCACTATAACTTCTAAATCCCTTGACCGATTTAGATGTGTGAGGTATCGTAAGAATCCTTACGTCATCCCGGGTGACATAGGATACCTAAACTGTTAAAATTGAAATAACAACAATGGCAAAATTACAATTATTAACATATGTAGGTATATCGATGGCAGTATAAAAAATGCAGTCGGGTTTTTAAAGCTTGTTTTTCATATAGTTATCAACTAAGTAAAGTTTATTGGGATAAAAATAAAAGAAGAACTAACCGTATTATATCAACGAGCCTGTGAACGATGACTGGCTCAAAGTTCCCGTTGTAGGCCTTAAGGCAGCCTTCCTCTATCGTCACGCTTAGCTGCAACAAAAAGTGTTAACCTCAGTATGAACAGTTATTACCCCCCAACAAAATAAGAGGGATGTTATGGGTTAAGCGTGTCTCCGTAAGTCCCAAACAGACGGACCGATTCAGATGCGTTTTTTTTTAATGTTTTATCTAAATAATTTGAATAAGAATTGGACTCTGAAGACCATGGACATTTGTAATCTTAAGATTGCAATCTTACGTATGATACGAACTTTTTTAAAAGGTGTTCTCTAAAAATTACAAGCGTACTATTTAAAAAAAACATTTTTTACTGAGAAAATAAACAAACAGATTTTCGCTAATGTCTAATGAGCTTAAACGCCGCATGGTCTTTTCTACGTCACACCTAGGGCTACACTTAAAAAACAAAACTTGGTTACAAACAAAATGCCGTCATTTCGCCCACTAGCCCAAAGCGGGCGTAGCAAACACTAAATAATATATTGTTTTTCTAAGGTAATATTAAAAGAAACAAATGAAAAATAATGTATGCTTTGAGATAAACCTCTTTTTTTTGATCAATAATGGGTTTGCGTTTGACCACAGGGATTTTTTTGTGAGTGGGACTTTGAATCTAACATCAAGGCCATAAAGTTCAGTTATGTTTGTTCGATACTGCAATTTTCGGTTTGTGAAGATAGGAAAATAAACCTTATTTTTATTGCAACACAGTTCAAATTAATTGTCATCATTATGTAAATCCTATTACACACTGAGCCTTACGAAGATAAGCAAAATTTTTATCAAAGCACCTTTTCGAAAATAAAACTATGGTCAATTATGAACTTAGATGGCATGCTTCTTGGCGCGCCCCGACAGTGCGGGGAGTGTTGCTGGTGGGGTTTCATCTCTTGCAATAGTGACGTTTTTCCTAACGTCATTACACTTTTGTGTTAATGGATGTTATTAGCCTTAATATTCAGCACCCATAATTTTATGTTTGTTTAATTCCCATAATGTATCGATTGTCTTAAATCATTTTAGTCATAATTTAACTTGTCACACAACAACTTGTGTGTGTAAAATAGAAATTGAATTGAACAACGAGTTGTGGAAAGTATCACGTCTGATTCAGATGATTTATTGCGACGGTGCATCTTATAAGACAACATTCCATATTTTTCTTATCTCGTCTCATCGACAAACAATTTAAAACGGTGTTTTATGTATTTATTTAAAGCTATTACGCAATAGGGTACAACAAGTACACTACACAATGTGTATTTGTTTATTTTTCCACTGAAACATAACCTGATTTTAACCTCTGTTTGAACTTAACATCACATCGCTATAAACCACGTAACCGCCATTAAGAAGCTAAAGCAAATAAAACCATTTACGTAAACAATAAGACCACAATTACAGTAGCAGTTTCCAAAACCTAGTCCTGTCTTTTTCCCAGTCTAAAAGAAGGTACAAATTATGTAGGTACCGTAAAATGGGGCGAGTAGGGACACAACCTAAAATAAGTCATAACTTGTTACAAATAAGAACAATTATTAAATGGACAATAACCTAACGTCTGTTGGAAATAATGTCAGCCTTATAATTAGTAACATATGCTTCATTTTAGGTTGTGTCCCTACTCACCCCTTAATCCCTACTCACCGCGTTTTACGGTACCTTATCTTTAGTGCCGGTAGCTCTGATTTCTTTAAGCAGCCACGGCAGCATGACATTTGACAGGCGGCGGTCTGTCGCTGTAAAACCGAGATATGTCACAGAAGTCAACCGAGTCTTCATTGTGGGGGCTCTGAAAAAAAAACATTCCGATATAACAAGGTGAAACAAAAGGCAATAACCTATTTACGAACACAAAACAAGGACAAAGGCGGAGCCCCACTCCGGCGCATGGTCGAGCTGCGCACGTAATACTAATTTGCTTCATGTCTAAATGTAGATAAACAACTTTCTTACCTCAAAATTAACCCTTTTTTGGCTAAAACAGCTGTTTTATCGTAAATAAAGTAAACCGAGTTAACATTTTGGACATCACTTGGCCAATGTATTGTCTGTGATTGCTTTATTTTGTTTAAAATTGCTGTTTTAGTCAAAAAAGATCAATTTTGAAGTTAGAAAGTTGTTTACTATATAAGACAAGTAATAATGAACAGACCTTAGATAGATAGACAGCGGCATATGAAGACGCTAGGCATGAAATGACGTCACTTGATACACGCTTGGCCTGCTCTGAATCGCTCATGCACACATCAGCGCGCGTGGCGATATTCAATTCACAGCAGCGCATGGAAGATGCTTTTTGCCCACTGCGGCGCATGGACTATCACTCGCGTGCGTGGCTTGTCTGTGGTCCACTGCGGCGCATGGACAATCGATTGTCTATGCGCTGCAGTGGGCAAGAGGTATGTATCAACGTGCGTGCGTGGCTTGTCCGTGGGTATATCGGTGACGTCACGTGTGTTGACACACGCTGCTAGACCAATGGGTCCAAATGACCACGTGGGTGACGTGCATAGCTTGTGCGTGCGTGGGGTTTCACTTATAGCACATACTACATAAGGGAGCAACGTGGATCAATAGGGAATATTCATTACTTTTTTTTAAATAGCAATTAATATAACCAAGATATAAGCCAACAGACTTGTTCCTATCTCTTTCTAGCGAATCAGAATTTAACATAGAGTTTATATGGCCGACCTGTTACATGACGTAATAGTGCATATATTCGGGTCTCTGTCTAATCGCTGTCGTAGCAGTTTAAAAAATGCTTGTATCATCCGTATTTCTTGTCCGATTTTAATTTCACTTTTGGTGATCTCTTTTATCGTATCGGCAATGCAGTTACATAATACAGACTTGGCCGGCCGGTTTTTTAGGAATTGATAAGGTCTGTAACCAGCCCCCGTATAATGCTGCTCTCCGACGGAAAAAATGCACATCTACTATATGAATTGTATTGCACTTCCAACCTTATTATAACCCTTGAGAGTTTAATATGCTTCTTTGAATTAATTTTACTTGTGCCTTTTCTCTATAAAGCAGCCGTCACTCTCGCACTCGTATACTGGTCAGAAGGTGACAGATGTTTTATCCATGTTTATCCATATTTATGAACACTACACACTACCATAATATGCCCGCAGCAGGTCTGATGACATAGGAATTCAACCTGGGTAATACAGATAGGATAGGGAAATTGCTAACGGAGTATCAAACAGATTGCTAAGGATAACCTCAAACACTTTGCAAGTTAGGTTGCACTATTGTTTTTTTACTAATGCAGCAGCTGTATAAATATTGTACTCAGGCTACAGTGCTACACGTACCTAATTTCTTTTGACATGTTATTGTGTTGTTCATGTTATGGGCTTTACTTTCATCATCATCATCATGTCAGCCGAAAGACGTCCACTGCTGGACATAGGCCTCCCCCAAGGCTCTCCACTCAGACCGGACTTGTGCTTTTCGCCTCCACCGCGTTCCCGCGATCTTTACAAGGTCGTCACTCCATCTTGTTGGAGGCCTACCTACAGCTCGTCTCCCGGTCCGCGGACGCCACTCAAGAACCTTCTGACCCCATCGGCCATCAGTCCTGCGAGCAATGTGCCCCGCCCACTGCCACTTAAGTTTGGCTATTCTTCGGGCTATGTCGGTAACCTTAGTTCTGCTGCAGATATCATCATTTCTGATTCTATCACGCAGAGAAACCCCGAGCATAGCCCTCTCCATAGCCCCCTGAGTGACTTTGAGCTTCCTTATAAGGCCCATTGTTAGCGCCCACGGCTTTACTTTACCACTAAAAAACCATATTGTATTTACCAATTACGTTAAGCTGAATAAAGTAAAATACAGCCCCTGGTAAAATTAATAGAGCGTAAAAGAGCATTAAAGATACACGCAGTACAGTCAAAAGCAGTAAAATATATACGGCCATCACGTCAATGTATGAAAACATAGATCTTATTATCAGCGGCGTAGGGGCGTGTGGATATGTTTGACGACTTGGGAACATATACACATAATATATCGCAGCTTTAGAATTATAGTGACCTAATGCAACATTTCAGCTGGCGACTTCGAGTCATAAATTTATTACTATAGAGAGCTAACTCGAAATCCAAAATTTGTTAATTAGGTCAGTATAATACTAAATATGCGATATTTATGACTTTGACTGTACATCCCTTAAGTCGTTTATCTTACTCACGTTTGGTAACGCACTCGTAAACTGTTTATTATTAATTATTTAAACTTCTTTGCACAATGCAATTAGTGCAAAAAATACAGAGGCCCGTTTCACGAATCTACAAGTTACAAATTACAAGCGGAAATCTCTTTCTAACTCCTTTTGCTAGAAAAAGAATTCCGCTCTCTTTGTGTCCTCTCGTTCTGGTGGCCGGTAGGGACATTTGCAATTCCATAAAAATATATTTGGCTGATACATTATTACGCTGTAAACAGATATTTTGGTTAGTTTTCTGTCTCTTTTATTTCTTTGTGCACCGACGCCACCAGCTGTAATTTCCGATCGGTTATTCGGTCGACTGGTTGAGAAAGCCATCCATTAAGCATTAAGTCCGCCATTTGTTCTGATTTTTTTATACCATGATGGTGCCAAACTAGTGTACTACCACGCCTGACGGTTTTTTTTTTAGTATTACTTAAATAAAGTTAAGGTTACCTGGTTCAGAATGCCTCACGGCATTAAGTTCGCCTTTTGTTTAAAAGGTGTATTATTTTATGCCATAAACTAATAAATAAATAAATAAAATTATTATTTAAAAAAAACTGTTTTTTTTAAAAATCACGTTTAAATAAATAAATATCAGGGGGACAATCTCACAGTTACAAATTGAGAAATCTTCTCGACAATACATAAATGAGTTTAAAAATTATTAAAATAAACAATAGTTTACATACCTTCCTCATTACATAAAAGAAGAAAACAAGCAAAATGCTCACAGCTCTGAATGTCACCACTTGACCTCACATAAACCATGTATTATGCCATTCAAGAACACTTTATAACATTTAAATTATAATGATGTTGAGGTAAATTTAAACTAAACCCACAAACAACACTGATCGATAAGGCACACAACGTGAGACGGCACCAACTTGATGTTATCACTGAAAATTTTCAAGGGAATTCGTTACAGGCACAAATTGTCACTTAGTAAACTAATTTTTCAATAATGTTTCATTTAAAACCGACTGAAAACTGATTGCAACGAAGAAGGATGGTCGGGCACAACCAAAACAAAGGCTGATCGAAATAATAATAAGTCTGAGTGGTGGGGAAATTTTCATGCCATCCTTTTCATGCGTAACAAGATTTTGATAATAGCGCCATCTTGCGACGAATAGAAACACTATGATGAGACAAGGCTAACCGCTTAAAACCATTCATTTTGCAGCGACCTCTACTGACGAGTAGCCGAACTATAGCAAAATGTAAACTTACTCGGTGTCAGATAGTTTCAAAGCTTGCTGCTAGATGGGGTTGTGTTTACAAAGTTTCACTACTTACCAATAGATGTCGTTTACTGACCTTAATTGAAGTATTTTTGTCATAATTTATTGTAGGAAAACTTTAAAATGATGAGTGATTCGCGTTTAGATTTACGTTGAAATATTACTATAAATAATTGTTTGTCAACCTTGTAAAGGTTACATCTTGTTTCTTAATTAAATTAAAACAGTAGTAAGTCTTACCTCCATTAATTAAACGTTATTCTCATTCAGTTATTCAAACAGAGTGGGTATGCAGCAAATCCATAATGCCAAAGCAGTTATGTGTTTTCGTTTCATTTTTAATACAATGTTAAAAGTTAAAAAATGATTTAAATGATTTACTTATGTTATTGGTTACCACGGAACAGTTTTTGTGATTTGATAAACGTAAGTAGAATTGGCTACTACAACGCATTTTAACATAATAAATTATATAGATTGATTAAGTAATAAAAATATTTTTAAAATAACAAACGCACTACCCGTTTGTTTCCAACTACTTTGCGAGTTTCTTAGAAGCCCTAACAAGGCATCACGTACGCTCTGAATCTGTTAGCTGTCTGATGTATTGTGTTAGTATTCCACTCATCATCAGCATTTAGCAAACACGCCACTGCTGGACATATTCCTGTTCCATTTTAAGCCACCGATCCCGCAGGATCTGAGGCTATAAACATGCAAGATCGACGCTCCACCTCATCTGAAGGCTAGGTACACTAAAGTTTACCAATGAGTTCCACTAGAGAACACGACAACTCCAACGTTTATCATTTCCGCGGCTTGTAATGGCAAGCCCATTGTAACTTTACCTTACTAATTCAAATTAATATTTCGCTTCCGCATTTTTAAAGTATTCATCTCTGGGGTCTGGATTGTTTTCACAAACCACTTAATCCGAAACTTTGACTGTCACTCCTAACTCGAGACTAAATCAAGAGAAAGAGATGGAGCTAACGTAACTTCGAACTTCGATGTGTAATGTAGGGCCTCTGCTTAGCCGTAGGATCCCGTTTGGAGCAGAGATCCTTGCAGGCTCTGAGCTCCTGAAGATAATGACTGAACGCCCTCGTCTGATTAACTAATTGCCAAATAGAGAATATGCATGAATATTTTTTAAATCGAATTTCTTAAAATAATATGAAAATAACATAAAAGAGATCACCAAGAGTGAAATTATAATTAAAATCGGCCAAGAAATACGGATGATACAAGCATTTTAAACTGCTAATTAGACTAGGTTACTAGGATGAATTTTGTTTTGCTAGAAAGAGATAGGAACAAATCTTTGTTGGCTTGTATCTTGGTTATTTTTATAGCTATTCAAAAAATGATTTTTGACATCTGTTTGTAACATGAATCAGCTTTTATTGAAGCTGTCAAAACTTGTCCAACGAACTTTGAAGAGTCAGATGGCGGCAGCGCTCTGCACGTACCCTACACAAGATCATCATCATTAGAGTGCATTTAAAACATCGACAAACTATCGTATATCGTATAGTTGGTCGATGCTTCAAAGTGTCTGTCTTCCTTGGCTTGAAAAAAGCTGTGATGAATTCCTGCTCCCAAGATGCCAGCTCCTGACTTTTCCTCCTGCTCCGCGTCGAGCGACGAGCGCTGGAGCCAGAAGAACGGGCACCAGCAGGTCTCAGGGTCCAGCTGTGAGGGAGACGTCTCCAACTTAGACGCCGAACGGTACGTGTTGCCCAAATCATAAGTTTGCTATTTTACAGTTGAGTACGAAGACTAATACAATTTTGCACCTTAATCGAATGAAATAAGGAGCAACAGGGTATAAATATCTTTATACTTGACTGAGCATGCTGCGTTTATGTACGTACGAACAAATTAAACATTTTTACACATATAGGTTATTATAGGTTATAGGTCAGAGCGGCAAATTTTCCGCAACTCGACGACTTAATTTATGCGCCTGTTTTGCGTGCTCGGTTGCTGGCACAATTCTTGCCAACCCAGTTCCACCAGGAAGCCTAGCAGACCCTCGATGTTGTCCACGGCTTCTGGTAGCGGCCTCGGTTCTGAGGTGACGTGCCCGGTACGGTGCCACCTCTTTCTCTCGATGTAGCCACGAACGCGTGGAAAGGATAGGGCATTCCACGTTTCAAATTTAGAGTTTCGTAGTTAACCCTTCATTACCAAAAAATATTTTGACGATGCGGATATCCTAAGTTGGTACCCTGCCTACAAAGTTGACGATTCTGGGTTCGATTTACAAAAAGAGTATTAATTGTCCGTCGATCTCACGGTCGAGTTGTTTTTGTAAAGGCCCTGTGGCCCTAGACAAGATGCATTCTGCCAACATCATCATTATCGAAAATGTATACGATTGACTTAAACTACCGCACTGTTGCGTCGAGCTTTAATGTCAATTCCATATCACACACATTTACACACTCAGCTGTGCAAATGTGCAGGTTTCCTCACGATGTTTTTTTACCGTATAAGAGCATCGGGTAAAAAGGTCATTGGTACGGTCACTAACGTAAATTTAGGATCAGAAGTCATTTGTAACTTATAGGAAACTCAACCTTATTGTTGTAGAATATCAGATTGACTTAGGACCTATGGTCTATTCATTCTTAGTTGTCTTATATAGTAAACAACTTTCTAACCTCAAAATGAACCTTTTTAGGCTAAAACCGCTATTTTAAACAAAATAAAGTAATCACACACAATACATTGGCCAAATGATGTCGAAAATGTTTATTCAGTTTACTTTATTTACGACAAAAGAGCTGTTTTAGCCAATAAAGGTTAGAAAGTTGTTTACTATATAAGACAAGTAAGAATGAACAGACCTTAAGGTGGGACACAATTTTAAGTCTTTGATAATGGCAATCCCCTGATGTTACTTGGTACCTTACGAACACACGTCGACCCCCGAAGCGATAGGCCACCCATACTCTAATCTCTTTACCAACCGGGGTGTGAAGGTCGACCGACAGAATCGGAAGCCATTTAAGGTGGCGATTAATTTGGGTCTGTGTTATATTAGAGGTTAATTTATTTTTAAATCTCGGCAGTTTCGGTGGTGACCTTGCCGACTTTACGTATTTCGCATCGATGATGCATACCTTTAAGATCTGTTCATGCTTACTTATCTTATGTAGTAAACAACTTTCTAAACTCAAAATGAACCTTATTTGGCTAAAATAGCTCTTTTGTCGTGAATAAAGTAAACTGAATAAACATTTTGGACATCATTTGGCCAATGTATTATCTGTGATTGATATATTTTGTTTAAAATAGCGGTTTTAGCCTAAAAAGGTTCACTTTGAGGTTAGAAAGTTGTTTATGACAAGTAAGAATGAACAGACCTTACGCATGTGTCCCAATTTAATGGTGTAGGCAGAGAATATGGTACGCCAGGGGCACGTTTTATAAAGCTACAAATTACAATTTTACAGGTCTACACTGGCAACACTGCTCAAATGGCTGGTCGTCATTGGTCGAGGTTGTGTCAAATGGAAACTTGTAACCTGTAAATTGTAATTTTAGCTTTATAAAACAGGCCCCTGATTTCGCTTCCTCTATATTCATCAACCTCTTCATACGCGTACGTCGTTTTCGGGTCGGTTTCGGTTAATTCGCCTTATTCACTTGACCGGTTTTCCTGTATTGGGTCATACACACTCGAAAAACCAAAAGTAGTCTCTCCTGTCTTCAATAGTGAAAGGCTTCTGTGCATATAAGTTATGTTTTTATTCGATAGGACTAAAGTAAACCTGACGCCGTTTATGCGGATGTGAGTTCGGCCAGAAAATTAGACCTTGAAATTTTTGGCTATGTCCACAGGTAACACTCTAACCTAAGTCTGTCGATTGAACATTAAAATCAATAACTACTCTATAACGTCAAAACTGTTTTTCCAACGGTAACGGCATCACTAAATCAACAAATCGCGGCAGCGCGTGCAGCCCAGCCTTGTTCGGTGCCACAGCTCCGATCCCCGTACGAATTGGAGCCAACATCGAGTTAAAAAAACGTAAACAAATACCTTACCTCAGGCCGGGGCATAGATTAGATGAGGAGAAGATTACTCACTATACAGATAGACATCTGAATTTTTGGGACAAAATAAAAAGGCAGGTAGTGAAGTTCGATCGATACATAATTTTATTAGTCATGGCCCTTATTTTGTTTGAAAAAAAAACTGTTTGAAGGTGATTTAAAAATTAGAGTTGATACTATCTATAGGTACTAGATAGGTAACTCGAAAAATACCTTAAAATCATTTTGACAGCTGACATCAAAGTTACCTACATATTATTTCTAAAAATGTTAATACTATTATTTTGTTAGAAACAACATAAGCAGTTTCTCCTATATGGGTTTTATTTACTTTTTCAATAATTAACTGTGTATGCGTTGCAATTTGCAATACCTGTTTTTTTTTTAAATCTAGAGAGAAACGATAATCATACTGTAGGTAATTGGTAGTACTCCGTGTGCGGGAATGAGACAAACGGTGAAAAGAATTGCAAAGCGGTGTAGGAGATTGATTAAGTGACTTTTTTTTATCAGACTGCCGAAAGGGAGGGTTTGGTTTTTACCTGTATGTATGTATGTACGCTTCTTTTTTCCCTTATAAAGGCTGAACGGATGGCCCGATTTCGACAAGCGAGGTGTCGTTAGATTCGACTTAGCATCTCGGGTGTCACTGGGTACTTTTTTTAAATGTTATATTAGTTAAATAAATATATATATACATGTTTACTAACATTATATTCACGACATTACCCAAACAGCAGTTGGGTTTTTTAAAGCTTGCTTTATAACCCCCGACGCAAAAAGAGGGGTGTTATAAGTTTGACCTCTATGTGTGTGTGTATGTCTGTGACACCGTAGCTCACAAACGGGTGAACCGATTTGGATACGGTATTTGTTTGACTTGTATACGAAAACTTTTCCATCTTGGTCCTCAGGGTACGCATAGCGTTTTTTATTAAGATTGCAGTCTTGCGATTTAAAATGACTACGCTGCCCTCCAAAGCCAATAAGTTCGTATCTCAAATTAAATGGCCAAAGCAGATTCAACCCTCTCTTGCTAGTAGGTAATGAGGTTGAGAATGCTACAGGAGTTTTATCTGTTATGCTGCCATTTGGATTAGCAGGACAGTATGGGACTCAGATCCCACTTACCATCAGGACGCCTGAGACCTACTTTGAAAATCAAAATTCGAAATTACGTTCGCTCCATCCCTTTCTATTGATTTAGTCTCGAATGACGAGTGACAGGGATGAAACAAACGTGACTTTGAACTTCGATTTTCGATTTGCCTTCTCCGTCTTTAAAAAAACCAGCCAAGTGCGAGTCAGTTGGACACGAAAGGTTCCGTACCATTCTTACAAGGGGGCCCACATTAAATTTAGTTAATTTTCGTTATTTGTTGAAATAGCGGCAATAGAAACACCTACACACTATGTGAAAACTTTCACCGTGTACCTATTAAGGTTCATGAGATACTGCCCACTGAAAGACAGACAGACGGACAGACAGATAGCGGTGGGTTAATAATAGGTTCTCATTGGCACCGTGTGAATGCGGAATCGTTAAAAAAAATGAATAAATACTACTTAAATATACCTATTCGTAGTACCTACATGACCGTATTAATTTAGTTGACAAGTACTACACACACACACACACACACACACACACACACACACACACACACACACACACACACATCATGTTATGTTAAGTAATAAGTAGTAATAATAGTAATAATTTTTAGGCCTTGAATAACAATTAGTATCTACTTAAATGTTCTATATTTGGAAGAGCGAGGTCTCCTGTCACAGGTCTTAGTACCTACTAGGAGGTCTCAACAACATTGTAAACAACAACCAATTGTTAATGAAATAAATAAATTTTAATTTTAATTTTAATTTTAAAGTACTAGACAATTATTCAAACCGGTGACGTTAATTTAATGTAGGTAACGGTTTAATTACGTCTATTGTTAACTATTTTCCTTATTATTGTATTACTAGCTTCTGCCCGCGACTTCGTTCGCTTAGCATAAGTAAATTGCTACTGCTTCCAATTCCTTGACAATCCCTCGGTTTTTTTTGATAAGGAAAGGCACACAAGCACTCACGTCACGTGATTGAAAGTGGGATCTAAGACCCCATAGACGTGTGAATCCTCAATACCAAAATCTCAAAATGTCTTTGTTTACATAATATTTGAGAGTTAATTTAAATTTTTATACCTTGGCTGGAATCGTTAACTTGTATTTTTTTTTATACTGGCTGTCCCGTTCATCGACTTCAACCGGCCTAGGGCTGATAGAGCAGCTTACAAGTTATCGATTTAACCTATTTAACATATGTATGATCAGCGATTTTTAGCCTACTGGGTTCGGAGATATTGAGCATTTTAATCTGAATTTTTGTAATTTTCCCTTATGTCCAGTCCATTCCGTGAAAAATCATTGATTTCATGTTTTATTTCATAAGTTTTTCAGTGGTATCTTATATAAGTAATTAAGAATCATTACGAATCAGTGAAGTTTTTAAACCTATTTGCACGTTATTTTTTATTTGTTTTAATTAAACATAAAGTTGTTTTTACCATACAAAGTGAAAAGCAAACAATGGGACACCTAGTATGGATTGATTTATGTGATTACTTTTTTTTTTTTTTAAACCGTCAAATAGGTTTTAAAATGGCATTGGGTAAATTTGTTTGAAGAATATTGTCATTTTTTTTTACATAGTTATATAGAGGACCTCGAAATACACATAGATATATATATAATGTATGGCGTTTAATAATATCGGAGCCGAGACATTAAAGATTTAAGTATTCAGTTTTGATACTAAAACTGTACTAAAGGTATGAATATTTAAATATCTCGGCTCCGATGCACTTAAGAGTATTACATTACATAACAAAATATGTTTATTTTGAATAATTCTCTCATAATTTACCACTTTTCCGAATGGCCGCCCACCTTGAAAATGTATGACTTTTACAAATGACAACACTTTTACCCAAACCCCTTTTGCTGATTCGTAATGATTCTAATTATGTAAGATACCACTGAAGAACTTATGAAATAAAACATGAAATTAATGATTTTTCGGGACTGTAGAAAATTACGCAATTCAGATTAAAATGCTCAATATCTCTGAAACTAGTAACAATCGCTGAACATACATAGGGGTTAATTCGATAGCTTTTTAGCTGCTCTATCAGTCCTAGGCGGGTTGACGTTGAATACGGGACACCCTGAGGGCTCAGACAAGATGCACTACGCTAACTAACATTTCTATTCGATTAGTTTTTAAACCAATCGCGTCACTGGTAGACCACGTGACTTTTCGTATCACGTCATCTTCCAGTGACGCGATTGGCTTAAAAACTAATCGAATAGAAATGTTAGTTAGCGTAGTGCATCTTGTCTGAGCCCTCTGGTGTGTTATTCTCTCAAAAAACGGCAGCCGGTCGAACGGACGAGCGAATAAAGGCGGCGAGTTTAAGTAGTCCCGTCCGACTGAACAAAACACATTTTAGCGCGTGCATTGTCAATTAGGGAGCCTTATACGTTGGTGAAGTCATGCTGCCAAATTAAATACACGCGCTAAAATGTGTTTTGTTCGCTCTGTCGGGACTACTTAAACTCGCCGCTTGGACCGACTCGAGCGAACGATCACCTTTGCTTGTTGAGAGAATCACCACCCTGGTATTTAAGGTGTATGTAAATCCTGTTTGGTTAGGTGTGATTTACATAGAAAGATATGACCTACAACACATTAGGTATGACTGGGAATAAGTATGGCAGACGATACCGTGTATCCGTGATCGGTGTTATTACCTATGGTACACTGAAAAAAAAAATTGCTCGCTTGTAACAAGATTGTGATTGTTGTGCATAAGCGTCTTGATCCCATACGAGCCTGACAAGATAATAGATACATCAACTAAGACGTTAGATATATCACCTAAGATGTTAGTTGAATCACTGAAGAAATTGCTGTTGTTACTATCAGCTTTGGTTGATATAATTTATTATCCTCGAGTGGTTGCCGAGTTAGAATAGTGCCACTCCATGTCTTCCCGTGGATGTCGTAAGAGACGACTAAGGGAATAAAGGCTTGTAGTACTGTTAGGCGATGGGCTTGCAACCTGTCACTAATACGCTGGTAAACATCTTAGCCTAATTGTGCAAATTGTGGTTATAGAATTATCAACAAGTTTTTAGAGATGTTTGTAATTCTGTAGCTCTGCCTACCCCACTCTGGGAACGAAGGCGTGAGATTATGTATGTATGTATGTATGTATTAATTTTTTGTCAACTAAGTTAAAATCTCTCTTTATTGGCTCTCATTTTTTTTAGTGTAGTACATTGTTAGAACAACTGGTAATTTAAATTTACCGATAATTCGGCATTAACACAAGTGATAGGTATAGTGAGGTCATTAACACTGGAACTATTATTTCGTACCAATGATGAGAAAAAAAACAAACTAACTCCGCTTGCGACTCCGTCCACACCAAAATTGTTTATCGCTTCTTATCGATCAGTTGCAGCAGCAAACAAAACGAACAAAAAAACAATCGCAATAATGTTAGCATTCGCTTAGAAACAACCACAGCTTTATTGAAATTGAGTCATGCTATTGGCGTTTCCTCTTCGATTGCTGCCTCTGTTATACACCGCTGTGTCAACTGATAAAAACTCCGTTTTTTAAGCAGTGTTCCGCGAGACCTCGGGCGAAGGCGACGCCATATTTGTCGGCCATTTTCAAAGTTACGATTTGAAAATCGAATTGTGTTATCGCGAGTGTTTTTATTCCAAAAAACCGTTAAGCAGAAAGTGTTGTTTAAACTCGGAATGTTACTTGGTTTTCCTTGAGGTGTTAATGTATGTAAATTTATTAAAGTTAGTAACACGACTTGATGGTGGCTTGAAAACAATGTAATGTTTAGGAAAGTAGCTATTGAATAACAAAGTAAGGGCGTCTTATGGTCGTTTTCGTCTATTAAACAGACGGTCTCGTGATTTGGAAATGGACGTAATACCAACATATTCTAACAAAAAAAATAAACAAAATTCAGTTCACCAAACATTACATGCAGGTATCAACATAGCTCAGTCAGCCTAGTTTGCGGTCTACGGGATATTTTCTTGTATGTTCTTGTGCTTAGATAATCAATCAACTTATCTTTATCTTTTATCTTTTAATAAAACTGGTCATTGTACCATTTTGAGTGTATTTTTGAATTCATTTTTTTAACACTATACTGATTGTTATATTTGTTATTCACTACTACCGGTACACATTCAATACTTAAAAATCAACAGGCTCATGCTTATGTTGTTGCTGTTCAAGATGCAGGGACGTTAAATGTTGAGCAGTTCTCATGATAGTTTACTGTCATTTCCTCTTCAACAAATGCATTTTGATGTGCAACGTTATCAAAAAATAAGTAAAGAAATCTCATCGCCTTCCAATAACTACCTACTTGAATAACTATACTAATTGACGACGCTATAGCCTAGTTGCTCTTACGAAACTATCGGTCCCAGGTTTGATTCCCGGTAAGTAAAGGCAAATATTTGTGTGATGAGTATGAATATCTGTTTCTGAGTCCTGGATGTTTTCTATGTATTTAAGTATTTAACTTACCCATATGTATTTAACTTACCCAAGCCTAGAACTTAGATTGGGACTGGGTCAATTTGTTTTATTTGATTTTTATTTATTTATTAAAGTACTTAATATTGAGGAGTTCCGATGCCAATGGATGTGTGTAGTCGTGGAGATCCTTGTCGAAGGCCTATGTCCAGTAGGGTACGGTTCTCTATCGTTTGACCGAATATCATATGCAATAACTACATTTGCCCGAATTTCATATGACATAATTTTATATGCTATAATATTCTTTTGCCATAAAGGCATTTCTTCTGAAACCGTGAACTATTCAGAATTGTAATAAAACAAACCTAACCTAACCTATCGGGCTCTATACGATTGATGTAAAAATTACCTGAAAGGTTTACGATTTCAGAAAAAATGTCTTAAGTCAAATATTATGGAAAATGAAATTAGTGCAAATGCAATTACGAATAATGATGGGATACCGGTATTTTATCTTTAGATCACGCCAATTTTTATATAACTAAATATTAAGCTTTCCTGCAAAAAATAAACACTGAAATATCTCCATAAGGCAAAGATATATCTTACATTAAACATACGAGTAGGTAATAGGTAGGTACTATTATTATAATAGAAATCTTTTTTTAAGTCAGTTAAGCGACAGAGTTGCGGACAAAGACACTTCAGCCTAGTTGGTAGTGACCCTGCCTACAAAGCTAGCGGTCCCGGGTTCAAATCTCGGTAAGCGCAGGTATTTGTGTGATGGATGAGCGCAGGTATTTGTTATCTATATATATTATATATTTGCGTGGTGATATTTTCCCAAAAATCTTTTTTTTTTCTGGTAGCAATTTCCCCAGTCGCGATTTTTCCTATTCGTGATTTTACTGAATGTCTTTTTTTCCCATTCTTATTTTTTCGTAGTGCATATTTACCATTCTGGTTTTTTTCAGTCGCTAATTTCACCATTGTAATTAGGCCGAAACAGATAGGTGTGTTTAGGTACTTAATGTTAGTTTTGCAGCAGGCCCGAAGGGCCATACCGCCCGGAAGTAGAAGCTCCGTCGACTCTGTGAAAATGATATAAGTATTCAGATCAATACAGATTGGGAAATTATGGTAATGGAATTATTTCTCCTGAGATAAAAATCTTTGGCAAAATAAGCAACTGAAAAAAATAAAGAATGGTAAATTTTGCGAATGGAAATATCGTTTGCAGTAAAATTCGATTTTCGGAAAGTCATCGCCACACTCTTTGTTACTGAGTGTTGGATGTTTTGTATTTAAGTATATATTTCTCTATTTAAGTATATATTTCTCTATTTAAGTATTTATATCGTCGTCTAGTACCCATAGTACAAGCCTAGAGCTTAGTTTGGGACTAGGTCAATTGGTGTGACATTGTCCTACCCAATATTTATTTATACTTATTACTGCCTGACAGACGTCTTAATCTATACTTCTATACTAATATTATAAAGCTGAAGAGTTTGTTTGTTTGTTTGCTTGAACGCGCTAATCTCAGGAACTACTAGTCAGATTTGAAAAATTCTTTCAGTGTTAGATAGCCCATTTATCGAGGAAGGCTATAGGCTATATATCACCACGTTAGCGTTAGCCCAAAGTAAATATTCCACGGGGACGAAGTCGCGGGCAGGAGCTAGTCTATTATACTTACATAGTAAAAGTAAAGGCGAGTTGTTTGATCAGTAGTTAACTGAACTAATGATTAAATTCAAAAATCGAATGGAAAATGTGACACATTCCAGGGGTCGCAGGTATACCGGTATTATTTTCATACAAAAATACCGGAATTAAATTTCGGTATCTCGTTTATTAGCGAATATTTTTTCTTCAATAAATTTATTTAATATATACTGTACTACCTAAATTACAATTGAAAATATCAAGGAAATGTTGCAAATTAAGGAAGATATTTAAATTTTAATGAATACCGGTATACGACCCCTGTATATTTGGTTCATATTTAACAAATGGTTACGATTTTTAAATAATAGGGCCTGTTTAACTAACTAATTGTTAAAATTAGAAAAAGGAATGGAAAATTTGACACATTTCCTTGAGATTTTAACCATTAGTAACGTTTTTTGATCATTAGTTAGTTTAACTACCGATCAAACAACAGGCCATTAGTGCCCGTTGTTTGATCAGTAGTTAACTCAGCTAATTGTTAAAATTCGAAAAAGAAATCGAAAATTTGACACATTTCCTTGAGATTTAACCATTAGTTACGGTTTTTAACAATTAGTTAGTTTAACTACTGATCAAACAACGGGTCCTTAGATAGTTATCGTTGCTTGCTATAAATTGCCGTGAAAAGTTGCCCGTGTACGTGCACGTTTACAAGTAGACCGTACAATCAAGGACTTTAATTGTTATGCCACTATGGGATACTGTCATAATAATGACAGCGTCAAACTACATGACACATATTACGCATAAATGAATGATTAACGTTATGCGACAGGGTTCCATAGTGGCATAACAATTAAAGTCCTTGACTGTACAATCGGCCACAAAATGAAAGAACACGTTATTAAATAATGTACAAAGTCTACATAGTTGTCTTCTCGTGACCACGGCTAATTGTATCACACACAATCGAAACGTCGAGGTAAATGTTTATTTATTACACAATAGGGAATATTCATGTTTTTTCTCACAGATCGAATAAAAGCTGGTTAATGTAACAAACAGGTGAAAAATTCTTTTTTTTAATACCTATAAAAATGGGTGCGCCAAAGTTCATATAAAATTGCAACTCCGATTATAGGAACTGCGAATTTTTTTCTCATACCATTTTACATCATAATGATCGCTCTTCATACTCTCCATAATATTATTTAATACTAATGATCGGAACTCATACTCATCTGAACTTATAACGCCAATATTCATGGAACCGTACACTTTTCAGAATTTCTTAAATATCTTACGTGTAGATAAAATTAGGTTAGGTTAGGTTAGATTTATAACAATCCTCAAAAAGTAACAGTTTCTTAAAAAAATGCATTATGAGTTGCGATGATTATGAGTTAAAAAAGTATGAACAAAAAAGTATAAGCAAAAGTTTTCGAAGAAATGATGAGTATAGACACAAATCGTTATTTGTATAAAAAATCTAAAGACCAATTTTATATGAGCCAATATGGACCCTATAAAAATAACCAAGATAGCCAACTAAGATTTATTCCTATCGCTTTCTAGCAAAACATAATTTAACATGGAGTTTACATGGCCGACATGACGTCACAGTGCATATCGGATCTCTCTGTCTAATCGCTGTCTAATTAGCAGTTTAAAATGCTTGTATCATCCGTATTTCTTGACCGATTTTAATTTTAATTTCACTTTTGGTGATCTCTTTAAAGGTATTTTCATATTTTGTTGAGATGCGATTTAAAAATACCTATATATACCCTATTCTGCCCTCCTACGGAAAAAAGTCACATCAACTATATAAATTGTAGTGCACTTCCAACCTTATTACAACCTTTGAGAGTTTAAAATGCTTCTATGAATTAATTGCACTTGTGCCTTTTCTCCTTAGCAGGGCAGTATTAGTCCCATAGTTTTAGTAAAGTGTAGGTACATAATCAGAGTCATGTGTTTTTATGTGTTACATATTGCCCACGAGCTACTTTGTCCTCGTAGAAGTCATAATCGCTATTACCTTAGGAACTGTTAATTTTCCGGAACGAGAAATATCTATTATTTTCCTAGGAGTTAAATCTCCATATCCAATTTCATTAAAATCGGCTCAGTAGTTTAGCTGATAAAACGTAACAAAGAAACAAACAATGTTACTTTGGCATTTATAAAATTAGTACAGGAAACATACCAGTTTTATCTGGTTGTAACCGGACCACTCGAGCGAGATAGCTAATCGCTCGGATAAGATTAAAACAGAAGTTTGACCCATGGTGTCATTAATACTATATGGAGTCGGAGATCTAAATATGCTGGATGGTTAGTCAGGCGAACCAATGCGTTTTGATCCTATTTACAAAGTTTTACATAGTCTGCAAAATTTTACAAGCTTTTATATAAGTAGGTACTAGAGGACTTTGTACAGTCGAGTTCAGAAATATGTATACGGCTTAGTACCTTGTCACTTTAATCGCTGTGACAATTCATATATGGCAGTTTAAACATGACATTAAATAGACAAGGTACTAAAGTGTACACATATTTATGAACTCGACTATACGCGTAGAATTAGTTTTCCAAAACGTCCCCTATTTGAACTCCCTACTTATCAACAAAATTATCTTGGTTGAGATACCTTTCTCAAGACTCGTCTCGAAGATAGTTTTTTCAACCGAGTTTAAAAAAAAGGAGAACGTTCTCAAGTCAACCCATTTTTTTAATGTAGGTATGATTTCGCATAACTTTTTACAGAGTTGACCGATTTTAAACATTATTTTTTGGTTTGATAGAGTATTCTTTTGAGGTAGTCTCATTATCACCAAATCTAAATCTGATGAGGGGATCCGTGAAGAATTGAGGGAACTCCTCAAATATTATAGGCATACATACAGCGACTTTAGTATTTTTAAGTAACAAATCTAGCATTTCCATTCAGAAAGTATCATTTGGTGAAGTGGAACTGATGATGAAGACCACAGATGGCCACCGGAACTCAACGGTATCTATTACAAGGGTGGCCATAAGATACCTATCTCGATTAAGATAGTTGAGCAATTGTATTGAAGAACATTTAATTGTTTAAATATCACTATGACTTTCCCGCGCTGTTGCTTGCGGCGACCTTGTAATGTCTTAAAGTTTCATATCGACTAAGAAGTGGAACTACATAAAAAAAAACGGTTGTTTGTTTTTTAAAGCATTTTTATTATGAATTGACGTTACGGGCCTCAGCCGAGATTCATTTATTATTCTTTAAATAGTTTACTATATGTCAAAATGTCAAATTGATTACTTTCTAGATATAACATCTAATAAAACCGGGCAAGAGAAAGTCTGACAATGATCAGTGTAGGGTTCCGAAGCCGTTAATACACAAAAACTACCTCAAAAAACCACTAGAATGATGTAATTCTCTATTTAAAGTTATTTGGCTGTCTCAGGTCATTTTAGTAGGTATAAACACTTTAGTCACCTGTATCTCAGAGTACTCAGTCGTCATACTGCCCTCCTAAGGAGAAAAGGCACAAATGCAATTAATTCATAGAAGCATTTTAAACTCTCAAACGTTGTAATAAGGTTGGAAGTGCAATACAATTTATATAGTGGATGTGCCTTTTTTCCGTAGGAGGGCAGCATAGTCTTCCTTTAAAATTCGTTATAAGTGCTTTCATTTAAGATACTTTTTTAATTTTGAGTACCTATTTGTAGTTTTGGCTGTAACCCTACAGCACATCTTGACTCTAACAAAAATTACCGCTTCAAAGCTTAATATTTTATATTTAATCGAAAAATTGTTTTAAGAAACCCGCAATATTTTTGAACGAACTATCCAACGACACCCGTTACTATGGGGTAGACGAGAAAAAAATACATCCCCGCGTTACGTGTAGGGGAGGAACCAAGTACCTACACAAAAAAAAAAAACAACATTTTATTTTACCACTTTAAAGATAAGATAAAAAAAAGATAAAGGATATTTATTCAGTAAGTAGACCGCACGGGCACTTTTACACGTCAAGAATCTACCACCGCTTCCCACGAGAAGACCACTGCTGAGAAGAAACGCCGCAAGAAACTCAGCAGTCAGTCATTTTTTAAACATATTGCAATGGTTACTACTTAGTCTAGCATTATATAAAGCAATAAATACTAAATTACTTATTATACTTATAAAAATAACATGCGTAGTTCAGCAGGAAAACATGCCAAAGATCTTACGATAGACACAGAGGGAGAAACGGAAAAAAAAAACCACCTATTTATGTGTATATTATAAGACTTTGTTAGCGTGACTAATATGTATATTCATGCCAAATTACAGCTCTGTAGTACTAAGCGTCTCTGAGCTAGGCTGCGGACGGACGGACAGACGGACGGACATGGCGAAACTATAAGGGTTCCTAGTTTGACTACGGAACCCTAGAAAAACCGGACAAATTAAAGAGCCGGACATAGACCGACTAGAATCTAAATCCTCATCCGGACGTATGGTAACCTTAAATATTTCAAACTGTAATCTAGTAGCTATTGTACCGAGTACCTATAGTAACAAAGGTATAGTTATTAGTCATGTGTGATCAATGTGATCATCGGCCGACCGCGGTGTTTGTTGTTTTCCATCGCTCCTGCAGTCCTGATCATTTTATTAGCAGTTTCCGTACGAATGCCGTTCACACTTCATTTATAGCAATTATTGTAGCTAATTAGCACGAGGATATTCATAATTATATTACATGGCTTCTGCCCGCGACTTCGTCCGCGTAGATGTTGATTATCGTTATTCCGTTGGGAAATTTTGAATTTTCCGGGATAAAAAGTAGACTATGTGTTAACCCAGGGTATAAGCTATCTCTATTTCAAATATCATCCAAATCCGTCCAGCCGTTGCAGTGTGAAGGAGTAACAAACTGACACACAAACTTTCGCATTTAAAATATTAGGTTTTATTATTTTTACCTGTCATAAAAATACGTATTTAATAAACATACAAAAATATTAAAAACTAGCTAATTATAAATGAATCTCTCCCAATAATATTATACCCAAAGATTTAAGGTATACGATAAGTTTAAAAATGGCGTCTAACTAGTTTCGGCTGGTGCGCGCCGGTTCCAACCAGTTATATTCGGCCAATGACCTCATGCACGTAAGAATGCCACTAGCTTCATACCGCGGGTTTACCCATAGACTGTGCTTTGTGACAAGTTTTTTTACGATTGTATTCCAAAATTGGTTAAGGAAAATTTGTGAAATAACACAGCATAACACATGGCTAATTTCACAAAATGAAGCATCTTAAGATCAACTCCTTACAATCTGTAAATATGTTGCATTGCATAGCATACACAAAACAGTCCGTTGACAACCGCCCCCTATTTTGTAATCGGTTAAATATATGTTTACCTATGTATATGAAACTTTTTGATTTTATTCTTGCTTAAAAGTTGCCTAGATACAAAATAATAGGAACACACATATACACATATTTTTAAAATTTTTTGGTATCCTGGTCGACGGTAAACCTCACCACGTATTTTCGACATAAAAAATGTGAATTGTACCTTATTCCATTGAAATAAGGTGCAAAAATAAAAATATATCTTTGACAAACACTTGCACAGCGCAGCAGTAGAAAATAGTCGACAGCTAATCGCTTCCTCACCGGGACAAGTGCCTTAAGCGTGAATTAGACTATACTCTGTTTGTTTAGTTACTTAAAAAAATGTAAATAAAACAACCACGTGATATAGTTCGTTAGCCAATAGTCTTTTTAATTTTGATTGATTGCATTTTTCAATTATTTATGCGTATAGTAGGTCAACATACTAAAAATAAATATTAAATTAATACCAAGTTTTTAAAAGGAAACCCTGGATCTCTTTGTGTTTTTTTCTGAAGGTTGCTAAGAGAATGACTATTGATCGATATCTTAAATAATAATTTTGAATTTTGAAGTATTTAGATCAATAAAAGAAACGTTAGAGTGGCCAGGAACGAATTCCAAAAAAGTGGTTATAACAACCTTGTTACAATAGAAGCAAAACACTGATACGTCAAAGTGCGATAAGACAGTTTTGATTGGCTGTTTAACAATGCCACGTGGTTTGGATTGTTTACATTTTTTAAGCACCTAAACAAACGGAGTATAGCAGTAAAAATTGCAGATGTTGAGTGCTGGCTGTCTTACACTAACGTCTAAGGCCGGGACTACACTTGTAAGTTATTACGTAATTTTTGAAACAAAGCTATATGCAAGAGGGAGATGCAGATATCTGCCACTCACTCTTACCCATAGTTGCCTCTCAAAACTTACGTACCTAATAACTTACAGGTGTAATCCCAGACTAAGATATAAGTAAATATTTCAGGGGACATGTCACACCAGTTGACCTAGTCCCAAACTAAGCTCTAGGCTTGTACTATGGGTACTAGACAACGATATAAATACTTACATAGAGAAATATTTACTTAAATACATAGAAAACATCCACACTCAGAAACAAATATTCGCGCTCATCACACAAATATCTGCCCTTACCGGGATTTGAACCCAGGACCGCTAGCTTCGTAGGCAGGGTCACTACCAACTAGGGCTAGGGCGTCGTCAAAATTTATTACGAGCTATAAATTAAAAACAGATCGCTGCCTGTTCCCACTGTCGGCGAGAACTCTCTCCACTAGTTTGTCGAAATAAAATATATACAGGGTGGTACTCGACAGACTGTAGATATTGAAAGGGATGAAATTTTAGGTTAATTTATAGGTAAAAAATTTTTTTTTGCCACTGGTTTTTTTTTACAGATTGTCAAACTTTTTAATAAAGTTCGGGTAGTACACTTAATTGTGACGGTGTAACTTTTGATCTAATAGCCCAAAAAAGATAAAACAAAATGAATAGTATTGACATTAGTTAGGTTTATAATAATTGATAACAATATTAGACCAATTAAAAAAATTTACTGAGTAACTGCTTTTCTTGTGGAAAATTACTGCAAAAATATCATTTTGTTTTCATAAAAACACGTTTTTCTCCAAATTTTGCAGATATTTAACAATATTTTTTTTAACGTTTTTAGATCTAAAATTAAACGAGGAAGCAAAAAAATTAGTAGTAAAATTTTGAGAAAATCGTGTTTTTATGAAAACAACATGTCATTTTTGCTGTAATTTACTAAAAAAATTAAGAAAAAAAAAGTGGCTAATATTTTTTTTTTTAATTGTTTTACCGATAAATTAACCTAAAATTTCATCCCTTTCAATATGTACAGTTTATCGAGTACCACCCTGTAGATCCCGTGTCAAGAAAAGAGACATATTCCTTAATAGTTGATCGCTGTACTCGCTTCCCGCTCATCGTCGGCGGCGACGAGTGCTTGAAGGCCATAAATTGCATTTTTTTTATTTGTCTTCAAAAATACTACTAAAAAACCAGTCTCGCTTCTGAAGTTTCACCGAAATATCTTAATCAAGACTTATTGATATTAATGTATATCTTACAATAAAACTCCTTATAATGGCCACCAGTGTACTGACTGTACTGTACACATGCGGACACTAAAAACGGTAAACAGACACACGTTGTCGCAATAAAAAATGTAAACTATCCTCGAGTTGACATTGGAATAACGATTGTCTTTTTTATTAGTGCATCAAGGTTTATGGAGATGAGCACTTGCAGCGAGTGCATAGGAAATGCATATTACATGTCATGCACGAAAGATGCACTTGGCTGGTCTCATTCTATGTCAGAGAACCGAACTGGACGCATAGTTTTGCGTGTATTTAGTTTATCTACGACTAAGCAAACATTATTGGTACAGTCAACAGCATAAATAAGTAATCATTTAATGTACCTTGTCACTTTAACGTCATATTTGAAATGTCATACAAAATTGTGAAACGATTCAAAGCGACAAGGTACATAAATGATCACTTATTTATGCTGTTGACTGTACAAGCTTAAGTCGTTACAAAAATCCTCTTTTTTTATAACATCCTTAATTTAACCGCCGACGCAAAAAGGGTGTCATAACGTCTGTTTGTCTGTGGGATCGTACCTCCTAAACGGATGTACCGATTCAGACGCGGTTTTTTTAAAGATATCTTGTTTTATTGAGATGGTTCTTAGTGAGGTTTCATTAAAATGAGTTAAGCCATTACAGAGATATGAGCTCTGAAATTGAGGGTAGCGAGCGACCCCTCAAGAAATCTTGTTTTTACCCGACTGTATGTTTGTTCCTTTGTGGCGTTCTAGAAACTAAACGCGTGGACCGATTTTGATGATTCTTATGTCAATCGATTTGTCATAATCTCTTGAGTGTCACAAAATATATGACAGTGTTTAAATTGCAATATGGCGGCAACTGGACGCCATTTTGTAAAATAGAAAAAAAATAAGTCGACGAACTATGACAAATGGGGTATCACTGAATAGGTATTTGAAAATCATATTTAGGTTTCCCTAATAATTTTTCATTTTGAATGATAATTTAGGATTTATAACGATTTGAAGTTGGTTAGCAACAACAGTCGGGTTTTTTAAAGCTTGCTTTTTTTATAAAAGAGGAAACTGACTGGCTGCTCGATCAACGCACAGTGGAAACCGCTGGAATTAGCTAGTGACTTGAAATTTGGAGGAATATACCTCGGATATCCTAGGGGTGCACTAAGAAGGGATATTCGGAAGTTATTGGGAGTAGCGGGAAAATAACTCTAACGGTTATTTGCCGTTTGTTGCGAAGTTTCATTTGTATTGGTTATGTTAAGTTATATCAAATAGTATCAATTATCATTCGATTTTGATTATTTTGGGACGGGTGTAACATTTAACCGAAATTTGTTCACATGAAGAAAATCAGGTCTAATTTAAATATAGTCAAAGTTGTTGAATGAACAATAAGAAATGCTTCAGTGGCTTAGGGAGTAATACTTTCATTGAAAATTTAATAAAAATCAGCGAACATTGTTATTGTATTCTTAACACTCAGAGCACAATTAAGGCAGTATTTTTTTATGTAACTGCGTGTACACCTGCAAAGGTAGGGTTAAATAAAAAACTGATGTCAGCATGAGTATCTGCAATTTGTAACTTTAATCTGCACGCAATAAAGTATCATTTCATTTCAACAATTCCACACAAGTTGGCCTAGTCTAAAATAAGCTACGGGCTTGTAATACAGGTACCTAAAGTAAGATAATGACAGTTGGGTGATAAATTATGTACCTACATTAATGAAACTTTATTTTTAATTTTATCTTGGCACTAGAAATGAGGATCTTTCGAGTCCTACCAAAATTTAGGCGTCCTACTCCCATCGGGAGGGGGGGGGGGGTAAAGGCAGGGGGGAAATGGCGTGCCAAAGTGCCATTTTTGCGCTGAATCGAATGAGACCATACCCGTTGCCGGAAAAATTAAAAAAAGGAAATATTTCATGATATCCAGGGTTTAATCAGCAAAAACAATTGGAAAACTTATACACTAGGCACAGTATTTAATATCAACTACCTATCAACATGTTTATTGCTGATTAACTTCTACTTTTGACTAGAAATACTTTCTTTTTCAATTTTTTCCAACAATAACCCTTCATATCTCGCAAAATATTGATGCTATAAGTATGAAAATATTAAGTGTGGCAGTGGGCTGGTCACATCTGTCGCAGAACCGATGATCGGTGGAGTAGACGGGTTCTCGAGTGGAGACCACAGCTCGGCAAGCGTAGCGTAGGACGCCCTCCAGCCAGATGGACCGACGACCTGAAAAAAGTGGCTGGTGGTGACTTGATGGCGAAAACGGGAGATCGGGCCTTGTGGCGAACCCTGGGGGAGGCTTACGTCCAGCAGTGGACTGCAATAGGCTGAAATGATGAAGTATGAAAAAGGTCTCATTCGATTCAGCGCAAAAAATACATGGAAAATGACACTTCACTCGCCTTGTAAAATTTCCCTTCTGTCCATACCTACTAATACTAATTCATGATATCATTACTAAGGCATCCTGTATTATGCGTCAATGTGAATAGGTATAATTATCTATACATATAAATGAATCCCTGTTTCCCTTAGTCACGCCATACCTCGAGAATGGCTCGACCAATTTGAATAATTCCATTTTTGTTGTATTTGTAATTATCAGGAGAAGGTTTGTAGGAATAAAGAAATACCTGGGGGCATTAACAGCTAGTTGTAAATAAATAAATAATTAAATATCAGGGGACAGTGTCTTACCAATTGACCTAGTCCCAAACTAAGCTCTAGGCTTGTTATATGGGTACTAGACAACGATATAAATACTTATGTAGAGAAATATAGTTAAATACATAGATAACATCCATGACTTAGGAGCAAATATTCCCGATCATCAAATATCTGCCCTTACCGGGATTTGAACCCAGGACCTCCAGCTTCGTAGGCAGAGTCACTACAAACTAGGCCATCGCGTCGTCAATATCAGAGAACAATTTAAAACAAATTGACCAAGTCCCAAACTAAGCTCCAGGCTTTCGCTATGGGCATTAGACTACAATAAACATAATTATACAATAAACTTAATATAAAGAAATACAAACTCATATACATAGAAAATATCCAAGTCTCGCGCACGTCATACAAATATTTGCTATATCGGAATCGAACCCAGGACCGCTAACCTCGTAGGCAGGGTCATTATCAAGTTAGTTAACCGCGTCGCCGACAAAGACAGCAGGTAGATTTAGTCCTAATAAAATTTTATAACATGACATTTTATTCTTTGTGGTACCTAGCTTCCATTTTATCCCATTACCATATAACGAGAGTAACTTAGTAAAAGCTAACGAAGTAATTTGTTAAAATGTATGAAATTGACATTAAAAAACATCTTCCATCCAATCTGCCTGTATCCACCCACTGCTGTCTATAGACCTCTTTCTTATCACGCTGCTCTCATCGGTCCCATACAAAAACCCCAATATTCGGTTAGAACCCTCAAAATCAATAATTCCAATTAGGTACAACAGTAACTTAACAAACTATGTAAACATTAAAATCCGGAACCCTTTGGTTTTAACTTAATATAAAACACACAAACTACAACACAATATAAGAGTCAAGCTACAACACTTCTATTTCAACCTCAGCATACATTGATATCTTCACCTAAAATGCCATGGCTGGAATTTTCGAGAAAATAAAAGGACTAGGGAAGAATAAAAATGAGAAGATGGAAAAGCGCAGTGTGTATAACAGTGTGTATTCCATGGTGTCCTGCAGCGACCTGACTCCAGGAAGCTTGGAGGTGTGGGTGGACCTTCCTGATGCCATCAAGTTTGACCCCTCACTGGCCCCATTCAAGCACCTCTACGAACAGCAACATGGTAAGTTCTTTATTACTTTTTGTGTGGTTTGGAGGCAAATAGAGCTCTAAAGCTGGGCATTCACGACCGCTCCAACAAGCCGAATAGAGCAGCGCCGCGCCTAAAACGACCCGTCAATGTCAAAACTGTAGCGTTTAAAAGTAGTTGGCGCGATTCGTTGGATTTCCAAATGAAAGGAAAGCCAGCGCGACTCGCTAACGCGCCATCCGAATGGAACTATCGTGAATGTCGAAATTCAACGTTTGAACACGCCACGCCACCGCGCGAAGCCAAATGGCATCGTCGTGAATGTGTTCTCTGGCTGCTATTTTCTAGTCAGTCTGGCGCGCCCGTTAATGTGGTCAAAATATTACACCCATCCAGTTGTATGCACTCGATCTGTCGCCGAGACAAACGGCACGTCCATGAATGCCCAGCTTAAGGCCTATGACATTTGAAAACTCACGTTGAGCTATGGTAGGACCTTGTGGAGGATTCGTCTGGAATGCTACCAACATCAATCTAACCTATCGCCAAGCAGAAGCTCTGCTCGCATTGTTGCGTTCCGGCGTGGGGATAAGGCCGGAGCCCCACTGCTGCGCAAGGTGAAGCTACACACGGGGGTACAAAAACGCTTTGTATAAAAATGTAGGTAGATACTTCCACAGTAGTCCACGAGCACGGTGCGCACGAAATGACGTCACTGATACACGCGTGGTCTGTTCCGAAGTGCCTGCCACGCACACGCTAAGCCCCACCACGCGTGGCAGGTAAAGCCCCACCGCGACCCACGCTGCCCGTGTGTTGCAGTGGAAAGGTGGCTTCAAGGGCGTCGCACCCCCCGCGCGCGCGTGGATGTGCCTGGCCCGCAGTGGGGAATGTAGACACACGCAGCTGACAAACGTAGCCACGTGGCCCCACATGTTTTACGTGTGCGTGCATTGGTTGCTCTGAAAATGTTGACACACGTATCCAGACCAATGGACCCACGTGGACGACGTGGATATCGTGTCCGTGCGTAGCGTGCGCAGCAGTGGGGCTCCGGCTTTAGACAACCGGTAAAATTACTGGCATAGAGGCAGTCCATCTTAGTCCTCAGGGTTAGCATCGCATTTAGTTTTGAAGTTCTATGGGTCTCTAATCCTACTTACCATGAGCCTGATAGCTCGTTTGCCATCTCCATACCATAGAAAAGACTGCTGAAACTGCAGATGTGTTGCCAACCATGAATAGAATATAGAATGCCTCTACGCTAGTAATGTCCCCGGTTGTGTTATCCCCACACCGGAACACAATGCGAATGCTGCTGGCGGTGGGTTAATGGATAAGATGGTGGTAGCGATCTGGATGGACCCCGCACAAGGTCCTACCACCACTATGACATGTATAGTCGAGTTCATAAATAAATGTATACACTTCAGTACCTTCTCTATTTATTGATGCGTGCCTCAGGTGACCATAGAGCTGGCTCTTTCCTCGGCCAACGGCTAGCAATAGCTATCCAACGAGGAAATGCAGCCAGCATTATGGGCACCATTCCCGGTGGCAGTGGCCTAGGGGACATTTGTACATATTATAGTTATTTAGAATAAGTTAATTTATTTTAGTATTTAGTTTTAGTTGTTTTTATATTTTTCTGTTTTTTGTTTGTATCATTAATGGCCTGTTGTTTGATCGGTAGTTAAACTAACTAATGGTCAAAAAACGTTACTAATGGTTAAAATCTCAAGGAAATGTGTCAAATTTTCCATTCCTTTTTCGAATTTTGACAATTAGTTAGTTTAACTACTGATCAAACAACAGGCCCTTAATCTTCAACTGTACATTTAGACAAATCTAAAAATATAATGTCATGTTCAAACTGCCATATACGAATTATCACAGCGATTAAAGTGACAAGGTACTAAAGTGTATTCATATTTATGAACTTTCAGTAAATTTTACCAGTTTACTGATATTGACAAGTTCTTGTCAAAGTGGATGGGGTTCTGTAGCCATGAACTTGAATGTCTTTTCCAAGACAGAAAAAATTTACTTAACTTTCAACGATTCAATTTTATTCATTACGCAGTTTACCTTTATGTGATATGGATATTTATTTCCTACACACAGGGTCTCTATTAAGTTTGACCTGTTGGGGACCTTCCCCACGGCACTACTAACCCACACTACTGATCAAAACTAGTATCATAAATATGAGGTAGGTTTAGGTTATGTTAGTTTTGCGGAAGGGCCAAACCACCCAGAAGTAGGAGCTCCGCTGAAGCGGAGCTCCGTCGACTCAGTGAAATCCGAAAAATCCGAAATCATTGGTCAGTAGTGCGGTTTAGTAGTGCCGTGGGGAAGGATGGACCTGTTGTATGGTCCCTATTGTTTTTAACTCGGTCGCCATTACTGTCCAGTAAATAAGAGCTATCAAAACGTTGACGATACGATAACAGGTCAAAACGGTAAGGTTTTTACCGCCTAGAATCTTGGCCCTGTATTTTATAGAGAAAGAGACAAATTATAATTTGGGTTAAATAAAATCAATCTGGAAGCCCCACCGATTCAGGGATATCTTACAAAAGTAATTCGGGTTAAGGTTTCTTACTACCCGTTTATGTGATTTGGAAGAAATAAAAAGCAAGCTTTAAAACAACTCGATTACATTTTTGATAGCTGTCGTCTACATAAAATATATATTTAAAAAAAAACATCTTTTGATTGATTAAAATATTAAAGCCTAATTGACAACGAACGTTTTTAAACAGTGTTCTAAAAAAACATGCTTATAGATGTAGAGGTTTGTTATAAATGGACATTTTTTTTATTTTTTTTTATGGGAAAAGATGTTTTAACCTCAGTCCATAAGTTTTCTAAACTAAAATATAATTTTAATAAAATCTTTTCTTATACCTTCAGGAAAATTGGAAGCCACAGAGACCCACGAAGGAGACAAAACCATATTTAATAAACTACACACCGAAATTAGCAAGAGTAAAGAACAAATTGCCACCAACGATGTTCCTACTAAAGAATGTGATATTAGGTAAGTTTTAAGCCCCAGGGCCAAAAGAGGGTTATTAAAAAAGTGTATAGCTGTGTATCTGTATATGTGTGTCTGTATGTGGCATTGTAGCTCGGGAATGCAAAAAATGCCGTTTATAACCGGTATTAACCGGTTATTTTCATACAAAAACGGTTAATATCCGGTAAAATTGCATTCATTAATTGTAGCCAAGCGCAAGGGCGGATTCTCTCTTTATTATTTATTTATCTAGCCGTTTTTGTCCCACTGTTGGCCAAAAGCCTCCCTCAGCTCTGAGCCCACACTCGAGAAAGAATGCCAACTAGGAGAGATTTTGTCATAGTTGAAAAATTGATTTTTGATTTTTTCAATCGCATTTTTTTTTAAAATTATTTATTCATAGATAGTTAAAATACATTTCAAATTTACAAAATTTCGCCAAACTGCGGAACAGTTTGTTGGCGAAGCATGTGCACTCTTATATTAAAAGTTGGTACAGTGTAGTTAATACTAAATCTAAAACGAAAACTATTCTATTCTATTTCGATTTCTGAACAAAATATGAAAATACCGTAAAAGAGATCAGAGAGAGAGTGTGAAATTAAAATTAAAATCAGCCAAGAAATACGGATGGAAACGAGCATTTTAAACTACTAATTCGACAGCGATTAGACAGAGAGATCCGATATGCACTGTGACGTCATGTAACAGGTCGGCCATATAAACTCCATGTTAAATTCTGTTTTGCTAGAAACAGATAGCAACAAATCTTTGTTGGCTTTCTTGGTTAATTTTATAGCTATTCAAAAAATTATTTTTCTCAACTGTTTGAAGATGTGAAAAAAAGTCATGAATATTAGTTATGAATTTGAATTTATGATGTTAGTTATATCAACGAAACCCGATAGTGACAACAGCAAGATCCTTAGTGATTCAACTAACATCTTAGTTGATGTATCTAACGTCTTGTTAGGCTCGTATGGAATAGAGATGCTTATACACTAAGGAACCTTAATAATAATGACGACAATATTATTATGACTGAAATTTAATCTACATTAATTTCAGGTTAATGGAACACCATACTGATCCAGTGAAGAAAGCACAATCAGCCGGCAGGAAACAGGTAAAACACAACACTGGTAGAATAGGTAAAACACAACACTGGTAGAACAGGTAAAAAACAACACTGGTAGAACAGATAAAAAACAACACCGGTAGAACAGGTAAAACAAAACACTGGTAGAACAGGTAAAACACAACACTGGTAGAACAGGTAAAACACAACACTCGTAGAACAGGTAAAAAACAACACCGGTAGATCAGGTAAAACAAAACACTGGTAGAACAGGTAAAACACAACACTGGTAGAACAGGTAAAACACAATACCGGTAGAACAGGTAAAACACAACACTGGTAGAACAAGTAAAACACAACACTGGTAGAGCACGTAAAACGTAAAACATAACACTGGTAGAACAGGTAAAACAAAATACACCGGTAGAACAGGTAAAACACACCACTGGTAGAACAGGTCAAACACAACAATGGTAGAACAGGTAAAACACAACACACTGGTAGAACAGGTAAAACACAACACTGGTAGAACAAGTAAAACACAACACTGGTAGAGCACGTAAAACGTAAAACATAACACTGGTAGAACAGGTAAAACAAAATACACCGGTAGAACATGTAAAACACACCACTGGTAGAACAGGTCAAACACAACAATGGTAGAACACGTAAAACACAACACACTGGTAGAACACGTAAAATACAATCAGAATTAGAAAAGAACTAACTGCTGCACACTAATGTTACACACGTACAGGTCGATTCACAAGAGCTGGCACGAATGGATTGAATGAGTGAACGAAAGTATACAAGTGTGTAAAATAATAACAGGTTTTCGGTTTGAAATTCGAACATCGGTTCAAAGGACGGCACTCACACAGTGATAGGTGACATTACTTTTGTTCATTCCATTCGTGCCGGCTTTAGTGAATCGACCTGTAGGTACATTAGACTCATAAGGAACCGGTCACAAAGCGTTCTATAACATTCTTGTGTCCCAGGTGCTATTGCATGTATAAGGTTTAACACCATAAACATTATAAATGCAACAGTAAGGTTACCACCCCAACATACTTTTAGAGCGAATTCCTAAACGGCCCATTCGATTTTCATTAAACCTAGCTCAGAATAATCCCTTACTTTAAAAACATACTGCGTGGGAATCAGTTCATCAATTCGGGAGCTACGGAAGCATAGATATAGACGCAGATACAAAGTTACATAGACACACAGATACACACTTCGATCTTATAACTCCGTTCTTGGCGTGTCATGGGTTAAAACCCTTTAAAATCACTTAGGCTCGCTTGCATGTAAATGTTAACCCCAGGTTAATAGGTTAATTTGTTAAAATTGACAATTCTTATATGAATCTGACATTCTTTAATAATTTAACCTGGGGTTAACCTAGGGTTAAATTTACGAGGGTGGCACCCAGTGGTGAATGGTCATCAGCCCACGGTGCCCCCGCTAACAGCCCTTGGAGGTTAACACCGTAGAGGTTTTAGACGGTATGGTTCCACCTCAGCTCTCGCAGGAGACTGAGGGTGGTCGAGAGTCCGTCATACCCCCCCGACTTGGCTACCCTAGCCGGGGGGATGATGCGTCATGCATATCCTCTCCGTCAAAAAAAAAGGTTAAATATACGTGCAAGCGGGCCGAAGTCGTTCGTCTGTCTGTCCGTCAAGATAATTTGCTTAGATAAGGCTGACAGCTTTAATTGCATGATGAACAAGTCACCACCTACAGCTTTTATATTACTTGCAGAACCTTCAGTGCGAGAGACTTAAGTGAAAAGTAGACTAACAATAGAAATTGCAGAAGTTGATGGCTGATTTACTTTTACTTTAGTTCTAGAGCAAGAATCACAATTTTGCCGTCTTATTCTAACTTTAAAGTTAGAGTAATTAAACAGACAATTTTTTTGTTGCTAGTGAAAATCTCGCTTTACATTTTAATCTTCATTCCTACTCGTACTATAGCTACTTGTCTTCCCAGTTGGACCGAGCCCTGCACACGTTGAAGCTGGCGGTGCTGGTGGCCGGCTGGCTGTTCCTCACGGCGGCTCTGCTGATGAACCGAGAGCGGACCGACGTGGTGCTGCATACTGCTGTGAGGGAAGGAGAGGTCAAAGGTACAGCCGTCACTCATGCATGGTTATTTTTTACTGCAGAAGCAAAAACGTTTGACGTATGTACTTGTATCTGTATCTTATCTGTTTGTTGTAGCCCCCAAATGGGTGAAAAGATTCGTATGTTTTTTTTTTAAAGTTAGGTTTACTAGGGACTCTTAGCTTGATTTCATGAAAATCAGTTCGTTGGTTTACGAGTTATAAGCTTTGCTCTGGAGGCGTAGCCAACATGCAAACACTGCTAACATTACTCTTTTCATATTATTCTCTTTATATCATTTTGCAAAACGCTTTTATTCCGGAACTGTAAATATATCAGGATTTTTATAAAATTAAGCTAACTTAAATACAAGATGGTGCTGAAATAAATCCTGAAATATTTACAGTCGAAAAAAAGGCGTTTTGCAAAATGATGTTTGTGAAATGAATCAGTTTGTGAAATGTTGTTCAGCAAGTGATTGGATACCGTATGGAGTTGACATAGCCGTCGATGCGGTCTGTCATCACTTCTTCAGCTTACCTACGTCAATCCTATAGATACATACATACATAATCTCACGCCTTCGTTCCCAGAGTGGGGTAGGCAGAGCTAGAGAATTACAAACATCTCTAAAAACTTGTTGATAATTCTATAACCACAATTTGCACAATTAGTCTAAGATGTTTACCAGCGTATTAGTGACAGGTTGCAAGCCCATCGTCTAACAGTACTACAAGCCTTTATTCCCTTAGTCGTCTCTTACGACATCCACGGGAAGACATGGAGTGGCACTATTCTAACTCGGCAACCACACGAGGCCTATAATAATCCTATAGATTTTATTGATTTTTATTAGTCTCTAACGTAGCGTTATTCATCTTCGCTACAGGCCCCCTGAAAGTAGCGATCACAATTACGTATGGGGTTCTTAAATCTCAGTGTAAGGAGTGAATTCCTTTGCTCTCAATATCTTTCTTCACTAATTCCATTCCTTTAAGTAAGTATTCCATTTATCGGTTTAATTTTCAGAGTACCCCCTGAACTCCTCAAGCAGCAGGGTGTCCCTGAAGGTCACGTTGACAGGACCCTTCGACCAGGCCGTGGGGAACAGCAGCGACAACCTGCTCCTGCTGTGGCTGCAGAGGACCCTCGGAGATGAGGAACAGGTATTTTACGGGGGTCTACTTTTGCCATACTTATTTTTTTATGGCAAGGAGAAGGCACACAACACCTGATGGTAATTGGGATCTGAGCCCCGTAAACATTTGAAATCTCAAGACTACAATCTTAAAACTGCAATCCTAAGACTTCAAATGCGTTGCCAACCCTGAGGACTAAGATGGAATGCCTCTATGCTAGTAATTTCAGCGGTTGTCTTATCCCCACACCGGAACACAGCAATGCGAATACTACTGCTTGGCGATGGGTTAATGAATAAGATGGTGGTAGCTATCCGGACGGACCCTGCACAAGGTCCTGTCACCACTAAAAACTTTATTATGTCTTAAAGTACGCACGTTAAATCCAACAGTGAGCATTAAATTACGAAAAGAGCTATTTGAATAGTGACATTATTGTTGTTAAAAATAATTAAATTTTGCATGAATGGTAAAAAATAAGTACAGTCGAGGGCTTTGATTGTTTACCAGTTTGACGTAGCACGCCAATTTGCCAGGTTATTCATTTTTTAAGTGTCATTAGTCCTGTCACGCCGGGAAATGTTTTACACGGCTATTTCGCGTATTAGATCAAACTGCTAAACCATCAATTTCCTTATTGACTATACGAGTACATATAGTTGCTATACAATTCATTTTTAATTTTAAGTCAAGGCTTGTGATAATACCATTGAATTTCTTGGTTGAAAAAAAAAACGAAATTTTCGAAATTGTGAGGTCTCATGATCTTAAATATTTTTTATATTTTTTGTTTGTTTTCACTTTGTTATTATAACTTCTAGTTTTTTAATCCATATCACTAGATGATATAGTAAACTTCAACATGAGTCAACATCCTTATTATCTCCAACTCACAAAGCAACCTTGTTGCTTGCGGCAATCTCAGCCATTAAGACATTAATTATACCATAACACTGCGCATTTAAACAATGGACTCGGTTGTACGAACTAGTAATTATTATAATCAACATTTAACTTGTCTCTTTACTAATTATGAATAAGAGTAATAGCTGCTATAATTGTCGGCCATATTGTCATTAAGTTAGGCGCTCTTTCCACCTGCAAGAAAATTTATGCGAGAAATTTCCGACAATAATTTGCAATGATTATTATGTAAATAAAATCCTAAAATAATGACGATTGTTACAAATAATGACGATTGTTACAAATAATGACGATTGTTACTTTTATAGCTAATTGATATCTCTTAAACGGAAATTGATTTTTTTTATGGCAAGGAGAAGGCACGCGAGCCCTCAGGCCACCTGATGGTAAGTGGGATCTGACACCCATAGACATTTGAAATCTCAAGACTACAATCTCAAAATTGCAATCGTAAGACTTGAAATGCGATGCCAACCCTGAGGACTAACATGGAATGCCTCTGTGCTAGTAATTTCACCGGTAAAGTCTGAAAATAAACTTATTTGATTTTGATTTTCAGCGGTCCAACCGATTTTTATAATATTCCCTCAGTGTCCCTTATTTCGCATAGTTATTTTTTATTCCTAATGTAATCATCTTTTCGCGATTTGAATCCGCTCAATTTAGGACATTTTATTAAAGGCCCACCCGCACCGCTTTCGTGACGTGCACGAGCACGTGCGCGTTCGCTTTCCACTGCGTTGTATAGTATAAAATCTCATTTACGACATGTCACTATACAACGCAATGGAAAGCGAACGCGCACGTGCACATCACGCAACCGGTGTGGTTCGGCCTTAAGTATGTATGTATGTATGTAAACTCTTTATTGTACAAAAAACAGCAAATCAAATACAATATTTACAGAATTGGCATGTACAAAGGCGAACTTATCCCTTTAAGGGATCTCTTCCAGCTAACCTTTGGGGGGTTGAGTCATTTACTCACATGTGTAAGTCAATTTTGTATATTTTATTGGGGGCAAAAATTATTATGCGACCCAATATGTAGGTATATTCCCCGATCGTGTATGCGAGCATCACGCTGAGTTGGGATCATTTCGTAACTACAATCTTCTTGTGCGTATTTCTCGTTTTTAGGGTTCCGTCCCCGCATGGTAGCCCAACGGGACCTTATTAATATGCCTCCACTGTCCGTCCGTCCATCCCAACTTTAAACAGCTGTATCTTTTGAACCGTAATAGATACAGGGTTGCTTTTTTTTTTCAAAATCTGTGGTTGTACGGCGGATTGAACTAAGAAAAAAAAGTGAAATAATTAAGGGGACACGAAACAAGAAACGTTTTATTCAACATATTTTTATTTTGTTGCATCGTAGAAACGGTAAAACATGCACGCGTCAAATTTGGTATATTAAAAACACTAAAGAAAAACAACAACGAAAATGGTCAAGTGTGAGTCGGGCTTGCGCTGATTCGTTTAAAAATCGAATTCAAATCGGAATATTGTTATACCTACTGTGCTGTTTTTCTTGCTTTCTTTATGTTATGTTATCTTCCAGAGCTCCCCGCCCTGGTCGATCCGGCTTCTTCCTGACAGCGTCCTGGACTTCGCAGAGAGTGCTACCGACTCCAAGACCCTCGTGCTGGAGACGAGAACTCCTGGGCCTCTAAATGCTACAGATAATCTAGAACAAGAGATGGATGGAGATGGCAATGGTTTTTTTTTTTTTTTTTTTTATAATACCAATTAGATATCTTATTCTTCTTCTCGCATAGCTAAGGTCAGCCTTAAGCTCCATATACCGCTTTCTTATTTACTATGATAGGGGAGGGGGCATATGGGTTTCTTATTTACCTGATAACTTTAATCGGTCTTCTGTAGCTTAGTTTATGTCATTGTAATAAGAGATTTTTTTTAAAAAAACCCGTGAGTTTCTTGCGGTGGCGCCTCTTTTGATAGTGGTCAGATTCTCTGTAATTATCATTAGATATACATGCAGAAAACAAATAGGTACAGGAAAGGACATATCGCGGTATCTCAGACAAAACTCCTGTACCAAATGCAACCTTATTACTAACAAAAAAGAATTGAATCTGCTTTGGCTATTGAATTTGAGTTTACCCCCTATTGGCCTATGAGTTTATCCCACATACCATCAGCTGACCTGTATGCAGCTGACATGTAGGCCTGTATGCTTTTCCTTGGCATTAAAAAGAACTTCAAAGCCCACTTGGTTGGACCATCAAGCAAGAAGTTTGGTCATTTACCTTTAACATACCAAAACATTATTTCTGTCTCACACATTGGGTACTTCCAGGCACGGTGACCTTGAGGATGAAGACGACCAGCAACACCACAGTGCCTCTCACGGTGAGCTACCTGACCAACCCCATCGAGGAGCGGGAGGGGCTGATATACGCTTCAGTCCTGCTGTGCATCTTGTACGTGCTTATCATTTTTGAGGTAAGTTTAACAAGGCGTTTAGCATAGTTGGTAGTGATGACACCTGTGTAGTGAAGTTACAGAGCGCTTAACTAAGTAGGTTCCTCAGAATTCAGTCGGACGCCGGCATCGCTAGGACCCTACTCAGTTATGCGCTATGACTGTAATTTGTAATGTTTAATTCTGCTAAATCAATTAAGAGTTGATTATTTAAATACTTGTTAGTAATGAACGTGCAATAGAAAAGAAAATTATTTATTTATTACAATAGTAAAAACATCTAAAGGTTTCCACATTTGTGACATTTCATCGCAAGATGGTTCCGTTATCGTGTCATTAACGCGTGTCAGTACCGGTTATGTAGACGGTAGGTACAGATCTAGTGAATAATCCCTTCACATCGTCTCGACCTGTCTATGAATTATTGTATTATTAAGTGACATGTTTGTATTAAATAAATAGAGTACTTTAGTTATCAGTGTCAAATGTCAAACCACGAGTTTGAAGTATATCACACCGAGATGTTAAAACCACCACGATCAAATATATAGAAATTAGGTGTAGGTAAAACAGAAGAAATATAAATAAATGTTGAAAATAATTTCACAGGGTCGTCGATCTAAACGTTTCCCAGGTCTTAATGCTTTCGTTATGACTATTAAAAAGAACTAAAAACAAACTTAATCTTAATTAACAAAAAAATACTCTGGTATTAACCAATCTATATCGATTATCACTCTCGCGATGCGACGTTCCCTCACGTTGTCTTGATGGGTACTGAGGCAGCCTGAAGTAGCATGACAAATACGAGCATTTCCGAGAAAATACGATGTGAAAGGATATTTCACTACATCTGTATTTGTCATATTAAATGACGTATTGTCGGGTTGAGTCTCAACCTGAGCGTATGATTTACACTGTTCACATTTAGCGTAACATGTCCTATAGAAGATTAGCCACGCAGTCCGATCCAATGGAGCCCTGAAGTGTGAATCCTTAAGGGCCAGTGCAAACCGGCGGATAGCAGGGGGGGAGAGTTCCCTTTAGATTTGCTCCGCCGCAATCCGCTGCGATGCTCCGAGGTCGGTCTCAAAGCATTGAAATTTATACCTTATTTCAATTGAAATAGCATTCAATATACATTGATAAATTTAATATCCTCTGCCGTCCCATCCGCCGGTTTGCGCAGGCCATAAGAATTAGAAACAAATACTTGTTCTCATTGCATCACCCAAATATTGGCCTTTTCTCTATTATTCTATAGGCCATATTGCCTTTGACGTCTTTATTTTTTTGAATTGGCCTCCAATATTGTCAATTAAATCGCTGATATCGCTATCTTCCACCATCAACTAGGAAAGCCGCGTCGTCATATAAAATGGCATTTGCGTACACCAGTGGTTCTCAAACATTTTTTAGCGACGGATCCCTTTTTGACAACATTATAAATCCTACTTTCTTTGTGAAAAAAAATGTTCCTTTGAATAACATTACGTTTTTTTTTTCGACGGAGCCCTATCTGAGGCCTTGGAGCACACTTTGAGAATAGCTGGCCTACACCTTACAATATCCCGCCCCTGATATTTCCAGGTCGTAAACCGCACCATCGCCGCGCTCCTCTCCTCCTCCCTCTCGGTGGGGGTACTGGCGCTGACAGGCATGCGACCCTCGCTACCCGAGTTGGTGTCATGGCTGGATGTGGAGACGCTGCTGCTGCTGTTGAGCATGATGCTGTTGGTGGCCATGCTGGCGGAGACGGGACTGCTGGATTATTTAGCTCTTGTTGCGTTTGAGGTAAAGTTGTCAGTGGTGGCATTCAAAGTTTGCAAAAATTGGGATGAATTTATTGTAGTTTTGCAAAATAGTTGTCATGTTTACTTCAAAAGGATCAGCAAATAAAATAATCTTACTTGTCTGCCTCAGTTTCTTCCTTAACAATAATAACAATGCCATTTCCACCATCGCTGATCTTTTGTGTGAGGCTGACAGCCTTTTTGTAACCCCTGACGCTAAGAGGGGGGTGTTACTTGTGTATCAGTGTGTCTGTCCGTGTCATCGTTGCTGCCCCGCGGATTGTCCGATTTGAACATGATTTATAAAAAAGTTAGGTCAATCAGGATGGTTTTTAGCTAGATTTTATGATTGGTTTCACCGTTTAAGAGATCTAAGAATAAGGCATCGCCATTATATCAGGGTTTTTTATCAATTTTTCAGTTATATTATTAAAAGGTCCCTTATTGACGCAACGTACGGCACAGATGAAAATATGTCACTTGTATCTGTTTACTTATTTGTTTAGTGTAAACCTTGTCGATTTTTTTCTTTTTTTTTCTTTCTTTCTTTCTTAAAGCCGCAAATCTTAATTGCAGGTGACAGGCGGCCGTACGTGGCCCCTCATCAACTGCCTCTGCGTCTTCACCGCCGTGTTCTCTACGTTCCTGGACAACGTGACCACCGTGCTGCTCATGACTCCTGTCACCATCAGGTACACCGTTATTCAGCTCTTTATACATATACTAGCGAGCCCTCGTTTTGCTTCTTCTGTAAAACCCGTACATAAACCAGAATTTATACTACACTAGCGACCCGCCCTCGCTTCGCTTCGGTTTATGTGAGTTTTCCGTACCACCCATACATAATCCAAAGTTTATTAAACACAAAATCCTTTCTCTTGAATCACTCTATCTATTGCTGAAACCTGCATTAAAATCCGTTGCGTAGTTCTAAAGATTTAAGCATACAGATAGCGCGAGCCTACATTGCAGTTAGCTGCCTACCTGCAATGTACCTAGTTAGCTGCCTACCAAAGAAGGCAGCTAAATACATTGCAGTTAGCTGCCTTCTTTGGTATTACGGCAGAATAGGGGCCCGTTGGTCTCCCTTCGCGTACTGAGCCCTAAAAAGGTTTCTCAATGGTTCCACTTCTCCAGGCTTTGTGAGGTGATGCAGCTGAACCCGGTGCCGGTGCTGATGTGCATGGTGATCTTCAGCAATGTTGGGGGAGCCGCGACTCCGGTCGGGGACCCACCTAATGTGATCATAGCCAGTCACCCAGCAATTCTACGGGAGGTATGTTCCTCATCTTGAAATCATCACGTCAGCTAAAACATGAGCATGGCTAGACTGGTCTTTCCTGAAGATCTTTCCGAAGATCTTCAACCCAGTTTACAAAAATAAATAAACAATTTATGGTCAGGAACGAAGGACCCATTTAAAATATGTGCTTGAAGTCGTCAATGTTATTAGAGATGCCAAGTCATTTGTAACTTATAGGAAACTCAACCTTGTTGCTGTAGAGTGTCAGATTGACTTTGGATCTAAGGTGGATCACTTTAAGTCTCTGACTGTAAAATGGCCTCAACATATTTTACAGTCAGCAGCTGTCAAAATTTTACTTTCGTCAACATTAAATTAAACAACAACAACAACAACAACAACATTAAATTAATTGTTAAATTTGTACCTAGCTTTTAAGTTTCTATCTTGTTGGGCGCTTTGGCTGACGCTGTAAGTCCTCAAGAAATTGTTTATATAAATAAATAAATAAATAAATACCAAGAATCAGAAATGGTGATATCCGCAGTAGAACTAAGGTTACCGACATAGCCCGAAGAATAGCCAAACTTAAGTGGCAGTGGGCGGGGCACATTGCTCGCAGGACTGATGGCCGATGGGGTCAAAAGGTTCTTGAGTGGCGTCCACGGACCGGGAGACGAGCTGTAGGTAGGCCTCCAACAAGATGGCGTGACGACCTTGTAAAGATCGCGGGAACGCGGTGGATGCGAAAAGCACAAGACCGGTCTGAGGGGAGAGCCTTGGGGGAGGCCTATGTCCAGCAGTGGACGTCTTTCGGCTGACATGATGATGAACATACCTACATCGAAGAAAGGAAAATAATCATGCACCGACAGACGGACATGGCGACACTATAAAAGTTCCTTGTTGACTTCATCTGGGCTATTATGACTTTACGGTGAGCGTAAAGGACAGAGCTATATCAGTTATATAGCTGTTCTTTTCTCTCAGTGTAAACTGAACTGCATAGCTATTTCATAAACCCCCCGAACTCTAATAATCGTCACTGATGAACGACTTATCCATTACCAGCTTCTGCCCGCAACTTCGTCCGCTTAGATTTTGATTATCGATATTCCTTCGGGATTTTTATAATTTTCCGGTATAAATTCCGGCCTATGTGTTAATCCAGGGTATAACTTATCTCCATTCCAAATTTCATCCAATTCCATCCAGCCGTTGCAGCGTGAAGGAGTAACAAACTATTACACACACACACAAACTATCGCATTTATAATATTAATAGGATTAACTGTCTCATTGTGCGGCCTTGAGTAACCAGTTACTTCTCAACCGCTCCTCACTGCTGCTCTCTTCTCCAGAACATTAATTTCACGTCGTTCACTCTTCACATGGGGCTGGGCATCCTCCTGGTGTGCGTTCAGACTTATCTCCAGCTGCGGTACATGTTCCGAGACCTGAACAAGCTGCGACATGCCGTCCCCAGGGAGATACAAGGTACATACAATCACGCCTCTTTCCCCTAGGGGTAGGCAGAGACCACTTCCTTTCACTTGCTACGAGTTCATACTCGTATCCATTATTTATTCTTTTCAAAATGGCTAACTTTCATTAGTACATTTGGCCAAATTGGATCAAATTCCGTTTGCGCATAATTAAACAATCAGATCGGATGATGGATGTGTGGATGTGCGGAGATGAATGTGTCATTTTGGAGGATCACGTTTTATGAAAGTTTTAGGATTTCTTGGCCGACTATACATGTAAATAAAAGTATCACGGGACAATCACATGTGACATCAATTGACCTAGTCCCAAACTAAGCTCTAGGCTTGTACTATGGGTACTAGACAACGATATAAATACTTAAATAGAGAAATATATACTTAAATACATAGAAAACATCCATGACTCAGGAACAAATATTCGCGCTCATCACACAAATATCTGCCCTTACCGGGATTTGAACCCAGGACTGCTAGCTTCGTAAGCAGGGTCACTACCAACTAGGCCAGCGCGTCGTCAATGACATGGTGTACATATTAGTATTACATACAATAAAAGTGTTACGCTTGTGACATGACTGTACCTACTCGGCCGATATTACAGTCAAGTAAATAAGAGTTATCATAGCGTTGACAATACGATATGGATTCACCGAGTAGAACAGATTCCCAAGAGGAACTTGTGAACCTTTGACTATTTGCACCTAACTATATACTCTAAGGCCACGTCTTGTTTTTTTTCGCAGAGATGCGTCAAGAGATCGCCGTGTGGAGGAGAGCGGCCGGGTCCTTGTCCTCCTACTCCAGGGACGAGGATATTGTGAGGAAAGCGCTAGAAAAGAAGGTACCTTAGATCTAGTAGACCGTCGCCGTCGATAGAGTTAGGTACTGTGGGAATGTGACTAGCGAAAATTTCACTTTTCGAGTGAAATTTTGGATTATTCGCGGTAGTTCCATCGAATGTTCCTTCAAAGGAACTATTGCGTTTTATTTTCGCACTAGTTCCAAGAGATGATATTTTCGCCTTTATGCCTTTGCAAAAACTGAAGGTTGGAAACTACTGCGAGTTTTCCTTCAGTACGTCTTTCATCTCTTGCTAAGGAACTAGTGTGAAATAAAAGCAATAGTTCCTTCTAAGGAACATCCAAAGGATCTCGAATAATCCGATTTTTTTCGTAAATCTAAACAATATTGAATAAAAAAATGTACATCATTATTTTTTTAAGAACTATCTAATGATACCTCACAGGGTGTCATAATGTAAAAAAATACATTTGACCATGTATTTATGTACAGTCGAGTTCATAAATATGTGTACTTCAGTACCTTGTTACTTTAATCACTTTGACAATTCATTTATGGAAGTTTAAACATGACATTAATTAGACAGGGTACTAAAGTGTACACATAGTTATGAACTCGACTGTACAAGAAAACGTCTTTTTTTCATGATTGTGTTGAACAACTTTGTCGGCGTAATTTATTGAATAACTATGCCAAATTACAGCTTTGTAGTATAAAGAGTCTCTGAGCAGACAGACATGACGAAACTATAAGAGCTCCTTGTTGACTACGGAACCGTAAAATAGCACTTTTTTTTTTGTAACACAGGTGGAAAGGTTAAACGCAGCGTTGCAGAAACGCGAAGCTGGCGGCGGGAACTCCAAGACTGACCCAATGTTCTGCTCTACGCTAGCTCAAATGAAGCAAAAAGTATGTTATCTTTCAAATTCTGTAAGTTGCAAAATGTACCTTACTAATAATGTTTGCTAAAGTGTATTTTGCATCTTATTTAAGTTGTTAGTCACCGAAGGAATGCATGTTATCTAGGGCCACTGATAAAATTGAAGTTAATAGATGGCCATAGGATCTTCTGTCCTTAACGTAAACCCATCCAGTTTGAACTGGTTTCATTACCTTCAATAACTAATCAAAGACTGTAACAAACGCTTCTCTCAATAAAAGTTTTGTCAGTGTCTTTTTTCTGTCCACAGTACCGCATTAGAGACAAACCGCTACTGATAAAGTCGGTGATCTGCGTGTCCTTCGTTATTGTGGTCTTCTTCCTGCACGCCTTCCCTATCTTACGTGAGTATTTCTAATATTCCATCTCTTATTGTGTCTGTATGCACCTTTACGCATCTTAAAACCTTCAGCTCTTCCAGCAGTGTACTATGGCATGCTGATAGAAAAGAAACATATTCCTGACCATATAAATCTTCTCGTTTTTCCAGAGCGTCTGTCCCTTGGCTGGACGGCGTTGCTGGGCGCATTGCTGCTGCTACTCTTGGCTGACATCCAAGACCTGGAGCCAGTACTAGCGCGCGTGGAGTGGTCCACTCTGCTGTTCTTTGCTGCCTTATTCGTTCTGATGGAGGTTAGTTTTTATAACATAGAGAAGGCAAAAACACACAAGCCACCTGATAGTTATTGGAATCTGCGACCCATGGAAATATGAAACAAGCTGTCACATTATGAGTACCTATCCAGTCGCTATTCATTTCGTGTTACCAGCTAGTGATATTTTAAATTTGCCCCCATTTTATTGGGTCACCACTCACTGGTCAAACTCTAAACCTTTTGTGTGTCATTCCAGGCATTGTCTAAACTGGGCCTCATCGACTGGATCGGCCACACCACTGAGTCACTCATACTAAAAGTGGGAGAAGAGTCCCGCCTCACTGTTGCCGTCATGCTTATATTATGGGTATGTAGAAAGAAAGATTTTTTTTTAATCTTTTTTAATAAACTCAAGCTTATTATTTGTGTATGGGTTCGATTCCCGGGATGGGCAAATATTTGTATGGTGTGCGCGCGTTTTCATTCCTGAGTCTTAAATGTTTAATTTGTATTTATAGAACAATGCCAGGTCGCCATAGAAGCGTCGGCCTAAGAAAAATTTGTGACGGATAATTATAGAATTGGGTTTATTTGATGTAGAAAAATATTTAAAACAATGAAAAAATATTTATAACTTGTCTAAATGAAATATTTAGAAATAATGGTAAAAACACGATGCTCGCAAGATGTCTTATTTACAAAGATAAAGAGGGGTGTTATACGTTTCACCGCTATGTGTATGTGTGCCACCGTAGCTCTTACACGGGTAAACCGAATTGGATGTTGGTTTTTTCAAGCGGTGGTTTTTAGCTATACTCGAAAACGTAATTAAAGACCTACGTGGGTTGCCCCTAAAAAACGAAATATTTGCGTTAGTATATTTCACTTTTTAAAAGACCGCACTAAGAATATTTATTTATTGGTAGTTTTAAACCTTCGATTTAAATAAATAAGTTAATTCAAGTTATTTACACAAATACAAGATGGCCTGTTAAATATTTAACCATGGAAGATTTTTGGTAGCAAAACTGTTATTGCACTTGTAATATTTCAGGTATTAATAACATTTGGTACGATAAATAAACATTAGTTGTAAACAACGTTAGATGCAATTTAAATATTACATACGTTTAGCTATTCGACAAAATAACAGGCCAAAAGTGTGTAGCTCACTTTATAATGACAATCATCGGACATTTTACCAACCGTGACACCATGGGGTCCACTGTCAAGTTTAAATCAAGCATAAGTGTAAGGCATCCGAATTTAGCTTGTCATTTTGATGTAGCTGATAAAAAAATCGCCATTGAACACACACACCCGCCATTTAATGACTTAACACACTATATGAGAAAATATTTGTTTTGGGATATTTTTATGTTTTGAATATCGGGTAGAAATGCATATTCCCTATTATTAAATATAACTTTTGATATTAAAAATGTTAGTTATATCTACACATATTTACAACAATTTGATTATCAATGCAAAAAGGTTGGCTAACTCTGAAATGTTCCATTGACACTGACATAAGTGACTTTGACACTTATGACAGTGACGTATCTGTCGTAGTTATTTTGGTCTTAAATTACAGTTTCGAGTATAGGTCATATGAATATCGGTTGGGCCGTTTCAGAGATATCCGCTCTGAAATAAGGGTTCACAATTTATTATACAGCGGGTTTTTACTATCTAATGCACTGTTCTTGTTTCCAAGGTGTCAGGGCTGGCGTCAGCGTTCGTGGACAACATCCCGCTGACGACGATGATGGTGCGCGTGATCGCCAGCCTGGCCGACCCCGCGGGCCTGGGGCTGCCGCTGGCGCCGCTGGCGTGGGCTTTGAGCTTCGGAGCCTGCCTCGGAGGTAGGGTGCAGCGAGGCAGAGGCCTTACTTTCGAAGTTATGTGAGATCCATCCCTGTCACTCGTCTTTTTTAGGGTTCCGTAGTCAAACTAAGAACCCTTATAGTTTCACCATGTCCGTCCGTCCGTCCATCCGCAGCTTATATCAGAGACTCTTAGTTCTAGGAAGCTGTAATTTGGCATGAATTTACATATTAGTCTTTAAGGAGCCTTCCCTACACGTATCGTGGGGATGTGTTTTCTCGTGAAGTGATAACCGCTGCCCATGGCAACACCAGCGGGCCTAGTATGGCTGCTATATCGCGTGTCAAATGTGGATAAAGCATCCGTCACTCTCGTACTTATTTACGTGTCGGAAGGTGACGGATGCCTTATCCAATGTTTGTCACGCGATAAACGCAGCCATATTAAACGGGCCCCAGGAGAGGTGTTGCAGCTGCGTTGCCGGCCTTTGAGAAAAGAGTATGCTCGTCTCTTGAGGTCCTCAATTCGTAATTGAGACTTAATCGAGAGAAAGGGATAGAGTTAACGTAATTTCGACCTATGACTTACAAAGTAGGGCCTCTGATCATACCTGCTACCGAAGAAAGATAATATTAATAGTTTTTAGGGTTCCGTAGTCAACAAGGAATGCTTTTAGTTTCGCCATATCCTTCTGTCCGATGATGTAATTTGGCGTAATCATACATTTAAATTACGCCAACAAAGTGATGAAATAAAATCTGGCTTTTTTTTTCGGGCTCCTCCCGAACAAGTAAGAAACAGTAAAAAAAATTGATTTTTTTACATAATGACAGAGTTAGCTATCAAATTCAAATCATTTATTGCATCTATCATTAGATAGCTCTTGAAAAATCATTATGTACATGACGTTATATTATCAATGTTTAGTTTTAGGGGGACCGTTTTTTGTGTTTGTAGTGACGTTACTAGTTTTTACGTAGTGTGTGTAGGCTTCAGAACCCTGCAGTGACTGAGCATAGTCCAATTACTAATTGTTTAATGGGCGAAATAAGCTAACAATAAAAAAAACAGAAGTTGATTGCTGTCTTACTTTAAGGTACGAAATATATCAAATATACTTTATATTTCAATCTTTTTTCCAGGTAACGGAACACTAATCGGTGCAAGCGCAAACGTGGTATGCGCGGGAGTGGCGGAACAGCACGGCTACCGCTTTACCTTCCTCCAGTACCTCCGCATCGGCTTCCCCATCATGGTCGGAAACCTCCTCGTGGCGTCGCTGTACCTACTTCTGTGCCACAGCGCCTTTCAGTGGCACTGACCAGCTATCCTCGACTCCTTGGTCCATATCAGCTGTTAGAGACTGGAGCTCTGGATATTTTGGCGAATTTAAAAGAGTTTAGAGATTTGCTACAAAACTTGGAGCCGAATCAGTACAGGATGTGGCTCTAACCAGCTGTTGGAGACTGCAGCTCTGGATACATTGTTGGAATTTATCTGTTTGATGCTACAAATCAAGAAGCCAGTTTAAGATGTGGCACTATCCAGTTGTTCTTCTGGGTTCATAGCAGCTGTTGGAGATTGGAGCTCTGGATATTTTATGTGTAATTCATCTCATGGTTCTACAAATCTAAGAGCTAGTTCAAGATATGGCACTAACTAGCTGTTCTCGACATACTTTCATAGCGGTTGTTGAAGATTAGAGCTCTGGATATGTTGGCGGAATTCATCTCTATGACGCTACAAATCTAGAAGCCAGTTCAAGATGTGGCACTTACCAGCTGTTCTCGTCTTCTGGATTCAGAGCAGCTACTGGAGACTTGACATACTGGTGCTATTGAGAACCAGATTAGGTTTATCCCCAAAGCAGTTTCAATAAGGGGTTGAAAATAACAATGAGATCACGGTCTGTTGTTAACCAGTAATTTTGGACTTGTGAATTCTAGTTACTGTTAGAAATAGGGGATCTCGATATGATGGTGATCATCGAAAACTAAGCTTCTGCAGCATAAACAGATACATTTTAGCACTAGTATATCTTGATCTTGAATTTTAAGCATTTGCTACAAATCAAAAGGCCATAAACCATTGGAGGAGGAATTTGGGTTGTACTCTTACTGGGCCGCCTACAATTTAATTCTGGAAGTACGTTCTATTTTCTTTCGTATCGTGCTTAAAGTGTGAGAGAAATACTAGCTGGGCATAATCCGTTGGTCTATAATGAAATCATCCATAAAGGTTTAAAGGTTAATTGACTTGAATATGATCCACGGAGGTGGCGCCATCTATTGAAATCGTTTACAGTATTCTATCGTTAATCGTTATCACAAAATGTTAATGTATTAAAAATGTACTTATGTAGTTGTTTAAATTTTATTCTTGTTACGAAATGAAATTGTAAATAGTTTAGTCTATTTATTTACGTTTTAAGTGAAATATATTTTATGATATGAATTACAGTGACTTTTTTTACATATGTTTATTTCGTAAGAAGTGATAGGTAGGTACATGTTTACGAGAGTATTTCAAAGTGTTAAACCACCCCTGAGATTACTACTCATGAAAAAAGGAATCATTAAATCGATGCATGGATGCAATGGTTGGTGCGAAAAACCTCTATTACAGACGGACGGACAAAAGTAATTTTAAGTATAAGAGTTCCGTTTTTACTTTGACCCTTAAAAAATCAGACGAATTGAGAACCTCCTTTTTTTGAAGCAGGTTAAGTACTGTTTAGTAAATGTCTACTGAGCCATTAAATTCACTAATATCTGTCTAATAAATATACTCACATCTCGTTTAATTTCTAATAAACTTGAAAATATAGATGACAAATAGAAGTTGACTTACCAAAAAAAAACCCATGCGTCAGTATATTGTTGTGACTTTACATCTTCTCCCGAAAACCATATCCTTAAATTCAAAATATTTAAAAGCATAATTAGCTGAGTTATTAATTGATGCAATAGCACTGTATATTCAACCACGAAAGTCCTTTACCACTTTTGGACCTTAACGTCATACATATAGCGTCGAAAAGTGGTAAGGGAGTTTCTTGTTCGACTATACCTACGTGAGAAAAATAATTTAAAGTGTAATATAAGTTAAGGTAAATAGGGTTGACATTATTTAAAATTTTTGTTGTGGGTCTTTTTGTACCCACTTTTTTCACTTACTCGTAAGCACCAAACATACTGAGAGCGGAGGCGGTGGAAGTGTCCATTATTGGTACCTACCTTTAGCTACAAGCATCTAACATTGTTGCCATCACCCTTTACAGGGTAAACAAGTAGGTACCTAATAAAAATGGGTCAGTATGGAGAATTCGGAAACTATAAGAGTTAGGGTAACTCAAGGCCTAGATTTTGGAAAAAATAAAATCTGCATTTAAAGATTATATAAAAAATGTACGAACCAAGTATTTAATAATGTCTGTCTGTCAAGCATCTGTCAAGAATATTTTTCTCTGCATTGGTAAAATGGCTAAAACTATCGGAAATTTCATATAGGTGAATTGCACAAGACCTCATAATTAAATAAAAGACTTTTAAGCCTGTTTTAGAGTACCGTTGCTGGGGAAAGGCCTCCGCGATTTATCAGAGACGCAGAAAATATGAGTTGCCGAAAAAATCTTTAACCTATCATGAAAGACTGACTGAGGCCGCAACCGCGTCCTAGGCCGGTATTTAGGCTGTAAAAACCGGGTACGCTACATAATTCCGAATTGATCAAAATTCCGAATTTTCATAATTCCGAACGCAACTTTTTGATAGAATACTTAAAGGGGGTATTACATTATCCTAAATTTAGCATCCTAAATGAGTTAGGATCCTAATTTAGGAAGGTGTAATAACATTTAGCAAGTGCGCATCTTAACTAGTGTCCTAAGTAGGAAGCAAGGACGACTTCTGCCCTCCTAACTGAGTTAGCATCCTAGTTAGGAAAGGAGTTAGGAAGGTGTAATATCATTTAGAAAAGCCAGTCGTCGCGCGTGTGCGACTGCGGAAGGACGTAGGTATCTACTTAAACTCTCTCGGAAGTCGGAACTCAGTGTTTTGTTTTAGAATAAACGGTGTCACTAAATTTAATAACTCCTGAAAAGATGTCGTATCCATTCGAGAACTATTTGTGAAATCCTCGGGTTCCAAAGCGTTGGTGATATTTAACCCACTTGTTAGTACCGACCGACCTTTATATTATAACGCCGCAATTTTCATATAGTAGGTATTTTTAACATTTTCTTATTTTTTTGTAGATTAATAAATGTTCCTTGATCCATGTCCTCCTCTTTTTTTTATTTAGTTCAATGCTTGCAACAGCTGATTTTTTGTTGTTTCAATAGTACTGGAGCCATCGCATTCGACACGTCGTCCGACGCCGTTGCAAACTGATTTAGTGACTAAATTTAGTGTAGTGTGATCAGGAGCTTCCTAACCATCCCCTCCCTTGCATGCCAGTTACGGCGACTACTGCTTGTTATTGTTAATAAATCAAACCTAACCTAACCTACGTATGACAATTAAGTTATGCATTTAACCTCAAATAGCTCCAGCGTAACATAGCTTTCGGAAAAATAAAAAAATCGGACAAATGGATACCTATTCGGAGAAAACTAATTCGGAATTTTAAGGTATTCCCGTAAAAAACCATATCGTTATCGATTCATTATCGTATTGTCAACGTTTTGATAGCTCTTACTTACTTGACAGTAATGGCGGCCGAGTTAAAAACTATTTACCATAACAGGGCAAAGACGATATCGTTTTTACCGCCTAGAATTAACTCAAATCAAATCCAATAAGTTTCTTTGCTATATTAGTCTTAAATATTTTATTTATTTATTTATTTCAGAATGTATCACTAACATATAAGGATATTTTTTTCGTTGCTGACCAAACCAAACTTCAGAACAATAGTGACCTAATTCAAAATTTCAGCTTTCAAACTTCAAGTCATAAATTTATTATTATAGAGACATAACTCGAAATTTAACATTTCTGAATTAGGTCACTATTGTTCTGAAGGTGCGATTAATGAATCATATTTATTAGAAATCAATTATTTGAATTGAATTTTACAGTTCTTATTAGGTACAATGATGCATTGAAACTATTCTAAAACACTGTTATTATCAGGAAATTATTGCATGATTACCTCAATTACATGACCATAAAAGGGATGTTTGTTAAAATTGGGCATCGTATTAATGTCACGATGATGTGGTTTTGGTGGAACTCGTGTGTATTTATCGACATACTAATGTTATTTTTCATTTCATTTCATTGTTTGTTTTAAATGCACCGTAATGTCTGTATCGCCTTACGTGTTTTCACCGAGCGGTCCCACCCAAAAGGGAAGACCAGCGTTTGGTTCACAGCCAGCACATGCTGAGTTGGGATCGTTTCGCAACACTGGCTACACGTTCGTCTCTTTTACTTTATTTTTATGATTTTCTTTTTTCTGTTCGTTATTGTTGTAAATATATGTCTTACTTACTTACTTTGGTAGGACCAGGCGCAGGGTCCGTCCGGATAGCTACCACCATCTTATCTTTAACCTGCCACCAAGCAGCATTCACATTGTTGTGTTCCAATATAGGGATAAGACATACGTCTATACATACACTCACGCCTTCATTCCCAGAGTGGGGTAGGCAGAGCTACAGAATTACCAACAACTCTAAAACCTTGTTGTTAATTTGTAACCACATTTTTCACAAATAGGCTAAGATGTTTACCAGCATATTTTAGTGACAGGTTGCAAGCCCACCGTCTAACAATACTACAAGCCTTTATTCCCTTAGTTGCCTCTTACGACATCCACGGGAAGACATGGAGTGGCACTATCCTAAACCGGCAACCACACGGCTACTGGGGATAAGACAACCGATTACTAGCTGAAAGGCATTCCTTTACTCGTCAGGGTTGGCAACTCTTTTTTTATACCCCGACAGTGGCAATCAATCGTACGGCCTTGCCGTACGGCCGTGGTAAGCGATTACCGTAGCCTATGGACGCCTGCAACACCAGAAGTATCACATGCGCGTTGCCGACCCTTAAATAACTTATTTACTCCTCTCTTGAAGAACTCCATACTATAGTCCCCAGGGAAAACATCAGTAGGGAGCTCATTCCACAACCGGAGCGTTCGCGGGAGGAAGTTCCTTTGGAATCGCACTGTACGCGACCATTTTGTGTTCCAACATATGAGGATGAACTCCCCGCCGATGGCCAGCGGTGCGATGGTAGAAGGTGGCCGTTGGCATCATGTCGAACAATTTGATTCTGAAAAACGTATCGTATCTTAGGATTGGAGTCGTAAGAATACATGAGCCTTAGATCACACGTACCATCAAGTGGCCCGTGTGCTCGTTTGCCTTCTCAAAGCTGTAAATAAGCTTTTTTGGCACTATTTGGTACATTTTTATAAGCCTCCTATTTAAAAATAAACACTACATTTTCGCATTTCTATTCGAAACAAGAAAACCGGTCCGGATGACGCTAAATAGGCCTCCAGCAAGGTGAAACGAAGACGTGGCTAAGGTTGCGGGATGGATGCAAGCGCAGGACCGGTCCCTGTGGCAAACCTTGGGGGAGGCCTATGTCCAGCAGTGGACGTCCTTCGGCTGAAATGTTGATGATGATGATTCGAAACAACTGGCGATTCTAAAATACTTAGAGCTTATTCTGTTATTGTTTATGTCACGACGTGTCTGTCTGTATGCCACAGCTTTATTTCCAGCAACCACAGAAGTTATCAACTTTTACTAGGCATAGTGACGTAAGTGGCTTGCCCACATCTAAATTAGGTAAAAATATCACAACCTTAAAATTATTGTATCTGGGGTCTAAGTAACGTGATAATAACAAAATCAAGCTTTAAAAAACCCAACTGTCGTTAACCAACTTTAAATCAATATAAATCATAAATGATGAAAGAAAACTTAAAGATTAAAGATTTTTAAATACCTATTCAATGATACCCCATTTATCGATCTATCTATATACATAAAAGGCAAACCTGACTGACTGACTTATATATCAACGCACAGCCGAAACTACTGTACCTAGAAACTTGAAATTTGGTACAGGGGTTCCTTTCATGATGTAAGTGAGCACTAAGAAAGGATTTTCCGAAAATTGACCCCCAACGGGAAGAAATTTGGGGAGTAGCGGCAAACTAATTCTACGCGTACGAAGTCGCGGGCGTCCTCTAGTTTGTCAATAAAGTGTTTTGTATTGTATACAGAAATACGAGATGCATTGTGGGAATGACAGTGAGGATAATGTTCAAATAATAGGGAAACATCATTAGTCATCATGTAGTTGAGGATAGCGAACACACAATCGCCGTTTGACGCTGGACTGACTCGTTCATTTATTAAACTATAATATTTATCATGTTAAATAAGTATAGAGACGTGTTTTTGTTGTTATTTTCTTTAATATCTGTGGTAAATTGTGGTACGTATTATTTACGTTTCATTATTCGTTTTATTTTTATTTGAAGTATTATATTTTTATTTTTGTGTGAGAACCCTGTATTTATTTTAGTTGGATTAGGTTATCTACTACAAGACATGTTGCTGTCGTAACCATTTTTATTAGGGTAGTCTTACTAGGAACTCTTATAGTTTCGCCATGTCCGTCCGTCCGTCCGTAACCTAGCTCAGACACTCTTAGTCCTAGAAAGCTGTAATTTGGCATGAACATACATATTAGTCACGCCAACAAAAAGGTCACATAAAATATTGAAAAAAAATTTTTTTTTGTGTGTGTTTTATGTGTACACGTAACGTGGGGATGTATTTTTTAACCGACTTCAAAAAAAGGAGGAGGTTCTCAATTCGTCTGTATTTTTTTTTATTTTTTTTTATTTTTAATGTTTGTTACCTCAGAACTTTCGACTGGGTGAATCGATTTTGAAGATTCTTTTTTTATTTGAAAGCTGGTGCTTCCAGATTGGTCCCATTTTTTTCAAAATGAAGATCTGATGGTGGAATCCATGAGGAATCGACGGAACTCTTCAAAATTTATAGGCACACCTATAGCGATTTTGGTATTTTTCATTGTAACTCGTGTATTTGGTCTTGGAAACCACTATTTGGTGAAGTGGAACTGATGATGAAGACCACAGATGGCCACCGGAACTCCTAAACGGTATATATTTCGAGGGTGGCGACAAGATATTTCGATTAAGATAGTTGAGCGACTATGACGAAGCATATTTAGGTTTAAATATATGACTATGACTTTCCCACGGTGTTGCTTGCGGCGAGATTGAAATGTTCTATTGTTTCTTGAGAAATGGGAGAATAACAGCATAATTATGATCACTAAAAAGTATAAAATAAAAAAAGTTTAAAGAAAGGGCCAGGTCGGGAGACTCTAAAGTCTAAACCGACGCACGTGTATGAAGAGGCTTATGAGTGTGGAGAAAGCGAGGGAAGTTTTTCTGGATTGTAGTAAGTCGAAGGAAGGGCCTACAGCCTTCAGCCTACCCCTACTGCAAAGAGGCGTGATTGTATGTATGTATAAATGTTTTCCCAGTGCAGCTAGGAACTTGAGGCCCTACTAGATGCATGACCTAATCGCGTAATAAAATAAACATTTAATAAACGTTTCGTCTGAGTTATGACAGCCGTGGTCACGAAAAGACGTATAATTTAGTATTTGTTCGTTATCGTTATCCAAAATGTATATATATCCTAGTATTATTGACGTAAGCTGTCAGACGGTCGCGTCGAGCGCCTACGACAATTCCATAAATTGTCAGTTTTCGTAAATCGTTTACGTTAGCGTTAAGCAACTTGCCTAGCTTCACAGTTCTCTTACTGATTATTAACTAAAACAATCAAGCACTGGAAAATATCCTTAGAATTCTAATATTCTTGCCCTTAATCGGAAAATAGTAAAAATATACATACATACAGTATTCCCAGCTTCTTAATAGCTTTGGGTTGGCTATCGCTATCACGCTTGCACTCGCAACTGACAGTATATTTGTCACTCGTGTGTCATAGAAAAACGATCATTGCCGATCGCTTTTAAGAAAATGGTTGCACTGTACACAAATTAAATCACGCCTGTTTCCCAGAGGGGTAGGCAGAAACCACTTTTTTCATCTGCTACGATCCTGACAAATCTCTTTCGCTTCTTCCACATTCATACATCGAGTCATGCACGCGCGTCAGTTTCGGGTACTTAAAATTCGGCCCTTTTCCAGTATTTCTCCGATTTGATTCGACAAAGTACGCCTAGCCTAGGCTTCCGACCCTTCTTCGTCTTCTTTCGTCAGTCTTCTTTCATCTATCTTTTCCAAATGACCGAACACAAAATAATAATAACACATACACACATTAAATCACGCCCGTTTCCAAGAGGGGTAGGCAGAGACCACTTCTTTCCACCTGCTACGATCCTGACAAATGTCTTTCTAATAATTAATAATAATAATTTTAATTAAGGAATTGGTTTATATAAATGTATTGTAATTTACTGTACCGCCATTACTGACAAGTAAATAAGAGCTATGAAAACGTTGACAATACGATATCAGGTCAAAGGCAATATGGTTTACCCTATGGAAAAGAGACCTAGTTTTGCAATAAGTAATATTTAATTATTAAATGTATATTTAATGCTTATATCCTTAACATCCGGAAAACCAAAAACGTGCCGTTTTGTATTAATGTATATTATAATAATACTACTAATAAATATCTTTTTTTTTTGGATTTTACCACAATAATTTATGAAGGACATTGAATCACTCGAAATCACTTATTAAAGGGTTCAAAAGCAAGCTCTCCGAAGAGAGTCTACAACTCGAAAGAGAAAAAAAAGTGTTAGTATGGTTTTTATCAAAAGTAATTAGTATCTAAGTGTGTACCAGTTACGCCATCTATCGTCGTAGTGTTGTCACGAAGCTTACATGTTTTTTTTTTAAATAAAGATAGTCTGTTGCGAATATCCAACGTGTCTTATTAGGTTATGGGCGACTCCCACATTTATCAGTTATTTTAGTGAAAAATAGATAAATTGTGCACGTTGATTCGCGGAAACATGAACTCTAACTATATAGCCATTGTGCCAAAGTTAAAAGGCAGGGAGAATTATGACGAGTGGTGTTTAGCGGCGGAAAATTTACTGGTTTTGGATGGAATGGACAAGTACATCAAACCACCGGTTAATTTTGAAATAAAGCCAGCGGAAGATGCAAAAACAAAGGCAAAGTTAATATTAACTATAGATCCAGCTTTGTATGTGCATATCAAGAATACGGGGAGCTCAGCGGAATTATGGACTAAATTGAAGACCATGTTTGACGCCTCTGGTTTCTCGAGGAAAATAACCTTGCTTCGACATTTAATATCTATTAGACTAGATAGCTGTGATTCGATGACTACCTACGTCACACAGATGGTCGAAACAGCTCAAAGGTTAAATGGCACAGGATTTACAATAACCGACGAATGGGTGGGATCATTACTTTTAGCAGGTTTGTCCGAACATTATTCTCCGATGATAATGGCTATTGAGCATTCGGGTATTCCGATAACTGCTGATGTCATTAAGTGTAAGTTACTTGATATGGAAATCGCCAACAACTCTGAAGTTAGTGGCGCTGCTTCGGGGCGAGAAATAGATATTACTCTGGCAGCATTAAGCCAAAGAAAAATGGCGGTCCATTGACGTCGTCCAATAAGAAGACAGCGACATTGACAGATGTAATAACAAAAGAAAAAGAAGTAATTTGTTATAAATGTAAACGTAGTGGACATTATCGAAATTAGTGCCCATTGATAAAGAAAAACCCGAGCAAATGCGTATTTAACGTTATTTTCATTAACGGAAAGTTTAACAAGACCGAGTGGTACGTTGACAGCGGTGCGAGTGCGCATATGACCGTAAACAAAGACTGGATTAAGAACCCAAACTTAACGCCATGTTTACCTGAAATCGTCGTTGCTAACGAATCACAAGTGTCAGTTGTTTGTTCTGGTGATTTAAACATTATTTCGGATTTAAAATGTCACATTACAGTAAGAGATGTACTATGCGTGCCTAGTTTGACAACCAACTTGTTATCAGTTAGCCAACTACTCAAGAATGGCAACAATGTTGTATTTGAAGAAAAGCATTGTTATATTTATGACAAGAATAATGCTTTAGTTGCGATAGCGGATTTAACTGACGGTGTGTACAAGTTGAGGTTGCAGATGCCAGATAGTTTGTTGGCAGCTCCTGCAGTTACCGGAACACTATGGCACAGAAGGCTAGCTCACATCAACTGTCAAGATATGAACAAAATGAAAAATGGCATTGTGAATGGCTTGTCATATGATGGTTCTTTTGATGTCAGAAAATCAAAATGTACAACATGTTGTGAAGGAAAGCAAATGAGGTTGCCTTTCTCTCATGTCGGTGAAAGAAGCACAGAAACATGTCACCGAATACATAGTGATTTATGTGGACCCATGGAAGTCAACTCCCTAAATGGCAATAGATATTTTTTGTTGTTCGTGGATGATTATAGTCGGATGACTTTCATCTATTTTCTTAAGATGAAGAATGAAGTGTTTAATAGATTTAAAGAGTTTAAATCAATGATTGAAAATCAACAAGGAAAGAAAATAAAAATCTTTCACACCGACAATGGATTAGAATTCTGTAGTCAAGAATTTGAGAACTATTTAAAACAATCAGGTATTATACATCAAAGAACAAATACCTACACGCCTGAACAGAATGGTGTCTGTGAGAGGGCCAATCGTACGGTGGTTGAAAAGGGTAAATGTCTTTTATATGATGCAAAGTTGGACAAGAGGTTTTGGGCTGAAGCGGCCAATACAGCTGTTTATTTAAAAAACAGGTCCATTGTCTCAGGAGTACCAAAGACTCCATATGAACTGTGGCACGGGTCGAAACCTGACCTAGGTCACATTCGATTATTTGGAAGCAAAGTTATGGCTCATGTCCCCAAGGAGAAACGGTTGAAGTGGGATAAAAAAGCCACACAGCACATCTTAGTTGGATATGGAGAGGATGTGAAAGGGTACAGGTTGTATAACCCCTCCAAGAAGACTATCATCACCAGCAGAGATGTCATTGTGATGGAAGATGAGACAGCTGGCATTGAAACCAATGCAGAGGCTATCTGGGTACCTGTTGAGGAGACATCGCAGGGCAGTGTTGAGATGCCACAGGACAGTGTGGAGAATGAGAGCGAAGATTCAGTGGGGGAAACCCATGTAAATGATCCAAATGAAGAGGATTATGCTGACAACTCTTCAGATTCTTCAGTATACACTGATGGCAATGACACACCTATTGAAACTCCATCAAGTGAGATGCAACAGCAAATAGTACAAGAAACGTTGGTTCCAGAGTCAGAGTCATATGTGAGAACCAAGCGACTGAGAAAACAGCCTGAGCGGTATGGTTTTAGCAACATGTGTGTATCCAGTACTATTCCAGCAACTGAAGAGATCTCTTTCTCAGAGGCTCTCGAGGGATCAGAGTAGGAGCAGTGGAGGCAGGCTATGGCTGATGAATTACAGTCATTTGAAAACAATGACGCATGGGAGTTAGTTAAAAATCCAGGAGATGTGTGTAGTGAAGTGTCGGTGGGTGTTTAATAAAAAGTTTGATGTGGATAATAATGTACGTTTCAGGGCTAGGCTTGTGGCAAAAGGCTTTACACAAAAGCCAGGTATTGATTATACTGAAACTTTTGCACCTCGATGATTCGTGATTCCACTCTCAGATTATTGTTTGCTCTTAGTGTTAAAATGGGAATGAGCATAACACATCTAGATGTAACAACTGCATTTCTTAATGGTGTTTTAAAAGAAAATATATACATGTCATACCAGAAGGTTTCGCAAACAAAAGTGGTTTAAAGCAATCTTCACTAGCTTGGTATGAAAGAGTAAAAGATTGTCTTTATAAATTAAGTTTTAAAAACAGTGAATATGAACCATGTTTGTTTGCAAAATCTAATGGTAATGTTAAGATAATTATTGGTCTGTATGTAGATGATTTTTTGATTTTTTCAAACAATGAGACTGAAACGGAAAAATTGAAAAATGTATTGGGTTCAGAGTTCAAGTTGAAGGACCTAGGCCCTGTAAGACAGTATCTTGGCATGAGAATAAATATAAATAAAAATAAAAATGTAATAACTGTCGATCAAGGACAATATATTGAACAGTTAGTTTCTAAGTTTCAGATGTCTGATTGTAAATTGCAAAATACTCCCATTGAACCAAAGTTGAATGTAGAAAAATCTACGAAAGGTTTACCTAATGTGCCTTATCAAAAACTCATTGGCAGTTTAATGTATTTGGCAGTATTAACAAGGCCAGACATTGCTTATGCTGTAAGTTATCTTAGCCAATTTAACAATTGTTACAGTGTAAACAGTTATAATTATGCAAAAAGAATATTGAGGTACTTACAATGTACTAAAAACTATTGTCTTAAATATACCAGTAATAACATGGATTTACAAGGTTTTGTAGATAGTGATTGGGCATCTGACGCCTTGGACAGGAAGTCCTATACTGGATTTTGTTTTATGATGTCGGGGTCAGCTATTTCCTGGCAAAGCAGAAAACAGAAGTCAGTTAGTCTGTCTAGTACCGAGTCAGAGTACACTGCTCTATCCGAAGCTTCAAGAGAGGCTGTTTATTTAAGAAATTTAATGCACGAAATTACTGGGAAATGGCATAAAATTTAATTAATTTGCATTGTGATAACCAAAGTGCATTGAAATTGGCATCTAGTCACCAGAATCATAACAGAACTAAGCACATCGATGTACGCCATCACTATGTCAGAGATGTTGTCAAAGAAAAGTCGAGGGTCGAGTCGATTACCGAGGAAATGCCTGCTGATCTGCTGACTAAAGGCCTGTGCTATGTAAAACATAACAAGTTTATGAATATGCTTGGTATTGTTCCTATTTAATTATTATGTAGTGTTTAGCTTATTTTGATAAGTGGGGGTGTTAGTATGGTTTTTATCAAAAGTAATTAGTATCTAAGTGTGTACCAGTTACGCCATCTATCGTCGTAGTGTTGTCACGAAGCTTACATGTTTTTTTTAAATAAAGATAGTCTGTTGCGAATATCCAACGTGTCTTATTAAAAAGACTTGCGCAGCGACTAGGATCCTAACTGGCTGAAAACTGGACATCTGTTTCTAGTGGGTATGAAACAAGACGCGACATGCAGGTTCTCTCAGGAGGCAGAGGAGACAGTAATGTACATTCTCTGTTCATGCGAACCACTAATGCGCAACAGAAGTATCTACCTAGGGCGACATAAATTGGACCCACAAAGATACAACTCCTTACTGCCCAAAGCATCTGAAAATTCCTGGACGCAACGGGCCTTTGCGGTGAGCTCTTAATAAAGGGCTGCCCCAAACGATCACCAATGCTCGAAGCGGCACACAAGGCCCATCTCACAAATAATAATGATAATTTTATAGAATGACGGGTTAACTTAAGAGCACCACAGATAAACAGATTTAGTACCTGAGCTATATTAGAGCGAAAAAAATTCGTCGGTCTTAGGAAGGATTCGAACCTACATCTCCTCTGGCTCTCCGGGCCGATGCAGGCGCATTACCAATTATGCCACCAAGACCCTACTTAAGATCCACGAAATTAGTAATCGCTTGCTTTTTCATACTCGGAGGGTATGCTGACGCCATCTATCGTTGTTTTTTTAGCTTTAATATAGTTTAGAATTTCGTAACAGACGTTTCTGTTAAATTTAAAAATCTTTAGTAAGTACCTGAGGTCACACAGACACATGAAAGTCCAAAATCTGAGAAGAAATGTATGAATCGTTAAGAGAAACTGATCATCTGAGTTCTAATACGATGACTAGGGCTGAAAAACCTGTGTCGCTATCGCCTAACGCACTCGCAATCGGCTTGAAAGTGAAAAAAATGTTTTCGTTCTGTATGCAGACAAGCCTTTGAAATTCAAAATGAAAACGATTGCGATTGCGAGTGCATTAGGCAATAGCTGCCTCTCTGGTTAATTTTTTTAACCAGCTCGTCAGAAACGCCATATATTCCAAAAAGAGCATATTCATTTTTTACTTATATCGGTTCTAATCAAAGAACAACGGTTAATTTCGCACGCTAATTTGTTCGCACCGCCCACCATAGTTTTTTCGTCTTTTCTACCCTATTAGCTAGCTCTTTAATTTCATTTTCACTTGCGCAGCTTGAAGTCATGCCAAATACCATATAATAAATAAAATACCATAGTCGCGCCGTCCAACTGCAGGCAGAATCAAAAACCAAAAATACCAAGTTGATCATAAGGCTCGCGAATCGATTCCGCTCCGAGCGAGCGTTAACGAATAACCTGATTAAGAATCATAATTATCCGGTAGTTTTCGAACCGTTCGCAAGCCCTGACGATGACTGACGATGATATATTATCGGCCGGTGGACTGTTAGAAATAGAAATAGAAATAATTTATTCAACGCAAACACATTTAAAGCAAATGACAAGCAGAACAACACATTTACCAATGCTTTAAAAATTAGGGCCCCTACTCAGCTTTAGTACCAATTTTACCAAACGATGTTAAGTACCGATTTCACCATACGATGTTAAATTTAATCAATGTTAAACGACTGTTAGTTCATACATTCTGACAGCTGTTAATAACGCTTTAATCGTCTGTTAAGTGGTTAACATCGTTTGGTGAAACTTGTACTACATTTAAACAATTTTAATTGACTGTCAGTTCATACATTTTGACAGCTGTTAACGCTCTAATCGTCTGTTAACTATTAAGTTGAAGCTAACAATAGGAAGGTGAGCTATTTAATAGTAGTTTATGTGACAGGTGCATAATGAAAGGCATTAATACACGAGTGTTTTAATGCCTAATTATATGTACAGTCGCGTATATACACCATATCGTAAGTTTTCCGCAATATGTGAGAAACCTGTATCCGTGGTTGCCCTGTATCTTAATGTTGTAAGAAGTTCCAAATTTGAAACTCATAACTTTATCATATTTGATATCGTAATAAGAACATTACGATACAGCAGCACACCCACCACCGCGACCATAACATTGATTTTTGGGGCTCTGAACACATAATAAAGGACTTCTGACACGTGTGTATTTTTTTATTTTATTTCAGAATACAAGTACTCTGTCATATTCGATTTTGAGGTGAACTCGGATAAAGAAATAAAATGTGCAGTAAAGCCAAGGGACGTGGTTTTGGTGCAGGGAGAAAAGATAGAAATACTGGCTAGTAATGTAACGAGCCTAGTTACTTACATGTGGTAAGCATCGCGGAAGTAGGGAATGCAATTTAACCGGTTATTAACCGGTTAAAACCGGTTATTAACCGGTTAAAACCGGTTATAACCGGTTAAAACTGGTTATAACCGGTATTTTCATTCCCGACGCGGAAGGCAAGAAGGCTCTAAACGAGCCTTGAGCTCTATTCTAGTCGGTGAAGCCATATTACTTTTGACATGTTATCGTGTTAATTCTCAGCCGCCATTACTGATAAGTAAATGAGAGTTATCAACAGAGGTCGGAATAGGTAGCGCTTATTAACCTAAACTTGACCACAGAATAAGTAATAGTACAATTAACTTAACGCATATTCATTCATGCCAGAGGGCCCTGCAAAGATGCACTACGCTAACTAACGTTTCTATTCGATTCGTTTTTAAACCAATCGCGTCACTGGGAGATGACGTGATACGAAAAGTCACGTGGTCTACCAGTGACGCGACTGGTTTAAAAACGAATCGAATAGAAACGTTAGTTAGCGTAGTGCATCTTTGCAGGGCCCTCTGGTGAGATGGGACTGCGTTATTGAATGAAGATGCATCAAGTTTAGGTTAATAAGCACTACCTATTCCGACCTCTGTTTATCAATAATGTTGACATTTTGATAACACGTCAAAAGTAATAGACTAGTGTCCTAAAAAAATCTAATTAGTCCGTAATTTACATTATCAAAAAATATAGAACACATATTTTTTCTTTTGTCAATTAAACAATAAATGACGAAGATATAGTGCGTTGAAGTTTCGCGTGACGTCACGAACTGGCACACTTTATACCACGTTGTGACGTCACGAGCCCCCACTCCCGAACTTTGATGCGCGTTATATTTGACAATTTTGATCGATTTGAAAAAGCAAAAAATAACGTGTTCTATATTTTTTGATAATTTTACTGACGGACTAATTAGAATTTATTTTTTACCCAGGACGCACCCCTATTGTTTACCGCCTTTTCCCCTTTTTTTTGTTAGTAAATTGCCATAATAATAGGTACATATTCTAAAAGAAAAAACAACCCACCTACCTATATTACGATTCAAGAGATATAGCTTTTTAAATTTATGACGGACAGACGAACGGACAGACAGAACCTTAAACATTATGTAAATTGGATAAGCCGTTTCAAAGTTATTCGCTCTAAAGGTCACCATCGTATCGGTAGTTTTTAGGGATCCGTTCCCAAACGGTAAAAACGGGACCCTATTACTAAGACTCCGCTGTCTGTCTGTCTGTCACCAGGCTGTATCTCATGATACAGTTGCGTGATAGCTAAACACTTGAAATTTTCACAGACGATGTATTTCTGTTGCCGCTATAATAACAAATATTTAAAAAAAAAAAGCTCCCATAGAACCAAAGTGTTTTTTTTGCCGTTTTTTTGCTCGATATTAATAACAGCAACAGATATATGCTTGAAATATTCACGGAATATTAATTTGTAAGTTCACTTTAAAAATAAATAGTTAAATTAAAATAAAATATATAAAATATTTATAAAAAAATATATATATAATTTAATAAAATATATTTTATATTTAATCCCATACAACAAACGTGATTTTTTTATAGATAATGGTACTGAACTCTTCGCATGCGAGTCCGACTCGCACTTGGCCGGTTTTTATTATAGCCTTTTAATGTGTTTCAGGTGTAAAGACGACAATAACATCAAACAAGTGGACAGATGTAGCTATGACGTGCAAGACAAGCAATGCTCTGCGGTAAGAACTAAAAAACATTTATTGTGAAACAGTAAGTTTTTAAAAGACGTTCTAAAAAACATGGTTAGGTATAGAGATCTGTCTCAAACAAAATGACGTCATTCCGACCACTTAGGTCGGATTTTTATGGGAAGTAATTAAATGGTCAGCCGTTATTAAAACTGATTCGCGCAAAAAATAAACAATTAACTCATTTGGGCAGCATATAAAGATTTGGCTGGCAATAAATAAAAATAGGGCTACAACTCTTGTTCAGCCAACAATTTACAAACGGTTAACATTTTAACCAATATCAATCTGCTTTATTTATCATTTGTCTGCCTAATAAACAGTCGAGCTGCAATAGTACATTGTTGCAGAGGATAGAAAGTACGCGATTTTTGGACGAGTCATATACGTTTCGGCCCTCTAGTGTACGAGTCCATAAATTGCACTTTCTACCAAGGCAGACATAGTGCTTTTCACAACTACTGAGAGGAAATAAAATAAAAATTCATATTCATAACTCAAATTTTAATTCATGTTAATGTGATATCACCGGCAATTTTACCATAGTTAAACTTTTTTTTAGTCCCTAGGGAGTAAAGTGTAGTTTTAATTTCTAGGGATTTAGTCCGCCTATACAAGGCTATTATGAGTCATTTTAGAGCCTGAGAATTGAAAAATAATTTTTATATTACGATCAGGTCGTGGACGATCTAAAAGCGTCACAAGGTACCCGTATTTGGACTTGCGAGTTTCTGCTGCAACGAGATGATACTTCCATAAAATCGACTCGGTTTAATTACGGAACGGAATACAACTATGCAATATGCACTTTGCTTATTGACATTAAGGGTAAGTGAAAATATTCCAGAAAAGCCTAAATAATGTCTGAATTAAAAGCCGCTTAAGAGGCCCCATCTGATAAAGTCGGTAGTGTTCTGTGAACTGCATCAGAATAAGTATATTGCCTATATTATTATTCTGTCTGTTTTTTGGATATATTGAGCTTGATTTTATATTTCCCTGAGTATGTCAAACGTGAAAACATGATTAGAAACAAAATGCTCTATAGTAAAAAAAAAATTTCGCATGATTTAGTTGAACCATCGAAACCCTACGATCTTTAACAATGATTTTTGATTCAATAAATGACTATTTATAACTTTATTATACTGCTAAACCATTTTTTAAATTAATGTTGTACTTTTAAAGTAAAAAAATATTGGAATTTGACGTTGCCATTGGCACGTGCAAACAATCTCCATCTCACGTTCCACGCGCGGAAGCGTAGAAAACCATCTCTTTCCATTCTTGTGTGGACGTGGCAACTCGCCTCGGCGTGGCCTCTTAAGGCTAGTAAGTAGCTGGGGCTGCTGTTCTCTCAACAACTAAAGGCAGTAACAATTACTACTGTGCAGCATTACTAGAACATCAAGCTTTTGCTTCTTTTCTGTGGTATGGGCTAGGTAAACGAGCACACAGGCCACCTGATGGTACGTGGGATGGACCCATTGGCATTTGAATTCTCAAGACTACAATCCTAAGACCGCATATGCGTTGCCAACCTTGACTAAGATAGAATGCCCCTATGCTAGTAATTTCACCGGTTGACTTATCACCACACCGGATCACAACTATCTGGACGGACCTTGCACGAGGTAGCACGCAGAGTGGTGGTAGAAATTAGGTCATAGATCGGTGGACAGACCATCAGCTCGTTGGTCTGAAGGCATTTGGCAGACAGTTAGGAAAAGATGGATGGCGTTAGCACGAGACCGGGGCGTGAAAATGAAGAGGTCTTTTGGCCTTTATCCTGCAGTGGGTGGATGTGGTCTGAAATGATGACGATGACATAGCACGCAACTACTTTGATACTTGGGTTGTTAATGGGGAGGACGAATAACTCAAGTACAGTCAGCATTACTGCTCATGTTTCAGGATCGCTGTGGTTTACTGGCTTGGACCCCAAACGCCGAACGATAACCCCCAATCAGTATCAGACGAACTATTTATACAAATTCAAGAGGGGAGAAAAACTGAACATCAGCTGTGAACAAGAGGGGAGTGAAAATAAAACGTTTAAATTTCCCGGTAAGTTCTCAGCAAAATTTAATAGGGCCTCATCGTAGTGTTTAGTGGTGTAGGATCCTGTAGCCTTATTAAGCCAATGTGATAATACCACTGCAGACGAGCGGACGGACGGACGGGGTATACGGTGTTTCATTTTTTCACATTGCAATTTTTAATTAATTTGCTAGAATTCTTGGTCCTATAAGACCAGTATTCAAAATTATAATACAATTAGTTTTTTGAACCAATTTTCATGATGGTGTGATTCTCTGTAGCCGCAACAGGCGGAAAAAATTATGTTGATTGTTAGTTAGTTGGCTGGAAAGTTAGTTACTGTGTTATTTTTGAAAAATAAATGTTGAAAATCTGCTCCTCCTAATTGGTCAATTTGTGAAAACTATAAATATTGTCCTTTCACCTTGAATGTTGAGTTTTCTGCCTGTTACTGAGTAGGTGGTGTAGTTATTTAACATAGGTATTATTTGAACTGTATTTCTCTTTTTTAGGGTTCCGTAGTTAAACTAGGAACCCCTATAATTTCGCCACGTCCGTCCATCTGTCCGTCCGCAGTTTAGCTCCGAGACTCTTAGTTCTAGAAATTACTATCTGGCATGGATATACATATTAGTTACGCCGTCAAAGTAGTAAAATAAAATCTTCCATAAAAAATTGGGGGACCTCCCCTACACTTAACTTGGGGATGCTTTTTTTCCTCGTCTACCCCATCCATGGTGTGGGTTGTCGTTGGATAGGTCTCTCAAAAATATTATTTTAAAAATATTTGTAGCATAAATCTTTTGATTAAGGGATTCTTTTGTGAAATATTAAGATTTAAATGCTAAATTTTGCTAGAGTCCAGTGCTCCCCCCCCAAAATATCATAAATGAAAGCATATATAAGGAATATTACAGGAAAACTATTACGACTAAGTAGACTTGATTGGTTCTTGAGATACAGGCGACTAATACCTATTATCGAAGACAGCACCAAATACCTCTAAGTAGAGAATAGTTCATAGGTATAGTCACGCTAAGAAAAGGTACATCACTTTTGGACCTTTTTGAAATAGAGTAGAAAAGTGACGAATCTTTTCTTACCTTGACTATACCTACTATGTTAGATAGTTTTGCTTGGGAACCCTACACTGAGCATGGTCAGACATGCTCTTCCTGTCCTGTTTTTAACCGACTTCAAAAAAAGGAGGAGGTTCTCAATTCGTCTGTTTTTTTTTAAATGTTTGTTACCTCAGAACTTTCGACTGGGTGAACCGATTTTGATTATTCTTTTTTATTTGAAAGCTGGTGCTTCCCGATTGGTCCCATTCTTATCAAAATGAAGATCTGATGGTGGAATCCATGAGGAATCGACGGAACTCTTCAAAATTTATAGGCACACCTAGGCGATTTTGGTGTTTTTCATTGTAACTCGTGTAGTTGGTCTTGAAAAGCACTATTTGGTGAAGTGGAACTGATGATGAAGACCACAGATGGCCACCGGAACATCTAAACGGTATATATTTCGAGGGAGGCGCGAGCACGATCTGAGCGACTATGACGAACCATATTTAGGTTTAAATATATGACTATGACTTTCCCACGGCGTTGCTTGCGGCGAGATTGAAATGTTCTATTGTTTCTTCTTAATTGAGAAGTGGGAGAATAACAGCATAATTATGATCACTAAATAATATAAAATAAAATAAAAGTTTAAAAAAACAAAAACCCGCCTTCAAAAAGCAAAAAATAACTTCTTTAAAATGGTAGGTAAATAGGTCAGTCCAACTGAAGTCTGCTTTTGGTTAAAATATTGTTGGACGCCGACTTCAGTTAGACTGACCTATTTACTTACCATTTTAAAGAAGTTAGTTTTTGATTTTTGAAGGCGGGTTTTTTTTTTTAAACTTTTTTTTTTATGTACCTATAAGCGTTTTGGTATGACACTAAGTAGTTTTTTGAAATAGTTATTTGTGTTTGTAGTAAAGGCTTTAGACATACACTGCATTATAATTATTTCAGATGGATGTGCCAATGAGAAATGTGTAGGTCCACGGTTTGAGCGACTTGCTACGTTGGATTTGATTTCGAAAAAGTTGACTTGTATTTTCCCGGCGAAACCACCATCAAGCCAAACCGACATATTAGTCCACTTTAAGCAGGACATCCCTAGTGGTAAGACAAAGACAACCTCGTAAGGTCCACCATACTTTGAATCTACCAGCAAGGCCATACAGTTGAAGTACAGTGCATTGCAACTACGGTTGTGCCAAAGGAAACTTTCCAAAATTGCGGAACATTTCATGTAGGAAAATTTCGGAAACTTCTTACAATTTTGTATGGGGATTGAAACTTTCCGTTTCAAAAATTTCAATTTCCTATATATCTAGCGAAAGTTTCCGGAAATTTCTTAGAACTTTTCCAACTTTTTGGTAAGTTTCCGCAACTTGCACATCAGTAATTGCAACCCTTTGAAGTCGCCGACACCGCTTTGTGCGCGTTGCGGCGGCTTCTTTGTACCAATTGTGGCGGAACATCAAAGCACGCAAACTATTTGAACGAAGGAACTAAACGTGTGTTCAATAATGCTATTTTTAGTTTAAAAAGATAGGAAATTAAACGCTATTCCCATTGCAATACAGTACAAATTCAATTTCCTTGATCATGTACATCTTTTTGCACACTGGGCCTCACGAGGTTCCTTTTCTTTGAGGCAACCCCTGACGCCGCAATTAGGGGACACACCCACTTTGATAAAAAAAAAACTACTGCATGGCATAGGTAAATTTAAGAATGAAGATACTCTCCTGAGAGCTATACTTAACATTTCTCAACTGAATAATAAGGTCCATAGCATTGTAAGTAATTTAAAAAAAAGAGAGACGGGACCTTATTAATATGACTATGCTGTCCGTCCATTCTAACTTTTAAGAATTTTTAGATCCATTATAGATAGCGGGTTGTATTTTTTCAGAATATTTGCTATTAAGGCGGCTTGGAACATTTCGTATGTAGTTAAATTAAATTAATCAAAATGTTTTTAGAATGATTGAATCGCACCCGTATAAATATCCCAAGAGAACACACACACACACATAACATACATCACATGTACATACATACATTACATGTACACTAACCGACTGAACCGTCTCGCTAATAATCAGTACAGTCAGGTACCTTGTCATTTTAATCGCTGTAACAATTCATATGTATATGGCAGTTTAAACATGACATTAAATAGACAAGGTACTAAAATGTACACATATTTATGAACTCGACTGTATGCTACAATTGTTTTATCTCACGAAAGCGGGTTAGCCATACTTGTGTGTGTATACACGTGCACGTTGTCTCGGAGTTCGTAGCTGTCGTCGCTAAGCGACGCCGTAGTGTGCGTGTCTATACGCGTTACAATCACAAGTATAACTAACTCGCTTTCGTGAGGTAAAACTGTAACAGCACGGGTAGCACAAGTTGCGTTTTCTCGCTTGTCGCTCCGTGCGTCTTTATCGTTACCGGGTAGATAGAAAGGGAGATCCGAGAGAAAAACAAGTAGCGGACAACATGTGCTAGCCGTGCAGGAGTACCTTATTTACCCGACTGCCGAAGGAGGAAGGTAATGTGTTTATCAGCCTATATATGTATGTTTGTTTCTTTGTGGCGCTCTAGAAACTAAACGCGTGGGCCAATTTTGATGATTCTTATGGCAATCGATTTGTCTTAATCTTGTGAGTGTCACCAAAGATATGACAGTCCAAATTCAATATGGCTAACTAGACGGCATATTGTAAAAAAGGAAATAAATGTAGTCGACAAATGGGATATCATTGAATATGCATTTAAACATTATTTAGGTTTCTTTAATCATTTTTCATTCTGGACGATCATTTAGAATTTATAACGATTTAAAGTTGGTTAGCAACAACAGTTGGGTTTTTTAACGCTTGCTTTTTGTTTTTATTTATAGATCCGCTGTGGTTTACTGGATTGGATTATAGCCGAGTCACTACAACCACAATCGACGGGACCACCAATTACACCTACAAGTATACACTTAACGAAGATCTCAAGATTGGATGTGACGCAGATAATTATAAATTAGAACGAGTTTTCCTATTTATCGGTAAGCTGGGCCCGAATCGCCTTTATCATGGTCAAAGCATCCGTCACTTTCACACTAACATACTGATCAAGTGGTCAGAAAGTAACAGTTTTATCCACGCTTAATCACACTAACATGAACCATAATAGGCCCGCAGTCAATCATTTATATTATTGAACCCGTATTATGGTCGCCTTAATCACGGTGTTTCAATCATCAATATTTGAGTTGAAATTTTACTTGAAAAATTAGGTGCCATTCCAAAAACGCTTTTAGCTTCACCTCATACTTCTTAAAACGCGCGCTTCAAAACGCCTAAAGCTGGGTCCACATTTGTATTATTGTGGTGATCACGATCATGCGGATCGTATGGAGCAGGCGTATCCTAAGTATGGACGCTCAATTTGGGCATACCGTATCACTAGTATCCTTGCGTGAAAAACTGCGTCCATACTAGCCGCCGTATCAGGTGGATCGTCTCGAGGTGGATTGCGGCGTATCACGCATAAGGTCATAACTGCGTATCATCATGATACACAGTTCTGACAGTATCAAAACCTGTCCATACTTACCGATCTTGATATGTGTTGTACCGAAAAGTAACTTCTCAAATTGTGAAAGCTTCTTATGAGAAATTCTCGGAAATTTCTAAGAATATTCTTAAATTTTGTACGGAAAGAGAAAATACTCAACGCTCTCAAATATTTCCGATAATATTCTCAGTAATTTCTTGAGAAGATTTCTTAACTTCTGAGAAGTTTCTGCAACTTGTATATTTCTACGCGTATCCGATCGCGAGCGCGTAGCATGTTCGAAATTTAGTTGCGTCCACACTAACGATCAGTATATACGCGTCGGTGCTACGCGACGGAAATATACGATACGCCAACATGATACAAATGTGGATCTAGGTTAATATGAACTCACATTTACTCGACAGAAGGTAAACATTCGCGCTTTGGCTACTGATATTTATTTATTTATTATACTTATTGTGTTTATTATACTTTTCAGATGCTCTGAGCCCTTCTGTAATAAAACCAATAAAATCTCTGTTTGAGCTCTCGTCAGCGAATAGCACTTTGAACAGATCAAAGCTACTTTGTGTTTTAAATAATAGTACTAGAAGCGTATATACTGTAAATCTTCACTTCGTTTTGGACCTCTCAGGTAAGTCGATTCTTTTGAGGAACTCACTTCTCGACTCGTTGATGACTTAAGCCGCAGTCATATTTGTCTGATTGGTTGAGTCGTGACGCGTAAGAATAATATCGGTTTCATACATTAATTTAAAATTTAACCAACCACTTAACAGACGATTAGAGTGTTAACAGCTGTAAAAATTTATGAATTAACAGTCGATTAACATTGATTACCATTTAGTACCAATTTCATCAGACGATGTTAAATTTAATCAAGGTTAATCGACTGTTCATACATTTTGACCGCTGTTAACGCACTAATCATCTGTTAAGTGGTTTACATCGTACGGTGAAATTGGTACAATATGGCTACGTTCACATTTTTGTCTAACGCAGTGTGTTAGATAGATAGATAGAAAGATAAATAAAACGTTTATTTGCTTACTACAAATCACACATACAATTGACAAAATGAAATAAAGGGACACTAACATAACATATAAAGTTGCCAAAAGAATGTGTGCGTTGCAGTTGTTTTGTTGAAGTCAAAAGGGTACCAAAAGGCGTATAACTTTGCTCATCATGATAACAGCACCAAATAACTTTAAATAGAGAATTATTTCATAAGTAGATACTTGTTTTTTTTGAGATAGTTTTATGTACTAACGGCTTCGGAACCCTATACGAAGCCTGGCCAGACTAGTGATGGGCGGCTTGAAATTTTGAAAAGTGAAACTTTCACTTAAATTTCTGCTATATTCTGAAAGTTTTAAAAGCGAAACTTTCACCACAAAATTCTTGCAATATCCTGAAAGTTACAAAAGTGACATCGTTTAATTTCTGAAAATTACTATAGTTTTGACATGTAAAGTAAGTAATGGAAACTTTTCATGAAATTTAAATGAAATTTACTTGTGTTTATTTCCATCTAATTATGTAATTTTCACAGTTAAGGAAAGTTATGCAATGTTTCAGAAATCGCCCATCACTAGGCCAGACATGCTCTTGCAAAGGTTTTTTATATCAAATCAAATCAAATCAAAAGTCATTTATTGCCACATTACACATAAACACAAGTTTTAGAAATTCACAAAATACCTATACTAAATTACGTCATACAGTCATTTCACATCCACCCATCTCACAATCATACAATCCAAGCATTAAAAATAAAAATACCACAAAAACAAAACAATATCGATAACGAACGCCGATTGCATCTTGTCTAGCAACTCTTGTCTCAGATCCCACTTACCATCAGCCCCCTAAGTTATTTCACCATCTTGACATTGACAGGTGACAGGTGACATTTCAGTGTACATGGCGCAGTTTATATTATACGGCATATAGCGTATTAAATACAACACATACATATACCTGCGAGTTAAATACAACAGCGCGTACAGAGCGTTGCCGCAGCTGCCGCGCTATTGCAGCGCTTCCGCGATGTTCGCGGAGATGAACACGGCGGGGTTCGCCGCCATCACGCTCATGCGCTGCGCCTCCATGCTGCAGCGCGCGCGCAACAGCTACAATGCGCTTCTGTGCGCTGTTGTTGAACGCTGGGACTCGCCAGTATATTAGCGCGGTGGATCGGGCTCCACGCCCTTAAATAGGATTTGTTCCTGTTATGTTTTGTCTTGTTTTAATGTTTTATTGTATAACACTATAACTTATTTTAAGCTGCTCAAACTTTACTAACAAAATATGGGTCATTGGTCTGAAATAAAATATTATTATGATTATTATTTGAATTCCAGTGATATGTCATTGTGTTAACTTTACAATGTATACTGAATTGTCACATGTCACATGTCATTGTCAAGATGGTGAAATAGGGGACAGATGGTCTGTGGGCTCGTGTGGCTTATGAATGTATTTTTTTTTCTTGTCTACAGATACAATTGATGCGCAGAAACACAAAACTAAACCACCCACAGGTAAACAAAGAAGGAGATTTGAGCAGTTTTTTTTTAATTGGAATAAATTGGCTTTGTTTTAAGAGAAATAGGATTTTATTTTAATTTTTCAAATAGTTAAAATATACTGTAACTAAATGTGTTTGTATGTTACGTAATAAATAAGTATATTTTACGAAGAAAATTAATCCATATACATTAAAATCTCGTGTCACAGTGTTTGTGGTCGAATTTCTCCGAAACTGCTCGATCGATTGTACAACTAGGGTCTAAAATAAGCCATATTTAGTACCACGAGATTGTTATTACGAAAAAATTGTTCGAGGGGTACCTAATATGGCTTTTAGAGCCGAGTAATACACTCTACTTTTCACTTCGATTGCGAGAAAATAAAAACATTACCTACGCAAAGGTAAAAAATTAGCAAAGATAGCACCACATATTCTACGGCGAAAATATTGTTTTAATTTGGCGGCATGTTTTTTTTAAAAGCACTTTTACACAGATACAAAATATAGACACCGCAAATAAACGCCACTGACCATTTGAGTATTTAGCGCTTCAAGGCGTTGCACAATCGATTTAATCATATTTTAACGATTGTAAAAAACACCTAATGTTTTGAGAAATTAATTCTGTTCCCTGATTGGTCGATTTTAATATAGCTGTATTCTGGTTGGTTCATACTAAATACAAAGTTTTTTTTTTTAAAGACTTAATATCGTTAAAGAGTATGCGTACCAAAAAGAACCTAACGTTCCGATTGACAGTCGATGTGTGTGATAGGTTGATTTAATTTCGTGGAGTATTTTGATTGGTGGATTTAATTTGATGAAGTATTTTGATTGGCCAAATTAAAATGTTTTATACAAATAAATCATTCTATTTACCATTTCATATTTTCCCTAGGGGAAATATATATAATAAGTCCAATATGACACACTTTTTGAGCATGAGGAGCGAAAAATATATTTTGTGAGTATTCATAAGGATTGTATGAAAAAAAAAAGTGTTTCTATATCTTATAACGTCTTGATTTCTTTTTTTCTTCTCCAAAGATGAAGGACCAAAATTCAACTGGAAGGTTGTCCTGATTGCGGCCACAGTCGTGACTCTGTGTGTCATCGTTGTGAGTGTGGTGCTGATTTTCAGAAGGAAAAAAATACTGGTGGTTAGAGAGGTAGGTTTAAAGTTAAAAGTTATCCTACTAATGTTGTAATGTTTCCAATCCGCGAAGTACCGCGTAGGGAATGCAATTTAACCGATTATTAACCGTTTTCGTATGAAAATAACCGGTTTAAACCGGTTATAACTGGTTATAACCGGTTATTTGCATTCCTCCCGCTCCACTATTTGTAAGAACAGTGTAAAATTGACAAATGGAACTTTTTAAAGGTGTTCCAAAAAAATCGTGCTTATAGAGGTTTGTCTCAAAAGCATAATTTTGTTTTTTTGTTATTAATTATTTAATGGAAAAATTGAATATTATCAGTGTTTGGTACGCCCGCTTTGGACTAGTGGTCGGAATGACGTCATTTTGTTTGTAACTGCATTTTGTTTTTTTAAGTATTATAGCAATAGCTAAAGATAGCTCAAGATCGTAAGGTGCCGAATCCGAATGAGTTTTTCCAACTTAAGACTACGCCCAGCGTCCAGTGGCGCCCTCATTACTATTACTGTGTTTTCTAATAAACAGGTTTTAGCCGGTTATAACCGGTTATTTTCATACAAAAACGGGTAAAAATGCATTCCTTAGTAGGTACTCCAGTAAAATTGGAGATTCAAAGTATTGCGTCGTATGCGTCAAATCCGGTAGTTTTGATTTTTTGCAGACTTGTTTATGATGTTAGCCCAATGAATAATCCAAGTTTGTGACCTCGAGCGCCGAACGCAACTTTATCAAAATTCAAAAAACCGCGAAGATTTCAGTCATTTTTCAGATATTGGCGATTATAACCCTAAAGGACTAGTTTTTGAAAGTATCTTTTTAGGACGTTTTTAAAGCAGACTAAATTTGCTACCATGTCAGACTAGAATTGTCTCTGTAGACCCAAAAGTTTTTGAGATAAAGCTTTTCAAAATTCATCATTTTTTACAATTAGGCGTTCTGTTTGGGGTAACATAGTTCACTTTGTAATACCAGCACCAAATTTTAGTATGTTGCTACACATGTTATTCTATCTTAAAAACCGTAAGGACCAAATCTGTAAAGTGCCTGGATCCAGAAATATGACGTCATCAAAATGGCGGCGGCTGTATTTTAAAAATTGCAAATAATTCTGATCCTATGAATCTTATATACATATGTGGGGTATCAAATGAACGGGAATTTAATGTTCTATAGTTCTATAATATACAACATCAACTGAGTAGTACAGTTACGGTAATATTTTAAAATCATTCAGCAAAAAATCAGTACTACCGGATTTGACGCACACTACATATGTTGACTAAAATTACTGGATTAAATAGAAATCGAAGGATGGTTATTTGTTGTACAAATAAATGCACGATTTATAGGATAAATGACTTAAGCGTTAAGTTGACTATCCGAAGGTTAAAGGTAAAAACTTTGTCATATATGCCATACATAAAATCAACAAAAACCATCCTTTGATTTTAAGACTATACTTTACCTATAGTTTATTAGAAAACAAAATAATAGTAATGAGGGCGCCACTGGACGCTCGGCGTACGAGTTGTCTTAAGTCCTGCTTAAGTCTGCGGCTCCACTGGTGGCGGAGATGAGCGGAGTGGAGCGGAGCTGTGCCAATATTAACCAATAGAATCTAAACTAACGTGCGCAAGGCGCGCTCGACGTGACCGCATGCGCCTTCTATTGGTTAATATTGGCAGAGCTCCGCTCCGCTCGTCTCCGCCTTATTAGAGCCGAAGCCTTACCCGATACTCTTAGTGAAGGAAAAACATCGTGGGTAATGGGTAATTGAATTTCACAAGAGATCCTTAAGAGGTCGAAGTGTATTCGAGAGGGCCCATCTGTAAGATAGGATAAGACAACCGCATCGATACAACATCGAATTACGGAACCTGTTTGTTACAGTTTTTATCTACACACATATCATAAGTCCTCTATTAGTGCTTGTTTACGGAGACGCGGGGCGTCGCGCGTAGCGTTGGGCGGCGCGTTCTGCACTAAATTGAAACATATGGCGTTGTATAAAAGCGTTTACGGAGAAGCGGTTTTACGCGCGTTTGCTTCAAATACAGCCTTACTTGCGGCGGAACGGCGCGTTGCACGCAGCGTCGCACGTGTCAATAATGGCGGTTCCCGCCACTGCGCCCGCAGCGGGGCCCGCGGCGGAACCATCTGACAGGCTTGTGCTCCGCCGCGCGCTCCGCTACACGCTCGAGAGTCCGCCACGGATGTAGCGGACACCGCTACTCTCTACGCCCCGCATCACGCCCCGCATCTTTATAAAAAACAACGTACATTGCCATATGTTTGTGTTCGCGCGTGTGATCACGCGGTCCGCTGCACGCGCCGCCTCTCTGTAAACGGAAAAAACGCCCGACGCGCCGCGCTACGCCAAGCCGCACGCCACGCGCGACGCTCCGCGTCTCCTTAAACAAGCCCTTATGCATTCAAAACCCGTAGGCAATGACCAGCATTACCTGTGGCAGTAGGTGACAGCGATGACAGCCGTTAATTTTGGAAGATGTTCCAAATTTGGATCTCATGACCTTACAATATTCGATAACGTAATTTCAAAATTATGTTACAGCTGTCATCGCTGTCACCTACTACCACAGGTAAGGTAATGCTGGTCATTTGCGTTTCGGCTTCTGAACCCATCTTAGAGTACTTATAATATGTGTGTAGATAAAGTATTGTACGCGACTCTGCGTTATTAGCATTACGCAACCGTCACGTAAACTACTATTACATAATTAAATGTTTTCAGCTCACCCCAAAATATTTTACCCTAAAAGAAAAACCCACACCAGGACCTCCCGAAAGAGCGCATTTGGGAATAAAATACCACAATAACACTGATGAAGCGCTGTACTCGTATGCTGACCTGAACAGGAGACGGCTGGACTTTGGGCGAGAAGAAACGTACGCGGAGCCAAGTTATACTAAAACTGAGTTTTACGCCCCCTCCCGAGCCGAGAAGGGATCCAAGACGCCGAACGAGTTGAACTACACTAATGTATTTAAACAAGGCTACGTTAATAGTCAGAAATAATATAGATAACGTCTTTTCAAACAAACATTATGTGTTTAATAATAGGTATTATGCAACGGTTACATAATGAATTCCGCGAGACAGTCGAGCAATCTAATAACAGACTAAGAAAGAGCTAATAATGTACCGGTGCATAAGTTTTTCTAAAAGCTTACAAATTGGAAATTAAAAAGAAAGTAAATAAAGTTTAGTTTTTTGTTTTTTTTTTGCTACCTTGCTTCTTATCTGCAAAGTCATTTCATGGCATTAATAGTTTGACAATTAATGCATAATTTTTTAAGAGCCTATTAAAAATACTTTTTACCGTTATCCGCCTTATTTGGATTTAAGGAAGAGGCCTAAATGAAAACGCGTATTCAGCAATAAAAGAGCACAATAACGTTATTGAATCGTTGTACTCTTATGATGACCTGAACAGGAGACGGCTGGACTTTGGAACAGAAGAAAATGTAGGTACGCGGAGCCAAGTTATACTAAGACTGAGCTTTACACCCCCTCCCCAGCCCAGAGGGGATCCAAGACGCCGAACGAGTTGATCTACACTAATGTATTTAAACAAGGCTACGTTAATGTAATGGTTTTTTTCTGTAAACATAGATAACGTTTATTTCAATTACCCAAACAGCCCGGTCATGTAAATTATTATAGGTTCAGTGTTGCTACATGTAAATTCCGCGGGCTGTGAATGAGTAAGTATTTTTAAAGATGTTTTCGGAATTATTCAGATTAAACCCTTTTTGAATTCCAGCCGCCGTCTTCAACTAACCTGGAGTTATTTTGGAATTTTAGTCCCATGACTTGATTTATATTTTCAATGATGATAAAATGTCAACCTCAAATTTTGTTATGGCAACGTCCGGCGGCAATTGGTGATTACTATCGAATAGAGACAAGCGTCTGCGGCGCAATTATACATTGATTTTTATCTACTCCTGTGAGCATCTATTTAATCAGTGTTATTCAGTGATTCGTTTGTATTGGACTCCCATTAATTGATTAGTATTCTATTTCAGCTGCAGCTGTACTAATTACAAACTTCCGAAGGGCCGTATATTACTCACCAACCGTGTGGAGTGAAGCCCCACTAATCTAATTAAATTTCGATTGAGGGAACCGTTCCCATCAATTGTAAGTATTCCTAATAGTGTGTACCGATGTTTGATAACAAGTTCATGGAAGGTGTTCTAACGTCTAATATCGTTTCAGCATCGTACCGTTTCACCTGAGGTCTCTTTCCCGAGCCCAGGGCCTCTGGAGTTGACATTTGTCACATCTCCAGGCAGGACAATTATCCTCCGACAGGTGAGTTCGACTTTATATTACCAACTCGAGTCATGTAGTGAGGTTATGTGCATGTGTTTTGACCAAAGCCTTCTGCTGTGCCTAACACTATCCTTCTGTTTACATGTAACGCCCTCTGGCCTGTACTACGAGAATATTGCGACGATTAACCTACAATTATTATAACAATACCCCATCCTGCGAAAGGTCGCTCCGTTCATTACTCAATTGTAAATAAGCTGACCGTTCCAGGAGGTTTTTGGTATACCCTACAAGCACCGTCTGGCTACCCCAGGCGTGCCCCGCCCTTCCGAGTCCGTCGGCAAGCCGGGATCAGCGTGGAAGCCCTGCCACAAGCCAGTCGCAGTGGTCCAGCGGCGCCCGCAGCTCACAGCTGAGTCGTTCCAAATTAAACAATTTCCAAAATTCACAATCGTTATCGATCAAGCGTAGCATAAGAACCACTTCACCTTGCGTTAATCCCTTAATAGCGATAGGTCTAATTCGGTGTAACGATTAAATACCTTAAGAGGCCATAAGGCCTGTTGAAAAGTTATATAATATAGTTTTGTGACTCATATATCTAGTTTCATTAAATTTCCTCCTACACCATAACAGAGAGGGACCTAAAAATTAAACATTACAATACGCATGATGACTTTGTCGCAAAACCTCACGGCCGTCATCCTGAACACTAAATTTTATATTTGACTTTTTAGAAAAATGTCATGGCCGCCATCTTGAATTCCAAATTTGATGATCTTTTCGAAATCTGCGTCCCCGACTTCATTAAAATCGATGCCCATGATGACTTTTGCGAAAAATGACATGGCCGCCATCTTGAGTTTCGAATTCGATGTTCTTTTCGAAATCTGCATCTCCAAGATCACGAAAATTGACAACCATGATAACTTTTTCGAAAAATGTCATAGCCGCCACCTTGGATTACAAATTTGATATTAATATCAAAATCTGAGTCCCCGAAAAATGACACGGCCGCCATCTTGAATTCCAAATTTGATATTCTTTCCGAAATCTGAGTGTACTTTACTGGAAACGATACCATGACGATTTCTTTACGAAAAATGTCATGGCCGCCATCTTTAATTTTAAATACAAATGATACCCATGACGACATATTGAATTAGATAAATATCATGGCCGCCATCTTTAATTCCAAGCTAAAAACGTAATAATTCCCTCTGCGACGCACTAAGCGAGATGAACTCCTTAAAGCCGCCAAGGCCAGACGGAATTTGAATTGGTACTTAGAAAACATCCAAAACTCAGGAACAAATATTCGCGCTCATCACACAAATATTTGGCCTTACCGGGATTTGAACCCAGAACCGCTAGCTTCATAGACATGGTCACTACTAACTAAAGTCTAGTTGTTACAGTACAACTAATTAATATATAAACAATATACAAAGATGAACTTTGAGGCATCTCTTTCATCTAACCCAGTTGTGCAACAGTGCTCTAAGGGTTCTGCTATTTCCAGATAAAAAACCTCGATGAGAAGGATTCTGGCTGGTACCAATAGCGGCCTGCACACATAGAGTTCGGACCGCGGGAAACACCACGCGCCATTCCAATATTCGCGCCGAACCGTACGTGTAAATGCAAGTGTAATAGTAAAATAGAAACAACGGGTCAACGGTACGGTTCGGACTGGCGCGTGGAATGGCGCGTGGCGTTCCCCGCGGACCAAACTGTGCCATGTAAAGCCCGCTAATGCCAGGTGATCATTTCGGCGAGCCACAAGATCCCGGCTGAAGTGGAGCTCCAAGGGAGACAGCCTCCCATCATCTCCGACAACTCTACTAAGACGCTGGTCGCTAGCGAGGGAGAGAGTGAGTATTTTTTACCCGACTGCCTGAAGGGTCTATTTGCATTAATTATTTTTAGTCATAATGTGTTTTGGGTCATAAATTATCGCAAGTCATAACGTATTTTTTAAGAAACTGGTAGTTGTACAGGATTTTCATAACTCAAACCTAACCTAACGTAGCCTTATCTAAACGTATAAGTGAGAAATTCTGAAAAGTTAACGGTTCCTGCGAAAGGGCTCCCCCACCTGAAGCATTTATAACTTGAATATTGGAAAAGGTCCAAAACAGCAGAAAGGTTGGAAAGGTTTAATCCGAACTTTATACAAAATACCAGTAGTCAGGCATTTGTTTAGACAATTGATGCACTGAGTTTCGTTATATATGAGAATAATCGGCGTATTTTCGCTCTTTCTCAGGTATACGTTTCTGTATGAAGTCCAGCAGACCTTATAATGTCTGGCCTTCTTCAATTCTCGTGGTAGGAAATATAAGCGGGTTGCCTTGGGTGTCAGCAGCTCCGAAACAAAGACTGGGGTGTTTTCCGATGTGCAAAGTCCCAGGTGTTTTGCTTGTAGATTATCCCGGTATTTGGTGTTAAAAACTTAGCAGCTCTAAAGTATGTCATTAGTAATTATCGGTGCATTTGATTAACCTTCTTTCTTAGGATGTACTACTCTATATAGGTAGTTATATCTTTTATGCCTGAGTCTGACCATCTCAACTAGGGTTTCTTTGTTCCGGCCCTGTAATTTGGGGACGTTTTTAATTTCGATGCTCGATTTCCTAGAGTTTTCCTGTAGTTCTTCAACCTTACCTTCCAAGTCCAAGTTCCAAGTTCTTCAACCTTTCCTTCCTTCCACTAATATTATTATGTATTTTAGTTCTCAGTTGTTCTAAATTTTGAATTTTCTTAGTGAGTTCATCACATTTCTCAGACAAGAAGGATATCGAATTTTCAATATTACGATTTGTTTGTTTTATTTCCTGTAAGGTGTTTGAGTTCTTCTTAGTTTCATGCAGCTGAGCTGCCATCATGGATGTCAGCATGCTTTCATTTCTATTTTAAAGTCGTTAAGTTCTGCCGTTATCTCATCCCCACGCTTACCACGCTACGATAAACAAGCCCAGTGAACTGTAGAAATTTACAGAAGTCTTTCGTGCATCTCTTACCTTGTGGTGGCTACATGTGACTTTACCTAGGGACCTGGTTAATCTTGGCTTGAAAAAATTTACAAAAGATCTTCCTGGCTACTATCGCCAGGAATAGGTTCCCATAAGGTTAGCGGCTGCATTTCCCCGCTGAATTGCTATGCGTAACCGTTAGGTAACCGAGAAACAAGCCAGCCTCACAATCATCTGAGGCACAGACAAGCTGTTTTTAATCTGCTAAAGAATCTTCCGTGCCTCGGCTCTGGTCTCCATTGCCAAAGGGTTTATTAGAATTCAAATTATTCCCATCATCATCTACCCAAAGACAATTTACAGTTGGTTACATTGCCCTACATTCACAACTTTGCAGGACTTGTCGTGACTTGTTGAATTATATAGTATTTTGTTTGTTTCCAGCTTCCACTTTGAGCAGCCATCCACATAATCAGTCGGTAGATGAGAGAAAGCCGCTAGACGACGATATCAGCCATCCGCAGAATCAATCAGACTGCGATATGTGTTCCGAGGCGTCTGTGGGCCAGGTCCCTGAGAGGGCAGCCGGCTCTGCACTGAGAAGCTGTTGGGTAACGTAATGCGGTCCCTTCAGCCTTAAGACGCGAACAAATTAGAGACAGCCTCGGGTCGCAGTCGTTCGGGTTTTTTGATTGATCTAAAGTCTCGGCATGTGACCTCGTGTAGATGGACGTTATTTGGAACGTGAAGCTGGGACTTTTTATATGATTATGCTTGATTTTTAAAAGGAATTTTTTTACCCATTCATTCCTGTACTTGTGTTTTATTTGACGCCTATTTCTTGCTGTTGTCTAAAGAAAAGCAGTGAATTAACGTCGCATAAACTAATTTACAACTTCACTAGCAGCGTCCCATCCTTGCTTCGCTTCGGTTAAACAGACAAAAATAGCCTTTGCCATATGAAAAAAAATTAGTTCCTAATGGTGAAGAATTTTTTGATTAGGTTCCGTGGTTCCGGAGATTACCTGTCTGATAGATACAAACTCTCGAAACTCGCACTCTCCTTTAATATTAATTAGGTAACTGATAATTAATTAATAGCATTTGTATTACTAGTAGAGACTGGTGCTTTCAGAGCTGTCGCCGAGGCTCGGGCGTCACATTACTTTCAGCTTGGTACAACTTGGTAAAACAATCTACTATTGTCAATTTGTTCCCCAGGCGCTGATGCGCAGTGCCCTCGCGGATGAGAAACAGGCTGAGGCGGAGATGCGCACCGCCCTCGCGGCCGAGAAGCTGGCCGAGGCAGTGCAGCAGGGAGTGGCGCAGGGGGTTGGACTCCTCCGCGATCTGGTGACCATTCTGAGGGGGAACCACCGGCCATGGCCGTAGACCGCGACCACCAGGATTAGCAGACTTGGGCAGATGCGGGGGGTCCATTTCCTTTGGCTGAATTGAACTGATTTCTCAAAGCTCATATTTTTAAATCTCACCGGTGAATAATATTCTCACACCTATGGTATCAAATACGAGTGCCACCGTCTACTCGTTAACAAAATCGCTGTGTAACTTAATTTAAAAAAAAACATGAGTCATCGTGACAATGACATCTAAAAATCGACTCCCTGGCCCGGCTAAAGCTGCGACCACACCGCTGCTTAAAATACGGTGACGGTACGGAATCGCAGTGACGCGTCGTATCAGTACCGTTTTTGACGCATGCTCCACACACCGCTGCTTAAAATACGGCGACGGTACGGAAACGCAGTGACGCGTCGTATCCGTACCGTTTTTGACGCAAGCTCTCCACACCGCTGCTTAACGGTGCGTATATTACGGTGCGTTAAAAACGGCGCCATGTTGTTACAATGACCCCGTCTTTTGTTTACGCGATGACACCGTATTTTAAGCAGCGGTGTGGAGGGCATGCGTCAAAAACGGTACGGGTATGACGCGTCACTGCGATTCCGTAACGTCACCGTTTTTTAAGCAGCGGTGTGGGGGGCATGCGATAAAAACGGTACGGATACGATGCGTCACTTCGATTCCGTACCATCACCGTTTTTTAAACATTGGTGTGGGCGTAACTTTACTCTGCACTGTAAGGGCTTGTTTACGGAGACGACGCGGAGCGTCGCGCGTTGCGTGCGGCTTGGCGTCCCGCGGCGCGTCGGGCGTTTTTTAGTTTTCAGAGAGGCGGCGCGTGTAGCGGACCGCGTCATCACACGTGCAAACACAAACATATAGCAATGTACGGTGTTGTTTATAAAGATGCGGGGCGTGATGCGGCGATGGTGCCGGGCGTAGAAAGTAGCGGTGTCCGCTACATCCGCGGCAGACTCTCGAGCGTGTAGCGGAGCGCGCCGTTATTGACGCGTGTGACGCTGCGTGCAACGCGGCGATGCCATCCGCGGGCTCCGCCGCAAGTAACGCTGTATTTGAAGCAAACGCGCGTAAAACCGCTTCTCCGTAAACGCTTTTATACAACGCCATATGTTTGAATTCAGTGCAGACCGCGCCGCCCAACGCTACGCGCGGCGCCCCGCGTCTCCGTAAACAAGCACTAAAGCTGCAAGTACGGTCGAGGAATTTGATTGCTTAACAGTTTGACATAATACGTCAATTTGCCGGGTTATACATTTTCCACCTGGCACTAGTCTTGTCTGCCGCGGAATAATATAACACGGCTAAGTCACGTATTAGGTACCTATGTCACAGCAGTTCTTCTCTGAAACTGCTATCAACTTGAAATTTGGCATAATTATACAACTTGCTTGCCCGCATCTGTTTTTAGTATAAACTATATGAAATATTTTTTCTAAATATTTGTAAGGGGTCTAGAATGGGGGGTTAAAAAATTTAAGTGATTTGATTGCAAACGGGGTGTTTTATGAAAGGGCTCAATCTGCAAATTTTCTCTTACAGTTTTGGAAAAATTATCAAAATACCTTAAAAATCTGTATTAAAATGTATTGCATTGAAAATAAAGTTCATAACAACATGAGTATTTTCTTTTGCGTTTTCCATCCATATTATATTAAATAGGTACGGAACCCTCGGTGCGCGAGTTTGACTCGCACTTAACCGGTTTTTATTCTACACATTTTAAACAATAGGTTAAAATTATAATGTGAATTATGAAAATATTACTACAATGTAAAACAATGGTTAAAAATTGCGGGTAAAAAAGTTGATTGACCGTCTTATGAAGGAAACGCTTCTTTTTTAGACGGTATATACTCTTATTTTGGTCAGGGAAAAACTTGAAGAACTGTGTGGAAAACCGGGAAAAGTCAGGGAAATTCAAATGTTGTAAAAAGCGGCCACCCTATGGTCTTCAAAAATGATATTGAGGTTTCTAATATCATTTTTTTCTAAACAATAGTTTACGCGAGAGACACTTCCAAAGTGGTAAAATGTGTGTCCACACCCCTGTAACTTCTAAAATAAGAGAATGATAAAAGTAAAAAAATAATATGATGTACATTACCATGCAAACTTCCACCGAAAATTGGTTTGAACGAGATCTAGTAAATAGTTTTTTTTAATACGTCGTAAATCGTAAACCGCAATTTACCTTCCACGAACCCTTCATGGGAAGCCCGACTCGCACTTGCCCGCTATTTTTTTGTTGCCGTCGACGGGCAAACAGACAGACAGCCCACCTGATGGAAAGTGGTCACCGCCGCCTATGGACATGGTCCGCTAAGTTGATCAGAGTTGATAAGAACCCGTGTAGCCTACAGGTCACAAAAAAAACATGAATACATACATACACCTGAAAAACATTACACCCTCTTTCTTGGTCTTAAAAATAAGTACATGAAAAACGTTCAATACGGAAACAAATATTCGCGCTCTTCACGCAAATATTTGTACTTCCTCGTGGTCCTACTATATTTGTCATATTGCACAAAAAGTGCACCTAGATTTGATCACCAAATACCAATAAATTTGTGGTTATAAATGTAGAAAGGTTAGGTTCGTTAGATTTCTTAAGATACCCGAAGGGCAAACCACCCAGAAATAGGAACCCCGCCCTCGGGCGGGGTTCCTCCGAAAGTCAGTAGGACCAATTTAATATAGTAGGACCATAGAAAAGTAGCTCGACTCCGGCCCTTTAGGTGATTCTGATACCTATTGCCGCTCGGGCGTCAGGGTTGTCCAAACATGTTTTTCAATTTTAGTCACCTACTTGGCCATACTGTGATTTATAATCATGTTAATTTTCATAAATTACACAAACCTAAAGTAAGTATAAATATTGTTAGGTACCTAAGTACCAAATTTAAATTATTTTACTTACATACTTTTTATCTGTTGACACTAAATAATAATTATGTTTATAGGTATGTGACGTGATATGTAAATTCCTTTTCGACCTTTTGATAATGCCGCTTTCGCGCAAGGCGGCTTCCTTTGACTACTTAGGTACCTATTATTGGCGGCACGCGCCGCCGCCGCGCGGCTTCCTTAGAGAATTGGCCGCTCGCTTTGGTTCTAGGCTTGTGCTTTGGGTACTAGGCAACGATAAGCATACTTATGTAGTGAAAAATACATACTTAATATGACTACATAGGTACATATAAAATGCCCAAGACTCAGAAACAAAAAATACCTACTCGCACTCATCACACGAATATTTGCCCTGACCGGGAATCGAACCCAGGACCGCTAGCTTCGTAAGCAAGGTCACTACTTACTTAGTCACTACCAACTACCTAGGCCATCCACGTCGTCATACGTTACCTGTCACGTCACACTCAATAACTTAAATTACCTACTTAATACGTATTTATTTCACCTAGGTATACTATAGGCAGGCCGGTACGTAATAACTTTTATTAAATCTGGATATAGTTGTACCTACCTAAGGTAGGTTAAGACATCCGTATACAGAACAATATTTAAGCGTTTTCGTCAGCGACATTGTCGCTCGATAGCTAAGTACGCGCGCTAAATCAAAACGTAACCGAACGCAATGACGCCGCGGCCCCGACTAAGTTCCCTTGAAATTTCTTGAGATCTCGTTTCGTATTGGTTCGCCCCGCCACAGGCCCCGCCCACAGCCGCAAGCCGCTCGATGTACCTTTGTTTGAAGACGATCTACTGTTCTCTATACTGTGGTAGGACCATCTACTAACAGATAAGGTTGAAATTCGCGGTGCTTTTCAAGTATCATTACTTCACTAGCGTGACAGTGACTTGTGACGATCGTACCACCCGGAGGTACAACACGCGACAATACTGAATATAAACGGAATAAACAAGAGACAAAATGTTGTAGAATAAGTTGAAGAGATATGGAGTCTTCTAGGACGTATGACGAGGAGCTTAATGAAACAGGTTAGTAAATATCACAGTCTTTATTCCTATGCAGCTCTATACATGATGGTAATAAATTGTGAACATAACTTTGCTCATAATTCTTACTCTACCAGAAAATATGTTTAGCTCAGCGGAAGGCTGGTCGTTTTACATAAAGTAAAGGTTCTTATGTTATAATTCACAATTCTTAGATAGTAAGTTGTTAGTCCCTATTTATAGAGTTGCCACCAATTCCAATCTGAGTTCAAATAACTATTATTGATATCCTAATTCCCTAATTATAAATATAATTTCTACAGACCTTGATCTGAAGAAAACCTTCGTTCCTGGACGATTTACTCGATGTAGTACCAGGACGGCAAACTGGTGGCGCGGCCCCAGCACACTGCGTTGCAAGCCACAGTACCCTCGGGCAGCTCACAGCAGCTTGTGAAGGTCTACTGAATCCTCGTGCCTATAGCACGCCTACTAAAGGTTGGTTTATACCTTTATATCCTACTTCACTAATTTTATGAATTTACTGAATGATCAGGAACCTAAACATGAATTTATTTCTTACAGATCTAAAGAGTGTTCCTGCCAAATACTTGATGCCTGAATAAACTACTTCATAGCTTTACGGAACCTGAATATAGTTGGAGTCTGAAACGGAATAACTGAATGCAAAACTACAAAATAAATCATCCAACCATAAAGGCAAATCAGAAAGCTAAATTATTCGGAAACCTAAACAGAATAACAGAAACTATGTAGACGGAAACTTAAATCAGTACATACTGAATATGGTTAAACGAAGCTAACAAAACTTTAAATGCTTAAGAAAACCCTAAGTGCTTAAAAAACCCAGTCCAGCTGTAAAGACAGAGAGAAATTGCTCTGATTAGCACTACGGTTATGAACTATGAGACATGAGGCTAACATTTTAGGTTAACAAAATTATTAATCTTACCGGAAAACTTCAAGGAAAACCCCTGGTAATCTCGACGCTAAGACATTCCCTCCTCTCCACGTGTGAGAAACAATCACTGAAAATTCACCATATGGTCAGAGAATTGCAGAATAATTGCAACAAATAAATGCCTCCATCCGAAATATGTTATTAATTAATACTTACAAGTTTCTTTCACCGAAATATATCTGAAAGTATGTACTATATCTCCACAGCAGGAGCTTGGTTATTTTATCGAGGACGGCTCCTCCGCTGTCGTTCAGCTTAAGTCTGATTTTATAATGGGCCATCATCTTGCTGATTTTTATGCAAGCAGAAAGCTAGTCAAAATATAGATGCAATAAAATGCATAGAATGTAGCTATACAATTTAATCTGATTAGTATGGGTAATTAGGTACTTAATTAATACATTACTTACTACATTAAATGTTCTTTTGTCTGAAATGTGTTTGTTTAATTCTTGTATGTACAATTACAGCCAAAAGATATCTTTAAATTCGTTTGTTTATTGAATAAATGTAAATAACTATTTACTCCATTTATTGATTTATACCAAATATTTAATAATCCCATAAACCTATAGTAATTTCCCCAACGCGGTAACACCAACCTACAAAACTATGGTGTTGACGTTTGACATACAAAAGTAATGAACAGTAATGCCATATACACCTTAAATATTTCCCCAGTCTTTAGGTTCCGTTTCACGCAGAAAATGCAACGTTACAGACTGCTTTTGTTTTTGACATTGCGTGAATATAATAATGTTATAGAAGAATTACAGTACATTTTCGAAAATTTCCAATTGCGATAAATTCGATCACATGTAACTTTTCGCGTATGAATTTATAAAAAGCTACTAAGCTTTGATTAGGTAGATAATTTAAAATCGTCAATCGGAATTCTAAATCATAGGGAAATGCTCACTTTGAAGTGAAAACGTTGACAGTTATCTATACATTTGTACGTGAAATTTGTCTTGCTGTTGATCAAAAAAATGGTACAAGTTTTTGTTGACGACTGCTGTTCATTACAGCCACCATCTGCTTATCGAGACCAAACTAACGAATCCAAACTTGGTGGGTCTATGCTAGGTATAGGTCGACACACGTAAAAAGAGCTCCGAGCGGCTAGTGGAGGTTGGAGGGGATATATGTTGGCGCATGTTGTCAACTGACAAACCAATAGCGTGGCAGCAAAGCGGAGCGGTTTACACTCCCCCCGTCGCCCCCACCAATTTGGTACGTAATTTGCTCACTGCTCAGATAGATCGCTCAGCACGGGTCGCACAAGTTGTATTTCTCGCTTGTCGCTCAGTGCGTCTCTATCGTTACTGACTAGAACATTCCCAGTAGTCCGCATTGTGAACAAAGGGGTGCGGACATCTGGGAATAAGCCGATAGAAAGGGAGATCCGAGCGACAACTAAGTCGTGGGCAACTTGTGCTAGCCGTGCAGCGCGGGTAGCACAAGTTGCCCGCGACTTGGTTGCCGCTCGGATCTCCCTTTCTATCTAGTCAGTAACGATAGAGACGCACTGACCGACAAGCGAGAAAATACAACTTGCGCTACCCGTGCAGGGCTCTTTTTACGTGTGTCGACTTATACTTAAAGGTAGAGATCCCTTTGCCACCATAGGTGCGACTCTACCATGCAATCAGGTCAGACGACATAATTTTACGTCACTATCATGTTTAAATTTATATGCCAAATATTAGCCTATCCATTCCAATAAAATCATATTGCCTTTCGCATGTTATAGTATCGTCCAACTTACGGTAGCTCATGGGTAACCGTTTTTAGGGTTCCGTACTCAAACGAGTAACCCTTATAGTTTCGCATCCGACTATCCGTCCGTCCGCAGCTTAGCTCACATAGTCTTATTTCTAGAAAGGTGTTATTTGGCATGAATATACAAATAAGTTACGCCGAAATAATGAAAAAAAAATAGGGTAGGTACTTACCCTACACGTAACGTGGGGATGTATTTTTATTTTCTCGCCTAACCCTTTGTGTAAGGTGTCGTTGGATAGGTCTCTCAAAAATATTGCGGGTTTGTGAAAATGTTTTTTCTATTAAGCTATAGCTATATATTTGTGAAATATGAAGATTTAAAGTGGTAGGTATTGATGATCAAATATTCACCCGAAAAACATTTCCTTACTCATTGGGTCATTCTGGTAATAACGCGCCGACATAAATTTAGGCCTTATCATTAAAACTTTTATAATGGCGTAAACCTCGACAGTTCAATTTTCCAAATTGCCCGAAGCGCTTTCATTAACAAGTCACAAAGAAAGCTTTTTCATTCGTTTGTGACTTGATTAGGAATCAGTTAAAGGAAGCAATTGCAAGAGTTTTGTCGCTGATTTTGTTGAAATGAAGAGGTATCGTGAAAATGAGAACATGGAGTATGGCGCTATAATTATACGTAAATACAAGATGTTTATCTATTTATATTAAATCACTTTCCTGGGTTGGGTTGCACTAATTATGAACATAAAATGTATCCGTACGGCTCTTGCGGAAACAAATACGCTGATGTGATGCAGCCGCAATCTATCTATATATACATGTAATATAGTTGTAGAAGGAAATTAAGGGAAAAATGGGGCCCAAGGGACCCAAAAAGAAACACCAATGTAATTGACATTTAACCTCTCTTTTTCCATGCATAAAACATCAACATACAAACTACAATATTTATTGGGAAATTAAACGTGAAGGCATCATCCTAAATGTACCTATGTAATGGTTTTCTTAAATAATCTCATCCTCACCCTTAGTATCAAATTTAGTCACCAATTTCGCGCGACGACGAGTGTAACGAGGAATGTGAAGTCGAGTTGACTTGTGGTTAAATCGCGAAGGCGGAGCGAGTGAAGCGGCATGTTGACGAGTTAAAAAATATTTGTAGTCAGCTGCTGCACTTGTTCTTTTATTGCACGAAAGCGGGTGCGCAATACTTGTGTGTGTAGATGCGCGTGAACTTTGTCTCTGTCGTCGCTAAGCGACGCCGTAGTGTGCGTGTCTATATGTGTTACAACTACAGGTATGGACCACCCGCTTTCGTGAGATAAAACAACTATAGTTAACTATTGTATGTGTATATAGGTCATAATGGTGATCATTTTAATGTGATTCCAGCGCCAGATGGAGAGTTCCAGCCGTTTCGGGACACGTATAAAATCATTACGTTCACCATGATCGCGGGCATGCTGTATCCTACCCCGCGCACCGACATCTACCGCGCCGTCGGCATAGGTATAACCAAGCGTAAAGCTGGGTATTCACGGACGCGCTGTTTGTCTCGGCGACAGATCGAGAGCATACAACTGGATGGGCGTAATATTATGACCACAATCACGAGCGCGCCAGACTGATTAGAAAATGGCAGCCAGAGAAAGCATTAACGACGATGCCATTTAGCTTGGCGCGGCGGCGTGGCGTGTTCAAACGTTGAATTTCGACATCCGCGGTAGTTCCATTCAGAAGGCGCGTTGGCGCGTCGCGCTGACTTTCCGTCCATTTGGAAGTCCAACGGACCGCTCCATGTACTTTTATGCGCTACAGTTTTGACATTCACGGATCGATTTTGGCGCGGCGCTGCTCTATTCGGCTTGTTGGCGCGGTCGTGAATGCTCAGCTTAAGGGAGCTCGAGGCAGCGTCGCGGCATGGTCGAGGCGTGGTCTTTGTAAAGGATCCAGGCGCGGGCGTCTATGATTGTTTGTGTACTTTTTCAAATCAAATCGGAGAAACACTGGAAAAGTGCCAAATTTTAAGTACCTACCCGAAACATGCAGGTCGCATGCATGACTCGATGTATGAATGTCGAAGAAGCGAAAGAGACTTGTCAGGATCGTAGCAGGCGGAAAGAAGTTGTCTCTGCCTACCCCTCTGGGAAACAGGCGTGATTTAGTGTACGTATGTATGTAATTTTAAATATCACTAGCTGGTAACACGAAATGTATAACGATCGGATAGGTAGGTACGCATAATGTGACAGCTTCTTTCATAGGTATTAAATTGTGTTCTCTATAGGATGGCATAAAATTATTTGTAATAATATTGTTTCGCATAATTGACAACAATTCATATGTGCTAAGGTAGTAAAATAAAAATACCGTTTGTAGATTTTACACTGCTGATTACAGTAAAAATATTTCTGGATTTTTTTATGCAGTAGTTTTTTTTTATATTTAGAAAAAATAGTAAAAAAAGTTGGATTGAGAATGATAGGAATACACTTATAGTGCCCTTAGTCCATTTATTACCATAGGAATTGAAAAAAATATACAACTGTCATGTCCATTTTTCATCTGTCTGACGGATTACTTGATTCTAACGACACGCTTTCAATTCTCGTAATACTATTCTTTTGATATACGCTATTTAAAATGAAAGTGACTAACGGATTTGTAAAAGCGGATAGCCGCAATCTGCCCAAAGTCGACGAATTCATGTTGTTACAGTTGTTATGGTTGACAAGTGACATGACATGACAGTCAGTTCTGTTTCTGTTTAAAGTTACTTCTTTTTATTTTATATCATGCTAAGATCACGACATCATTATTCCTAACTTTGTATATACGGTCTTTTTAATGACTATATCTTTAATAAATTATTAACGACGAATTTAAGTTAAATAAAGAAAAACCGAGAAACACGGGTAGCCTAATTTTTAACGAGCTATTATAAACGCAAAAAAACAGAAATACTTTTTTTTTGAAATGTCAATTGCTTTTATCCGAAATAGCGATGTGCATAATCATCTTTACGCATAAAATTAAAAAGCATAAATACAGAAAACATAATCGTCATGAAGACTAACGTCAAATAGCATAAATACAAAAAGTCATAATAATAAATTGGCATCATTACAAAATGCATAATAGTATTGTCCTACAAAAAAAGCTATGTACCTACAAATGGCACATGGCAATAAAATTGCGATAGCGAAAGTCGTAGACGTACTACGAGAAAAGGTTAGTTTTATGTTTATATATATTTAGGAACTAAGGCGAGGTCGACTGAGGTCCGCTTCGCGGACCTCCTATTCTGCGTTGCTTGGGCGCTTCGCGCCTGGGTATCATACTAACCTAACCTAACCTAATGTACCTAACGTGACCTAATTTAACCTTACCTAATATGTAACTGTGTTTAATTCATTTAGAAAACTGAAATTATGGTTAATGTCAGATATAACAAATAATTATTAGTACAAACAAAAATGCATAATGTGTATTAGTCTAATATAAATTAATCCAACTGAAATTATTCTAAAAGCATAATATGCCAAAAAATTTGTAGGCCAAAGTTTTATTATGCGACAGTACTATTATGCCAATACAAATTATGCCAAATCAATTATGCGAAATAATAATAGTCTAAAAATCCCGTAAAATCGTTGCCATGTGAAGAATTAGAAAAAAAATGCTGGTGTCACGACTCGTTGGTCAGACTCTAGATGTGGTGCGCCGTCTTGACTCTTGAGTGTTGAAGCAAGTATAATGGCCAAGGTATTGGGCCAAAGGGCAGAGGAATACTTACGTTACGTTTACTTGTAGTTGGCGACCAATATTTGTCGGCCAACTGGCTAGTGTCGGTTTTTGTGCAGACGAAGGATCTTTTATCAAAGCACCAATGCAGAACGACCAATACGCCAATGTGTAAACGTGATTTATTTATTTATTTAGCTAATCTTTATTGTACAAAAGTAACAAATTAGAGTACAAAAGGTAAACTTAATGCCTAATGGCATTCTCTACCAGTTGACCTTTGGCCGAATCAGAAATTGGATATTTTGGGCCAATACCTTGGCCAAACGCATTGGCGCAATGTGTAATGCGACCTTTATAGACCAACAATATCGCCCGCGATTCTCCCGCGGGTTAGCAAGAAAGGGAAGCAGGATACAAATCGCCTTGCCTCTTCCAACAACTTCCTATGAAACCTGTGTATGAAATGCTTGAAATTTGAATGTGGAAACTACGGGAAAGAGGCGTGATTGTATGTATGTATGTATGAAATGCAGACTGACTGAAAACGTCATTTTGAGAAATCGTCATTATATATGTCCTTATTTGAAAATGTCATCATCATAAGAAGTCATCATTAAAAGAAGTCGTCATTTTAGGAAGTTATAATTTTAAAAAATGTCGTCACTAGGTATTCAGTTGTTATTTTAAAAAGTCGTCGTTGATTGCCGAAAGATTTCCAATGTCTAATGACATTGTATACTTTTAGCCATTTCAGCGTGAAGGAGTAACAAACATGCACATAAACATTTGCATTAATACAGGGTGTTAGGCAGAAGCTTGGACAAACTTCAGGGACTAACTCTGTAGGTCATACTCATCAACTTTTATTATGGCACCAACATTTCATACATTTCGGCTGTTTATAGCTCTCAAAGTTTGTATGGAACAGCTGGTTTTTTTTTCGCGATTTGGATGTTGGTCCCATACTAAAAGTTGATGAGTATGACCTACAGAGTTAGCCCCTGAAGTTTGTCCAACCTTCTGCCTAACACCCTGTATTATTACTAGCTTCTGCCCGCGACCTCGTCCGCGTAGATTTTGATAAAAAAGAAATCAGTAAGTAGGCCGCACGGGCACTTTACACGTCAAAAATCTACCAGCGCTTCCCAAGAGCTTGATAATCGTTATTCCCTTGGGGACTTTAAAAAAATCCGGGATGAAAATAACTAACCTAACCTATGTGTTAATCCATTCCCATCCAAATCCGTCCAACCGTAGCAGAATGAAAGAATCATCGAAATGTGTGAAATATTTCGATGTGTCGTCACGTACCTATTCTTTCAGCTTTGATCATAACCTCTGTAGTTCCTATCTCCGTCATGACTGTGCTGGACATCTGGAAGAGCTGGTTCGAGGGAGACATCATCAACATCATCAGACACGGGACTGTCATGGGACCCTTCTTTGGCGTGCTGCTCAAAGTAGGTTCTATACCTGATTACTTTCCTTTTATATGTTGTTAGGTCCCTTGAGAGTAGTTAACACCCAAGTTTGCAACCCTGAAAACCCTGTGCTACCCCTAATGGTGCTCGAAAAACTGTGAAAGGAGGGTGGGTGGGCTAATTGGCCTATATGACCAATGAGGACAAGCGATATGTCACCGGATAGGTAATCCTAAGTTGTAAAACTATTACTATGGCAGGTATTTCGAAATCTTTGTGTGAATAACGTTATCGCCATGCAAAGACAGTGTTTCAAAGTAATTATGCTAACGTCGTCTATGTAGGCGTCCCGATATTCCAGACTTTTATGCAGGGTCTGAGGAGCGGGCTCTGTGCACATTGCCCATCTTTGACTTGCTGTATCTCCGCAACCAATGGACATAGTGTGCTCAGGTTATGCTCAAATTGAAGCAAATTTAGTTATCTTTATTAAAGTGAGGAACAAAGATGCTTGAAAAACGCTACCTTAGGGTAGTTTTTCGGAAAAACTGAAACAAGTGTCAAAATTTGGCAGTTTTTCGAGCACCATGGGGTTTCAGGGTTGCAACATATCGACAGTGGAAAGGTAAAAATGCTTAAGCGCCACTTTAGCCGAAAATGAGTTATATATACAATTTAATTTCTTTTTTTTTTCTGCGTTACCGATAGTTACATGCGCGTTTCCGATGTTTGCCTTTTTTGTGTTGATATAGACTGGTCTAAATAGCTTTAGTCCGAATTTTCGTTTGTTAACTGTTTCATCCGCCATGGCATGCATTTTTTTTATTATTAACCTTGCTAATGGTTGTATTGGTGATAAATACCTCTTTTATTTGTCGTTGACCCGTATTGCTCTTTTGAAACTCATGGTTCAAAAAAGTTTTTGAATCAGCTTTTTTGGCTGAAAATTTGGTAGACGCCAAACGAAATCGTAGCATTACATGACGTGAGGTGTATATTCCTTAACGGATTCAGAAAAACTTATACAAATTTGGCAAATGACACAGCAAACGAAACTGAGACTTAGATTGAGATAATATTTTAACAGATGATCCTCTTCTTCATTCGCCGCGCCGAAGCCTACCGAATCATCAACAAAATCGACGAAGACTACGCTCGCTTCAACACGCTCCCGGAAGACCACAAAGCCATCGCACGCAGAGCCATCGGAGACACAGTCTTCTACAGCGAAAAATGCTGGGCTGTTACTGTTGTCACATGCGTCCTAACCTTCCCACTAACCGCTATAGTCCTCAACTTCTACAACTTCGCTTTCAAATCCGATCCAACGAAATACATGGTCCATGACATGACGAAACCTTTCTCCGAGCCTGAAGCTCGCTTCGACTCCCCATTTTTCGAAATCATGTTCTTCTATATGGTGTACGTTTCTTTAATTTATATCCTGAGCTTCATAGGTTTCGACGCGTTTTTTGGAATCACGATCAACCATGTGTGTTTGAAGATGGAGCTGTTCTGTAAGACGCTGGAAGATGCGATGATGGAGCGAGATGTGGACATGGTGTTGAGGATGATAATAGGGGTTATTGAGGAGCAGAATGAGGTGTTCAGGTGGGTGTTGAGGTTATATGTTTTTGATAGCTGTTTTTCAAACCTAATTAATATTTACCTAATGATTTATTATCCAACTTCTCAAGAAGGGAGGGCAATTTTTTTAGATCTGTATGTATACAGGATGTTCCCAAAACCAGCAACAGAACTAGGAGGGCTGATACAGGGGATCATAAGCTATAAGATTGAGCAAATTTAACATACGTAATTGCACACAAGATCCTAAAGGGCTCGAAGTGTATTTGAAAGGGCCCATCCATATAATTCCAGAATGGTGGAGCTCCTGCAGAAGACCTTCAACATCTGGCTTGGCGTCATTCTCATCGCCACTATGATCCAGATTTGTAATTGCATGTATCAGATTATTGAGGTTAGTACTCAACTTAAGTGACCTAGAGGATTATGCCCCCTCCTGGACTATAAAGAAGACCAAGGGCTCAATTCTACTTGGCATAACCATGTTGTTTTTGACATTCTAGGTATCGTATTGTCAAAGTTACGATAGCTTTTTGCTTTTTTTTTTACAGCCTATTTAAAAACAATACTATAACATGTCAAAAGTAATAAGCATAGACAAGACGCATATCGTTAATGCTAGCGTTTTCGACAATTAACAAAATGTATAGAATTGATAAAAGTCAAAGACGACCTAAGCTATAGAACGTCAGCTTACGTCAATCCTACGCATTATTTTGGTTTCGATAATCGCTTAAGTAAGCGTTACGTATCTGTCCCCCTTTTATTTCACAACTATTCGGTATAGCTTTGATTTCGGCCTACATTCGTTCTGTCCACCACTTACCTTACCATAAGGTAGTGACCGTAGGTTCTCGTTAGAGAATCGAATGCACTGTCCCTCTTACACTATTACAATACTGTAAGGGTGCAGAGCATTTGACTCACTAGCGAGTACGGTCACAGTAACTCATGGTGAGGGTACCTACCCACCTCAGGTTTTGCCCTTTCTGCGTTACCATGGTTATGTGTCTAATTCAATTCTATTTTACGATACGGACTTTGGGGAAACTCTTCAGATGCTGAAATTATTTTTAGATCCAAAAAAATGTATCCGAACTTTGTGTGGAGTTGATTTTTTGGAGCAATGTAAACCACTCTTCCAATCTAAACGTAAATTACCTCTCCTATCTCTGTATGTATTTGAAATGTGCATCTTTGTAAAAAAAAACATAGAACTGTCATTTGGATGCTGATAAGCAATAAGGTGTCAACCCACATGATCATCATTTTGAGAAAATGGCGCCTAAAGTTTATTTTGGGAATTTTGATAGATTGTTCTAGAAGTTACACGTAAAATGTAAACCTTTGAATTTGACACCTTACGAATGATCAACGGTAGTGAAATATTATGATTTTGGCCAAAATAAATGTTTATTTGTGAAATAAATCACTATTTTCTTTATTGCGAATTATAGTACAAGATTTAAACTCCAAAAAAATGTGTCATAACGCTTAATATTGTTTTGTTAAATTTTTAAATATGACTTTATGCTAGAAAAAAATATGTCAAAGCACTTAATGCTATTTTGCTTAATTTGAAAATGTGGTTTTAAACCTATCTGTATTTACGTTAAGAAGCATAAAATAGTATTGCAAAATTGTCATCAAGGCATAAAAAAGGATAAAAATAAGAAAATTTCTGAGACATACCTATTTTAACAATTTTTATTTTTTGTATTAAATTGAATATGTCATACAAAATGTACTACAGGAACTATTTAAATGTAACAATTATATCGTGTAATCTCTTACAAAAAATATTAATGAACATGTTATATTATAATGTAATCCGTCTTAAGGCGTGAAATACACAGAAGAAGCGCGGCGCAGGCAATGCGCCTACGCCTTGCCTGCGCCGCGCCGCTTTTATGTATTTCACGCCTTAAAGTACAGCACAACCTCAATAAAAAAATGATAAATATACTTATTTAAGAATCAACAAATCTTAGGATTTCCTAAGACAACGAGCCTGATACCTTTTTAGAACCCAAGTAGATTTGGTTAGGTACTTTGGATTATAATTTGACAATTGCCACATGTGGAAAACATGTGGAAAACTTTAGACTGACGTAACACAATCTATATCCGCGTTCTAATAATTAGAAACAAGGAGAATCGTACCTACTCTAACACATAGGTGTATTATCACATACGAGTACTTATTATGTATCTATCATTATTATACCAAGGAGAAACAAAAATAAATTGAATACTGAAAAACTGTAAACTCAAGAAACTTTACTTATGTACCTTGTCTTCAGTTTTAAATAGAATAACTTCTTTAAAATGGTAGGTAAATAGGTCAGTCCAACTGAAGTCTGCTTTTGGTTAAAATATTGTTGGACGCCGACTTCAGTTGGACTGACCTATTTACCTACCATTTTAAAGAAGTTATTTTTTGCTTTTTGAAGGCGGTTTTTTGTTTTTTTAAACATTTATTTTATTTTATACTTTTTAGTGATCCTATTTATGCTGTTAGGTAGCTCCACTTCTAAATATTAATAAGAAACTATAGAACATTTCAAGCTCGCCGCAGACAACGCCGCGGGAATGTCATAGTCATATTTAAACCTAAATGTGCTTGTCATAGTCGCTCAACTTCCTTTATCGAAATATCTTATCGCCACCCTTGAAATAGGTACCGTTAAGGAGTTCAGGTGGCCATCTGTGGTCTTCATCATCAGTTCCACTTCACCATATAGTACTTTTCAAAAGCAAATGCATGAGTTACAGTGAAAAATACCAAAATCGCTATAGGTGTGCCTATAATATTTGAGGAGTTCTCTTGATTTCTCCATGATCCCATCATCAGATCCTGACGTGGTGACAATGGGACCAACTAGAAAGTATACCCATTCGAACAACGAAAAATTTTTTCAAATCGGTCCAGTGGTCTTCGAGTAATCGGGGGTCACGGATTTATCGATATTTATACAGGTTTATCGACTAGGTGGTCATCAAAATGCGTGTCAAGATCCCTAAAATCCGTGATATTTTCGTGCGAAACTCAGACAAAGATTTTGCACATGAATAAAGTAACAGAAGCTCGATGTTTAAGGTAAGCAAGCAATCAATCACTCCACATAATATTTACCTACCTAGTTACCTAGGTAGGTACTAAAAAAGTCATTATAAATTCGTAAAAAAATAACAGTTAGTAAATCTTATCAAAAAAAAACTAGGAACTTAAAGGATTCAGTCTTCATAGTTTCAATAAGTCTCTTGCTTAAAAAATAACTATTAAAATTTGTAATCAAAATAATACAGTCACTTTTGTCATATGGGATAATTAATTTATTATTTAATTTATGTATTCTGTTTTTAGAATTTGATATTATAGCGGCAACAGAAATACAACTTCTGTGAAAATTTCAACTGTCTAGCTATCACGGTTCATGAGATACAGCTTGGTGACAGACGGACGGACAGACAGACGGAAAGCGGAGTCTTAGTAATAAGGTCCCGTTTTTACCCTTTGGGTACGGAACTCTAAAACGAAAAAAGGTGTTTGATCTTGTTATTTTAATTCATTGGCCAGAATTACTGTACAGGTAAGTCTATTAAAATAAACAATAAAATCTATACTTGATTTTTGCAAATCAGCGTCATGGTGCTTAAAATAAAAAAGTTATGGTTATGGTCGGAATCTAGTTTTGCTAAAAGGGATTATGTTTATTGACGCGGTAACAATGACAAAATATAGGGTACATTTTATTTTGCAAGAATGAGTCAAGGAACATGATTCATAGAAACTACTATTTTATGGTTTTGCAATAACGATTTAAGTGTAGAAAATCTTTTTAGACCCTTTTAATTACAAATAACTTTAACTAAATGCAAACTTGATTCTTTTAAATGAATTAAAACAGACTTACTCAGGTGAACTTACACGAAAAAAGAACAATTCGCGGTTGTTTTGTTATTTTACCGGCGAAATAACCTCAAAAAATGCAGTGATACAAATAATCAAGATAAATTTAAAAAAAATACTAACCTTGATTACCTCCAATGCTCAGCCGATAAATTAAACAATAATGAGTCAATTTAGACATTTGCGATGTAAAAATACAAATGTTTAACACCTTTTTTTTAAAACAATAATCACAGCGACACTCGTGCAAAACAAAACAGTTGAATTGTGATTTATGCAATAATGTGTTAACCCTCTTGACACATTATTCGTATAATAATGCCCGCTTTGTGCATTTTTTAAACGTGTCAAGGTACTAAACCTAGTAATGTAAAATAAGGAACACGAATTAACGGATTTGTTTCAACAGTTTTTGCAACTTTTATGATATTTAGAGGTGTCAAGTCACTTGGTTTATTTTTGTAAAATGTAGAGGATAAGATGAGCTACAGTTTGGTATCAAAAACTCGATTTTCGAATTTTTGTGGGTTGACACATTATTGCTTATCAGCATCCATTTCCTCAATACACCTGGGAAACCAGAGGTCTCTATATCCGGCTTGACATTTTATGAGTTCAGTAGACACGGAGACACGACTTTTACTCTTATGCCCACGACTTCGACAGCTGTCAGTAAAATTATAACGTCCATTAAAACGACTGAAAAGGACTTGACTCGATTTCTATTGACATGCTGCACCTGACTCTTTCGAGGACCGCTGACATGCTGACACACATAATTAACACGAGTATTTTAACTATGACTTTCCCGACTGACTGGAAAATCGCTCAAGTGACCCCTTTACCGAAGATACCGAACCCAGTGAACCTGTCTGACCTCCGTCCTATTAGCATCCTTCCCTGCGCGTCTAAGATAATAAAAAGGGTAATTTGCGATCAACTGTCGGAATACCTAGAGAAAAACAGCATCCTACCTGAACAACAGTCGGGCTTTCGTAAGGGTCGGTCGACTGCTACTGCGTTGTTCGATGTAGTCGATAACATCTTTTAGATTTCTCTAGGGCTTTCGATTACATTAGTTTGCCCTTGCTATTATCTAAAATGTCCTTTTACGGGTTTGATGTCGCTGCGCTTAGATGGGTTGACAGTTACCTGTCCGGTAGTGCGCAGGCGGTCAAGCTTCGGAAAGCGTCAGGAGGTGCTTTGCTGTCCTCTCTTTGTCCTGTGACTAAGGGAGTACCGCAGGGTTCGATCCTGGGTCCTCTTCTCTTTATATTGTACAGTGCTGACATTGTTACCAATATAAAGAGTAGTAAGTACCATCTCTACGCCGATGACTTGCAACTTTACACTTCCAGCACGTTCTCAGATACAGTGAACGCCGTAGAGAACATAAACGCTGACCTCGATCGTGTTGCTTCTTGGTCGGAGAGGAATTGCGTGGTCCTCAATACCAAAAAGTCCAAATATTTGGTATTTGGATCAAAGCATCAAACCCGTAAAACTTTAGATAGCCTGGCGTCCGGGAATATTACTATCATGGGCGAACCGAAAGAAAGGGTGGTGGAAGCAAGTAAACTTGGCCTGCTCGTGGACAGCGAGCTGCGCTTTGAGAGCCACGTAGCTAAAGTAGTGAGTAATTGCTTTTACCGTCTCAGGGTTCTTTATAATATTCGTGATTACCTCAGTGTTGATATGCGTGTCCACCTGTGTGAATCACTTATATTATCTAGATCAAACTATTGCGATGTCGTTTATGATGGTCGTATACTTGGTCGGTCCAAGAGGCTAATACAACGAGTCCAGAACACGTGTGCTCGTTTTTGTTATAGAGTCCCTCCCCGCTCCCACATCACCATATTTGAACGCCGCTAACCTGCTAAACATGACTGCCCGGAGGCGCATGCCCCTGGCGACCCTTATGTTCGGTGTGGTGCAACACAGTCATGACCCCGTCGTACCTCTTTAACAAGATCCAGTGGTCGAGTAATGTACGCAGGTTTAAACCTAGGGCGATTGTGCCGCTGCACCGAACCGCGGCGTTTCGGGATAGTTTCAGGTTCGCGGCGTCCAAGTGCTGGAATGATCTCCCCCCTCCCATCCAAGGAGCGCCTAGCAAGTACACCTTTAAGCGTAAACTTAAAGGCTATTTGTTGACGCTCCAAAAATCATAATTTCCCAACCAGCACTTTGTCCTTAAATTATAGTTTAGTTTTCTTTGTTTTTTTTTTGTTTTTTTTTTTATTGATTTGTGCCAAATGGTCGATGCTGTATACTGGATAAGTAGGTATATTTATTTTAAATATTATGTTTCTGTAAGGTATTTGCATGTAGTTTTTGTATTTATTCTGTCACTATCTATAAGTATTTGTTTGGTAGTATATATTTTTCTATTACCCGAACTATTTATTCGTTTAGCGTACCGTCCGTCTGTCACACTCGGAGCTGGCTGAAAATCAGCGCTGCAGGTGTTTAACACCTCAGCATTAGCTGAGCCAGTGTCCGATTCACTGCCGCGAAGACTGACTCACTACTCTTTTTATTGCTGTTTTCTGTTTTTACTTTTTTTTTCTGTGTGTCTTATGTGTGTAGTGAATAAATGTATTTCTCTTCCTTTCTTTCTTTAACTATTCGATGTAAGATTCACCAACTTCAAAACAAAAAAATAAATTAGTTATACCACAGATTACTATACTCTAGTTATACCAAAAACTAATTTAGCGCTATCTCGGAAAAACTCATACTGCAGCTATCAAAATGTTCACTATTCTCTCTGATACATTTAAAGATTTGCCTATCCATTAATTTAAGAAAATGTTATTTAATTATTTAATTGAACATTGTTTTTACTCCGTCAACGAATACTTCAACAAATGCAAAATTAAAAATTAAATTTTGAATTTGAAAATTGATAGGTACAAGTTGCCTCGGACGTTAGGTATCGTCTGAGTTTTTCGACGGTTGGGAATTCATTGTTTGTTTTGTAATAGCTATAAACGCACTTTCGAATAACTGCTTGATCAAAGCTGTCAATCCCTGTAACTTTCTTCTTCTCAGACCTTTTTTTTCCCGGGGTGCGAAATACAGGGAGCAGGTCGGAGCCCTTCGCTTCCTTAATAATTCGACTGACTGTGCTAACAGACGTTTTCGTACCATCGGCAGTGTTTTTTACTGTCTCCACAAAACTCTTTCCGTCTTTCTTAAAGAAACAATACACAAGGTACACCATCTTCCGAGCTTGTCTTTTTAAAACTACGTTCTTTGTCGTGGCATTATGTTGTCACTTTAAACCAATAACAAAAAGTCAACCAATAAACATAACAATAAAGTTGTTACTTTAAAACAAACAACAAAAACTCAACAAAAAGTCAATGATAACCATCCAATATTATTATTATTCCAATATTCAAGGGAGCGCTTTGTTTCCCATAATTTTATTGGTCATAATGTAATTGTTGACATAATTTTTGATAGTCATAATTTTTTATATCGCTGAAACTGTAAACTTTTCAGAAGTTCTGAAATATCTAACGTGTAGACAAGGCTAGGTTAGGTTAGGTTTGATTTATAAAAATCCTGAAAAGTAGGGTAACAGTTTCTTTAAAAAAACACGTTATGACTTGCGATGATTATGACCTAAAGCACATTATGACTAAAAATAATTATGTCAGTCAATATAGACCCAATATTCAATCATACAAAAAATTGCACAAATCAAAAATATCAATTTTACAAAATGTCACATAAAGCAATAATGATTAACCAGTCTAAAACTATCCCAACCTAGCCTACCGAGATCACTCGAGTGCGATAAACTCATCAAAGTTAAAGAACGTGTAAGCCAGCGTTTCAGGCGATTTTTAAAACTGCATAAGCTCGGGGCCGTGGCCATGCTATCCGGCAGCTTATCGTATACCCATGGCGTGGGGTTGGACGCCTTCTTTAGCCTGCTGCCTATACCGACAAGCTTGTTAGCGAACGCTCATGTTTATGCAAATAATCTATTCATGCGTTCATTCATTCGAACCAGTGTCACAGAATAAGTAATAGTACAAGTACCAGTGTCCCTAAACAAGATGCTTAACGTTAACGTAAACGATTTTCGAAAACTGTCAAAATTTAATCGACATGGCGCTCGACGCGCATCCGGCAGCTTACGTTACTTAACCCTACGCATTTTTGATAACGATAGCGTTGTCGCAATGCATCTTGCCCAGGGCATAAGAATAAATAATAACTACACGTAGAAGCGAATCTCCTTTGACCAGGCCCCAAACGCCGCGCTTTAACTACCTACTTCCCCCTTCGCCCCGCTACGCCCCTCTGTCTTCCGCGCCCAAATTTAGGGCTGTCACCTGCGAAATATTTTAATCGGTTTATGGATGCAGTGGTATACAAGTTTATTCACGAACTATTATGAATGTTTTGGAAACATTGCTGCTAAATGAGTTTTTACATTTACTACTTTTTCATGATATTAAGATTATCTCATAAAACTCCTTTATTCAATCAATTATTTCTAATTATTTTGCCGTAAATAGTCGTTCACTTTTTAAAACACTATCTTAGTTCATCCATAAACACTAAAATCAATACAAATACGAAAACCAATTCAAGACACAATATCAATATCTTGGTTAATATATATACCATCTGTGACGCCCCTGAATGACTAGACACCTCAGGTGTCGCCAGCCGGTAGGTATCTAACGCGCCGAGCGCGCGTCGGGAGCCGGGAGTTTCGCTTCTACGTGTAGTTATTATTTATTCTTATGCCCAGGGCCACAGATTGACTTAAAAAAGTGTACTAATGCTATTTTTTTAGGGCTACGGAATCGACCCCCGCTACCTCGTGTTCATCGCAGGCACTGTCGTGCATATTTATCTGCCGTGCCGCTACGCCGCGAAACTGCAAACTGGTGTACGTCTTTAATTACCTTTAATAGCTATGCTGCGGCTCTATTATATGTTGTAGTTATTATTAAAAACTAGGTGTGTACGTTTCCATTTTTTCCTAGGAATATTTTCTTGGATAGGATTAGATACACCTGATTTGGTCCAGTAGATTCGGAGCATATTGACTGTGACTGGACACAGACAGACGTACGAGTGATCCTATAAGGGTTCCGTTTTATTTTTTCATTTTTTATACGGAACCCTAAAAATATGCTACAATAAAAAAAACCGGCCAAGTGCGAGTCGGACTCGCGCACCAAGGGTTCCGTACCATTATCTATAAAAAATCACGTTTGTTGTATGAAAGCCCCCGTTAAATATTTATTTAATGCTGTTTTTCGTATTTGTTGTTACAGCGGCAACAGAAATACATCATCTGTGAAATTTTCAAGTGTCTATCTATCACGGTTCATGAGATACAGCCTGGTGACCGACAGACGGACAGCGGAGTCTTAGTAATAGGGTCCCGTTTTTACCCTTTGGGTACGGAACCCTAAAAAAGAAGAAGAAGAATCATGACGATGATGATTCCAGGCTCTAGCCGTGGCGACCCGCGTATACTGCTGCGGCTGGGAGCGCGTACTCGATCTCCGCGTGCGCAAAACACTCGTGTTCATGATTGCTCGCGCGCAGGTGCCGGTCAACATCACGGCGTTCAACAAGCTGGAGTTCCACATGGAGCTGTTCGTGGCTGTGAGTCAGGGTAGAACTAAATATAGGTACTAATATTATGTAGACTTAACAGAGGCACTGTGTATCAACACTGTGAAAATATGACGAGACAATGTCACACAGATTAAACACGTCTTAAACTAAGCTTTACGCTTTTACCATGAGTACTAGTCAACGAATAATACACCTAAATAGCTAGTCGGGTCACAAGTTCTGATACTAAGGTTGAGTCAAATAAAACTAGCTAATGTTATGTTTTAATTTCAATACCTATAAAAAATAAAAGCTCAATTAATGTGCATTTTGAAGAAAAAAATATCATTCTATAATGTATAGTCTTCTAAAGGACCCCATACATGTAGAAGCCGAACAGCGTCAGTTCCGCCTGACCCGATCGAGTGGCCATACATGTAGAGGCCGATCGGTTCAGGCCGGACTGCGTCAGTTCCGCCTGTCCGGATCGAGTAGCCATACATGTAGAGGCCGATCGGTTCAGGTCGAACTGCGTCAGTTCCGCCTGACCGGATCGAGTGGCCATACATGTAGAGGCCGATCGGTTCAGGCCGGACTGCGTCAGTTCCGCCTGTCCGGATCGAGTGGCCATACATGTAGAGGCCGATCGGTTCAGGCCGGACTGCGTCAGTTCCGCCTGTCCGGATCGAGTGGCCATACATGTAGAGGCCGATCGGTTCAGGTCAAACTGCGTCAGTTCCGCCTGACCGGATCGAGTGGCCATAGATCTAGAAGCCGATCGGTTCAGGCCGGATTGCGTCAGTTCCGCCTGACTGGATCGAGTGGCCATACATGTAGAGGCCGATCGGTTCAGGTCGAACTGCGTCAGTTCCGGAAAGGCGCCCATACATGATCAGTTTTTCCAACAGCCAATCGTTCAGGCGGACGGATGCGATTTGCCTTCAGGCCAAATTACACAATGCTATTTTGCATCCGATCGGTTAGAACTGAAGGTAAAACTGATCATGTGTGGAGTTCTGTCCGGTCAGGCAAATCGTTCAGGTGGACGGATGCGATTTGCCTTCAGAGGGCCCTGCCAAGATGCACTTCGCTAACTAGCGTTTCTATTAGTTTCGTTTTTAAACCAATCGCGTCACTGGTAGACCACGTGACTTTTCATATCACGCCATCTACCAGTGACGCGATTGGTTTAAAAACGAATCGAATATAAACGTTATTTAGCATAGTGCACCTTGGCAGGGCCCTCTGGCCAAATTACACATACACGATGCTATTTTGCATCCGGTCAGTTAGAACTGAAGGCAAAACCGATCATGTGTGGAGGCCTTAACATTAGATCTTTTAACACTCACAGCCGGCATCGATTAAATTACGCATGACTTTTCTGTAAACACGTTTTGTAATCGCTTTTAAAAGTTAGTCTTTGTTTACCAAGGAACTTTTTTATTTAATAAAATAATACTACCTTAACTACCTATCTCTGTGTATGTTAAGAGACCAAAATTATATTTCTCAACAAGACTCAATTGCAGCTTATGAAGCAAGAGATTTGGTGAGTTTTCGTATTGCTGCAAATTGATGTGGATCTTTAGGTGCAAACACATTTGTATCAGACTTTAAAGCTAAAAGTTTGTTCAATATGTCACGCAAATTTGAACTCTCTACAAGAACTCTTACAGAAGTTGTGGCCGTTATCAGTATCATCGTCGTGCGTGAATTGAGCTATGACATTCTAGTCCCAAATGGGAATATTTCAAGCTCGTACATTAAATTTATTAACCTACATTAAATAATTGCAATATTTTAGAATACATTATTTTTATTTAAATTTTATACTAATCAAAGTTTGGATTCATATAAAAAAAAAAAAAAAAAAAAAAAATGAAAAATTCTTTCAATTTATTTTTTAAATTGTAATAAATCTCAGTAACAGAACTTGTGACCCGACTAGGTACATAGAAACATCCAAGATTCAGACAAAAATACTCGCGTTCATCACACAAATACCTATGTATTTGTCCGGTTGTTTCCCGTAATTGTTTTTGATCACAATCTTTTTGTTTTCATTATTATGAGAGACAGAATTATCATATAGCTGGAACCGTAAACTTTTCAGAATTTCTTAAATATCTAATGTGTAAACAAGGCTTGCAGTAAAAGAAATTGACTTAAAATACATTATGAATAAAAATAATTATGACAGATATTAAAGACCCATGTTTGCCCATATCGGGATCGCACCTGGGATCGCCAGCTTCATAGGCAGGGTCACTACCAACTGAGCTAAACCGTATCGTCAACATAACGTCGGCTTAAAGTACCTTCTAAATCCATTTTTAGGATTTAGCAGCTTTGCACTCTAAATAAGTGAAATAAAGAGCAAATCTACTAATTCTTAAAAATTGATTTAACAGGTTTGCACTCTAAGCCGACGATAGTGTAACGTATTTCCTTGTTTCAGATCCTGAAGTCTTCTTACTCTATGTTCACGCTTCTGAGGCCATAAATATTTTAAAATAATACAATTTACCTGCACTCTTAGATATTCATCCATCCGCCATCTCTATTTTTTAAGCATAAAAGTTGTTCCTCCCAAGAGATGGAAAAGCGATTTTCTTCCCGCTATAGAGATATGGAAAACCTTACTTTCCTTAAAGGAGAGATGAAAATAAGGAACTTATTATTATGAAACGAGTGACTCAGTAATTAACAGGATATGTTGCATAATAATAGGTATCACAATAGCTATTATTATGCAACATATCGTTTTTTGCGAGCTTATGCTAATGAAGATTTGAAAAGAAAACCAAGGCTTTTCCGATAGGGATGCTGTTTGAGACTTTTTGGTAACAAGTTAATAAAGCAATTACTTTTTTCGAGTGGCATTAATAATTCATCAGTTTCACTGTTTTCTTGATATTTCTACACTTGCCAATAAGATATAAGTAACGACTTTAATTCTCTAAGTAGGTCGCACGAGAACTTTGACACATCAAAAGTCAACCAGCTCCTTCCAAGAGGAGACCACTGCTGAGAAGCGCCAATTGTTTTAAAATTAGTTCAGACAAAATTACCTACAGTCTGTGAGCACTTAGGTGATTCGAGTTTGTACTTCCCTCTCACTCGCTCTTAATAAGAGGCGTATGAGAGCGAGTATGAACTACAAACCCGAAGCACCTAAGAGTTATCGCACTGTAATACAGTTGGGATGTACAGTCAGAATCAAAAGTAGCTAAGCAGAATAACATGCTCAAAGTGATCTAAACACGACGTATTCTCTTGTCAATAGAGTCGAGATCATTTTGACCTCTTCGGTTGCGTAGCTACTTCTGCTGCTGACTGTAAATTGTTCAGTAAACACCGTTACGGAACTCTATTCTACTAGGTAACACCATATGGCTTTTCACATTGTTTTGTCAACGTTTTAATAGCTCTTATTTACTTGACACTAAAGGCGGCCGACTTAAAAATAATACGATAACATGTCGATAGCATTATAGTTTTACCGAGTAACTATTTTGTAACAAACAATGCTGTAATGGTTATTATGAGATTGTTATCACCATGGCAACGGCGATTACGAAATAAAAATAACGAAAAGTGGCTTAGGTTAGGTTATGTTTATCTGTATAAAAAAAATGTTTATATAAATGTTTTTTATTGCATTTTTTATAGTTAATTCACACCTAAACCTACAAATAAATCTGATTTCCTGCCACAATAAATAAATTATTACGCTTCATGTTTTTTTCTTTATGCTTGTACTTAATACTAATCGCCGTACTTTGGAGACGCTCCTTATTTCAACTTGTGTATGAAAAATCTTTACTAAACAAACAGAAGCACTTCAGTTAAGCTGCTTTTCCACCGGCGAAGCGAGGCGAGACGACGCGGAGCGAGAATTTTAATTTGTATTTAACCTGTGCTGTCCCACGGAGTTTAGAATTTAAAAAAAAATTGGGAAAACAAGACATTTTTTCCAGAAATTAAGTTTGAGATAATTTATCCTTAATTTTAATTCTATTTTCGGGGAAGAAAAAAATCATTTATTTCTTCAGTATTTTAAAATTAGTGAAAAACGGGTGGTCACAAAGAATGATGGGCAAATTGGCCTATATGACCAATAAGGACAAGCGATATGTCACCGGATAGGTAATTCTAAGTTGTAAAACTATTACTATGGCAGGTAGATCGAAATCTTTGGGCGCAATAAATTATCGCCATGCAAAGACGGCAGCATTTCATAGTAATTATGCTAAAGTCGTCTATGTAGGCGTCCCGATGATCCAGATTTAAAAAAAATCTCCCAGTTATTTGAGGTTTCCCGCTACACAAAATCGTTGTAGAATTAAAAAGGATATCCGATGATATAGTGTATATTGTTATTGATTTCTAGGCCAGCGTTCACACATTTTTGCCCATCATTCATGAGCCGGTGGGTAACCACAGGTAAAACCATTTCCACCGACCGAAGACGCAAAAGAATTGTTTTTTTTAATATATTCACTTCTCGTCTCGCGTCGTCTCGCCTTGCCTCGCCGCCCGGTAGAAAAGCACCTTAAAGCTGGGCGTTCACGGACGCGCCGTTTGTCTCGGCGACAGATGGAGTGTATACAGCTGGGGCATGTTTTATAAAGCTGCAAGTTACAATTTTACAGGTCTAAACTGGCAACACTGCTCAAATGGCTTGTCGTTATTGGTCGAGGTTGTGTCAAATGGAAACTTGTAACCTGTAAATTGTAACTTGTAGTTTTATAAAACGTGCCCCTGGATGGGCGTTATATTTCGACCACATTCACGGGCGCGCCACGCCACGCCTCAACGGTGTGCGACATTACGGAGCAGACTGATTAGAAAATTGCAGCCAGAGAACGTATTCACGAAGACGCCATTTGGATTGGCGCGGAGGCGTGGCGTGTTCCGACGTTGAATTTCGATATTCACGATAGTTCCATTCGGATTGAGTTATTTTTTCATGTTAACCTTTTAAGTTCCAGTGTGAAGCCAACTGTATTGCAATGGGAAAAAAGATTATTTTTCTATCTTCATAAATTGATTTTCTTTTTTAATTTTACTTTATCGCGATGGTAGATTCAACGTCCCACTCACAAAAAAATCTTTATGGTGGGCCTTACAAGGTAATTAAGAAAAAAAGGTGTAAAGGTAGGTGTGGTCGTACTGTTGGGTATAACTCAAATAAAGTTCAAGTGATATAACACATTTATTCAAAATAATCTTTTTAGATACTGACAAAATATAATCCGCTACAGGTTTCGTCAAAGTTTTCGACAAATCAAGGCGCTGCAGTTGTGTTGAAAAATGTTCGAAATGTCGGCGGGTCTCCCACGTAAGATCCTTAAGGGGTCGACGTGAATCCGGAAGGGCCTATCAGTAAGATAAGACAAGAAGCCTGCGAGCTCATTTGCCAATTCAGAACAAAATGAATTGAAAGATCGAAATCCGTCCGTCTGTCACGCTCGGACCTGCTGAAAATCAGCGCTGCAGGTGTTTAGCACCTCAGAGGGCTCAGACAAGATGCACTACGCTAACTAACGTTTCTATTCGATTCGTTTTTAAACCAATCGCGTCACTGGGAGATGACGTGATACGAAAAGTCACGTGGTCTACCAGTGACGCGATTGGTTTAAAAACGAATCGAATAGAAATGCTAGTAAGCGTCGTGCATCTTGTCTGAGCCCTCTGCATTATGCTGAGCAAGTGTCCGATTCACTGCCGCGAAGACAAACTAACCACCTTGTTCATTGCTGTTTTCCATGTTTTACTTCTTTCTGTGTGTCTTGTGTGTGTAGTGAATAAATGTTTTTTTTTTTTTTTTTTTCTTGAAAGGGTGTTTGGTCATTTAACGATATCAATATTAGCGGGTTAAAGTTCGCGAGTAGAAAAACATAATGAAGTTATGGCTTATCTAATTTATTGGCGACAGCAGCAACGATTGAATGGATGCCTCATTTGTGTTGCCAGGACAGCAGTATTTTTCATTACTTTCATATAAAAAGCAAAATCATTTTTTTTGGTAGAAATAGAAATAGAAATAGAAATAGAAACATTTATTCGACGATCACAAGAAAAAAAAACAAAATAAATTGAACATAAAACAAACAATGGCAACACAGAAAACAAAATTAAACAATGAAGAAAAGGAATAAAATACAATTGTAACATAATGTTGCCATGGGTGATTCTGTGACGTCGAAATTGACGCCACTCAGCACTATGTCACGGCATGAACCGCGACGCTAATTTTCAGTGGCGCCAACGTGACACACGAACGAAGAGACAAAGGTGAAGGTGAGAGAAAGGTGGTTAACAATTACAATGACATTGCAATAAGTATTATTTATATTTTAGCTGCGGCTGCCTATTAATTATGTATGACGTATTTTAGTTAGACGTAAGATCGCATACTAACTCGAAAGTTTTGAGTAGACTTAACTCTGAAAATGTTTTATTTTATGGGCAAGGTGTAACTAGATGGTTTAATTAAATTAAATCAGATGTAATGCTAAAGGTACCTATCAAGTCATTAGGAAATGTTCAAGTTTATTTATTTCACACATAATCATGTTATACTTAAATTAAACATGGTAAAGTTCAAACCAAATTAACCTCGTAAGGCCCAGTTTGCAATAGGATGTAGGTACATAATCAAGGCAATTTAATTTGAACTGTGTTACAATTAGAATAAGGTTTATTTTCTTATATTCATAAACTGAAAATGGCTTTATAGAACAAGCGAAATTGAACTTTATTGCGGTGCTGCTTGATTCAAAGCCGTACTTACAAAAAACTCCCTGTTTGCAGTATGGTGGGCCTTACCAGGTTAAATCAAATCAAATTCATTTATTTCATTTTAGACACTTCCATAGATAGGTTTCATACCTAGATTGTGGTAATGAAAGGGCGTAAGCACAGCTTAGTAAAAGTATAGGTAAAGGTATTGTATTACAAAAAAATAAGAAGAACAATACCAAAAAAAAAACTGTAATGTAGCGTTATAGTTAAAATAATTGTGCGAAATTTATATTCCTGATCACATTTCTATAGAAAAAAAATTTGATATCGTCACTAATTTTAATGCAGCTTCACCCAACATTTCGGTCCATTCAAATTCATCTTTAACACTTTTAGGTTCACCGATTTTTGACAAAGCAATCAATCCCATTATAAATTGTAAATTAAATCTGTTTAAAAATACTTCTAACCTTTTGTACGAAATAAACCCCCACATGGCCCTTTTTATTATTCGGTTTTGTCTTTTCACTCCAAAGTTCATGTATTTGCTACGGAGTTGTCAAATTTGGAAATTTCCAGACATTTTGGCCTCTATAGATTAATTTACAAACATTAATTTTAGTTTAAGGCCTTGGACTCAAGCGGTTCTCCCAATTCGTTTCGGTGGACTTGGTATTCGATGCTCTTCTAGCGTGGCACTACCGGCTTTCCTGTCCTGCGCCTATGGTTCGTTTTCTCTCGTCAGTATTATCTTAAATCACCCACAGATACTTGACGTTGAGATTGCGAACCTGGTGGAGGCTAGGGATGCTTGGTGTGAGTCGTGTCCGGGAGTGGATATGCCAGTCAAGAGGCATATCCAGAGAGCATGGGATACACCTCGCCTTATATCAATTCATGCATCACTCATAGAAAATAGTCCGGACGATTCAGATCGAGCCCGTCTCCTCGCTGTCTCAGCAGGCGAATCGGGTCACTGGCTCCATGCTCTTCCTTTCCGCAATATAGGCACAGTCTTGGACCCAAGCAGCTTGCGCATAGCAATAGACTGGCGGCTTGGGGCTAGGCTCTGTGAACCTCATACTTGCGCGTGCGGGAAGGAAGTGAGTGAGCTGGGACGACATGGCCTCTCATGATTCAGAAGTGTCGGCCGTTTGTACCGGGTGTGTAATGATCGGTATAAAAATAATTAATATAATTTCATTTAATATAATAACATTTGATATAATTTTAAAGGATATAATCACTCATTTTATATAATAAACGATTGGTATATTATCAAAATATCTATTTTTATTTACTATAATTATCATTTGGTATATCGTTTATTTATTATAAACATCATTTGGTATAATCATCATTTTGTATAAAAATCATATTGTATAACTATCAATATTAATGTGCATATTGCGTTTTATTTACCTAACCTAAACTACTTTTCTGGTAGTTGTTAAGTATATTTCTTTGGAATAACTTTTTTTGTCGCATGTTTTTTTGGTACAACGCTGACAGTGAGGCAAAGTCGACGGAGCTCCGCTTTGCGGAGCTCCTATTCCGCGTAGTTATGGCGCTTCGCGCCTTGACACAATTCTAACCTAACCTAACCTATACAGGGTGTTTTTTTGGTCAACAACTTCGACAATAGGGGTTACTATATTTTTTTATACCAACTGTACTTTATATGAAATTAGCTTTATATCATAAGTTGATTATAGTAAATATGCATTATACTTAATGCATGTTATATAAAATATTTTTAGAACAAGTGATCGTTATATAAAATGATAATTATATCATATTTAAATATATTAAATGTTGTTATATGATTTAATTATTATATCAAATGAGCGTTATATCGACTGATATTATAGAAAATATTTTTATATCGATCGTTACGCACCCGTTTGTACCGTCACGGCACAATTAATGATCTGATCCGTCGTTCGCTTGCCACTGCCTCTGTACCAGCTGTCCTGGAACCTGCAGGATTGCATAGAGACGATGGCAAGCGACCAGACGGAGCTACATTGGTGCCGTGGAAACTAGGTCACCAGTGCCCGGTGTGGGACGCGACGTGCGTTGACACATTCACCCTTTCCCACGTCCAGTCAACCCGTAATCGGGCCGGTGCAGCAGCTGATCAGGCCCAAACACTCAAGCGCCGCAAATATTCGTCATTATTAAATAATTACGAATTTGTGGCGCTTACTGTGGAAAACATGGGGCCTTGGTCAGCTGATATGAAAAGCTTTATTAAGGCCCTGTCCTCTCGGCTCATAGAATCTTCCGGAGATCCTAGAGCTGGTGCTTACCTCTCCCAAGGGTGTTCTTTTTATAGTGGTGATTATTATTTATATCTTTAATATTTGAGTAGCTTAGTTTAATTTTAATTTAAATACGTTTAGTTTTAATTTTTAATTGTATTAATGTTGAATTCTGTACTTAGTTGGATGTAAATAAAGTCTATTGATTATTCATGTTAAAATAATTAGTTATTTTTATTTCTTTTTACACACTGTAAACATATTATGTTAAAATTAAGCGGATTAAATGTTTTCTATTCTTCTCTATTCTATCTGTTTCATAAATATGTAAAGTACGCATGTGTGAGTGGCTGCGCCCACCACCCTACTGTCATGTCTGTACAATAAACAGTGTATTGCTTGGTACCTGTCTATTTTACTCGTGACCCTGCCCGCCGACACATCACCATCCGATTTCCACAAAAGGGAGATTCTTGCTTCACTTCAATGTTTAACTAGTGTGTGTGCGTGCGTGCGTGCGTGCGTGCGTGCGTGTGTGTATCAGTGTGTGTGTGAATGAATTATAATTATAATAATAAATGTGATGTCAAAGCGTCTACTAAACGGCGCCTAAAAACAATCCTGCTCCACCCTGACCAAGGGCTAGGGCCGACGCTGACTATAATTTAAAAACATGCCTTATTTGTAAATGTGATAGTAATTAGAATTGAATTATGCTAGATCAGATCGTATACTGATGACAGCGAAATAAATACATCTATAAATAGCAACAGAACTAGTAATTTTACATTCGGCGTCATCAGTACACATGTATCTAGTAAGTATTTTTCATATAATTCATTTGAGGCAATCTCTGTCTTTATGACCCACTTCAGCTCTTACTAGGTGTCATATTTTTAATGTACAGTAAATATATTTATCTACCATGAAAATAAGAATTTACATAGGAAAAAAAAACCGTGCTGGGTATTTTCTGCTTGTAGTTATGAAAATGCTTAAAATTATAGGTACTTTTCTTATCTATTCAATTACACCTTTTCAATGCGGTTTAAATCAACACCATTTGCAAATGCTGTTGTACAAAACCTACTTTTACATTATTATTATTAATTCTTCTAAAAAAGCTTATAAGTGTTACATTTATTCAATAATCTTTCATTTTCTTTTTTATAAATTTATTTTAAAATGTTTTATACTTTCTTGTTTTCGTTTCTTGATCTGGCAACCCATTCGCATACCTGCCTTCCATTCCATTCTAACGCGTGAGTCGTTCATTCACTCATTCAGCTGGAGGGAGCGGCATAGCGGCTAGCTAAGAAAGCTTTGTTGCGAGTGGGAGGCGGTAATTTTTCGAAATGGCAGCGTACGGATATTTAACGTTATTACTATGCTTTACGTCAAACGGTGAGTTAAACAGTATTATTATTTCTTTATACGTTAACCTCAGACTTTAGAATAATTTAATAATAATTATCATGTAAAACCAGTAATAGGTAATATGCATGTGATTCCGAAATAGACAAAGAAAAATATTTTATTTTTTTATTTTATAGAATTATTCATACAGCCTTGGCCAAAGGTGTTGAGCACCCATGCGTTTTTCATATAAAAGTCGAACTTTAAAAGGTGATTTAAATATTTTATTATAGAAAGTAGTAAATTTATCGGAAAGATCAGTCATATTTATTGACGTTAAGGGAAATTCTGTGGAAAAATAATACCTACAATGAATCATCACCCCCCTTTTTTGAGCTTCAGTTTTCTCACGCAAATAGCTTCTTCGAAACGATATCTACTAATGATTTGCACATGTTCAAACGCTTTATTATATTTTACATCTACGTGTATTTTTTAAATTGAAAAATAATACCTATATTATATTTTTTTTATGTTCTTAGTAGATATTAAAGGAAACAACTCTACTAAACTACTTTGTAAATTAGTTCATTAATAATGCATTGTTTGTTTCTGTTTTATCTCCACTAAAGTAAATAAATAAATTAATGATATATAGTAGTTTTAAAAACGGCCCAGGTGCAGTTTTGGTATTATTTTTGCACATAGAAACGATACTACAATATTTATAATAAGTTTTTGAATGCTTTTGCATAGCGATAGTTGATCTTATACGCTTTAATCACTCACTCTTATAACTTTATTTAATTCTGTGAATCAAATAGTCCTAGCGGTACCTACGCCAAGAAATGCTGCCAATGGTGTTAAAAGCATGAAAATCGGAACGATTGATCTTTAGGCCTTACGAATCAATTTGACCCGCAGCGCGGGAAAAAAAGGAGAGTAGTTATGACGTCATCTTTATTTTGTACTTATGGGATTATTTTTTTGCTCAACCTATAGTGTGTGGTATCTTATGAAATGACTTATATATCTAAAAATATACCACATCATATTTCAGTCACTTGTTTTAAATTAAAATAAATATCATTTTCAAAACATACCAAGTTCGGGCTCCTCCAGATATGATACTGTCAAATCATCATTTATAAAATATACCTAAAATGTTACGTAATAGCCTCATATCCAACACCAAGAAAGCCATTTTGAAAATATTTACATATAGTTTTTTTTTTTAAATATTAACCTATTTTAATGCGGTTTTCATGATTACATTGGTCTTGTTACATACAAGGGGTATATGTATAAATAAGGAAATGTATGGAGGTTAAAGAAGGGTCAATGAAAGTAAAGATAAACATATATTTTGCATCCAGTAAGTAGGCCGCACGGGCACTTAACATGTTTACACATTTTTTTTACATTGAGGTCCACAAAAAGTTACTGGATTGATAGATTGAACCAAATTTGGCTAGAGAACAAAGACATCGGAACGGACGATATGACTATACGATTATACTTTTTTGTTTTATTTTTAACCGACTTCAAAAAAAGGAGGAGGTTCTCAATTCGTCGGATTTTTTTTTATGTATGTTCCCCGATTACTCGAAGACCACTGGACAGATTTGAAAAATTTTTTCGTTGTTCGAATGGTTATACTTTCTAGTTGGTCCCATTGTCACCACGTCGGAACTGATGATGGGATCATGGAGAAATCAAGAGAACTCCTCAAATATTATAGGCATACCTATAGCGATTTTGGTATTTTTCACTGTAACTCATGCATTTGCTTTTGAAAAGTACTATATGGTGAAGTGGAACTGATGATGAAGACCACAGATCGCCACCGGAACTCCTTAACGGTACCTATTTCAAGGGTGGCGATAAGATATTTCGATAAAGGTAGTTGAGCGACTATGACGAAGCACATTTAGGTTTAAATATGACTATGACATTCCCGCGGCGTTGTCTGCGGCGAGCTTGAAATGTTCTATAGTTTCTCATTAATATTTAGAAGTGGAGCTACGTAACAGCATAAATAGGATCACTAAAAAGTATAAAATAAAATAAATGTTTAAAAAAACAAAAACCCGCCTTCAAAAAGCAAAAAATAACTTCTTTAAAATGGTAGGTAAATGGTCAGTCCAACTGAAGTCGGCGTCCAACAATATTTTAACCAAAAGCAGACTTCAGTTGGACTGACCATTTACCTACCATTTTAAACAAGTTATTTTTTGCTTTTTGAAGGCGGGTTTTTGTTTTTTTAAACATTTATTTTTTAGGTGTCACAGGTAGTCTGCTTTTGGTTAAAATATTGTTGGACGCCGACTTCAGTTGGACTGACCTATTTACCTACCATTTTAAAGAAGTTATTTTTTGCTTTTTGAAGGCGGGTTTTTGTTTTTTTAATTTGGTATTTTTTAAGAAATCTGGCATCATATTCTGAAAAAAAACAATCAGCTATCTATAACCGTTCAAAAATTATGGCTCCTTATAATAAGGACGGATAACGATTTAGTAATAGGGTCCTGTATCTCTTTGGTTGCGGAACCCTAATATTAACTAAAACCTAACTGGCGACTAGTGTGACGCACCACACGCCTGTGATACTCACAGGTTCTTAACGCATCGTATGACACCTCGTTTATTCAAATCGGACCCATAGTTTAGACATATAGAGTGGAACATAACATACATAGACTGGCAACCTCCCTTCTTGGGTTCTCGGTCGGTTGTAATTGTAAAATGGCGTTTGAAGAAGCATGCGATAACCTTTCTTATTTATCTGAAGTACCTACACGTACATGAGTAATAGTGATAGCAAATTGTTTATCTAAAAATTTATTTGTTTTTACATTGTAACTTTGAGTGAACTGAATCAGGTCATAGGTGACGAGATTTCTTTGAAATAAGAGATATACAGTGAATTCTAACGGTATAAATTGTTCAAATGTTGGTTGGAATTAACAAAAAATCGTAATTTTACCATATTTTCCTTATATTTTCTTGATATTATCGATTGTAATTTAGGGAATAACAATGTACTAACTATTATATAAAGTCCTCGAAGAACAAAAATATTGAATAGGTAATAATAAGCGATATACCAAAACTAAATAGGTAGTGGTATTTTTGAATGAAAACAATACCTATATACGACACCTGGTGAGGTGGTAAGTAGGTAATAAACTCTGTTTTCAACAAATAATAACAAAAAATAATAATATAGTAATGGTCTAAACACCATGAGTTAGGCCCTGTTGTTTGATCAGTAGTTAAACTAACTAATTGTTAAAATTCGAAAAAGGAATGGAAAATTTTACACATTTGAGATTTTAACCTTTAGTAACGTTTTTTCAAATCAAACGACAAGCCATTAATGATTATCCAAGAGAGACAACTGTTGATTACCTTCTGAAGCATTCATCAGATTGGGTTACTCCGGACTGGTCCCCTGATCTGATCCCCCGTTGATAATTCTTCTTCTTCTTCCAGTGCCTCTTCAATCGTGAAGGTTGGCCGTCAGATTCTGTACTCGTCTCTATCCTCAGCCAGACAAAACAGCTCTTCTCACGTTCTAAGTTCCTATTCTAAGGGTTTTTTTATGGCAAGGCGAAGGTACGCGAGCACTCAGGCCACCTGATAGTAAGTAGGATCTAAGACCCATAGTCATTTGAAATCTCAAGACTACAATCTCAAATCAGCAATCCTAAGATTTCAAATGCGTTGCCAACCCTGAGGACTAAGATGGAGTTCCTCTATGCTAGTAATTTCACCGGTTGTCTTATCCCCACACCGGAACACAGCAATGCTAACACTGCTGCTTTGCGGTGGGTTAATGGATAAGATGGTGGTAGCGATCCGGACGGACCCTGCACAAGGTCCTACCACCACAAGAAGGGTTTAGTTAGCTTCATTGAATAGGCACTTATAGCCCGAGTGCCCAGCGTGCCTTGAGTGAGACTCGGGTGCTAAGGTAGGGCGGAAAACCCGTAGAAGAGGAACTCGGAACGTTGATTAATATTACATTTTAATTCCTTTCTGATCTACTAAAAAATGCTATTCCAATGGGACCCCTTAGTACATTAGAGAAGATAAGAATATGATCTGCATGAGGGATCGGATCGGAATAGAAAATAATTAAAGATAAGTTTTTCCAAAAACTTTATTTTTTAGGAACAATTCATGTCTTCCCGTGGACGTCGTAAGAGGCGACTAATGAAATAAATACTTGTATTTAGTACGATTAGGCGATAGGCTTGCAACCTGTCACTATTAAACTGGTGTGGTTACAGAATTATCAACAAGCTTTTAGAGTTGTTGGTGATTCTGTAGCTCTGTTTACCCTACGCTGGGAATGAAGGCGTGAAATTATGTAGATTTGTATGTACGCTTAATTTTGCCGACTGTACTTCTAACACTGATAATATACTCAATAGAAAAGACCGCTCAAATAAGCCCGAAGTCGACGACTCTACTATGAGCCATTGGGGGCCATTGAGGGCCATTGGTTGGACAGTTTCCGTTTCCATAATCATACCAGCTCGATGGTGCCATATTATTGTATTGTCATCAGATTTTTTTTGTTTTAAGACTGGAACTTTATTACTCTACATTCTATAAATACTATAACACAAAGTAAATATTACATAGGTACATACATAATCTCACGCCTTCGTTCCCAGAGTGGGGTAGGCAGAGCTACAGAATAACAAACATCTCTAAAAACTTGTTGATAATTCTATAACCACAATTTGCACAATTAGGCTAAGATGTTTACCAGCGTATTAGTGACAGGTTGCAAGCCCATCGCCTAACAGTACTACAAGCCTTTATTCCCTTAGTCGTCTCTTACGACATCCACGGGAAGACATGGAGTGGCACTATTCTAACTCGGCAACCACACGAGGAATGTTTAATCTAAATACGATTAAATTAAAACTATAAAAGAGAGGGCTCCCGTGGCAAAGTACCACAAATTTTAATGCTGGGAGCATTTCCTCGTTTTTTAGCAATGCTTATGCGTTGCCCGAGGAAGCTGCCAGCTCTGAGGTCTCCGGTTCTTTCTATTAGCCTTTTCGAGATGTCCGTAAAAAGGCAAATAGGTAGCACCGGGTCCCCATGGACCAAGGGTCTCGACGCCGAAAAGAACGAAGTGATATTCTGCGCCAAGACCCTTGTAATTATCTTCTTCATTGATTCGGTCGCCTCAGTTTACTGTTTTTCGATACCAGCACTAGCAGTCTTAAGATTGTAGTCTCGAGACTGCAGATTTCTATGGGTCCCAGATCTCACTTACCATCAGGGTTGTGATTCTCTCAACAAGCAAAGGTGATCGTTCGCTCGAGTGAAGGTCCAAGCGGCGAGTTTAAGTAGTCCCGACAGAGCGAACAAAACACATTTTAGCGCGTGTATTCAATTTGGCAGCATGACTTCTCGAACGTATAAGGCTCCCTAATTGACAATGCACGCGCTAAAATGTGTTTTGTTCGGTCGGACGGGACTTCTTAAACTCGCCGCTTGGACCTTCACTCGAGCGAACGATCACCTTTGCTTGTTGAGAGAATCACCACCCAGAATTGCATGAGTAGGTAAGTATGTAAATTTTCAAGTGAATCTGTCAGATACATACTTACCCATTAATAGTGCGTTAAACTCGACTTCCAAGATTTGATTGCATTGTTTATTAAGTACTACTGAAGCTAATCTATATTATATATAAAAGGCAATGTCCCGGTTGACTGACTTATCTTAGACCCCGTTATCAAGCGGGCAGTTTGGTGGCTACCTAACATTAGTGATGTGCAATAAACTACCCAAGTCCCGACGTTGTAGCATGTATTGGAACTCATATTTTTTTGGAAACATTGTTCAGTTTCATTGGCTGAGTCGTCGAGCAAAACATTAATGTTAGATAGCAAACAAACTGCGAAAAATTGGATAAGAAAAAAATTCTCTTTTCTTTTCCAGTGTGGGCTCGAACGAGACCTACCATCTCCCACATAACCCGGATGCAGATCCGGGACATCGGAAGCCAAGTTCGCCTGGACTGCACAGTACACAATGAAGAAGAATATCCAGTATTGTGGGTAAGTCTCCCCTGACTTAAAAAACCGGGCAAGAGCATGTCTGGCCATGCTCAGTGTAGGATTCCGAAGCTTAAGGAACGAAGTTTTAAAGTTACCCTTTCCAGCACTTAAAAATTACTTGAAAAGGTCGTTAATGTCTAAAGCGTATTATAGGATCGAGGACTATCTAACAGACAAAAATGCATGGCCTAAACCCGAAACTTAGTCAATAATAATTTATTCAAATGCAAAATCTTTATCTTGTCTAGGGGACACCGTTGATGTAGGAAAACATATCGAAACTTTTATGTGGTCGTCTCGCACCATCTTATATACACATAAGTATGTGTTTTTTTTTTCTCTCTGTTTCTCCCGTAAGATTCTTAATTGGCATGTTTTCCTGCTGAACTACGCATGTTATTTGATACTATATTTAATTTAATATTTATTGCTTTATATAATGCTAGACTAAGTAGTAACCATTGCAATATGTTTAAAAAATGACTGACTGTTGAGTTTCTTGCGGCGTTTCTTCTCAGCAGTGGTCTTCTCTTGGGAAGCGCTGGTAGATTCTTGACGTGTAAAAGTGCCCGTGCGGCCTACTTACTGAATAAATTTCTTTTATCTTTTATCTTATCTTTTAAGACACAAAAACTATCTCAAAAAACCACAAGTATGAAGTAATTCTCTATTTAAAGTTATTTTTTAGTTAGTACTAGTCTAGTTATTAGTCTTAGGTCATTTCAGTAGGTATAAACACTTTAGTCACCCGTATCTCACGAACCAATCAAGTCTACTTAGTCGTCATAGTTTTCTTTTAAAATTTATTATATGTGCTTTCATTTAAGATATTTTTCAGATTTTTAGTATTTGTAGTTTTGGCTGTAGGGAGGGGGGACACTTGACTCTAACAAAAATTAGCGCTTTAAAGCTTAATATTTCTTAAACGGATCCCTTAATAGAAAAATTGTTTTCACAAACCCGCAATATTTTTGAAAGACCTATCCAACGACACCCCACACTATGGGGTAGACGAGAAAAAAATACATCCCCACGTTAAGTGTAAGGGAGGTACACAAAAAAAATTTTTTTTTCAAGATTTTATTTTACAACTTTGTTGACGTGACTAATATCTATATTCATGCCAAATTACAGCTTTCTAGTACTAAGAGTCTCTGAACTAGGCTGCGGACGGACAGACGGACGGACGGACATGGCGAAACTATAAGGGTTCCTAGTTTGACTACAGACCCCTAAAAAGGGGTGGTTTAAGTTTGACGCTCATATGTCCGTGGCATCGTGGTGCCTAAAGGTACGAACCGAGGATATCGCGGGTGCAGATATTTTGAGACTCAATTGAATGAAAACCCAGAAATTCTTTAGAGGCTTAGAAAGTATACATTTATTTCAAATGCGTTTTTTTCTACTTATGGTACCTATATTAGAGGAATTTGAGACCCATAGATATTTAAATTCTCAATACTATAATCTGAAGACATCAAACCTTGCCAACCCTGAGGACTAAAATGGAATGCCTCTATGCTGGTAATTTCACAGTGCCTATCCCCACACCGGAACACAACATTGCGAACACTGCTTGGCTGTGGTTTAATGTGGATAAGATGGTGGTAGCGAGTGCGCAAGGTCCTACCACCACTACATTTATGAATTACGGTGTAATTAAATACATTCCTACGTTATTGAGGATTTGATATCAGGTTTTGAAATTTCAAATTGTATCTATGGTCTCGTCGAATCCGACTCGGATGGGCAGCGTTCGGGAAGCTTCGTAGCACTTTTTCGTCCAAATTACCGCAGTGTCTGAAGTCAAAAGTCTTTGACCAGTGTGTGTTGCCAGTGATGACTTACGGATCTGAGACGTGGGCGCTAACAATGGGCCTTATAAGGAAGCTCAAAGTCACTCAGAGGGCTATGGAGAGGGCTATGCTCGGGGTTTCTCTGCGTGATAGAATCAGAAATGATGATATCCGCAGTAGAACTAAGGTTACCGACATAGCCCGAAGAATAGCCAAACTTAAGTGGCAGTGGGTGGGGCACATTGCTCGCAGGACTGATGGCCGATGGGGTCAGAGGGTTCTTGAGTGGCGTCCGCGGACCGGGAGACGAGCTGTAGGTAGGCCTCCAACAAGATGGAGTGACGACCTTGTAAAGATCGCGGGAACGCGGTGGATGCGAAAAGCACAAGATCGGTCTGAGTGGAGAGCCTTGGGGGAGGCCTATGTCCAGCAGTGGACGTCTTTCGGCTGACATGATGATGATGATGGATCTATGGTCCATTCCAATAGACTCGTCTTATTTAGTAAACACTTTTATAACCTCAAAATGCATCATTTATGGCTAAAATGCACGTTTTCAGCCGAATAAAGCAACTAGAGATCACATTTTCCTGATCATGAATAGTATTTTTTTTGACAAAGTTGTTATTTTAGGCGAAAAAGGAGCACTTTGAGGTTATAAAAGTGTTTACTAAAAAAGGTAAAGTCTATTGGTGTATAGTTTTTGTTTGCCAAGGAAAACACAGGTGTAGCGTTTTCACCAATTACTAATTGACCATAGTTATGCAGAAAGAGACCAGAGCCATTTTTTCGCAAAATTAGTTAGGTATGCCATCGTGAACTAGATTTTTCAAACTATATTCTGGTGAAAGCGACATATTTTTAGCACGTCATTCCATTGAATTATACAATTATTTATAAAACGATCAATATCAAAATTTTCGTTGTACAATGTCGAAAGCAGCCAAAGTACTTGATTTAGTCTATTTTGTCCGTTAAAAGACTATATTTTTAGTCTAAAAAACACAGCCAAATACAATCGGTCAACTAGTCGGATTATACAATAAACAAAGGTATGAAGTGAGCATATTATTTAATCTGCTTAAAACGACCAAGCAGATAGTCGGTTTCAGCTATTGTTGTTTTTCGTTCTACCCCATGTTTGGTCGTTTTCGCAGTGCCCATACATATTTTTTTATAACCTGCAATAGAAAAATAATTTAAATGAGTGTTTTACTTATTACAATCAGCACATAGCTCTTTCTATACAAATACTAGAATCCAGTAAGTCTTAGTCGACTAGGGTAATAGATGATGACGATCTGCATTTAGCTTTTTTTATAAAAATAAAAGAATGCAATATTGTATTCAGCATAAGTCAGCCAGAGTAATGGACGTTTTCATTGAATTATGATGGAAAGCAGGATAGGTCTACAGAAAACGACCAACTACTTTGTTTTTCAAAAAAAGCTACGAAAACTCCGATTAATTTGTATAAAATGCACCTAATAAATTGCATTAAATTATATTCTACCAACTTCGGTTATTTCTTTTTAAGAAAACATAATAGAAACCAATAAAAAAATTTTTTTTACCTAAAAACGGCTGTATCTCGTGACCGGTTTTTATTCTTGGTCTCTTTCTGCATAACTATCGTCAATTGACATATTGGAAAGTTCAAATTCCGACCTTCCCGTTGGACTTCTCAATTTTTACATATAAACCTTATCTTCAGTGATCGGAATAGGACAAGTATATTTACCTAAAGTTTGCAGAAGGAAAGGTGGTTTAATATTTCACTCGGTTGTAATAGAGTGGTTACAACCGGGTGAACTATACATACATACATTAAATCACGCCTGTTTCCCAGAGGGGTAGGCAGAGACCACTTCTTTCCACCTGCTACGATCCTGACAAATCTCTTTCGTTTCTTCCACATTCATACATCGAGTCATGCATGCACGTCGGTTTCGGGTACTTAAGATACGGCCCTTTTCCAGTATTTCTCCGATTTGATTCGAAAAAGTACGCCTAGGTCGGCCCCTTCCGACCCTCCCACTCACTTTTGCTCTGTATATCTCTTTCGTCAATCTTCTTTCATCCATCCTTTCCAAATGACCGAACCATTGAAGCATGCCCTTTTCAATCTTAGTCACTACATCTTCTTTTAGTCCACATTTCTCTCTGACCTTTTCATTCCTTACTCTATCAATCAGTTTCACACCACACATACTACGCAAAGAGCGCATTTCAACTGCGTTTATACGACTTTCATGCTTGTCCTGCCACACCCAACATTCACTACCATACATCAGAGTAGGGATCAACACTCCATTGTGAACAGCCAGTCGCGCTTTTTGTGAAACGCCCCTTCTGCTCACAAAGGAGTACAGGGCCCCATTAATTTGGTTTCCCGCATTCACCCTCCTCTCGACATCCTTCTCACACTTACCATCTCTTGTAAACATACTTCCCAGGTACACAAATTCATTCACTTGCTCTACTAATTCACCATTTATATTTATCACGCACTCAGTCATCTCCTCGTCCTTCTCTATCACCATGACCTTGGTCTTGGCAACATTTACTTTCATCCCTTTTTGCTTAAACCCTTCATTCATCACTGTCACCATCTCCTGCAACTCAAGTACCGATGGAGCAAGTATAACTTGATCATCGGCATGTAAGAGGCATTTGATTAGCAACTCTTCCATACACAAACCCTTATCATACTCTTTCAAATCTCGCATACAACTGTCCATGAATAGATTGAACAGCCATGGTGAGGCAACACAGGGTGAAATATTATTTTATTTTTATTGAATTCCGGATTTCTGGTATTTTTCTGGTACAAGTAAATGTAGTCGCAAGGAAATCTCCAGTTTATGACTCTTTTCTACGAAGTTTAGGTAAAAATACTCCACCAATACATAATTAGATATAAGGAATGAGTTACAAGCCGCTTTTATCACAAAATAACATAAAATATCCCATACCGTGAGTAAATATTACGTATATTTAGCATTAAAAATACCGGAAATCCGGAATTCAATAAAAATAAATTAATATTTCTCCCGGTTGTAACCACTCTATATTATGTCCTTTTGCGAACTTTAGGTAAATATACTCTACCTATTCCGATCACTGCTTATCTTATACGTTAGATAATTTCTCAAATTGTTATCTTATAATTTGTTGCATTGTTACAGATAAAGTACGATCGCGAAAAGACGACCGAAGGGATCCCGCTGTCCACTAACTCTGGACTCATCATTCGGGAGTCTCGGTTCTCATATAAATTCGACAAGGCCGCAGAAACTTATACCTTATCGGTGAGTAAGCAAGAATGAGCATCGTTTAGCACTCTATTTATAGCGTAGCACAGCTATGGGTTATTCAGTAAGGAACTTCTTTAAAAGGTATTTTAAGGTTGTTACTATCTGCTATTTCCAGATAAAAAACCTCAATGAGAAGGATTCTGGCTTGTACGAATGCTAGGTGATCATTTGGGTAAACAACAAGATCACTGCTGAAGTGGAGCTCCAAGTGAGACAGCCTCCCATCATCTCCGGCAACTCTAATAGGACGCTGGCCGCTAGCGAGGGAGAGAGTGTCCATTTTCACGAGACTGCCTGAAGGGTCTATATTAAATGCCATTATTATTTTTAATTATATTGTGTTTTGGGTCATAATAATCCCAAGTCATAACGTACCAATTTTTTTAAGAAACTGATACTTTTTCTGGATTTTCATTACTCAAACCATCAAAATTATGAGTACCAATAATTATGTCAATAGAATTATTATCACAAAAGAAATTGGGAAGCAATGGGCTCCACTGCCTGAAGCATGTATTACTTGAATATTGGAAAAGGTATTTCCAGGCCCCCCACACACAATGAATTATAACACATACTTATTTCTTAAAAAAAAACTGTTAACTTGTCCCCGCCTGAAACACCTTATCCAATATTCAATTTATAAAAGTAAGTACATAACGCTTACAATCCCACTAACATTATAAAATGTTTGACGGCGCGTGTGGTTTGAGAGCGAGTAGACATACTGTTTAGCTATGTTATGGTCCTGCTCACTCTGACGTAACTCGGGCACTGGGCCTCTACTTTCATAGTTCGAACGTTGCGCTTGCTCCATCACTTTCCCTCAACTTCGGTACGATTGGCGAGTGAAAGGAACGGAGTATCCATTAGCACTGCTGTGATGTTGGACACTCTTGTTCTAGACTTCGCTGATAAAACTGGGTCGTGAAACATGGTACGCCGCGAGCGTGATAGTTTTGCATCTGACCTTGGCACCCTGTGCCCCTGGAACGTCGTCAGGCGGATTTCTTATTAACTGACTGTATTTTGATAATTAAACGAGACATTGTGAAACATCCAAAAAAGGCGTTTGGTTCTCCTTGCCCGACTATCCTCGCCTACACCTAAGTTCGACCATCGTGACGCTCCCTTTACCTAAAGATGGGGAGGAGCTTACATGTTAATAATGACTTGATATTTGTAACTGTGTTTTTTAGGGATCTTATAATCGCAATAAACTAAATAAACTTACTTCTCGCTTTTTAGGGTTCCGTAGCCAAATGGCAAAAAACGGAACCCTTATAGATTCGTCATGTCTGTCCGTCTGTCCGTCCGTATGTCACAGCCACTTTATTCCGTAACTATAAGAGCTATACTGTGGAAACTTGGTAAGTAGATGTATTCGGTGAACCGCATTAAGATTTTCATACAAAAATAGAAAAAAAACAATAAATTTTTGGGGTTCCCCATACTTAGAACTGAAACTCAAAAATTTTTTTTTCATCAAACTCATACGTGTGGGGTATCTATGGATAGGTATTCAAAAATGATATTGAGGTTTCTATTATAATTTTTTTCTAAACTGAATAGTTTGCGCGAGAGACGCTTCCAAAGTGGAAAAATGTGTGTCCCCCCCCCCGTAACTTCTAAAATAAGGGAATGATAAATGTAAAAATAATATATGATGTACATTACCATGCAAACTTCCACCGAAAATTGGTTTGAACGAGATCTAATAATTAGTTTTTTTTTAATACGTTATAAATCGTAAACCGCATTTTACCTTTCACGGAACCCTTCATGGGCGAGTCCGACTCGCACTTGGCCGCTTTTTATTTGAATAATATCACTCGTTTACATGAGATTGTCTGGCGCCCTTAATTTCGCTCCAGCGTTTAAAGTCAAGGTCTTGAAATGTCAAGGGTTTAATTATGTCCAGATGGGACGACGTCAAAATCTTCAAACGTCCTTGTGGTATAAGGTCAAGGTCTTACAACGTCAAGGTCTCACAACGTCAAGGTCTCACAATGTCACGGTCTCACAATGTCAAGGTCTCACAATGTCAAGGTCTCACAACGTCAAGGTCTTACAACGTCAAGGTCGTACAACGTCAAGGTCTTACAACGTCAAGCTTACTTCTCTGACATTGTACGATCTAGGCAGCTTGACGTTTCAAGACTTTGACTTTAAAAGCTTTACTACCTGGTCATTCTGAGACTGACGTATTACTAGTATGACATTCTAAGATGTTGACGTTGTAATAACTGGTCATTCTGAGATTTTGACATAATAATACTACTCGAACATTTTACGATCTAGGCAGCTTGACATTTAAAGACTCATTTTAAACGCCGGAGGGGCAAGAACTAATTGTGCTGAGTTCTGCACCTTTTCACCATCAATTTTGTAATATTTTTTTTATTTTTTATTTGTTAATGTTGTTTGCTTGTTGTTGGTGAATAAAGATTCTTTTTTTTTTAAATAATTATGTACCGTTGTATATGCAAGTATTACTAAAATATTTTAAAAGGTGTATTATACAATTTAGGATCTCAAGTGTTCACTAAACGCCAAGACTGATATCCGGAATGACCGTAACCATGGTAATAACAATGCTATAATTATTATTATAGAACTGTTATTACCATGGCAACGCTCATTATAGAATTGTTTTCCCGCTTCGGTTACGCTATACGTGGTACTCTGATACCGTTAACGATATTAGCGGTTTATAGTACGCGAGTAGAAAAAAACTTAATTAGAATGTGTAACTTCTATTTAGCTGATTTGATGTAATGTGGTTACTTATAATTAGTGAAACAATTAGCTCTAAAAATATTTCATGTATCCATTTCGCAGCACAAGACCTTTGTATTGTCTGTTGGTAATTCATGTTAAATAAATAGACAGTAAATGAATAATTCCACTAAAATACAACTTTGCTCTACAACCTAAGGTTAGGATTTTTTCGCGGAAAGTTTTTTTTGTGTTTGATTGTTAAGGAAATCCGCAGGTCGAGGTCTAAACATGGTTTTTTTTAATAAAGGCCTGGAGAGCTAAAATCCTTTGGACACGGAAAAAAAAACTTTTAGAGGGCTTCCTAAAAATCTTTGTATTTAACAATGTAATTGTCAAACTATAAATGCCACAAAATGGCTTTGCAGGTAAGTAGCATGCAACCAGATAAATATATAAAAGTTTCAGAAAAAAATTAGCTTTATTTACTATCTTTTTTACTTTCCAATTTTAAACTTTAGGACCGTGGCCATAAGAATAAATAATAACTACACGTAGAAGCGAATCTCCTTTGACCATTCCCCAAATGCCGCGCTTTAAATACCTACTTCCCCCTTCACCCCGCTACGCCCCTCTGTCTTACGCGCCCAAAGTTATGGCTGTCAATTGCGAAATATTTTAATCGGTTTATGGATGTGGTATACAAGTTTAGTCACGAAATGTTATTAATGTTTTACTTCAACGTGGAAACATTGTTGCAAAATGAGTTTTTTTACATTTACGTTAAATTAGGTAATAATACTTTTTGATGATATTAAGATTAAATCATAAAACTCCTTCATTCAATCAATTATTTCTAATTATTTTGCCGTAAATAGGCGTTCACTTTTTAAAACACTATCTTAGTTGAACAATAAATACTAAAACCAACACAAATACGAAAACCAATTCAAGACACAATATCAATATATTGGTTAATATATACTCCGTGTGTGTTGCCCCTAACTGACTAGACACCTCAGGTGTCGCCAGCCGATAGGTATCTAACGCGCCGAGCGCGCGTCGGGAGCCGGGAGTTTCGCTTCTACGTGTAGTTATTATTTATTCTTATGCCGAGGGGACCTGGAGCACACCGTATTTTTAAAGATCTTTCAAAGCGGCTGGTTGACGCAACTCGTGACCAAAATACTGGCCTGTACTTGGCACAAAGATTACTATTCAACTTTTGCATTTCGCAGCATTTTGGGAACAATTTGTTAAAATGGTTAGATTAGTGTTGTTTTAAAATAGTCTGTAAGTATGTTCGTTTGTTTTTATTGTTTGATTTACACTTCTTTCAAAAGCTTGTTGATAATTCTGTAACCACATTTTGCATAATCAGGCTAAGATGTTTACCAGTGTATTAGTGACAGGTTGCAAGCCCATCGCCTCCTAACAGTACTACAAGCCTTTATTCCCTTAGTCGACTCTTACGACATCCACGGGAAGGCATGGAGTGGTACTATTCTAAGCCGGCAACCACACAGCTCTGAGACTATTTATATGTATAAAATTTCAATTTTTAAATTACTTATATAAATCGATTTGTTATTTGGTTACCATGGTTACGTTCAATATGGATATCAACAAAATGCCGTTTCGTTTGGCATCCCAACTTTTGTGATAAATTGTCAGAACTGTTTTAGTAACTATTAAATTTTGCATGAAATTTGTTAACATTTAGGTATTTAACAATAAAATTCACGAACTATTAACGCCAATCGGAATTATGAAAATGTCTTTGCTGACAAGTAATTTGTTTTACCAGAAAACTCGAGTAAAGTATACGAGAAAAGTTGTTGCGATTGTTTATTTTTGTCATTATCATTTAAAGCTTGTAGAAAAAGTTATGTATGCAACCGTTCATAATTAGCTCTTAAGGTACTCGTGCCTGTAGTAACTCAAGAACCAATGAAGTCTTCCTAGTCGTGATAGTTTTCCTATTATATTCATTATAATATGTGTTTTCAATTAATATTTTTTTCAGATTTTTAGTATTTGTAGTTTTGGCTGTAGGGGGGACGACGACGACGACACTTGACTCTAACAAAAACATATGAATTAAGTAAATAATGTCGAAAAACGCTCGATCTGTTTTGGACTCTTCCGGAGTCCGTATAATCACGTGCAGACGCGGCCGCCCCACGACGAACACTGCCTGCCAGCGCTGTTTTCCCGGCTGCTCGATGCGAGCGGCATGGCTGGCGAGAAACTACAAGGAAACTAACCAAATTCCAAATTTGATTTCTTTTCGAATTCGGCGGCCCTGACTTTACTGAAAACGATAACAATGATGACATTTTCGAAAAATAACATGGCCGATATCTTGAGTTCCAAATGTAATATTATTTTCTACATCTGCATACCCATATTATGGCATGTTCGCGGAGGCGCGGATTGATAGCTTTGGCGCCGTGATGCGGAAGCGGGCTACGTCAGCGTGGTGTCGCGTACGGGACAGTCCCAACAGCATCCTGCAGCTGGTCTGGGCTTCGCCTGCCAGCGGCTTCTTAGCCCATTGGGACTCCATTCACATGGAGTCCAGGTTTAATATATATAATATTTTTAAGTAGAGGTACTCTCTTTGTATTTTACTAACGTAGTTTTATAAGACATTTATAACTAACTAACACTCTATGGACACATGTCTGAAATAAAAATTTTGAATTTGTATTTGAATTTGAATAACGATTTTTACGGAATGTTTCGGACTCGATGAGAATCGAGTCGATCGATGATAACGTGCAGACGCGGCCGCCGCATGACGAACACTGCCAGCCAGCGCTGTTTTCCCGGCTGCTCGATGCGAGCGTCATGGCTGGCGAGAAACTACCCCCGTAAGTATATATGCATACAAAAAAAACCGGCCAAGTGCGAGTCGGACTCGCGCACCGAGGGTTCCGTATTTAAGACAATATGCTTAGTACCCGCAAAAGAAAATACTCATTTTGTTATGAACTTTATTTTTTATGTAATAAGGTCCATTTTGACTAGCCTAAATTTTAATACAGATTTTCAAAGTTTATTGATAATTTTTCCAAAACAACCTCATTTTATTTTTCCCGTAAAATATAGGTCTTATAGGTAATCTTTAAATTAGGAGGCACTGTTGTTAATAGGGGCTACTATTGAAAATCCACAAATTATTCGTAACTACCTACATAACAACTCTCTCTCTCTCATAAACAATGGCCCGGCTGAGCGCTACCCGTCAAGGACGGGCAATTAATATACCTTAGGTACCGGGTAATTAAGATCCGTATGATCAGTATCCGGAAATAATGACACTGGTACCCGGGAAACCGGTTGAAACGGGCCGTAAAGGAGTGTCAGAGTCCCCAGTAGGTTCAGACTTAGGTGAATAATCCTTTCACATCGTGAAAACTCGGAACTCACGTCTACTTCCGAATGATGCCGACGAGTCTATGAATTATTGAATTATTAAGTGAAATGTTTGTATTAAATAAATAGAGTACTTTAGTTATGTGTCAAATCTCAAACCACGAGTTTGAAGTATATCACACCGAGATGTTAAAACCACCACGATCAAATATGGGTGATTCCACAGGCGTTTCAATTGCCGTAAGTCCGCTGACGTAAGTATTTAAGAAATAGGCGATAATATACTTAAAATTCGATCAATTGTGGCAAGAAGTACGATAACAGTATAGCTCTGCGTGAATGTTAGCTGCTTGGTGTAGCTCATTCTTTCAATATTTATGACAGCGGACTGACGGCGGTTGAAACGCCCGTGGAATCACCCATATATAGAAATTAGGTGTAGTTGAACAAGAAGAAATATATAAATCTTGAAAATAATTTCACAGGCTTGTCGATCTAAACGTTTCCCAGGTCTTGCTTGCTTTCGGCATGACTATTATAAAGAACTGAAAACAAACTTAATCTTAATTAACAAAAAAATACCTTCATATCGTATGAATACCACTCTGTCGATAATTCCAAATTTGATATTAATTTCAAAATCTGCGTCCCCGACTTCACTATAAACGATACCCATGATGATTTTAGCGCAAAATGTCATGGCCGCCATCTTGAATTCCAAATTTGACGATATTTTCGAAATCTGCGTACCCAAATTCACTAAAAACGATACCCATGGCGATTTTTACGAAAAATGTCACGGCCGCCATCTTGAATTCCAAATTTGATGTTCTTTTCGAAATCTGCGTCCCCGACTTCATTGAAAACGATACTCATGACGAACTTTACGAAAAATGACACGGCCGCCATCTTGAATTCCAAATTTAATATTATTTTCTACAAATGCATTTCTCCAAAATCACGGAAATTGATACCCATGACAACTTTTTCGAAAAATATCATAGCCGCCATCTTGAATTCCAAATTTGATATTAATTTCAAAATCTGAGTCCCCGACTTCACTGGAAACGATACCCATGATGACTTTTGCGAAAAATGACATGGCCGCCTACTTGAATTCCGATTTCGATACTCTTTTCGAAATCTGCGTCCCGAACTTCACTGAAAACGATACCCACGATGACTTTTGCGAAAAATGTCACGGCCGCCATCTTGAATTCCGATTTTGATGTTCTTTTCGAAATCTGCGTCCTCGACTTCACCGAAAACAATGCCCATGACGACCTTTACGAAAAATGGCACGGCCGCCATCTTGAATTCCAAATTTAATATTATTTTCTGTATCTGCACCTCCAAAATTACGGAAATTGACACCCGTGACAACTTTTTCGAAAAATATCAAAGCCGCCATCTTGAATTCCAAATTTGATATTAATTTCAAAATCTGAGCCCCGACTTCACTGGAAACGATACCCATGATGACTTTTGCAAAAAATGTCATGGCCGCGTTCTTGAATTCAAAATTTGATGTTCTTTTCGAAATCTGCGTCCCCGTCTGCACCGAAAACGATACCCATGAAGACCTTTACGAAAAATGACACGGCCGCTATCTTGAATTCCAAATTTAATATTCTTTTCGAAATCTTCGATACCCATGACGATTGTTTACGAAAAATGGCATGGCTGCCATCTTGAATTCTAAATACAACGCTACAAATGATACCCCTAACGACATAGTCGATAAATACCATGGCCGCCATCTTTAATTCCAAACTAAAGACAATAATTTTCGAATTGAAGTCCAAATTCATTTAATGTTATTTCCGTATGTGTTCTGTGTTCGGAAAACGATACGCATCTACTCACACGTAACTACTACTACGTACTACTAGTAACACGTTTGGTCGCTGTTTCGTAATTGTTACGTCGCGACGACTAAAATTGGGGAAGAGTCGACACAGTAACTTGTGGTTTCACTGTTCCGTCGCTGTGTGGTAACAATGTTCCCAGTTTGAAACCAGTTCGTTAGAAATCATTCGTTCATTCACTCTTTTAAATGAAATTCGTTGGAGGGTCTGAAGTCGTTTTCATAGTGATTTAAAAAAATACATAAGAAGAGACGCCATCATAAAAAAGTTTGACAACGTAAATATTTCGTTTTAGTGTTAATTCATTATGATTGTTTTCAAATTTCAAATTCAAGATCAATGCAAGGGTATCCGCCTGAAGGCGTTTTACTGCAGAGTAAACCGCATCAGCACTAATCTCCTGGGTGTCCACTGACCGTGCGCTGGTCATAGTGTTCGCGCCAGCAGACATGAACCCAATGTTGGAGGGTGGGGGGGGGGGGGGGTGAAGGAAGACAGATTGAAGGTAAGGATGTTACGGAGGTGGCTTTACCGGAGCCGGAACCAGACACGGAGTTTTTTTTTAACGGACTCGGAGACGGGGCCGGTGGCATAGTTGGAGCCGTATCCGAAGCCGAATCCGAAGCCAGATCCGGAGGTTTACCGGAGGCGGAGCCGGAGCCGACTGCCTTTGATTTAAATTAATTCCTGGACAAGTCAAAACTTGTAGGCGTGCGCCGCGCTGCCGCCGCGGCAAATGCAATACCGTCAGCTCCGGTCATAACTTCGGTAAAATATTAACGGAGGCGGAGGTGTGAAATAAAAAATAACGAAGGCGGAGGCGGATCCGAAGGTGTAAAACCAAACGGAAGTTCCGTCTTAACGGATGCGAAGGCGAAGCTCCGTAACATCCCTAACTGAAAGTGATCCGCAAACGCGTTAGCTGCTTCTGCTCCACGATATTCAACCTCTCGTCTCGGGAAACTACGGGCCCAATCCCGCCACGGCAGCGCAAGGTACATAACTCCAAAACTGCGACGACTTAGTATTGGGAGGCATCTGCGACGTAAATAGTTATCGTGAGCTAACTTTACACTGCTTTAAATATTAGTTCGCAGCTTTTTAAATTCCTCGTGCGCAACTCAATTAATATTGCGCTTCCACTCTCGATGAAAGTGGGCTTTACTTGTTATGTCACAAATAATGTGTACAATAGGATAGATTCTATCACATGTTGATGTCCGTACTTTTTTGGGAACTATGAACAAACTGCTGTAAGCTGTTATATTGAAGTTTTAAAACCCGGGAACAACTGCATTTTATGAACAATTTGTATTATTACCAAAATAACACTTGTACAACGTCAACATGCTGATTTACGACATATCTACGATGAATCAGTCATGCCTAAAAGGTGAGGATAATTTGTTAGTTATGTTATAATTATAAATAAACCTAATAATCGAAAATGACGCAATCAAGGAAAATATCAGCGAGTCGGGAGCTTAGCGGGCAGGCAATCAGCATTATTATAATTCATCAGTTCACTCTGTGTACTAGTGCGGGGAGATGGAACTCTGGTGTTTCGTTACGTTAGGTTTCCATTGTAAGTATTCTTTCAGTTTAAAAAAATAAATCACAGGTGTGCCTTCGTACGCTACTTGTTAAATAATAAGTCGTGAAATTATTTTATTACTTTCTATTTCTAGCGCTGTGACTTGCCAAATAACGTTCGCTGCCACCAATTAGCGCTTGTTTGAAATATTACGAATATTATGTGATAATGCGATAAAATTGGAAGAGATCGCTTTAAGGTAACCCTTAAAGCGATCTCTTCCAATTTGCAATTGTACATACCTATTGCGTTTCTATTTTGTTGTTTTTTAGTTTCCTTTTTGTATTTTACATACTCGTACATGCATAATTGCATGCCTACATACATAATACTTAAGACGGACCCCTATTCACTTTCTTTTAATACGTGTTAGACCATAATAATAATTATATAAGGGTTCCGTACCAAAATGGTAAAAAAGGAACCCTTATTGTGAGACTTCGGTGTATATGTCTGTCTTGTCTCCCAGATCACAGAAACAAGGGAGATATATGGGGGCGTGGTTCGAGACGCCTCGGTATGGTCAAAATCGACATAATCGCTACAAGGCGCGTCAAGCGTTGCCATCCGCTGATCGCTGTCAATATACGAGCTCCGTTTAAATGGTAAAATGACAGTTTGTAGCGAGAAAGTGTGCGAAAATCGAAGTCCTAACCTTAATTTTAAGTCAAGGGACATAGCATACCACCGGTAAATTTAGTTTTTAAGCATTTTTCTACTTTAATGTTTGTTCTATTGACTATCAATAAATGGCTTGGTCTACAGCGATCAATAGAATTAAATGTGTTAATATTTCAAGTTATTTATCATCACTATCACACGCTTAAAACACAAGGAAAATAATTTAACTATTTTTCGAGTTATATAAAATTAAATTTCCGTTATACACTATATTACACTGTAAGAACATATTCTATATTCATATTCTTTTGTGACGTACTTAAATACTTACTAAAATCTGGATTCGGTTTAACTGTATTGCAGATTTAATCCGTGGATTGGAATTTAGATAAAAATACAAATAATTGCCTCGTGTGGTTGCCGAGTTAGAATAGTGCCACTCCATGTGTTCCCGTGGATGTCGTAAGAGACGACTAAGGGAATAAAGGCTTGTAGTACTGTAAGGCGATGGGCTTGCAACCTGTCACTAATACGCTGGTAAACATCTTAGCCTAATTGTGCAAATTGTGGTTATAGAATTATCAACAAGTTTTTAGAGATGTTTGTAATTCTGTAGCTCTGCCTACTCCACTCTGGGAACGAAGGCGTGAGATTATGTATGTGTACAAATAATATAAAATAAATTAACCAACGACAAAGGCAAAGGGCTCGGTAGTGAGCTGCGCTTGCACACAGCGCTGATTGTCAGCCCGCGCCGACTCACTGGGATAATAACTAAGAGATCATTGTTAAAAAAGGTTCAAGGTTGACTGGTAGAAAATGCCCCAAGGTATTAAGTCTATCTTTAGTTTTAAATTATTTGCACCATTTATAAAATAAATTTTACGGAAACAAATACGACAAACTACTGGTTCGTCCCAAACCGAGATCCCGTGACGTGATACTCAACCAAACCCATTTGCAGTTTAGACTTTTATGTACTAAGTGATCAAGTAAAATCAACACATCAAAATCTGGACTAACAGCTCCAGCAAATTTACCACAGAAATGCAGCCATGTTTTTGTAACGTTTTAATTTTTAATATGGGTATGAATCCCAATTTTAAAAACTTATGTATCAACTTTATGCAAACCGTAGCAAGAAGCTAAAGAAATATTATTATATTCTAAAATTAACGTGTTAAGTTTAAATGATGTGATTGTATAAAGCTAGTAGTAAAAATAAAAATAATGGTACTTATTGCCTGTAAATTGAATAGTACCTACACTGAAAACAGGTGTTATATGGTTATCGATATATTTTGAAACATTCCTAGTGGCATCCCTAATTGGAAAGAGACGCACACCTCGAGAAAAAAGGATCACTAGGTGTCGCTGTAAGAGTTTTCCTTAATCTGCTGAACATAAGGACTACTATCTTGGCGCCATCTATCGCTGAGGAAATAAATTAATTACTCGTCGCTAGATGACAGCTAAGTGACTAGTAAGCGCTGCCTTACGTTCAATCACTGAACTACGATGGAAAAAAAACGATCTTTCAGCATTTTTCAACCTTGAAAACTTAACATAAAGCTTAATTTTGTGCTACTATCAAGAATATGTTACGGCGTTTTTAGTTCGTAAGCCGTAACCAATTATGAGGAGGTTGTTTATGTGGTAGTCAATAGAGCGTAAGCATAAGACGCACACATGTTTAAAAGTGGCGACACTGGGTCTTGTACGAATTTGCGCTCATGACATAATTATCTCCCTTGTTTCTGTGGTCTGTCTGTCTGTATGTTACAGCAGTTTTTCTCTGAAACTATAGAAGCTATCAACTTGAAATTTGACATAGGTAGTTGTATAACTTGCTTGTCCTCATCTGTTTTTAGTAAAAATACATGAAATTATTTTTCTAAATATTGGAGGTGCGTGCATGACTCGATGTATGACTGTGGAAGAAGCGAAAGAGATTTGTCAGGATCAGAGCAGGTGGAAAGAAGTGGTATCTGCCTACCCTTCTGGGAAACAGACGTGATTTAATATTTAATATTTTGAGGTATATAGGTACTAGGTACCTATGTAATATTTGAGGTGTCTAAAATGGGTGTAATTTTTTGTAAATGTTTGGATATAGTTAAAAAAGGAAGTTAAAGTAAATTGTAATGGAATTGGCAGACTGAGCTCTTCCATATACCCGTTTGCTATATATATTTTTGTACCCCCCCCTTCCAGACCCCTTTTAAAGCTGCTTAATCACTTACGAGTTTCCACCTTAACAAAGTTGTTCCGTGATAATATTACCAGATGTCACGTAGATCTTACGAGATTACACCAGTTGAATGCTTGTTACGAGATGTCACTTCACTTTTAGTCATTTTTTGTCGTCGAAATGAATTACAATGCAGGAGACCATTACGAGTTAACACCGGAAATACTATTTTCACCACACTTGCTCGGAAAGGGTGTTATAACACGCAGGCGAATAGGGCAGCTATAGCCGATTTACCTCCCTAGGGAGTTATGAGTTTAGTTTTAAAATATACAATCCACTCGTACATCATTTCAGATTAACGAGGTGTAAAATCAGCCAAGGTTTATTTCCTATATTCAAAACTTGGCTACAAACCAATTTTACTTATGCGGTATATTTATCTGCATTATATATATATTTTACAATTATTTCAGAGACATTTGCAATTATTTTATTAAAGTTCATTTTGAAAATTGGTACAATCTGGCAGTATGGCCTGTCAAGTTTAAAAACTAAAGCATTTCTAAGCATTATCTGTGGAAGACTATATTGAAAAAAGTTGACAAATTATTTTACCGAGTCCAGTTCATTTGTTTGATTGTTGTTTCCGAATCGTATTTTGTACATTTTTTTCTCAATTTTTTTATTTCTTCGCAAATTTGATGAATACACTGAAAAAAATAATTGGTCGCTTGTAACGAGATTGTGATTGTTGTGCATAAGCGTCTTGATCACATACGAGCCTAACAAGACGATAGATACACCAACTAAGACGTTAGATACATCAAGTAAGATATTAGTTGAATCACTAAAGAAATTGCTGTTTGTTACTATCAGTTTTGGTTTATATAACTAATATCTTAACTATTGTATTCATTTTATGTCAACTAAGTGAAAATCTCTCTTTGTTGGCTCTCATTTTTTTGAGTGTAACATTGTGTGTATCACGGGCATTAAGGGGATTACAAAGTCGAGTCATTAAAAGCCTCTCGTTAGCAATCCCCTTCATATTTACCACCCTTGATGCACAATGTACTATTGAAACTTTCTTTACCAAGAATGTATGATACGACTGATATGTGTGTGTTTTAAAGGCATGCATGTTCCCGAAGGAAACAATGAACAGCGGGCGATAATATTTAATGACGATGACTATTACCTACTGATGGACGTACGGCTGGGATACCTTCCGTATGAGTACGATTCATTCGCCATCACATTCCTAACAAGTAGGTACAAGTGCCCATACTGCATCTGTAATGATTATAAATTAATCCTTCTCTTACCTATGTACGAGTTATATTTCAAGGTACAATCACCAGCAATAATATATTATCTTACATTGGGTGCAAAAATATCTGACACGCTCTTATACATCTAGTAATAAAGGCGTGTCAGATATTTTTGCAGCAAATGTTGGATAATATATTATTGCTGGTGACTTTACACTGCATACGTGAGTGCACCACGTGTTGCACAACCCTTTTCGTAAAATGAACCTTATCAAAATTTCGGAAGATTCAAGATCGTACAAATAAACGATTTTGATTTGATTTGATTTGATTTGTGCCCCACGTAGTGCATTACCGTTTCGTGTTTGCCTCAAGTTGAAGCACGCACAAGGAACGTCTGAGGCATGAAATACTCAGCAGCGTCGCGGCGGAGATGCGGCACATGCCTACGCCGCGCCCCAAACCAAGAAAGCGACAAGTAGTGAACAACACACAATAGGTGCGGCGCGCCTTCTGTACGCGCGGAAAACGTATGCCTTCGCCGCGTCCTCGCCGCGCCTCCTCGCCCTCCCTCTCGCTCGCTCGCCTCTTCTGTATAATTTAGTATCGCGCCTGCAAATTTTCCACGCCTTAACGCGTCCTTGCCTGCGCCGCGCCTACGCCTCGCATCGCATACGCCTCGCCTGCGCCGCGTCTGCGCCGCGCCGATTCTGTGTATTTCATGCCTTAAGAGGATTTTGATTTGTGAAACTAAAAAGTTCCATACAAAATGTGGTAACGTTTCTCCCCCCTTCTAGCTGATATTATTAAAAACTAGGTCTGTATCTATACAGCATTCCCAGCTTCTTAATAGCTTTCGGCTGGCTATCGCTATCACGCTTGCACTCGCAACTGACAGTATATTTGTCACTCGTACGATGATTGCCGATCGCTATTAAGAAAATGGTTGCACTGTACGTTTCCGATTCCAAGTAAATATTTCTTGGCAAGATAGGGTTCCGTAGTCAACAAGGAACCCTTATAGTTTCGCCATGTCCGTCTGTTCGTCTGTCCTCGGTTTAACTCAGACACTCTTAGCTCTGAAAATTACTAAGCTGTAATTTGGCAAAATTACGGAGGCCAAGTTGTAAAATATATATTTCTTCTAGCCTGTTTTTGTGTCCCACTGGTAGGCAAAGGCCTCCCCTCTTTTTCGCCATTCGTCCCTATCCAGTGTGCACTCTTGCCAATCCCTCGCAAACGACTCCAGGTCATCTCACCATCTCCTTCTGGGTCTATCTCTGCTAAAAATAAAATATTGAATTTTGTTTATATTGGGTACCTCCCATTACAAGTTAAGCGAAGGTAAAATAAATAAGATTTGGGGGACCACCGGTTAGGAACTATTGAATTTGAAAAGTGTAATTTCTGCTAGAGTTACCTGTCGCTCCCCCCCACAGCCAAAACTACAAATATTCAAATCAAAATCTTGAAAATATCTTACTAAGACAGCACCAAATAACTTTAAATAGAAAATAAATTCATTGCGTGCTGTTTTTTTGTGTTTGTTGTGAACCCTAAACATAGCATTGCTCTTGGTCCGTTTTTCAAAATAAGTAGTAGATATATACTTATATTTAAAAATCGAGAAAATCCGACTTAATTTAGGGGGTGGGAAACTATTTTTATCGAATTTCACTTCATCAATTTGTATCGTTTCATCGAATTGAATTTCATCAAACGCTAATTTCTACTGAAACCATGATGTTTTCAGCATATCATAAACATTAATCACTTAGGTTAGGCCGGAATTACACCGGTAAGTTATTACGTAAGTTTTGAGACGCAACTATGGGTAAGAGTGAGTGGCACATAATTATCTGCATCTTTCCCTTGCATATAGCTTTGTTTCAAAACTTACGTTATAACTTACAGGTGTAATCCTGGTCTAAGACTTGTGACTAACAAAAAAAAAACTATTGCTATGCCGCGACAAATTCCTTTCGATGAGATGAAAATTCTGAAAACCTAATGAAACGATACTTCGTTGCAAGTTTTTTCGCAGTTTCGATAACATAAAAGGTACCCTTAATTTCTTGCATTGGTGCTTAAATATAAGGTAACTGTTTGTATGTCATAAACGGCGGCAGTTGAAAATGCAATAAAGCAATACTTAAGTAAAAGGCCTGATTCAATTCAAAGTTACAATACACAGGATTTTTATGTCAAGGAAAATGCAAACGATCGCATGCCACCCGCTGGTAAGTGGGATCTGGATCTATAAACTTTACATTCTGACTACAAAGAAAAGATTACAATCCCTTTCGTACAATCCTATAGTATTAAACGAGCAATTATATGTAATCACGTTTTAATCGAATTATCTATACATACCTATATTGTTTGCCGTGCAGGGCACCAAACAAGGTTTGAACTTACATTGATCCACGGAGAAGACACTATATTTCTACAAGCACCTTTACGAAGGCAGTGGACAGACGACGTGGTGCAAATCATGTTACACTCACTGAATGGTGACAGAAATTTGATTTGCGATGTCGCTAAATTAATTTATTCTGAAAGCTTTAGCAACAGCAGTGGTAAGTGCATTCAATTTTAATAAGTAATAAATAGATAAAAACTCCCACTACGATGGCGACCACCCTTTCCCTCAGAGCTGATGTCTCCTTGACGGCCCAATTTATTTTCATCTAACCTGACTAAGAAGCATCTTTACATAGTATAAAACAACGATGCTTTCCGCCGTCTGTATGTACACTTAGATCTTTCCAACTTCGGAACAGATTTCACTCAGTCACGGTATTGTTTTATATAGTAAAGAAACGATAAGCATCTTTTAATAATTCAAGTCCAATTAAAAGTTAAGGTTTCTAAAGTTTTTGTTTCGGCAAGTTTGACAGGCGGTGTATAAAAATTAACGAGACTTTGCAAAACATGATTTATCATATTATAGACAGTCATTGGCGGCCGCTTCATACCTTAAATTTGATAATAAACTTGAGTATTTACTCAAGCATTCTACCAAATCTGCTCAAGACTATCACCGCAAGGTAACCCATAACCAATCATAATTCTGTTTCGCAGCTTGTGCAAAGGAACGATGTGTATGGGACTTGGCATGGTTGAAGTCTTACCCACCTGCTGATGATGGTAAGGAGAAGAAATAAGTCTGACAAAGGGCGTTAGTACCCTAACCATCTAATACACTTTTAAATCCGCCATTTTGGTAATTTTCTTAAGAGGTCACCTATTGTGCCACACCCCCACAAAAATGAAAAGGGATGGCTTTATGTGCTTCCGCGCGTAGAATGTAAGATGGAGATAGTTCGCGTGCGCCTTGATGGCAGCATCATATTTAATTAATTGCTGTTTACTTTAAAACGACAACATTTATTGAAAAAATGGTTTTCCAGGATTTAAGAAGTTACATATACTCCACTATTGAATCGAAAATCATCGTTAAAGATTATAGGGTTTCGAAGATTAAACCAAAAACATACAAAAAGGTGTCATGTTTGAAAAATAAAACTATCGAGGATTTTATTTCTAATCTTGTTTTCACGTTTGCCAGTCTCAAGCAAATATTATCGAGTTTAATATATCCAAAGAACAGATACAAAGGCGTTATGGTTATTGAGATCCAGATCGCGGAACACTCCCGTCTTTAGCACAGGTGGCCTCTTAACTTAATGTGCGTAGCGTACCCAATGAGGCGCGCGACGTGGTAAGAAATAAATAAAGATGTTAAGTTTTTTTTATGGCATGGAGAATACAAACGAACACACAGGCCAACTGATGGTAAGTAGGCTCTGTGACCCATAGACACGCATTCTCAAGACTGCAATCTTAAGATGATGAAGATGATGCTACTGGAAAACATTGTCGTTCGACATGTACCTAGTTACCTATGCCCCTGAAAAGCGATTTGTAAGGTCAATGTGTTTTTACAGAAAGCACGTACCGCTATACAGCCGCAAGTATCAAGAAGCAGCCCCATGTGGTGTCCTTCAAGGACAAAGATCTGTTCACCGTGGCTTTGGGCTTCAAAAATACTTCGACCAGAATTGATCATGCCAACTTGATTTTTGCTGATGGTAAGTAAATTAAATAAACAATTTCTTTGGAATCGGACGATGGTTTTTTGTAGCGCAAGTAAAAACACAATTTATGAGATACTTAACCAACTTTAATAACAATTACCCTTTAAATAGTCGGCTTAACGGGAAAAGGTGGCCACTTTTTCCCGTTACGTCGATAACTCGAAGGTCAATTGTTATTAACTAGGTGATATATCCTATAAGTTGTGTTTTCATTTGTAGTACAAAAAAGTATCGTCCGATTTTAAGAAAATACTTTAGTTTAATAGAAAACACGATAATGATAATGATGGCGCCACTCTACACTCTGGCGCCACTCTGGCGTACGCTCGGCGCAGTCTTAAATTACCCAACAGATATGTAACTTGCTGTAGACTCGAAATGCATTTAGTGGCAATCATCATCAAGCTGTAAACAATGTAGTGACAAACTTTGCACTTATTCGGACAATGTGTTGAGGACTAGCCTTTAGGCCGGGATTACACCTGTAAGTTACTACGTAAGTTTTGAGACGCAACTATGGGGAAGAGTAAGTGGCAAATATCTGCATCTCTCTCTTGCATATAGCTTTGTTTCAAAACTTACGTAATAACTTACAGGTGTAATCCCGGCCTTATAGAGAGGTATTTATTGCACTAAGGAAATCGTAGTTCTAAGTTACGTTTGCTCCATCTCTTTCCATCACTTCTATCGATCATGAGTAACGAGTGAAAGGGTTCTAACATCCGAAGTCTGGAATTTAGTTCTTCAGTAACCATTGTTATTTCGCAGGTAGAGAAAATAATTCGCAAATGATCAAAGCTGTATTTAATTCCAATCAGCAACTGGTACTGAGCGAAACTTTTGACCAAGCATACATGAAAATACAGCTGTGTATGGACCAACCGTGTAGCGTATCTGATACGTTTCCCGTTATATTGTTACAATATGATGACCGTAGAACCGGTAAGAATTATTAATTTTTGAAGATACAATTTTAGAGGCTATTTAATATCTCATACATATTGAATTAGTTCCTAACTAAGCTCTGGGCTTATGCTATGGGTGCAAGACAACGATGAACATACTTTAGGGCATAATTAGCACGTTCACGGACAGTACGTCGAGAGACGTAAACTGGGACCCTCGTGATATGGCACTACGGCTGTGGCCGGTGTTTTTAATTACACCAAAAACGGAACTCCGTCCACGGCCGGCTATTTCCCATAGCATTTATGCCGCTAGTGTCACAGCAAAAACACTCTAGGGCAACCTCAACCTCATTCACTACTCTAAAAGGGGAACGACGCGTGTTGTAGCACATCACGGCTGTGGACGTAACGGCTGTGGACGAGCTGCCACATTAGGTAAGATTTTTATTGTACGATATTACATACATATATTTTCCGTCATAAAGTGGCACAATGTTTGAGAAACGTTAAATGAAAATGTTGTACGACTATGAGATTTATTTGTGCCATATCACGCAATTTCAAGGATGGTGCTGTGTCCGTGAACGTGTTGAAAGAAAACATCCAAGACTCAAGAACAAATACTCGCGCTCATTGTATGGTCTTAGCGATCGAACCCGGGACCACAAGTTCCGTAAGCGGGGTCACCACCAACTATCTATCAACGTCGCCAGTGTCATATCTGTGGTAGCTAGTCAAAGTTCAATTTTACATTGAATGGTATTAAAGCGAAACACTTTTATCTTTTTCAGATCAAAATTGTCTGGCAACTCGATGCAATATAATCCTGGATTTTAGAGATGAAGAATCACATGAATACTCAAATGATGAATCAATTGCAGGTCCTGTTGAAAACCTTGAAGGTTAGATAGATTTAATATTAAATATGTAGATCGTTTTATTTATATTAAGTACTAACTTGAAGACGCCTGCGACTTCCTACGCGTAGAATTAGTTTGCTACTAGGAGTATCTTCTCTTCTATCTGAGGATTGCGACCACAGGTTATGTTACGTCAGTCTGTGCAATTGTACGCCGAGTGGGCCGCCCGGTGCATGCTGCCGCCCACAGCCCTCTTGTTGACTTCAGACCATCTTGCTGGTGCTCTGCCTTGAGCACACTTTCCATCTATCTGGCCCAAAATAATTAGCTTCTCCAGACTGTGCTTAGAAGAACGCACGATGTGAGCGAAGAAGCGGAGGGCGCGCTCTTTACAGATAACAGAAAGCCGCTTGGTGAAGGCTAACTCGTACAGTATGGACTCGTTGGTTCTCATGGCAGTCCACGGTATACGGAGCAGTCTCCGCCAACACTACATTTCGAAGGCATCGATTTTACCATACTTTTGTCGCAGAGCTCGAACCAAGCACACTTTAGTCGCATGGCGAATACTACGATTCTTCCACACTTTATCGAGGTTAGCCATCGCACTTTTAGCCATACCGGATTTCTTCCGTGCAACTGCCTTCATTTGTGATCATTGACCCAAGGTATACAAATTCGCTGACCTTTTCATAGCCTTTAACTGCGTCGGTCAGAGGGAGTACCTGTGCTCTATCTACCACCATTATTTTAGTTTTTGAATGGTTGATCTTCAGACCGAGCTTGGCAATTTCCACCTCAATAGGAGTAATAGCACTCCATTTCCTTTAAGGACCTAGGTACCTAGAACTGGAAAAGTGCAGTTGCACGTGATTGGCTGATGAGAATCCGCTAAAGCCGCACTCACAATGGAGCCGGTAATCAGTCGGCTCTTACATCCTGTACGGTGCGGACGCGTTTGTTTCCCATCTTGCGTCTTATAGTTTATCGTTTACCTGTGACTTGGTTAGTGAAACGGACCTTTAATCTTTAATTTTCAAATACCATTGTGAACGAGTCCTAAGAAAGACAACAGGAGTTGGTCAAACCCGCTGAAAAAACGGAACAATCTGTCACAGCCATTTTGGTTTGAATCAACTGGACCAATTACAAATTGAAATATGGCGCACACAATGTATGTCTGTGACCCAAACACGAACTAAAATGAATCAATTTTAAATATGGGTGTCACTATTCGGGGAGAAAATGGAAAATTAAAAAAATGCGACCTTAAGCCGTGTGACATCAAATGAAAGGGATGAAATGAAATTTATGCATTTATAGTTTTAAGTAAATATATATAAAATCATTTAAAGAAATAAATGAAAATTTACCATTCCGCTTCACTAATCCCCGAAATAGTATTACTTATAGATTACAGGAATACCTACGTATAAGAAGTCAGTTTTAATGTCCAGTATTATTATTTTCCCATTTATTTTCCGCTATAAGTATTATGTTAGACGTAAATATAATATACCTGGTGTGTTTGTACAGCGGTCCGTGAGTCACTGCCGGTACTGGCTGAAAATCAGCGCTGTAGGTGTCTGACACCTCGGCATTTTGCTGAGCCATTGTCCGTTTCACTGCCATGCCGCGAGGTCACACATTGCGTGCTATCCCTGTTACTTTCACTGTTTTCTTTAATCATTGTATATAGTCTTATGGTCGGTGAATAAATATATTTCTTCTTCTTCTTCTTCTTCTTCTTCTCCTCCTTCTTATTCTTCTTTTTCTTCTTTTTCTTCTTCTTCAGTAAACACTGAGACTCACTAAGTACCGTACTTAAAGTACGTGAGTACATACCCAGTGCGTGTCAGTTAATAGTGGAATTTAACTTTACGTAACGTTGTCCGATTTTTTACTACATCATACTAAATCATGGTATTATCAGAAGATAATGTCGTATTTTAAAAAAAAGGAATTGAGGCAGGAATGTAAACTTTTATGTATTTATTACTTTATATAAGTATTTATGTCTTTCGTTGTCTAGTACCCATAGCACAGGTACGGTTTGAAACTAGGTCAATTGGTGTGAGATGGTCCCCTTATATTTATTTTATTTAATATGCTTAAATCACAGGAGGATTACACAATAAAATTCTGATCGTGTGCTCGTGCGTCGGCGTCGTGATACTTCTGCTTATTGTCGTCATCATCGGTATCTGCCGCCGCTTCAAGAAACAAGGTAAACGCCGGGAACACATTAACTTCGACAAAGTTTCGGTTTGACGATTAGTTCACACTTAGTACTCTGTTTCATGGTACGTTGTCATTTTTACTTCGATCAGACCCTCTCCTCACTTGTCAAGCGGTAACTTCACTTAATATGAGCAATTAATAACTAAATTTAAAGCAAGCTTTAAAAACCCGACTGCTTTTTATACTGTCGTCGATATACCTACCTACCTACGTTAATAATTGACATTTTCCCTTTGTTGTTATTTCAATTTTAACAGTTTAGGTATCCTATGTCACCCGGGATGGTGAAAGGATTCTAACGATACCGCACACATCTAAATCGGCTCAGGCGTTTAGCAGTCATGGTGGAATAAAGAATCTTACATACATACATAAATGAGCCCTAAAAACATAACACTCCTTTTTATTGGCAGTCGTGTAAAAATTTTACGTTATGAAATTATTGTTATAGTGTTGTGTGTACCATATTATAAGTTTAAGTTACAAATAAAATATCTTCTCATATTCTTAAGGGCGCTGCATACGGATGGACGGGACGGGGACGGGACGAGACGACAGTATCGTTTCATGGAAAATGTATCGGAATGCGCATACGTAACGATACGTAATGCAACCACGTCCCGTCCCCGTCCCGTCCACGTCCTGGGGGCCCAGACAAGATGCAAACGCTTCCAGGCGTTTTCCTTTCTATAAAATTCAACGCCTAAGCGTTTCTATCCAAAATATGCAAGACAAAATGCTTTAGAATAGAAAATTGTGCTGTCGATTCTACAATGTTTTCAGTATGCGCTATAATGATGATTTAGCCTTAAATTGTCTATGCTTTGCGCAAATTGAAACGTCAAGTGTCACTGTCAACATAATGACATCAACTGTCAAAAGTATATTTGCAGGTTATAATTTCGGCTTGTAAATAAGTATTTTTTCATCTCTCTTTTTTAGTTAAAGTATCACCTTGCGGTTATATTTGATGTTTAACATGTTAAAAAACTCTTCGTTTAAACTTTTAGACAAGAAGCAAGGTGACTCGCGGCGGGCCTTTGATAGGTACTAATTAATAAGAGCGGAAAACAATTGATCGAATTACTGTTGTGATCATGTTGTGATATTACGAGCCAAGTAAAACTGTATTTACAGAAGAAGGATTATTATGATATACCTATGTTTGGTAGGTTTAGGTTTAGGTTAGGTTTTGTCTTAATTGTTAATTTTAGCTTCGCGGTGGGTACTAAAAGTTGACTAAAAGTACAAGATCAATAGGAACTCCGGCAAAACATGATGGCGTATGATTACGTACTACATTTGTACATAAATCATGTTAGTTTGCATTTTATTATACTTTTAATTTCTTTACAAAGGTTTATTGGTAATTTTTATTTTGCACTTAGGCTACGCTGGGCCATCACATCTTCATAAATAATTATAAACTTAGTAAAGATAAAGACAAAGCTGGCTAGTTGCTAGGTTTTTTTATATAGAACCTTTCCATAATAAAGACTAAGTAATTTTATTTATGTAAGAATGTTACTTACTAGAAATTTTATAATAAATTAATATGGCATTAATGACAATTTAATGTTGCAGCCAAAAATAACCCCTTTAGAATACCTACTTACATTTTGTATGAAGATCTGTATAAAACTAGCTAACTATTTAATTACAAGCCATTGCTATGAACATGAAATAAGCTTAAATTTATCTTTCAGATGCAAAAACTACTAGCAACAACCAAAAATATTTGTTAGTATACAATACTGAGTACTGTTTGGCGAGATATTGGAAATGGTATGATTATTTTATTTAACTTTTGTTCATATTTATTTGTTTATTCATTTTAACATATTTCCTATTAATTATGAGATTCACCTTATTAAAAGGGGGGGGCTTATTCTTAAAAGGGGTTTGGGTAAAAGTGTTGTCATTTGTAAAATTCATATATATTCAAGGTGAGCGGCCATTCATAAAAGTGGTAAATTATGATAGAATTATTAAAAATAAACATATTTTGTTATGTAATGTAATACTCTTAAGTGCTTTGGAGCCGAGATATTTAAATATTCATACTTGGGCATACTTTTGTACTAAAAATTGAATACATAAATCTTTAAAATCTCCGCTCCAATATTATTTAAGGCCATAAATTACATATATCTATATGTATTTAGAGGTCCTCTAAATAACTATGTAAAAATCATCAGAGGCCGCTGAAAAAAATAATTACAATATTCTTCAAACAAATTTACCCAATGCCCTTTGGCATAGATGCCATCATGTAAGTAATACAGTTATGTTATCAATAGGCTGATAATGAAAATGAAACGTGGCAACATGACCACCATTGTGCTTAACGGAGTTTAGGATACTTGGTAGTTACTATATAGGCAAATATTTGTGTGATGAGCGCAAGTATGTTCCTGAGTCTTGGAAATTTTCTATGTATTTAAGTAGGTATGTATTTCTCTTTACAAGTTTGTTTATAATTGTCTAGTACCCATAGTACAAGCCTAGTTTCGGGTTTAGATGGTACAAGCTTGTGCAGGGTCTGTCTGGATCACTGCCACCATCTTATCCTTCGACTTAACTACTACTAAGAATTTTATTGTGTTCCGGTGTGGGGATAAAACAACAAGTGAAAATCCTTGCCTATGCCTCTATACTCTATGGGCATTCTATCTTAGTCCTCAGGATTGGGAACGCATTTGGAGTCCTGGTATTGCAGTCTTGAGATCATAGTTTTGAGAATTCAAATGTCTAGTCGGGTCTCAGATCCCAGTTATCATCAGGTGGCTTGTAAGCTTGTGTGTTTTCTCCTTGTCATAAAAAAAGACAATTTTTCGTAAGATTGTCCCCTAATATTTATGTATTTTATATAATTCAAACTCTGCAATTAGTTTTATTAAGACCAAAAATAATAATCGAATTGATTAAATATATTATGATTAGCTAAATATTTTTTAAATTGAAACTTATAATTTCAGTGCCTACTTAAGTTTTTACTTATTCTAGAAATATGTATATGTATTAGTGGACGTCTTTTGGCTAATATGATGATGATGATTATATTTTTAAAAAGAGATGCCGCGCGATAGATCATTATTGAAAAGAAAGGTTTTTTAATGTTAGTATGTATGGTAGTTACTTGAATTTATTTAGGCATCTAGATCTCATCTTTTTGTACACACATCATTACTTATGAAATTATAAAATAATTGGTTGATGGACATAGGTGTGATAAAACTTAATCTTTAGATTTGTATAAATCAATTTAAATTTGCCATTTTTTTACAGAGCTGATGTCCCAATCCAACTTGTCAAAGTTTCCGCTAGCGCAGGTAGCGTCGCGTCCTTACTGGCCTCACCTGGAGCTGGACTCCAAGTCTCAGCAAGTCGTGCAAGTCAGCATACGTAAAGAGCTACATCCAGGCCAGATTGTTCTGAACCGAAGTCTGACGCATGTTGGATATTTTACGCACCGCTGTGGATGAAATGACGTAAAAACGCGACGCATAAGTCACGTCACTACATTTACGGTGCGTCAGGGTATTTTGGGCACGAGGTAGATCCTTTAAGTGATATAAGTAGGTGTAACAATCACCAGAAAGCGACGCTGATGACACGGTTACCCTAGTGTCCCTGGTCTGCCTACAAAGCTAGCGGCTCCAAGTTCGATTCCCGTTAAGGGCAAATATTTGTGTTGAATTGATTTGCAAGTTAGTTATTCGTGATACAAGTACAGTTGCTCTATTTAGGAACAACTGTTATCATGCTTGTTTGGAATTTTAAACGGCCTTTAGTTATGTATATCTGTAATAGTCATTGTAAAAGTTTGATAACAAATCACTGCAAAATTGAATAAAACAACAAATAATTGAACTACTTACTGTATTTGCACCATTTGTTCATACTATATTAATGATTTTATAGGTTGATTCACTAAAGCTGCCACGTATGAATTGAATTAGTGTATTGGGATTGATGTTTAAACTGCATTTAAGAAGACAGTACTTATACAATCACATGTGGCTCCATTTATGGCAGCTCTTGTAAATCGATATGTATGTTAATTATGCAGACATTGTTCATTCTCGTTATTCGACATAGATGTGATTATAAGGAAGAAAATAAATAAATATTCAATCATTTAAGTCTTTTATTTCGTAAGAAACACCATTAATAATTGGTATCATCCTAAAGACGTCTAAAATAATAATTTATAATTCTAACAATGTATGAAAATTTGAAACCTTTCTATGAAATGAATAGGGTCCACACAGTCTGGGTAGGGTAGCTCTGCTGTTCACATTACAAAAAAAAGTGTAAGTATAAGAATATTAATTAAACCCTTAACCAGGCTGACAGGTCACACGTCACAGTAGAGATTCAGCCTTAGGTACTAACATACAAGGTACTATTGAGTAGATTTTATGTGGTACACATGGATCCCTTGCCTGGTTAATGGCCTGGCCACGACATTGCGCGAATTGCGGCGCGGCAAGCGATTTTCTTATACATTGCGTGTGATGCCAACTAACCGCAGAACGTTGCGCGTCTCGACCGTGCAATGTATTAAGAAAACGCTCACCGCGCCGCAATTCGCGCAATGTCGTGGCCAGGCCGTAAGGGTTAATTAATATGTATGTACGTACAGTACATACATACATATGAATGTATATACAATGTAAACACTTTATTGTACAAAACACAAAAAAATACAGAATTGAAATGTACAAAAGCGAACTTATCCCTAATATAAATGTAAGTAAAAGTTGTAGACTACATTTTATTCCATTAAAGATTTTAACACTAACATCAATATACATTTTTAAGATTAGTAAATTTGTAAGAAATAATTCTAAGTTATTTACCTACAGCTCACAAATTATAAAAAAGAACAAGCTTGTAAGTTCTCTTACTAACATGAAAATGATCAGTTGAGGGACCCTCCACATGTCAGTACAAATATATAATAATACTAGCTTCTGCCCGCGAGTTCGTCCGCGTAGATTTCAACTATCGTTATTCTTTGCTTTTAATTTAATTTTTTTCGGGATCAGTAGCCTATGTGTTAATCCAGGGTATAAGCTACCTTCATTTTAAATTTCATCCAAATCAGTCCAGCCATTACAGCATGAAGAAGTAACAAACTAACTCGACACACAAACACACAAACTTTCGCATTTATAATATTATTAGTAGGATACCTAGGATATCACCTCTGCATGCAAATCATTGCAATTCTCCCTGCTTGATGCAGCTCCCAATTGATTCCAACAATGTTGAATCACCTCTGCATGCAAATCATTGCAATTCTCCCTGCTTGATGCAGCTCCCAATTGATTCCAACAATGTTGAATCACCTCTGCATGCAAATCATTGCAATTCTCCCTGCTTGATGCGGCTCCCAAAATGAGCGTCATTTCATTATCCATGGCCCCTGAGTAATCTGGATTGCCTAAAACATAAAAAATATGTTACAATTTACAAGCAAACTTAGTAGGTAACTTTTTCCTACCAAAGCAGGATGAGACTTATCAATTTGGTTTGTAGTAGATGGTATCTAACTCCTCACTAATATTATAAATGGGACAGTTTGGATGTTTGTTATTCAATCTCACCAGAACGACTAAACAATTCTGGATGAAATTTGGCACAGAGATAGATTACAGTCTGGAACAGCCAACTTTTTATCCCGAAAAATTTGACAGTTCCTGAGGGAATAGCGCTAAACTACTTATACACGAGTGAAGTCGTGCGCAAAAGCTGTGACAAGGATGATTTTTGTTTCTGAGTGTTGCATGTTCTCTTTGTATGTATTTATTTATAGAAGTACCTACCTAATCAAAGCCTATAACTAGACCTTGACAATTTGTGTAAATACTTTGCTGCAGTATTAATTTAGGTGTACTTAGTTATTCTCATGATTTGTTGTTTAAAAGAATTAAATAAATAAATATCAGTCGCAAACTATGTTAGCTCTTGGCTTAATTTCCTCTATATTGGACACATATTTGAATACCTAAACTTATTTATAATATGTATTTTCTAAACAACAATCTGTCTAAATATAACAAACAATTTGGAGAGTCCATAATTTAGAGATATACTTAGTAGAAAAATTAAAGAGTAAGTAACATTTTTTTAATCAATGACCTCCTGTGGCAGCTTGAAGTTAGTTTAAAATGTGGCACTAGAACGGCAGATTCAAGCTTGTGGAAATGGAATAGCACAACAAGACACCTTAGAGATTTATCATAACTTTAATATTCTATGGGTTATTTATAACTGTTATAAGCTTTTGAATCATTCTGTGTTGATACTGCTAAGATATAAATAAAGCGCTTCATATAGGATACTAATTAATGGGAGAGTGGGACCTCATAATACTTATATGCATTTATAATTGTTTCTAGGAGGCCCTAACCTTTATTAGGTAGGTAAGTATGTTATATTTAAAATTTTCATTTCATTTCATCATCATACATTCATCAGTTTATCACCATATTAAGATAAACAGTGCGCTTATAGAGAAAGTATTGAGTGTTGAAAGAAGATATAGGTACCTACCTCTCACTGATGCTCAGCAAATTAGCAATCATTCACATTTCTTGTTTGAGGTAACAAAATCCATATCTTAGTAGGTAATTACTTAATGGCTGGTTGAGGGCTTGCATTATTTATTACTAGTTTACTAGGTGCTGCATGACAACCATTTTCCGTTGGTTATATCCCTGGTCATATCCTATATCAAACACAGGGAACCTGCAAAAATAACCATCTATTAAATAGGTACATGTGCATTTAAATAGGTTGTTATTGTTGTGAGTAACTAGGTAGTCAGGTACCATATTTCACATCATCCTTACCTTTCCTTCGAATAGAGTCCAAAGTAGTTTTAAATGTTACATTATTGTAGCAGAGTAATTCATGTGTAGGAAATCTTTCTCACAAGAAAGCATCGGCACTACTTAATTTGGTCTTGATTCGGACGACCTCGACGATTCTGATACTTTGACTAAGCACTTTTCATTGTTTGCAGCTCACAAAAGTCACAAATAGTACATAATTTGGAAAATGACAATTCAAAAACTTGATTTATCACCGCTTGTTATCACGAATAATAATCACTCACGCACAGCTGATTCAAAAACCGCCATTTTGATTGTTTAGTTGGGCGCATGTTGGGCGTTTTTCTTCAAGTCTTCGGAGTTAGAATAGTTTTCTATATTGTACTGTAGAATACAGAACAGAATGCACGTCAAAAGTGCTTCTTGGCTAGCCATTTGTATGAATTATGTCATTGTCTCTGTGCGCTCTCTGAGCGTTTTTCTGTTCGTTTCGATATATTTAAGATGACGCTTTGTCTTGCACTTACTCTATTCGTTTAGATAAACCACGTGGTCAATTTTTCCCCCATACATTTCAAGACGATAGAACAGAAAAACGATACCGGCGTTGGCATCTTGTCTAGGCCTACTGATCACGTTACGTATGCAGCGCCCTTTATTCGATATTCTAGGTACTATCAGTCCAATGGTACCCTGACAAACCATAAACCGGTGTCACAGTGACATTATAAAACAATTTGTTTGATACTTCTTACGACTTGAATCATAACGTCACTGTGACACAGTTTTATGATGGGTCAGGTTTCCATTGGACTACTGATAGTTCATTCTGAACTAATTAAAACTTTTGAACAATGTTTGCAAGAAAATTACCAACATATCAACACAGATAACAGTCTAATGACCTATCTCTCTTCATTTCGGAGTGTGCGTAAGAGTCACTTTCGGGCATTTTTTTACTCAACTTTTATTTTCAGTAAATCCAAACGATATGGCTGAGAATATTGCGTACCGGCCTCCGATGGATTTACCTCCGGAAGTCGAGTACGAGGGTAAGTAGGAGCTGTGAAAGTTGTTGAAGTTTAAAAACATAATAAAGTGGAAGTACTAGTACTCGTCGCTGTACTAGTACTCGTCCCCTTACTTTGACTTGCGATAAATAAAATAAGATTAACATCAATTTTGTTACCCCCTCATTTAAGCGATGAGAAATGTTTGTGGCTTTCATATTTCACACACCAATTTTTAAATAAAGAAAAGGACTGCCAGCAAAAGCACCTGACATTTACTCGTACAATCCGATTGACTAATTATTTTTATCATTTTGAGAAATTTCTATATGGTCACCATATAAAACAATTTCCAACTAACAAAAAAACCGCCTTCAAAACGCAAAAAATAACTTCTTTAAAATTGTAGGCACCTAATAGGTTAGTCCAACTGATGTCGGCTTTTTGTTGAAAATGTTGTGGTCGCCGACTTCAGTTGGACTAACCTATTAGGTGCCTACAATTTTAAAGAAGTTATTTTTTGCGTTTTGAAGGCGGTTTTTTGTTTTTTAAAACATTTATTTTATTTTTAACCGACTTCAAAAAAGGAGGAGGTTATACGTTCCACTGTATGTATTTTTTTTTTTTATGTATGTTCACCGATTACTCCGTCAATTGTCGACCGATTTCAAATTTTTTTTTTTTGGTTTGATAGAGTATACTTTCGAGGTGGTCCCATTGTCACCAAATCTGTATCTGATGAGGGGATCAGTGAGGAATTGAGGGAACTCCTCAAATATTGTAGGCAAACATATAGCGATTTTAGTATTTTTAGTAACAAGTCCAGCATTTGCATTCAGAAAGTATCATTTGGTGTAGTGGAACTGATGATGAAGACCACAGACGGCCACCGGAACTCCTCAATGGTACCGATTTCAAGGGTGGCGATAAGATATCTCGATTAAGATAGTTGAGCGACTACCTACAACGAATAATATTTACTTGTTGTTGAATATGACTATGATTTTCCCGCGGCGTTGCTTGCGGCGCGCTTGATATAAGTTAAAGTTTCATTTCAACTAAGAAGTGAAACTACGTAACAGCGTATTATGATCACTAAAAAGTATAAAATGTTTTAAAAAACAAAAAACCGCCTTCAAAAACGCAAAAAATTACTTCTTTAAAATTGTAGGCACCTAATAGGTTAGTCCAACTGATGTCGGCTTTTTGTTGAAAATGTTGTGGTCGCCGACTTCAGTTGGACTAACCTATTAGGTGCCTACAATTTTAAAGAAGTAATTTTTTGCGTTTTTGAAGGCGGTTTTTTGTTTTTTAAAACATTTATTTTATTTTATACTTTTTAGTGATCATAATACGCTGTTACGTAGTCCCACTTCTTAGTTGAAATGAAACTTTAACTTATATCAAGCGCGCCGCAAGCAACGCCGCGGGAAAATCATAGTCATATTCAACAACAAGTAAATATTATTCGTTGTAGGTAGTCGCTCAACTATCTTAATCGAGATATCTTATCGCCACCCTTGAAATCGGTACCATTGAGGAGTTCCGGTGGCCATCTGTGGTCTTCATCATCAGTTCCACTACACCAAAGGATACTTTCTGAATGCAAATGCTGGATTTGTTACTAAAAATACTAAAATCGCTATATGTTTGCCTACAATATTTGAGGAGTTCCCTCAATTCCTCACTGATCCCCTCATCAGATACAGATTTGGTGACAATGGGACCACCTCGAAAGTATATTCTATCAAACCAAAAAAAATATTTTTAAATCGGTCGACAATTGACGGAGTAATCGGTGAACATACATAAAAAAAAAAATACATACAGTGGAACGTATAACCTCCTCCTTTTTTGAAGTCGGTTAAAAAATAAAGGTCACGTCTCTCAAATCACATGAAAATGTTTTTTGTAGATGTATAATTGACCATAATATCACGACGCAAATAAATATTTTCAGTTCGCATGTCGAGCACTCGTACGTTCACCTTACTTTATTTAGATACAAATAGAAAAATAATTATAATGACTGGTATGTACTCGTAGAGACCCTGCGCAGTAGCAACCAGTTGGAGGTCGTTTCAGGTTAGGTATAAGGGCTCGTATCCACAGCAACGGGTGGCGCGGGCAGCCATTTTGTTTGCACCTGCGCGGTAGACGCCATTTTGGGACTAGTAACGGGTTGGTCACTATAGATAGCAGCCTTCTTGGAACGCCAACATTCTAAAATTACGCATCGATCATCAGTGAGATTGACGTTTTAATGTCCTGAGGGGCTATTGTCTAACGCACTCGCAATCGCAATGGTTTTCATTTTGAAAATCGAAGGCTTGTCTGCATACAAAATGAAAACTTCCGCTTTGGAACCGATTGCGAGTGCGTTAGGCAATAGCGACGCTGATCTCAATTTGAGACGTTGAATTTTTTTGAGAACAATTTAAATTGACATACAGACAAATAAAAGATAAAAAAAAAAGATAAAAGATGTTTATTCAGTAAGTAGGCCGCACGGGCACTTTTACACGTCAAAAATCTACCAGCGCTTCGCAAGAGACCACTGCTGAGAAGAAACGCCGCAAGAAACTCAACAGTCAGTCGTTTTTTTTTTAAATTACTTATACAATTATAGAACTTAACCTAGCATTATATAAAACAATGAATTTAACATTAAAATATATATATCATGCGTAGTTGAGCAGGAAAATGTGTCAAAACTCAGTATGTTCAGATGAACTCTTAAATAGTAATAATAATAATTATATATATATATATATATATACACACACATATACTTACCCATGACGGTGCAAAACAACCACATAGTTTTGATACATTCTCCTACAGAAACCGTGTCCCCTAGACAATAATTATACCTACAATGTTTAGATATTTTCCTGACTAAGCTATTACTAAGTTATTTAGGTGTTTAATTTAGGCCAAGCATTTTTATCTGTTAGATAGTCCTCGACTCTATAATAAGCTTTCGACATCAACGACTTTTTCAAGTAATTTTTAAGTGCTGGAAATGATAACTTTAAAACTTCGTCAGGTAATTTATTATAGAAATGAATGCATTGACCAACAAATGATTTATATACCTTACGGACACGAAATTTTTTAATAGCAATTTTATTTTTATTTCTTGTATTCAAATTATGTATATCACAATTCTTAACAAAAGAGTCTTGATTTTTAATGACATAAATAATATTCTCATAAATAAATTGTGACGCTACTGTCAAAATACTAATTTCTTTAAATAGTAATCTTAAGGAATCACGGGAGTTTAGGTTATATATGAAACGAATGGCTCTTTTTTGTAACACGAATATAGTCTGTATGTCAGCAGCTTTTCCCCAAACCAGAATACCGTACGACATAACACTATGAAAATAACTATAATAAACTAAGCGAGCTGTCTCAACATTGGTAAGTTGCCTGATTTTCCTAACAGCATAAGCTGCCAAACTTAATTTACCTGCTAGTACTGCTATATGGGGACTCCATTGCAAGTTTTTGTCTATAGTTATCCCTAAGAAAAGCGCCTTGTCCACCATCTCCAAACACTCATCATTTAGAAATATACTAGATTCTACCGGTCTAACATTAGGCAAAACGAACCTAACACATTTAGTTTTCTTAGCGTTAAGTAGCAAATTGTTAATAGTAAACCAATTAAGTACTTTAACCAGCGTGGCGTTTATCCTACTGTAATCGACGGATTTTCGGTCCACCTTGAAAATTAATGAAGTATCATCAGCAAATAGCACAATATCACAAAGGTTATCTACCGTGGGTGGTAAGTCATTTATATAGACCAGAAATAAGAAAGGACCTAATATAGAGCCCTGAGGCACACCTAATTTAACAGTTGCTCCAATGGACTGTGTTTGGTTTACAACAACCGTTTGTGTTCTATCACTAAGATATGAAAACATAAGATTTAGAGAATTATTTGACAGACCATAATGTTCTAATTTTAATATAAGAGTCGCATGATCTACGCAATCGAAAGCTTTGGAAAGGTCACAAAAAATTCCTATTGCATCACAGGATTTCTCCCAAATATTGTATATATATTTAATGAGTACAGATGCTGCATCAGTTGTGGATCGTCCTCTGGTGAAGCTGAACTGATTACTGTTAAGCAGTTTATTTCTATTGAAGTGACCTAACATATCTTTTAACATTAACTTCTCAAAAACTTTACTTAAAACCGGTAGAATAGAAATGGGACGGAAATTCGTTAAATCACTCATGTCGCCTGATTTAAAAAGTGGTATGACTTTACTATATTTCATAAGATTTGGAAAAACCCCCTCTGAAATGCAATTATTGTAGATTAAAGCTAAGTGAGGTGCAATTATATCTATGACATGATGGATCACTTTAACTGACGCTCCCCATAAATCCTCAGTTTTTTTTAAACTGAGCGATTTAAATACCTTAACAATAGAAATTGAATCTACATGGCTAAAATCAAAGGTTACATTACATTTAGTAACATTAGCACAAAGTAGTTTTTGAGCTACAATCGCAGATGATTGAAGACATTTCGTTGTATTAATAGCTATAGTGGAGAAATAATCTTCGAACGCTAAGGCCACGTCTTTGTTTGACGTGATTTGTTTGTCACCCTTGTTTAGGGTGACTTGATTATCACGAGTTTTAGATTTACCCGTTTCTCTATTTATAATTTTCCACACCGTTTTTACCTTATTATCAGAAGCTTTGAGTTTAAGACTTAAAAAGTTTGACTTAGCAGTTAAGCAAACTCGCTTGAAGGTCCTCGAATAATTCTTAACGTAAACTAAGAAGTCAGCATTCTTGTTCTCCTCCCTCTCTCTATATAGTTCATAAAGCCTATTTCTACTTCTATGGATGCCTACAGTAGCCCATTCACTAAACTTAGTTTTTGACCCAGAAACAGTTTTCAACTTAAAATTGTTGTTAAATTGATGAAGAATTACATCAAACAAATCTTTATAAATACTATTAGAATCATTATTTGAAAAGGATAACCCACAGAGATTGCTCTCAACTTTATTTTTGAATAATTCTAAACGATTGCTAGTTATGGGTCTGTATGTTATTGCCTGTGGTTCTTGATGAAAATCATTTAAAAAAGAAGCCTTCTGGCCACTATGATCAGAATTAAAGCAATTAAAATATTTCCTTATCCAAACACTCGCAATTACAATAAATATTGTCTAAACAGGTAGCACTTGAAACTCCTATCCGTGTAGGTTCAAAGAACAAATTACCTAAGTTAAAAGATTTAAATAAACTTAAGATCTTAATAGTATTATTTGAAGATTCCAGTAAATTAACATTAAAATCTCCACAGACAATAACATGCTTTTGGGTTTTACATAATAATTTTAACACATTTTCCATACTGGATTCAAATGTGCTAAAATCAGCCGACGGTGGTCTGTAAACACAGATAATTATGTAATTTTCTAATTCTATGCATGAGATTTCTACAAGCCTCTCTATGGATAGCCTAACAATATCTTTCCTTTCTTTGGATTTAACGGTACTTTTAACAATTATTAACGAACCACCATGAATGGCGGATTTTCTGGCAAAAAAACTAACTAATTTAAAATTAACGAAATCAAAAATTAATTGATCTGGTCTAAGCCAATGTTCAGTAATACACATAATGTGTACATTCTCAGTATCTAAAAATAATCCTACTTCTAATTCTTTGCTGGAAAACCCTTGAATATTTTGATGAACTATATTTATTTATTTATTTATTTATTTATTTATTTATTTATTTATTGAAGGAAAACAAACAGCACAAAATAATACATGTATAGATAATACATTATAAAATATACATAGGCCAAAGAAGTTTCCACCACTGGTTTAAATTACAATTGATGCTCAAAAAGGAGTAACCTTATATCTTACAGTAACAATGATACTGGATAACCATTAACAAAATTATACATTTATAATCGTATTCTATTTTCACTTAATCCTATTCTACCTATTCTTTTAAACTAAATGTATTTTAAGTAATCTATATACTATTAAACACTTTTGTTTTTTAAATCTACTATACGTTTTTATTCCCTTTTTTTTTTATTTCGGAGATAAATCTCCTTATCGACATGTGGAATATGTCAGAATGTACAAACTTAACGTTATGATTTTTACATGCTCTTACAATAAATCTATTCTTTGCATACACTGTGCGGGTAGAAGGGACTGCAAAAACATTTAAAGAACGCGTTCTGCGATCAGGGCATCGTAATGAAATGTTAGAGAGAAGATTTTGAGAGTCTACCGAACCATTTAAAATTTTGAACAGAAACACTTGATCTCTTAATTCGCGTCGCGCCTGAAGAGACTCAATGCCATCCGCATTAAAGGATTTAAATTTAAATTTCATTCGTCTAACGAATTTCTTTTGTATTTTATCTAACGCTTCAATATATACCGAATAATGAGGATTCCAAACTGTAGACGCGTATTCCAAATGAGATCTAACAAAAAAGTTTCTGGCTTTTTAAAATCATGACTCTGGCGAAATATGAATCCTAGCATTCTATAAGCCCGAGACGTGATCTTATTAATATGGGAAGTAAACTGTACCTTAGAGTCGATATACACGCCCAGGTCCTTCACCTCTGATACTTTATCAAGAGCTTGATTATCAAGAGAGTATATAAAAGCAATGGGGTCGCGTTTGCGTGAAAAAGATATATTGTAACATTTACCTACATTCAAATAAAGTTTATTGCTATCGCAATACTCACTCAGACGGTTTAAGTCTGCTTGTAGATTAAAGCAGTCAGCCTCAGATTTAATGATGTTAAATATTTTAGTATCGTCGGCGTATAGTAACGCGCGAGAGTGATGGAAGCAGTCAGTAACGTCATTAATGAATATGTTAAATAACAGAGGACCCAAATGAGATCCCTGGGGGACCCCAGATGAGACCGGAACAAAACTGGATGTGTGACCCTTAACTGCAACTGCTTGCGTTCTATCGCGTAGGTACGAGGTGAGCCACCTAAGGAGGTTGCCATGGATGCCAAATGATTCCAATTTCAAAATTAGCAATGAGTGCGAAATTTTGTCAAAGGCCTTTGAATAGTCTGTATAGACAGCGTCGACCTGGAAGCCACTATCCATTGCCTCAAGAGTATAGTCGAGCAATTCGCAAAGGTTCGACTCAGTGGAACGTTTGTTCACAAATCCATGCTGCTCTTTTACCAACAACGGTCTTACGGTATGGTAGAGTGTGTCGTAAACGATTTTTTCGAATAATTTTGGAATAGAAGACAATTTAGAAACACCGCGATAATTTTTTATATCATGTTTATCTCCTTTTTTGTAAATAGGTACAACGATTGAACGTTTCCAAGAACATGGTAGACAACCTGCACTAAGGGAAATGTTAAATAACATGCTGATTGGAGAGGCCAAGGTCCTGTGACATTTTTTCAAGAATATAGGGTGCACCCCATCAGGGCCGCTACCCTTACATTCCTCAAGATTATTTAAATACTCCTCGACTATCGATGGCGTTATTCTAACGTTATTAATAAGTACGCCATTGGAACAATTTCTGGAATAAACGCGGTTATTTACAGTATCCTGAATAAAAACGGACTGAAAGAACTTATTGAATAAGTCCGCAATATCTTGCCCGTTACTGCCGAAATTGTTATCCAGGTAAAGGGTATCAGGAATACCGCTATTATTCATTCTAGATTTTATAAATGACCAAAATGATTTCGAATTATGACGTATATTATTTTCCGTTCTTGATATAAATAAGTTGTAGTCTGAGGCTTCCATTAATTTAATTTTAGACCGTATATTAGCAAATTTATTATAATCCACTACTCTTTTATATATTTTCCATTTTTTATGTACTTTTAACTTTTTTTTATTTAAACAAATCAATGGTGACGAATACCACGAGGGATATTTATTTTTAATCGAATTAATTGTTTTAGATGGTACCAAGTTGTCAATAATATTGTAAATAATTTTATAAAAACTATCGGCCGCATTTTCAATGTTATCTTGAGAGGGAATAAGTTGTTCCCAATCTATTTTTGCCAATTCCGACTTTATGACGTCATAGTCCGCCGCGAAAAAGCGGCGTACGACTTGGCAAGCGGGTTTTAGGAAGTAATCAATCGACCCTATATAAGTCATTACGCAAAAAACTGGGTGATGACCATCAATGGGTACCAGTGGATCTACAGTGGACAAAGTACATTGGTTATTTGATAAAACTAGGTCCAGTTGTCTATTGTTTATGTTGGGGATATTATTATATTGCTGCCAATTGGTAAAACTCATAAAATCAGACAATCTGTTTGTCAAAGCATTGTGGTTTGGATTTGAAATTATAAAACTATTTTGACCAGGAGCTGTGGGTAACCAAATGGCATCACTGATATTAAAATCACCCAAAACAACAAATACATCATCACGGGAATCGATATAAATATCCGACAAATATTCAAAAAAGGTATGTAGTGAGTCTTTTTGGTGTATATTATGCGGAAAATAACAAGAAAAAATTCTCATTTTTTTTATAATGGAACCTCGAGAAAAATGAATGTCGATCCAGGTGATCTCAGCGTCTGGTAAATTGAGCACAGAGCGTATATCCCGCTCGTCTACCCGGTACCCGCGGCGCGCGGCCACCAGAGTGCCACCGCCGCGCGTCATGCCTGTTTTGTCGTAGTCTCGGTCGGAGCGGTAAACGTAGTAGCGAGAGTCAAAAAGTTCGGCATTAAAGATGTCGGGCAATAACCAAGTCTCGGTAATACAAACAATGTCGTAATCAAACATCAATAAATTGCGAATAAATTGAGTCGTTTTCGAGCGCAACCCTCGTGCGTTTTGGTAATATATTTTAATATCTATATTGATGAGTCGTTGAAAATAACATAATCTGTATGATAGATGCGCTCGGTAGTGGCATTCTTAACAAACACAAAACAACGACAAATTGAAAGTAATTGAGAGATTTAACTACCCATCGCAAGGATATGCAAAGAATAATCGTGCCTGATGAAAAACATACCAAGTAAAATCCGAAATACATTTGAGCATGATGATTACAATTAAGAAGTGAGTTAGATACATTACCACCGTTAAGGAAGATTATTACATAATAGAGTGAAAATTGATATATATAAAATTTGTACATAATTTGTAGAACGTAAGAACCAACTCCTATGTGATTTTGTTTAAATCATTCTCAGAGCTGATATACAAAACAGGGGACTTTTCATTGCGACGGACCATGACAGTACAATTGCGTACCCAGCAGAATTGGTATTGTTTTTTATTGGCTCTCTGTTTCGCTTCTTTCAGAAGAAACTTATTATAAACAGAAAGGTGATCGTTTATATAAATTCTATTAGGACTATTCGAAAATCCTATATCAGAGGCCTTTAGGTTTTTCAGCTTACGCAATGCTGACATGAAGTCGTCCTTTTTATAACGAGCCTGCATCTTGAGTACAATAGGTTTAGGCTTTGAGTTGTCCACATCGTTCCTCACCGCCACCCGCGTCACGAAATCAATGTCCGTGTTGGTGTTGAGCGGGTAGTCACTCCGATCAGCTAGTGTCTTAATAATGGTAAAAAGATTCTCGCCTTTACTTTCCGGGATCCCATTAATCTGGATGTTAGAACGCCTAACCCATTGCTCATTGTTTCGAAAGTCCCGTGTAATATTACAGACAACATTTTTGACCTCGTCCAACTCCGTCCTGCAGTCCTCCAGCGCGCTGACACGACACTCGATTGTGTCCATTCTCCCCGCTAATTCATCTAATTTGGAATCTAAGGATCCTCTCATTTCTGCTATATCTGATTTAACTTGAGACAAGTCCGATTGGATCGTTTGAATCGACGAGAATTGGGTCTGCAAAGCCGTTATCTTTCCCAGAATTTCTCTAAGTATATCTCCCGGATACGACGTTACCTGTGATACGATAGACGCACCATTATGGAACTTATTAGGTGGGGTTACCGGTAACGAGCTGTTTCCTATCCCTGATGTAGAAGGGACGTCCACTACGACCTTCGATTCGTCTAGCGTATCGTCGCAATATGACATGACAGAGTCGTCTAGAGTAGGCTCATTCGGGTTACGCTGGACCGGGGTATTGTCATTTCTACGGCGGCGCGAGTTCACTGATGAACAAAATGTACACCACCATTCCTCATTTTTTTTTCTCCGCAAATTGATTTGCCGTAATATTCAAACAGGAGAAATGATAGGTTCCGAAACAACTCGCGCATTTCAATAGTGCGGTGTCATCGATAGCTTTGTTACAAGCTTGGCAGGACATTCTTCAGTCAGATTCAACTCGTAAGCCGAATGAGATAAAGTCGATATTCCTGGCAATTAGCGAATAGCGCCGCAAGTGATGACTAATTTCGGCCGGGAGCGCTTATCAACTCGTGGCTCAGCGGTAGGGCGAGCAGCCGCAACGCAGCGACCGCGAGTTCAAATCCAAGCGCACAAAAATAAAAATACAAAAAGATCCCAACGCACAAGATCACTTTACACCTTAATCACACTTCACGTCACCAGACACCGATGCCGAATGAAAGGTCCGACACAAATCAATATGGCCGATGGCTCAAATGAAGAAACTCCTAAGAAAGACAAGGAGGTACCGATGATTCAAAAATTAGAATATAATTTAAAATAATTCACAAAAACAAATTCCAGAAAACAACCGAACGCACGTCCACTCTGAGCAAAGGTACTACGCAGAAAAGGTGTTATACTCAAAGGTGTTTCCGCTGTCCTATACTTTAGTTTAAATGATTAGGAATGGAATTTGTACCACTGTTATATCTATTTGGTTCTATATTAAAAGCCAAAAGTTCTACCAAAGTCAAAATATATTTCTTTGGCAAATGAATTTTTTCAGATGTTAGCGTGAGGTGCTTAATAAATTTATTCAAGTCGAAGAAATGATATTTACTATTATGACATATAGCATTATACATTAAAGAATTTAAGTATGCTATTTTATTATTATAATTGTATGGCATATTTTGTGAATATGGTAATGCACAAAGTATAATTTTACCTATGCCTGCCTCTTCAATAAGGTTTAATGTTGACAATAATCTACCTACACTAGACTTATCTATACCAAGACTGTTTCCTACTAGAATCACTAGAGTAGTAGAACTGTCATAACTTCCCTTTGATATTAAATGACATAATTGCATAAGATTTGCATTATGATAACAAAAATTTGTTACATTTTGTGTCAATTTGTTTCTTAACATGGAACCCATTCCAGACCCTATCTGATCCGAATAAATAATAGTTTTATTATTGCTAATTTGTCTAGGGGACTCATCTAAAACTATTTTTGGGGCACTTAGCTTAGAAGAATCAAGAGCCACATCTGGCTGAACCACAGCTGTTGGTACAATAAATAAAACAGATAGGTTTGTGGCGACCTAGCGCCATCTGGCGACAATTTGCAACAACCAACTCGACAGCGCCACCAGCGTCAGACAGCGCTACTAAATCTGCCTGTGCGCTACATCGCGCTGTATGCCCGGTTCACATTATAGCATAGCATTCCAGTCCAGCGACTCAAACCAGTGCTGGAATGCTAGTGGAATAATGTGAACCGGCACTGGAATGCGCAATCCAGTCCAGTGACTGGAAAGACCGTCTACTTTTTCATTCCAGCTCGCCCAATCCAGCGCCACTGGAATAGTGTAGACAGCCAATTCCAGTGCTGGATTGATCGTTTAATGCCCGGTTCACATTAGATATCATTGTCACAATAGTGTTACCACTCCAGCAACTCTTAAATGACTGGAATAATGTAAACGATATGATCCAGTCCAGCACTGGACTGGATTGGCCTGCTGGATTACTGGACTGGAATAATGTGAACCGGGCATAACGAAGTTTTCTCAGTCAGTTGATATATTATAGATTGGGTAATAAACATCCAAACTTTATCATTATAATATTAATAAGATTAGACTGACTAATTATAAATATTATTAGTTATTACAGTTGTTATAAATACGGCATACACCACCATTCCTCCCCCTCACCATTGACGGTTTCGTGAAGAGCTTACAGAGTAACCCTGAAATTTGAACCTCGACTCGTATAACATTTCGCGCACCATTCTCTGTCCCCAGAGGTATACAGCCACGGCGCCGGACTCCGGAGGCCGCGGCGACAGCAGGCGCGGGGCCCCGCGCCGCAGCACCCGCAATGACTACGTTAGTTAGGTCATGATAGTAACCTCAACCTTTTTATGAACGCATAGTCCAAATAAGCAATAAAGATAAAAGATAAAAGATGTTTATTCAATAAGTAGGCCGCACGGGCACTTTTACACGTCAAAAATCTACCAGCGCTTCGCAAGAGACCACTGCTGAGAAGAAACGCCGCAAGAAACTCAACAGTCAGTCGTTTTTTAAAAATTACTTATACAATTATAGAACTTAACCTAGCATTATATAAAACAATGAATTTAACATTAAAAAATATATATATCATGCGTAGTTGAGCAGGAAAATGTGTCAAAACTCAGTATGTTCAGATGAACTCATAAATAGTAATGATAATAATAATTAAATATATACATATACGTATACTTACCCATGACGGTGCAAAACAACCACATAGTTTTGATACATTCTCCTACAGAAACCGTGTCCCCTAGACAATAATTATACCTACAATGTTTACATATTTTTCTGACTAAGCTATTACTAAGTTATTTAGGTGTTTAATTTAGGCCAAGCATTTTTATCTGTTAGTTAGTCCTCGACCTTATAATAAGCTTTCGACAACAACGACTTTTTCAAGTAATTTTTAAGTGTTGGAAATGATAACTTTAAAATTTCGTCAGGTAATTTATTATAGAAATGAATGCATTGACCAACAAATGATTTATATACCTTACGGACACGAAATTTTTCAATAGCAATTTTATTTTTATTTCTTGTATCCAAATTATGTATATCACAATTCTTAACTAAAGATTCTTGATTTTTAATGACATAAATAATATTCTCATAAATGAATTGTGACGCTACTGTCAAAATACTAATTTCTTTAAATAGTAATCTTAAGGAATCACGGGAGTTTAGGTTATATATGGAACGAATGGCTCTTTTTTGTAACACGAATATAGTCTGTATGTCAGCAGCTTTTCCCCAAACCAGAATACCGTACGACATAACACTATGAAAGTAACTATAATAAACTAAGCGAGCTGTCTCAACATTGGTAAGTTGCCTGATTTTCCTAACAGCATAAGCTGCCGAACTTAATTTACCTGCTAGTACTGCTATATGGGGACTCCATTGCAAGTTTTTGTCTATAGTTATCCCTAAGAAAAGCGCCTTGTCCACCATCTCCAAACACTCATCATTTAGAAATATACTAGATTCTACCGGTCTAACATTAGGCAAAACGAACCTAACACATTTAGTTTTCTTAGCGTTAAGTAGCAAATTGTTAATAGTAAACCAATTAAGTACTTTAACCAGCGTGGCGTTTATCCTACTGTAATCGACGGATTTTCGGTCCACATTGAAAATTAATGAAGTATCATCAGCAAATAGCACAATATCACAAAGGTTATCTACCGTGGGTGGTAAGTCATTTATATAGACCAGAAATAAGAAAGGACCTAATATAGAGCCCTGAGGCACACCTAATTTAACAGTTGCTCCAATGGACTGTGTTTTGTTTACAACAACCGTTTGTGTTCTATCACTAAGATATGAAGACATAAGATTTAGAGAATTATTTGACAGACCATAATGTTCTAATTTTAATATAAGAGTCGCATGATCTACGCAATCGAAAGCTTTGGAAAGGTCACAAAATATTCCTATTGCATCACAGGATGCCTCTTTAAACACCAACAAGAGACAGTAATTAGGAGCCAGTTGGTTGCAGTTCCTGAACAACTACCGGAAGTGTCCAGTAAAGTCGAATCAATAAGTAAGTATTGAAATTCCATAACATACCATACCTATTATTTGTATTTGGGTATGCAGACCTGAGACAGCCTTCAAAAAGGCTAAAAAGGCAAGCAAGAAAAGGTCACCCAAAAAAAACCGATCAAGTGCGAGTCGGACTCGCGCACCGAGGGTTACGTATTTAAGATAATATGGTTGGAAAAATACAAAAGAAAATACTCATTTTGTTATGAACTATTTTCTATGAAAATAAGGTCTATTTTGACTAGCCTAAATTTTCAAACAGAATTTTTAAGTTTTTTGATATTTTTTCCAAAACTTTTTTACAACTTCGTTTTATTTTTCCCGTAAACATATTTAAATTAGAAATTTTCCTGATTTTTTGGTTCATAAACTTGTTAGATAAGGGGGGGGAACGGTCATTTTTTGTACATTTTTGGCTATAAATGGAAAAGTACAATTTTTTTTTTTGCAGATTGAGCCCTTTCATATGACACCCTAAAAAAACGCGGTTATTACATTATCCATTAGGATTTCTGCACGGAAAAAATTGCGAAATATATTTAGATACATTAATCTTGTTTTTGTGCAATTAAAAGTTCATTACCTTAACCGTAACTTTAAAATGAACTGCGATATGAGCAGGACATAGTTCAGTTATTAAACTTATTAAGTAGATAAAGATACTTTTAAACAATTGTTTGTTTTAAACTTTCAAGACATTCACAAATACTGTACTGTGTTTTAGATTCATTACAGTAATTTTAAACACTAGTCGCAGTCCTGCCGCGCTCCGACGCAGTACCCATTTAATATTTAAATATCTCAGATCATCTTATTTAATTTATGATGTCGAGAACAGTGTTTTTGTTGGTATTTTGTTTAACATTTGCGGTACATTCTGATGCAGTCTACGTCAAAAGTAAGTCAGCAAAATCAACATATCAATACATGTCATGTTTTAGCATAACGCCCCACAGATATAACAGATTATACCAAAGTGTCATTTTCAACTGAATGTTTAATAAGTCCTTCGATCAACAATACCAACTAGATAACCAGTCCCATACAAAATCAAAGCTTAATTGTGTCCGCAGGAATATATACGTCAGTTGCATTCGTTTACTAACGAACCGAGACAAAAGTTTTCTAATTTCGATCAACAATTTACCAACTAGATAACGGGCCAGCATAAAAAATACTTCTTGGATACTAACGACTCACTTGCGGCGTGAGGTCTTAATTTTGATTAGTTCTGTTGACAGACAGCCAATGTCAACACGCATCAAAATGTCACAATGTGCATAATTATCGAAAACGAAATTTATCGGTTGGAATGTCTTACTTTCGGTAATTACCTACATGTAGAATATATTATTTTCAAACTTTACACTAACAATTAATGTCATAATTTCAACAAAATAACAATATTGAAACCTCAGCTAAGAATGTTTGGCCAAGGTCGGCCAATATACGCGCAAACATTTGTTTAATGGAACATTAGATGCATGGAGTGGCTTTTTATTATTGTACCACTACTACGCCTCTATTCTAGGCAGTAAAATCCAAATCGTGTTAAACCTTTTATGGTACCTATTGTTTTCAACTCGGCCGCCATTAATGTCAAGTAAATAAGAGCTTTCAAAACGTTGACAATACGATAACAGGTCCAAGGTGATTTGGTTTTGGTGTTGAATAGAGGCCCTGGTAGGTAGGTATTTTGCTACCAGAACAGCGAGTGTTTTCCGTCAGCGGCCTTTTTAGAGTGCTGAAGTCAAACTAGGAACCCTTATAGTTCCGCTATGTCCGTTTGTCTGTCTATCAAAGTTACAAAATCGATAATTCTGTGATACATATGTATAGATATTTATACCGCGGACTAAGATAAATTACGAAATAAATATAAAAAACGGTCCTCCCGTGACCTATGTAAAGCAAGGGTATATAAGTTTTTTTTTTACTAAATAACACTATGTGATGTCACTTGTTGTTCTGCGAAATAGTTATTCGTGTATGTAGTAACGGCGACGGAACCCTACACTGCGCACTATCTGACATGCTTTTGCCCGGTTTCTTTTCGTATTCGAGAATTATCTCCCGGAATTATACTTTAAAAATTTATATAGTATAATTTTGGGGTGCGTTGTTCTTCTCCAAAACGGCTTGACCGATTTTGATGAACCACATTGACGTGAAACGTCTTTAAAATCGGTACCATACACGGGTACCGTGTCAGAAAACCGGACCGTAACGAATTGGTCTATATCGTGTGACATTAATAACTACAAAACTATTCATCGTAGAAACATGAATTTAGCGACATTATTTAGCGTATATAGTCAGCTCGCTGCTAAGACCCTGAGTTTATATCGGGGCCGGGTGGGGCGGCGGCGGAGGGGCACTGCGTAGAATAATGGAAACCGGCGCTCTCGCAGGTTATGAGCCACGCCCGGGTACAGTTGCCGGCAAACTTCTTGAACATGTGACCTTGCCTGCGCAGAAGCGATTTTTAGGTGTCGTTGGGAGGCGGGGGTGAGGTGGCGGCGGGGGAGCATCGTGTCGTTCGCGAGATTGGTCAATCAGTTGAAGTTTGCGTCCCGCGCCCCTTCTACGTCCCTCTACCTTCCGAGTACACTTGCGTGCACTGTTAAAGCCGATTGTTATCATTGACTTTCTTGTTATAATTTTTTGTTGATTTTTTGTTATTGTTTTAAAGTGACAACATAATGCCACGCCAAAAAGGAAAGATGGTGTACGATGTGTATTGTTTATTTAAGAAAGACGGAAAGAGTTTTGTGGAGACAGTAAAAAATACTGCCGGTTATCGTAAGATTTGAAAATGTTCTGTATTAAAAATTATACCTCGGACGTTACCATCTGAGCTCTGGGGTCATAAAAACCCTTTTTCGCACATCTCGCTCGCTCTTGGAAGGTTAGTAGATGTCTCGCTCGCACTGGCGTAGCATTGCACATCCTTGTTCACTAATTAGTTTATGGCCCCGGAGCTCAGATGATAACGACCGAGGTATATGTAGGTACTTTTTTTAGCACGTATGTGCACGATGCGCGAACTTTCCCCCACCACCTCCCCTAATGTTCAAGAAGTTTGCCGGCAACTGTACTCCAATGCCCGGCGCCGAGCTAAGCGATTTCGGGAGCGTCTCACTCAAAGCTGCGAAGGCACGCTCAATAAACGATGCCGATTCCGCGATCACTTCTTAAACAAAATCACTCGAATATTAATTGAAATGTTATTTGTACTAACCTATTCAGTGTTAAATTGTATTAAAATATTTAGAACGAAGTAAATCTGTTTTATTTTTTCAATCTTGAACACTAAAAGCGATTCGCTGATATAGACGTTTCACGTTAAAATCAACGCCCGTGTGCACCGACACAGCCCCACCCGTTTTTTTTGTATAAGTGCTTGTCACCTGGATTATTCTTAGCTATAGTTAGTTAGTATAGAACATAATTAATGTTAACTAAACAACAAAACTTTAACGTACCTATTTAGGTACATTAATTTTTAAATTCAATGCGACTCCATACCTCTGTTTGTCAGATTCGAAGAAACAAAGTGAACAGATAAAAAAAACCATGTAACTCGCAGGGCAACAACGGGAAAAAGTACTTTACTTTTTGCATGACGTATGGATTCACACGGACAGAATTTAGCTTTGAGTTTGTATGGGATTGGTTATCTAGTTGAATATTATTGTTGATCGAAGGTTTTAAAACAGTTTTTCTACTCGCGTACTATAAACCGCTGATATTGATATCGTTAATGGTAGCTACCACAATACCACCTATAGCGTATCCGAAACGTGAAAACTATTCTATAATGAGCGTTGCCATGGTAATAACAGTTCTATCATAATTATTATAGCATTGTTATCACCATGGTTACGGTCATTCTGGATATCCTAATTTGTATAATAAACCCTTAAAATATTTCAATACTAATTAAAATTACGTATACTTCATCAATTAAATGCTAATCACGTGCTTAAAATTATTTTTTATCAAATTACCTACTAAAAATAGATGATTAATACCCATCGATTTGTTATTTGGTTACCGTGGTTACGTACAATATAGATACCAACAAAATGGCGTTTCATTAAGGCCTGATTTTTCAACATACAGATAACAGTAACTGTTGGTTAAATTTTAGCTTGGTCCTTTTCTTTTATTTGACATAGAAAAGGACCGAGCTAAAATTTACCCAACGGTTACTGTTATCTGGACATTGAAAAATCGGGCCTTAGTAGTCCAACTTTTTTGATAAATGTATGTATGTATGTATGTATGTAAATACTTTATTGTACAAACGGGAAAATAACAAACAACAAAATAGACAGAAGCACAAAAGGTATGTACAAAGGCGAACTTATCCCTTTAAGGGATCTCTTCCAGTTAACCTTTGAGCGATTGGGAAAAGTTTGAAAAAATAAATAGCCAAACGTACAACAATGAAAGGGACTAGATGTTTCATAATTACGTTAATATTAAATAACCAATTTAAAGTTCTAAGAATAAATAAATAAATATGAGCTAGATCTTAGTTAAATAATTTAATACAATGCCAAATAGACAGATGGAAATATACTTATATAAATATATCATTATATATAAATTCACACATATATAATTCATATATATATGAATAGACAAAGATGAAAGGACATAAAAATGATAGTCTTCGTTCAAGGACAAGAGTCAGACCAGTGGTTTTTTAATCTTGATTTAAGCGATGCAACAGATTGAGACCGCCTTATATCAACTAGGAGTAGATTCCACAATCGCACAGAGTGCACCGAAAATGATTTAGAATAAATCTTAGATCAGATCTGTTTTATTAACTGTTAAAATTGTCATGAAATTTGTAAACATAATAATAAAATTTACAAACTATTAACGCCAATTGAATAATAAAAATGGCTTAGATGACAAGTAATTTGTTATCAGAAAAATCGAGTAAAGTATACAAGAAAAATTATAGCGATTGTTTATTTTTATCATTATCATTTTAAGCTTGTAGAATAAGTTATGTATGCAAAGGTACATAATTAGCTCTTAAGGCACTCGTACCTTAAGAGGCTTCATTATATCTCAGTGTACTGATCTTGTGGAATTGCGTTTAAGGTACAGTATCAAGTTTTGGGGGAGGAGCTATGCGTATAAAATAAAGAAAGCTTGTATACTACAAAAAACCGAGCAAGAGCATGTCGGAGCATGTAGGGTTCAAAAGCCGTTACTACAAACAAATTAGACCCGAGAAACTTAACTTTGCCGTTGGAAAACTGTTATCCCCATTCCCCATACCTCGACATAGGTCGCGGTCAGTTTACCAACACCGCAAGTAACTTTTCGGTAGGTATAAATATTTAAACCCTTTGTAACTCAAGAACCAATGAAGTCTACTTAGCCGTATTTTTTTGAATTTTAGTATTAGTTTTGATTGTAGGGGGGGGGGACACTTGACTCTAACAAAAATTAGCGTTTTAAAGCTCAATATTTTATAAACGTGTAACTTCATCGAAAAATTATTTTAACAAACCCGCAATATTTTTGAAATAACTATCCAACGACATTTTGTGACACCTACACTATGCGAAGCCTGTCTTGTAGACACTACCGAACTACCGAACACTACCGAAGGAGCTCTCTCAATGCATTTACAGCTGCAATGGGCACCACTGTTTGACGGGGGACAGAAGTGAGCTGCGATTTCTAAGGCTATGTGAAAGCATAAGAATTTTGTTTTTTCGGATTCAGGACGAGCAGATTATCCCGGAGCCAGGATATGATCAGCCGCATTCCTCTCTGCGCGTCAGTGGAAACCTAATCCCAAGAAGTGCCGTGAAAAATTACTGCTTTGTCGTCAGCGTAGCATAAAAACAAAATTCTTATGCTTTCACAAAACCAAAGCATCTGCTCCCAGCCTGGCCTTAGAAATCGCAGCTCACTTCTGTCCCCCGTCAAACAGTGGTGCCCATTGCAGCTGTAAATGCATTGAGAGAGCTCCTTCGGTAGTGTTCGGTAGTTCAGTAGTGTCACTCTACAAGACAGGCTTCGCATAGTGTAGGTGTCACAAGCAAGTATTTATCTGCTCATCCTTACACAGTGTGACTTATTCTACAAGTAACATAATCCTATGGAACTACATACCAACACTGTTTTATTAATAAATAATTTGATTTTGATTTGATTTCAATTTTGAAATTATTTTGATTATTTTATTCATGTGCATGTAGTAAAAATGTGATTTCAGTTTTAATTTTAATTTTAACTGTAATATTTCCGACACAAAATGTATTTGTTAGCGGAAAATAAATGAAATGAAACCATGCGTCATCAGTCCGTTTACGCGTGTACAGTGTTCGTTACTGTGGCTTCATTGCTCTATGGTAAATAATTAATTTACAAACATACAGAAAACTGCATAATCCCGATAATAATGCCAATTTTTATGGAGTGCGAATTTAAAGTAAATCAAATGAATACGATTGCGATGATTTTCAATTGTTTAATAAATTCCCCTGAAGTACAAAGACCGTTAGACATAGATAACTACTTTCCGGGGGTTGCAACCCGGTGCAAATTTGATATTGTATTTAGATAATTTTCTAATCACATCCTCAATTTGCACCGCGTTCTATATTTTCCGCAGAGCCGCAATGGCCGAAAGTAAGTTTTTACATATATTTATTTTTATTTGTATGTTCCGTAGGTGGAATAACATAGTACATTAAGTTGTTGGCTTTTGGACACAATAAATTATATTTGTACTTTTCCCTCAATTTTTTTTACTGAGGACTTTTTAGCGAAGTAATCAGCGTTGTTCTTAACAAAAAGACAGAGTTCCAAAATATAAATCCCAGTAAGCGTAAGGAAACCTTTGTAATTAAACACATTACGAAGAGATTCATCATTACGCATGCGATATATTTACTATATGTATATGAACACGTTTTCTGAAGGACAAAATGTAGTTTGAACTTTTACGGAATTTCCCTAATAAATGATTCCGTAGGTGGAAACATAGTTCCAGAAAGAATTGATTAGGCGCAACACTGACTAGAAATAATTTTCTTTATTTTAACGATGCGGCGAAAAAGAGGGGAGGCTTTTGCCCAGGAGTGGGACACAAAAACAGGTTAGGTTTTTTTTTTAACGATATACGCTTTCCAGTTAAGGGAGGTGTCTATAGTAACTCCCAGAAATCGTATATTGACGACTTCTTGTAGTTAAGTCCGGGCTTCCTCGACCGTCAAGTGCACAGGAGCTGTTTTATAGTTTCTAAACTGGATAAATTTGTTTAAGTTTACTTTAAGATTAATTGTTTAATTTGTTGTACCTAACCATGACAATACTGATGTTTCAGAAAGGTTACATTATTCTGGCTTGGACTACAACCGCGTCACGACACTGTTCGAAGAAAACAACCACGCCACATATGTCTACAACTACAACGAAGGGGAACACCTCAGTATTGGCTGCGAGCATGACGCAAGTCAAAATATTACATTCGAATTTTATAGTAAGTTATTTAAAGTCACGGACCTAAAAAAAATACGGACGTAACCTAGTCTAATCATGAGTGAAGCATACAAAATGGCCGTCCGTTTACGAGTGTGCGTGCTTTGAGGATTGCCATATAAATCGACAATTTTCCTATTTTAAGGTTTTTTACCACATGCAACTTTTTGCAGCGATACAAATGCGCATTCGACATCCGCAGTACTGTATCGCGACTAAACCTAGACGATTTGTGACTATCGATACTGCATTGAGACTGAATCGCGATTGTATCGCTGCAAAAACTTCGTAAAATTAAATCGTGTTATCATTTATGTACTACTTCAGCATTGGGTTCCGTTTTAATTTAATTGAAATTGGTTTTCCCCATTTTGTAATGACAAAACCAATTTCAACTAAAAAATAATGGGAAATAGAGATGAGAAAATTATATGACAATTTAAATTTCAACGGTTGCACGAAAGAATAATATTAATAATATTGATATATCACACCACATTTTTATGAACATAGGTAGTGATTAAAAATATTTTTAACGAATAAAGCAATTTATTATTTAAACTTGAAAACTTAAACTTTTAGGAAAAAAAATCCGTGGAAAAACTGGCAACACTGATTGTCATTTTTGTATGATACCGTGTTGCTTTTTATGTTTACTAACGTAGTTTTTACACGTTTTTACAACACAATGCGACATTTTCTTCGGAGTAAAATTAAATGTCACTCGTGCTGTGGCTCGACGCGTAATGGCGGCGGGTTAACAGACCTAGTGCATTTGTGAGACGGTAGATCGTGTATAACGGAACGAAATAACAGACCTTGCATACTTCACACCGTTTTAGTGTAACGTTACGTCCGTATTTTTTTTAGGTCCGTGTTTAAAGTGTGTTATTTATTTTTCTATAGTTGTGAAGGTTAAGTTAAGAAAATCTCTCACCTCTCCGATTACCACGATAGACTAGTGCAAGTAAAAGTATAGTACGAATTTTCTAAAGTGACTCGATTAGCAAAGAGATGTGCTTAATAGAAAGAGCCCGATTAAAAAGTTCTCACTATAAGTTATATCCGACCGTTAGTAGACCGACCTACCCACGTGATAATATACCAGTGTTTAAGTAGCCACGTCGTAATACACTTACCATACTCATTAAATGATATTGGCGAGTGTCGTTATTACTAACGGCGTTTTCTTGTAAATCTCCCCTTTTGCACTAACTGGCAGAGAATACAATATTTTAATTCCTCAGTTATCATTTTACGTTAGAGCTAATTTGTGAAGACAATGATGATAATGATGACGACAATGATGGTGATGATGCTGATGATCATGATGATAATTATTAGGTAGGTATCCTTATTCACCTCACATGGGCTGTTGAGTGTTATTGTAATGCTTGTTTCAGATTCGACGTCAAACATTAAAACGACGATAAATGAATCACGGTTTGAGACCCAGGGTACGAGAAATTTAGACATGTCGGACTTGTATTGTTTTTGTGAGGATACACATGGAAGAATCTATTCAACCTTCCTCAATTTAAAAACGCGTAAGTGCCCATTACAAGCTTTTAATTGACTTTATCTACATCCATATCATAACTTCCCAACAATATGTTTAGAAGCGATAAGCAAATCGCCTATATTAAGAAACCTGTATCTGTAGTTGCATCTTAATGTTTACATTAAAGTATAGTGCATCGTAATGTTAACATTAAAGTGTCGGTACCTAAACATTAAAGTATCGGTAATACTTTACCACTAACTTGAAAATGCAAGCTATTTACATTATAAATAAAGTTTGTTTTTTATTTTATTTTTTATTATTTTTTAAGCTTTTGTACTACAAACAAGTTAACAGTAACACTAACTTAATAAAAATACAGGCCATCTGAACATATTATAGAAAACTTATGATATGTAGGTAAAGTTATGTATGCGGCTATACATAATTAGGCATTAAAACACTCGTGTGATCTTATTATGAAACTCGCCTTCGGCTCGTTTCATAAAACCACACTCATACTTTAATGCCTCTAATTATGCACCAGCCACATAAACTACTATCATGGTGTTAAAATACTTGAGTTGGTGTCATATCAATTAGCCGAGATTTATATCGCCAATTTTCTTCTCTCAGGCAACGATTCGTAGATATTTCCTTTTATCGGGAACAGAAACGATTAGGGGCATTATTATACTTTGTTTCGATACCTATTGTCATCGTGTCGTCTTTGACTTGATGGTCTTAATCCGAATAAGAGACAACAATTAACAAGCTGTAGCAATATAAAAAAGAAGTTCATTTTCAGTTTTTTTTAAATCATAAAAGGACTGGACTATAATTTTTCAGCCTACGTATTCGCCATGTATTACTTCTTCTTCTTCTTAAAGTGCCTCTCCAACTTAGTGAAGGTTGGCTATCAGCTGCTGAAATCTGTCCCTATCTTTTGCGAGGCGGAACAGCTCATAATTACTTAACATATTTTATTAAACTTGATATAAAACACATTTTATCGAATAAACAGCCTGGTGAAGGCCGTCTCCTATTCGGATCCCCTACTAGGATCGCCATTACTGTTAAGTTAATATCGAGGTCATCTCGTAACGTATCCGTGATAATTATGTCCTCATGGCCTGTTGTTTGATCGGTAGTTAAACTAACTAATGGTCAAAAAACGTTACTAATGGTTAAAATCTCAAGGAAATGTGTCAAATTTTCCATTCTTTTTTCGAATTTTAACAATTAGTTAGTTTAACTACTGATCAAACAACAGGGCCTTAATATCTAAAGTGTGTTACTCTCTTAAGCTGATCTCCGTTTAGGCGTATGGGCGGCACGTAGGAAATACACTTCGTACCGGCTTTGAAAACCATAAATTCACCCTTTGATACATTATATCTAAGGCCATGTTTATCAGCATATAATTCACACATCTGAATCAGTTTGATGAGACCGCAGGACGACGGACTCAGCAGCACCATGTCGTCTGCATAGCTTATGTTATTTACGCATACACCACCAATATGACAGCCGGCACGCGTGTTGCTGAGTTCCTCGATCAGTGCATTAAATACAGGTTAAAAAGCCTGGGTGAGGTTCTCCCCCCCTGCCTCACCTCGCACTTCAACCTGTATTCTTCAGATATATGGCTACCCCATTTGACAACATTCACCCGACACAAGTACCAACTCTTACATATGCGTATCAGATCCCCTGGTACTCCAGCCTCTGGTAGCTTACTCCACAGAAGCTCGTAGTTAACCAGATCAAAAGCTTTAGATATTTCTACCTGTTGCTTTTAAATTTACCCTTTTACTTATTTTTAGTTTTATTAAGCCTGTAAGTATATCGGTATTTATGTAGGTACCTATGCGTTTTACTTTTTATTATTATTTTGTCATTTATTTTTCTGCTACAAGTATTATATAAGTAGTTTACACGTATAGTAAGTAAAGTATGTTTGTACAGTGTTCCGTGAATCACTGCCGGTACTGGCTGAAAACCAGTGCTGTAATTGTCTGACACCTCAGCATTTTGCTGAGCCAGTGTCCGTTTCACCGCCGCGAGGACACACAATGCGTGCTGTGCCTGTTGCCTTCATTGTTTTCTTGAATCATTTGTATATTTGTGTGTCTTATTGTTGGTGAATAAATGTATTTCTTCTTCTTTTTCTTCTTGTTTTTCAAACTGTTTTAAATTTGTCTCCTTATTACGGTAAAAGTCAAAGCCGTCGTGAAGATCATTGGACCAGGCCTGATCCTTGATGACGATACGATCCCATACATGAAGAAATACAGTTACAAATTCAAGGAACCGATGATGATAGAGCCGACCTGTACCGTGTCGGGCATGAGTGGGGACTTCGAGGCCAGACTGATGGGTGATGACGGTGCTGCAGTTACTCAGGGTAAGCTATCTCAACTTTTAACTGACGAAATTAAATAGAGTATTTACTATACATTTAATTGTAGGCCGTACGTTTTATAATATCGCATAAAATGGGAACTCCTCAAAAATTCTTTTGATTCCAAATATTAATTAAAGAAAGCTATTTTTATATTATGTTGGAGCTATTTTAGAATAAATACATAATTAAATAGGGGAACCACTCAAAATTCGTTTTTTTGCGAATATTCTTTTGTTTCAATCTGCATTTTTTCGAAATCTATGTTATTCTGGAGCTATTTAAGATTAAATGCATAGTATAATTGCTATCCGTTGGTTAGGTTAGGTTTGATTTATAATCAATATATAGAAATAAAGTCTTCTATCAAAACATTGCATTCGGAATTTTGATCAATTCGGAATTATGACTCTTCTGAATTATGAATTGTACCCTTTCATTACTGCACGACTACGTTGGTTTGGTTGAGTTTCATTTATAAACGATATCAAAAAATATAGTCTCCTATCAAAACATTGCATTCAGAAGTATGAAAATTCGGAATTTTGATCATAATGGAATCATGACTCCTCGGAACTATGTAGTGTACCCGTCGCATGTAGGTTTTTTAAAACCTTTTTTTTTTCAGTATTTGGAGGTGCTATATCTTCATGGTACTCTGCATCTCATGCATTCTGGCTTACACCAAGTTCGAGAACTATCAGCTGCACTGCTAAAGATCTCAGGACAAATTTAACAAGGTTCACGAGCACGATCGATCTGAAGTATGACCCCGACCCGACAACAGCGCCATCTATTAGTAGTAAGTACCAGAATCACATCACAATAAGTTAAAATAAACTCATTGTCAAAAAACTACTTGAATAAGTCCAAACTCAAGGGTCTACCATATTAGCCATTGAGAGGTTTCTATGGCCACTTTCCGTTACGTTACTAAGAACCATTGCATTCACTTATCAAAAATTCTGATATAGGCAAGCACATCATCTTATTCCATACTAATATTATAAATGTGAAAGTGTGTATGTTTGTCCGTCTTTCACGCTTCAACCACTGAACGGATCGAGATGAAACTTAGCACACATACTGGTTAGGTCCTGGAATAGGACATAGGATAGTTTTTATCCCGGAAAATTGTACAGTTCCCAGGGGAGCAGCGCTAAACGACTTCTACACGGACGGAGTAGCGGGCGAAAGCTAGTGTTAGAAATAAAATTGTAATTTATAATTCATTTGTAGGTCAATGCATTCATTTTAAGACTAATTAAATTACCCGTTGTATTATAAAGTTAAGTACTTTTTTCAGAGATAGGGCCTCCTTACCACAGTTATAACTAAAGTAGGTATGTAATTAACCTTCCTGCAAAGTTTTAGTCAAACATCTTTATCTGGTTCTTAAGATCTTGACTGGTTTATACTCGTTTACTTTGAGGCCAATCATCTGCAATTGTCATTTTAGTTTTGTAAGCTAAAAATAGGAATTTTATTCATTAATAAGAAAAAGAAGTTAAGAATAACAGAGATCCTTTTACCACGATATAAAGCTTCATCATCAGACCAGCATCTAGTTGTCTTAATATTATAATGTTTTCATTTTTTATTTTAAATTTAACTCTATCATTTGTTTTTACTGAAAAGTAGTGGAAAATAATGAATTAAGTAACATGAAAAAATAATTTACTATATTTATCATAATAACACTTCGATTTTCAACTTGAATACAAAAAATACGTTCGGAAAATGACCCAGATACTGTGAGCGAAATGCAACAAAATTGTTAGAAAAGATTTATCGTTAATTTGTACAGTTTATGGAATATTTTGTCGAAAAATACGTGATCTAAACTTTATTGACTATCGGTGACTATTGCTGTCCTCTATTTACCAGCATTGTTTGAACCTCGACCACACATTTTATATTTTTTTAAAGTTATCAATTTTTGCGACGCATGTAAGAATAGGGTAGTCAATATTATTACCGGATCACTAAGGAAAGAGGGAGACGACACGATCGTTCCTTCTTCTCGCTACGCCAACGTCAGAGTATACGTCACGAGCTGTCACCGCGCAGCAGGCTGACGGGGATGGGAGGCCCGAGGACAACACTCCACTTCGGCGGCGCGCTTGATAGGGATCGGACCATATTCCAGACTAGTTAGGCTCAACGTTCCGTTATAACTAGGTTCCTATAGCTAGGTTTGGGTATTAGAGTTAAGTAGGAATAAGGAGTTGTGATTTGTGTTACATTTTGGATTAAAATCGTTGATTGCGTTTGTATATTTTATTTGTAGTTATAAATCCATAAGAATATAGTTATTTATTTTTATTTAATTATTATTTTTCAAACACTTTTTCCTAGTTAAATTGTTACTTTGGCTTCTGTCTACATTTGTCTCCTTATTACAGCAAACAGCTCAGCTAACGTAGAGATCGATGGACCACCAGGCCTGATCCTTGATGACAACACGACCTCTTACAACAGGAATTACAGTTATAAATTCAAGGAACCGGTGTATATAGAGCTGATCTGTACCTTCTCGGGCGTGATTGGGGACTACGAGCTCCTACTGGAGGATGATCGCGGTATTGGATTACGTCAGATCTGTAAGCGATCTCAGCTGTTAACTGACGACATTAAATAGAGTATTAACTAGACCTTCAATTGTAGGCCGTACTTTTTATAATTTAACATATGGGAGCACCTCAAAATTCCGTTTTTTACCCCAAATGTTAATTTGTCCAAATTTTACTATTTTTCCGAAAGTTAAAATGTTATGCTGCAGCTGTTTTAGAATAAATACATAATTTAATTGGGGAACAACTCAAAATTCTGTTCTTTTTTCCGAGTGTTCATTTGTCCAATTTTTTTTTTTGAAAGCTATGTTATTCTTGAGATATTTTAGATTAAAAGCTTAATTTAATTTAGCTCTACGTTGGTTAGGTTAGGTTTGATTTAAAAGCGATATCAAGAAATAGTCTTCTATCAAAACATTTCATTCGGGGAAAATCGGAATTTTGATCAATTTGGAACTACGTATTGTATATATTTTATGTATTGTACCCTTTTATTGCTGTACGAGTAGGTACGTTGGTTTTGTTAGGTTTCATTTATTAACGATATCAAAAAATATAGTCTTCTATCAAACATTGCATCGAAATATGAAAATTCGAAATTTTGATCAATACGGAATTATGTAGTGTACCTATCGCATGTAGGGTTTTTTAACCAATTTTTTCAGTTACTTATTCATGGGCTTTTCCACTCCACTCCGTATCTCGACTATTCTGGCTTACACCAGAGTCGCGAACAATCGGCTGCACCGCTAGAGATCTTAACTCCAATTCAACAAGGTTCACGACCTCGGTCGATCTGAAGTATGAGCCCGACTCGACAACAGCGCCATCTATTAGTAGTAAGTACCAGAATCACATCAATAAGTTAATAACAAACTCATTATCAAAAATCTAGTAAAATAAGTAAGGGATCTATCATATTAGCCATTGAGAAGTTCCTATTGCCACCTTCCGATGGTAGTCCTATCTCGATAGTACTATAATATTGTTTTAGTATCGAAATCGGTTTGAAGATATTTATTTCTTAAAAGAATTTGCGGGTCGGACTCGCGCACGAAGGGTTCCGTAGGTACCATTCGTCGCCTCGCGAAAACAGAGTTATATGTGACAATTTTTAAGAAACATGTTTTTTTTTAACGAAAATCCGTAAAGGATCATGAAAAATCTAGCGGTATACTAAGTTCTAAGTATCTTCTAAGTATCTTACGTAAAGGTTGAATTTACAGAGCTTGAAACAAGGTTCCATCTAGAATTCAGACCACTTTTCAGGAGACAGAAAAATTTATTGTGCTATATGGAACGAAACAATTGCAGGAAATTCTGGATGTGATGTAGCAAGTTGATTCATTAAAATATTGAAGACGATCCTCAGTAAATCCTACCTCTAGTATTAAAAAACTTATCCTGTGGAGTGATTCTTGCCTCCCTCAGAATCGTAATTCAATGTTACGATTTTAATTTTTTTGAAGGAACGTGACAACATTTAATCCGTAGAGCTAAAATACTTAACCCCCGGGCATTCTGCTGCGCAGGAAGTAGATGCTGCTCATTCATGCATTGACAGAACTATGTCTGCTGCTGAATTTCTTTCACCGATTTCTTTTCTTCGCTTGCTAAAGCCCTATAATTTTATCCAAATGCAGATGAATGACGATTTTGATTACAGTAGCTGCACAAAAGATCTGAATTTTGGTATCAAAAGTAGTTGTATTGAAGTTCACACAGTGTTATTTCACCATGTTTATAAAACCAGTTGGCGTGAAACAGAATGGTCAAATGCCAGTGTTTTGAAAACCGTTAATAGCCCTCGCCAACATGCAATCCAAATGAGAGTTTAGCCAAGTGAAATACCAAAATCTGTTACGCTACATAAGCTTTCATGCCTACGGTTCCCATTGCCAAAGTGTTCATTAGATTTCAAATTAGTCCCAACATCATCTACCCAAAGACAGTTTACAGTTGGTTATACCCTACATTCACAACTCTGCAGGACCATCACGAAAAGTCTTGTCGAACTATATGGTATATTGTTTGATTCCAGCTTCCACTTTCAGCAGCCACCCACAGAATCAGTCGGTAGATGAGAGAAACCCGCTAGACGACGATATCAGCCATCCGCAGAATCAATCGGCCAACGATATGTGTTCCGAGGCGTCTGTGGACCAGGTCTCTGGAGAGGGCAGCCGGCTCTGCACTGAGAAGCTGTTGGTTAAGGTAATACGGTCCCTTCAGCCTTAAACCGCGAAAAAATTAGAGACAGCCTCGGGTCGAGGTCGTTCGGGTTCTTTGACTGATCTAAAGTCTCGGCATGTGACCTCGTGTAGATGGACGTTATTTGGAACGTGAAGCTGGGACTTTTTATATTATTATGCTGGATTTTTAAAAGTATTTTTTTTGCCCATTCATTCCTGAACTTGTGTTTTATTTGACACCTGCTTCTTGCCGTTGTTTAAATCAAAAGCAGTTTGTAAACGTCGCATTTACTAATGTATAGCTTCACTAGCGTCCCGTCCTTGCTTCGCTTAGGTTAAAACAGATGAAAAAAGCCTATGTCCATGTGGAAAAAATCCTTCCGAATGGTGAATTTTTTTTTTTTGAATGGATTTCGTTGTTCCCGAGATTACCAGTCTGATAGATACAAACTGACAAAACTCACACTCTTTTTTAATATTAATTATTAGTCTTGGTAATATTACTATAGACCAGTGCTTTTAGAGCCCTTACCCAGGCGTCATATTACTTTCAGCTTGGTACAACAATATACTATTGTCAATTTGTTCCTCAGGCGCTGATGCGCAGTGCCCTCGCGGATGAGAAACAGGCTGAGGCGGAGATGCGCACCGCCCTCGCGGCCGAGGCAGTGCAGCAGGGAGTGGCGCAGGAGGTGGGGCTGCTCCGCGACCTGGTGACCATCCTGGGGAGGCCACCACCGGCTCTGACCATAGACCGCGGCCACCAGGTTTAGCAGACCTAAACCAGTCGTCGGGGTCTTTTTATTTCTGATTTGAACTGATTTCTCCAAGCTTATATTTTTAAGTCTCACCGGTGAATAATATTCTCACACCTCTGGTATCAGATACGAGTTCCACCGTCTTCTCGTTAACACAATCACTGTGTAACATAATAACAAAAAAAAGTGACGATGACATCTAAAAATCGACTCCCAGGCCCGGCTGCAAAGTTGCAAGTACAGTCGAGGAATTTGATTGTTTAACAGTTTGACGTAATACCTCAATTTGCCGGGTTATACATTTTCCACGTGGCACTAAGGTCGGATTTTTATTCCCACAGAAAAAATGTAAACAAAGGTGTTGCCGTTAACGAAAAACATTTGCAGTATTCAAAATATGTATACTTTCCACATTTAAAAGAAATCGACTTTCTATGAAAAAAACTATATATTGTAATCAAGACTGAAGAATTTAATATGTTGATTGCTAACTTTATTTTGATATAAACTCTTTGTTGTCTTAATTCTGGGGTCCTAGTGAAAAAGGGTGTAATTGTCCTGAAGATCAAGTGAAAAAGGGTTTAAGTCTAGAATACTCCGTTTATGTATATGTATACACTTTTGTAGAACAAGTTAAGTCGACTTAGACCCTTGTTCACTATGTACCCAAAATTTAAAACGAGAAAACAGTTTTTATATGCATAATTTATTTATTGCATTGGTATCATTGACTCGATACACCTGTGTCAACAAGTTGAGGGCCGCTTGATTGATGTGAGGCGTCACTTCACTCGCTTCGCTTCACAATTCGTGCTCCCGTCGTAATCGCTTTCCAAGGACTCATTTGTGCGATTTTAATGTCAATATAACACGGTTCGAGCGAAATGATAACTTAATATTATATTTCCTGCTGGTCCAAACTTTGAGATTCCCTGAAATGTCACTTTGACAGTGACGTAACTTTGTTTACATTTGTTCTGTGGGAATAAAAATCCGACCTTAGTCTTGTCTGCCGGGGAATAATACAATATGGCTTAGTTACGTATTAGGTACGTCAAACTACTAAACAATCAAATTACTTGACTAACTATTCATCATCGGCTACCCTGCTAAAGCAAACATAATCACATTTTTTTTCTTCAATTTATCATATATAGGTACCTAGTTAATTAAGGTTCTTTGTTTTATCTTAACCTCGTAAGGTCTTGTGTGCAATAGAATGTGCAGGATCAAATTAAACTGTATTGCAATGGTTATAAAGATTATTTGCCCATCTTAAAAACCTAATAATAGCATTATCAAACAAAGGTAATAACAATTGAACATTATGGCTTTGCTGGTAGATTTAAAGTGCCACTCACAATAAATCCTTATCGTGGACCTTACGAGGTAGGTAATTAAGAAAATAAGGTGTAACCGAAAACTTAAATTAAAATACCAAAATAACTGGACAAAGTTTATTTAAAAAGGAGTCCCCCTTTGTGTTCAGTTCTGTGGTCGCATTGTTTGGTATAAGTCTTAATAAGGTTAATGTTAAAAAAAATGTAGATCTACTAATTCTCTGCATGATATTTTTACCCTTATTCTTAAGAGCTAAGTCGACTCATACCCGATTTCAATACAGTCACGTTTTGCAACAAGTCTTGAGCTTCTAGACGTCAATAGACGGCGTTTAACTATAATATATTTTTTATTACTTTTAAGCGAAGTCCGAGTCGATCTTTAAGGAGGCAATAATAAACTCAAATTCGTGAGATGCCCGTCTCAAAACACGGTAATGTTTTCTCAATTCGTAGAAAACGAGATCAGTTTACAGTGCCATTACAATTACGAGTATAATAATACGGCATAAACAATAAACAATATCATTATTTCATGTATGTTTTATTTACCCAGCTAGGACATTAAATAGAAAAGTAGTTCATATCCTGCCCTGTAGGAGTTTCTGATACCTATTGCCACTCGACCCTAGGGGTGCATTGATGCGCGGCGCTCGATACCTTATATAGGTACGCAGGCAACCAAACGCGGCGACGGCGCGGTCCGGACTAAACCGACTTGTCGTGACTTGTTGAGTTTGCTTGTGTACGGTCGAGGCGCGCGCGCACGCAAGCTGTGTGAAATACTGTCTATAAATACTGTATTGGTTAGGTTGGATTAGTGTTGTGGCCTTGATCCTTGGGGGAGGCCTATGTCTTGCAGTGGACGTCGTTTGGCTGAGGTGATGATGATGATGATGAAGATGATTTTAAATATAATTAAAAGTGCTTTTTAATGAATTTATTTATTTATTTATCATTTAATAAGTTTATTGTACTAAAACAGTTGAAAGAAATTAAAATAAAAAAATATTTACACTATACAGGGTGGCTGATTTAGATCGGTCAGTATAGGAAAGTCTGAAACTATAAGACATACAAAGATCTCCAACATAAGATCCTAAAGGGGTCAAAGTACAATCTGTACGAAACAAACATATTTTACACCCTCGCCTTTATAGGTCAGGTTAGAGTTGCGTCAAGGCGCGAAGCGCCATAACTATGCGGAATAGGAGCTCCGCGCAGCGGAGCTCCGTCGACTTGTTCGTATACTTCTTTATTAAGCGACTACAAAAATGGAGGAAATTAACGCAAAAAAATATAAAATAGTAACTTAAAAAGAAGTGTACGAACAAGTCGACGGAGCTCCGCTGTGCGGAGCTCCTATTCCGCGTATTTATGGCGCTTCGCGCCTTGACGCAACTCTAACGTAACCTAACCTAAACTATCGGTTAGGTATTTCGTCCATTAGGTATTATACACTTAGGCGAAATGACCGTTATGTGTTTTAAAATTAGGTATTTGGTCATTAGGGAAATAAATTTTAGGTAAATCATCCATTAGGTATTTCGTCCATTAGGTATTATTCACTTAGGCGATATGTTCGTTAGGCGTTTTAAAAAATAGGTATTTGGACCTTAGGTAGTTTGAAATACGAAGATCTGTTCTTAGGAACCATGTCATCGATTTTAGTAACAAGGAAAACTGCATGCATACATTTAAAAAAATTGTACTCAGCTCGGGAATCGAACTCGGACTCTTGAAAACTACTAAATCAAAAATTATCGTAAATTAGTCAATATTTGGTAAGCTCAAACCTTATGTGTCCGGTTAATAAATAATCGCGACACAAAACTAATTTTTGGTCAGCAAGATAACACAACTGTTATTCCAATCCAAATAATCTTATTAGAAAAATCATAATGGTCACTGGGCAGCCATTTAAAATCAATTGAGCAGGGCCTATTCTACTATTATGGGCGGTAAAAGTCGTCTTTGCCCTGTTATGGTATTGTTCTTGACTCAGCCGCCACTACTGCCAAGAAAATGATATATGATAACAGGTCAAATATGATTTGGTTGGATTTTTCCGCCTAGAATGGAGGCGCTACAGTTGTGATCAAAAATGTTCGAAAAGTGGGCGGGTCTCCAACATATGATCCTAAACGGGTCGAAGTACTATCTGTAAGAAACAAACATATTTTAAACTCCGTAGCAACCCCGCGAGCTAACGGCCAGATTGATCGGTACAACCGCACAATCCTGGCCTCCTTGGGTGCAATGACTCATGACAAAGGTAGTGACACTTGGGATACCTATGTACCTGAGGTGCAGTTTGGACTGCCGTTCATGACGTTACAAAGTTGACCCCAACGAGAATGTTATTTGGGCGTTAACTGGGCAATCCTTCTCAAGGTGTACTAAACACAATTACAGACGATGTCATTGACGCAAACAATAAATCAGTAGATGAATTAAGAGCGGAGGCTAAAGACCGTATTGATAAACATCAAAACCGGAGGAACAATAGTTTTGACAAGCATCGCAAACCTCCCACAACATATAATAAGGGCGATCTCGTTAGGGTTAGGAGAGCTATTATAGGTGGTACGGGTCAGTCAAGAAAACTAGAGTCGAAATGTCAAGATCGAATTAAAGCGGTTCTACCAAATAATAGGTTTATTTTAGTCGACACGCCTGTAACCAGGAAGGGAAAACCTTACGAAAATGTAGTCTCTTTGGACAAAATATTCCCTTGGATGAGTTTTGACAGACCAGCCTGCACTTCGAGTGAAGGAAGTGATAATGATTAGTATGGTTGATTAACTGTATGACATCACTATTAACAAACATAGGTCAAACATGCTGTCCCGCAGGTTTGCGCGTTGTGATAGGAACGTCAAGACGACTCTCTTTAGAGCGTTTTGTCAGACCTTCTATACGTGCAGCCTGTGGGCTAATTGCACCAAGAAGACACTGAGTGTCCAATATAACAACAGTTTCAGGATGCTGATGCGCTTGCCCCGTTTTTGTAGCGCTTCTGGCATGTTCGCGGAGGCGCGGATTGATAGCTTTGGCGCCGTGATGCGGAAGCGGGCTACGTCAGCGTGGTGTCGCGTACGGGACAGTCCCAACAGCATCCTGCAGCTGGTCTGGGCTTCGCCTGCCAGCGGTTTCTTAGCCCATTGGGACTCCATTCACATGGAGTCCAGGTTTAATATATATAATATTTTTTAAGTAGAGGTACTCTCATTGTATTTTACTAACGTAGTTTTATAAGACATTTATAACTAACTATCACTCTATGGACACATGTCTGAAATAATTTTTACGTACATCGTATTTAACCTGTCATAGTATAATTGTTTTTTACACCACATGCTTGAAATTGCCCACTTATATATGATACAAACCTCGACTAAAGTAAGTCATTATAGCCATCGCGGGCATCGGCTAACCAGCGGGTTATAATGAGATTCAGTAATAACGGTGGGCAATTCCCTACTTTCCGGGCCTAGGCAATAAAGTACTATTCTGCTAGAATATCGTAATGACTGTCACACGGACCATTTTTTTTTAACTTTGTATAAGACTGACTCACTTGTTATTGCAATAAAGCACACACCGTCCTCCCCCCCCTCACTATTGACGGTTTCGTCAAGAGCCTATAGAGTAAGCGCCTCTTGATAATGTAATGAATGTGAAATCCCTTGAAGCCTGACTCGTATAACATTTCGCGCACCATTCTCTGTCCCCAGAGGTGTACGGCCACGGCGCCGTACTCCAGCGGCCGCGGCGACAGCAGGCGCCGGGCCCGCGCCGCAGCACCCGCAATGACGACGTTACTTAGGTCATGATAATGACATAACACCAAAGAAGGCGTTTAACTACAACGTAGTAGTCGAAGCATTCTATTCGGAAATGAATTGAAGACAGCCTTGCGTGACCGATTCGTGTTAGGATTGGAGAATGTAATAGAAAAGGAGAAATTGTTTTCTGAGTGCATCGACAAGTTGACCTTCGACAAAACGCTGGAGTTGGCCCAAAGCGTTCGTTGTGCGAGATCAGCACTGCAAAGTACCCAGCCGACAGTGGCCGGGGCTCCAGTGTACGCCGTGCAAGCACAGGCGGCGCGCCCGCCGCGTAAACAACAACCGACCCGGTAGCACAAAACAGATAGGTACAGAAGTCAATCACATGTATGTACTTCACTTTTCATACCTACGCTCGGCGATCGCTCTAGGGTTGTCAACATGGCTTATGCACAAAAAATCTATCGTGGTAGTGGCACTCGTATCTATTTAGTTGTTTGATTTATTGTTGACAATGAAACGGGAAGAATGGAAATATAAATTAATATTAACTAAAATATTTTTATTTTATCAAAATTTGTCACATAAAATATCTTGCAACGATTTCAACATTGGCGAAATGCACGATTATTATATACAATATATATACTCGCAGTACCTAGATACAGCCCGTAATAGCAGAAAACTTATCCTACAAAACAAACCAATAAACCTACCTACTATTACAATACAAACAGTTTACAGAACAGGGGGGTTATTGTCATGGTTATTCAGTTCAGTTTACGCTGAGAGAAAAGGACAGAGCTATATAACTGTTATAGCTCTGTCTTTTGCGCTCGTCGTTATTTGAACAGCATAGCTAGGTATGTCATAATAACCCCCCAGAAACATACAAAATTTTACGTTTGGCAATTTTCACTATTGAAAATCCCTAATAACTTCTAAACGGATTACCCTAGTTACACAATTTCCATTGCCCTATCCGTTTTAGACCTAAACCTATCAAATGACACTAAAACAACAAAACACAATATCTACACAAACAAAAAACATGTTTTCAGCTTACGTAAGGTGGCGTGAATTTACCTTACAATAATGTAGTTACTTCGTTTATTAAGCTTGAATTTAAACAACCGTCCACTAAACAGTTATAATAACATTTTTTTGTTGCTCCATTATTGCACAAAAAAGTTCACAGACGCGTGTCTCAAGCTGATGCGCGTGGCACTCGCGCTCGCACTGGTCCCAACCGGTCCGAGATATCGTGTCCGTGAGCAGTGTCTATGTGTGCGTTGCGCGAGCGCAGTTTGTATGTAGATTGATTTCTGTACCTATCTGTTTTGTGCCGGTAGTGTTGCGAAGTTTGTGGCTATACGAATCACGTTAAAGATCAGTGCCGTTTTATTAACTATACCTACCAAAAGTGTAAACAAAGAGGACGTTTGAAGAAAATGTGTAAACCAAAAGTGCGTCATAACAATTTTATAGCAGAAAGCGATGACAACATTGTTGAAGGTGAGAGGAATGTATATAATATTATAACAATTAACGGGGAACCAATGCAACCGTTAGTAGCGATAGCGGGCGAGCCGGTCGTGTGCGAGGTAGACAGCGGGAGCGCTGTTTCTGTTATGCCATACGAAATATATAAAAAATGTTTTTCTAATTACGACTTAAGCTCATCAAACGTCGTATTGAAGTGTTATAATGATAGCAGTTTGCCCTGGCACTGTCGCATTACCCGTCATGAAAATTGTATAAAACAAATTGTTTATTGTAACTGCGACAAATAACAAACGACCTACCTTGCTGTGCCGTGATTTTTTGAGTGTGTTTAAGTTGCAAATTTGCGGTACAAACATGTATAACATAGTAGAAGACGATTTGGGTTCTAAGATAATAAAAAAATATTCAAAATTGTTTTCAGATTCCATTAGGCCATTTTAATAAATACAAGGTAACCCTAAAGATTAAACCGAACGTTCCTTTATCGTTTTTTAAGCCTCGCCCAGTTCCATTACCTTTGAAAGATAAAGTAGAGAAAGAGATCCAACGTTTAGTGCAATTAGACATTCTAGAAAAAGTAGATCATGCAAACGTAGCCACCCTAATAGTTCCCGTGCTGCGCGCCGACGGAGATATCCGCATCTGCGGCGACTACTGACGCTCAATAAAGCGTTGTATGTCGATAATTACCCGGTTCCACGCATTGAGGACTTATTCGCGAAGCTGTACGGGGGAGAGGAGTTCACGAAGTTGGATCTTACTAGGGCTTATAATCAGCTGGAGTTGGACGAGTCTAGAGACTTAACCTGTATTAACACGCATAAGGGGTTGTACAGGTACAAAAGGTTGGTTTTCGGATTGACTAACGCGCCCTATATTTTCCAGCAAACTTTAGAAAACCTATTAAGGGATATTGAAGGTGTGTGTATATTTATTGACGATATTTTAGTAACGGGTCAAAATCGTGACATACATATAAAAAGGTTAGAGCAAGTTTTGAGCAAATTAGAAGACGCCGGTATGCGTTTGAGACGAGATAAATGCGAGTTATTTAAATTGTCGGTGGAATACCTGGGGTTTATAATTGATAAACACGGCTTACACAAGTCACCGAGGAAAGTTGAGGCCATTCTTAATTGCGGGCGTCCTAAGAATATTACAGGGTTGAAGTCATTCATAGGACTAGTGAATTATGATCGGTGTTTTGTGCCGAACACTTCCAATGTACTCAGTCCTTTAAATTCCCTGTTATAAAAGAATGCTAACTGGCAGTGGGATGAAACAAAAGAAACTGCGTTTTGTAAGATAAAGCAAGAAATGGCTTCTGAACGGACACTGGCACACTATAATCCAGAATTTTTGACAATAGTGACGTCAGACGCGGGCCCTGAGAGGTTGGGCGCAATTTTGATACAGACGCAGCCCTCGGGCGAGGAGCGCGTCGTCGCCTACGCGTCGCGCTCCCTGTCGAGGGCAGAGTATAATTACGCTCAGATCCAGAAGGAAGCCGCGGGAATCGTTTTCGCGGTAAAGAAATTCCACCATTATTTGTATGGCCGTATGGTACCATTCATACTATGAACCGACCACAAACTTCTTATCTTTGGGGATAAAAAAGGAATACCTGAAATGGCGGCAATTCGTTTGCAACGGTACGCACTATTTTATCGGATTATAATTTTAGGATTGAGTACGTTAAAAGTGAGGATAACGTTGCCGATTTTCTTTCCCGCGCGATTACTAACTTTCGTCTCAAGTCGATGAGTTAAATGCGACCGTAGATACTTGTTTGTATATTAACTATTTTACGGACAGTATGCTCAAACCGGTTACTTTGACGGACGTTAAATCGGCTACGGATAACGACAAGGTACTAACACAAGTGAAACAGTACGTCACAAGAAGAGCGAGCGAGCTCATGGTGTTCAAGTCGGGGACCGGGTGTCTGTCAGTTATACCACAAGTCATGCTAAACGGAGTTCCGTTAAACCGCGTGACCCGTTTCAAGTGCTTGGGACACCTGATCACCGATGACCTGAGAGACGACGCCGACCTCGAGAGGGAGCGTCGGGCGCTGGCGGTGAGAGCAAACATGTTGGCCCGCAGGTTTGCGCGGTGTTCCAGGGAAGTGAAAGTTACTCTTTTCAGAGCTTTCTGCACTTCTTTGTATACATGCGCCCTGTGGGCCAACTATACTCGAAGATCGTTTAGCGCCCTTCGCGTACAGTATAATGACGCGTTAAGGGTGCTGGTGCGGCTGCCGCGTCGCTGCAGTGCGTCAGGCATGTTCGCGGAGGCGCGCATCGATTGCTTCTACACCACTCTGCGCAAGCGGTGCGCGTCTCTGATGAGCAGAGTGCGCGGTAGTGGCAACAGCATCCTGGACATGATAGCGAGTAGGTTTGATTGCCCCTACATGGTTCACTGTATGCAGCTCCATGTAGGGAGCAATCGTACTTATTAATTGTGTTTTAGTTTTTTTTAGTTGTGAAAGTTTTGTGTAATTTTAATTTTAATTGGGATTTTTAATTGTGATTTTATTTTTAACTTTGATTTTTAATTTTATTTTAATTTTAATGTTTATTTAAATTTTATGTGTAATATGGAAATTTTATTTCTGAAAAAATAATTTTGAATTTGAATTTGAATTCAAGTACGTCACAAAGGGATGACCACGAAATCTACCGGATGAAGAATTGAAGCCGTATTATAATTGTAGATTACAGCTTAATATCGAAGATGATGTATTTTAAGGGGTCCTAAATTAATAATTCCAACAGTATTCAGGGAACAAATTTTAAATGAATTACACAGTTCACATTTTGGGGTGGTTAAAACGAAATCGGAAGCAAGATCGCGAATGTGGTGGCCCATCATAGATAAGCATATCGAGGAGAAGATTGGGTCTTGTAATGTCTGCAATACTTTGCGGGCCGCTCCGCCGCGCGCGCCGCTGGCCGTGTGGCCATACCCAAAGCGGCCATGGTAGCGCGTTCATATTGACATGTTTTCGTTAGAGGGTAAGCAGTTTCTTGTCATCGTAGATGCACATTCAAAGTGGGTTGAATGTTTTCCGATGCAATTAACTGACACAAAATCGATCGTTAGTAGATTAGAAGAGGCAACGGATAATGCGACAAATTTTTGTTCGAACGATTTTGATCAATATTGCATAATGAATGGCATAAAACATGTAACGAGCCCACCATACCATCCGGCGTCTAATGGACAAGCGGAGAGCAGCGTTAAAATAATTAAAAAAGCAATTAAACTTTTTTTGTTGGATAACAATAGTCGGCAATCTATTAATAAGATATTAAATAATATTTTATTCGATCTTAGGAATTCAGTTCACTCGACGACAGGGTTCTCGAGAACAGCACTGCCGCTTCGATCTGTTGCAAGTAGCGAACGGGAATAAAGTCGATCGACCCCCTCCCGCAATTTCCACAATGGTGTCATCGGCCGAAGCTAATCAGAATGTTTCATCCAAACAGATCTCACGAGCTAAGGATTACGGAGGCCAGCGTTGTTTGTCACTGGGACAAGGAGATCAAGTGTTAATCAATCATTATTTTAACAATGGCAGCAAACATATATAGAAAAAAGGTTTTATAAAAAAAGTAATAGGCAGTAGATTGTATTTAGTTCATATAACAGACTTAAACTTAGTTGTTAAGAAACATATTGATCAATTACTTTTATATAAAGGTAAGAACACATTATGTAATTATGACTTAGAGGATTTTGGTGAAATTCCATGCCTTCAGGGACCATTGGATGCCCAGCAAGGAGACTCGGGGCTGGTGCCCGATGTGAGGCCACCTCCAATGGAACCTCAAGAACCGGAACCGGAATTTCGCGAAACTGATCTTGAAATTGAGGAGGGCGAATCCGTGGAGGTGCCCCCAGATCACACAGCAACGAGAACTAATGTTAGAACGGTTTCTCATGAAGATAGTTACTTGGATTGTGAAGTAGATGAGGAAGCACCGAGAACCGCTCCTAGTGGCGATAGGGATCGACGGAATGTTAGATGCACTCGGAGCCTTTGTATAAATGATTTATATTCTCATTTTATGTTTAACCTTTTGAGTTACCAGCTTCGCAAATGGTTTTGTAGGTAATATTATAATCCGGTGTTTTTGTAAACATAAAAAATTAAATGTACTTAGTAGGTACTTAATTAATTAATACTAATTGGTGGAGGGATTGTTGTATTTATGGATATAAAGGGTAGTTCTAAAAATGTCAGTCTGAAATCGAACATTAAACGTAGCACATTGAATTCCTAATTTTGAGTGTTTTATTTGCATTACGCGTTACATACGCAACAACTCCATTAAAAAAGTTAAATAAGATAAAAGATGATTCAGTCAGTAGGCCGCACGGGCACTTTTACACTTCAAAAATCTATCAGCGCTTCGTAAGAGACCACTGCTGAGAAGAAACGCCGCAAAAAACTCAACAGTCAGTCGTTTTTTAAATATTGCTTATTATAATTTTGTACAATTATAATACTTAACCTAGCATTATATAAAACAATGAATTTAACATAAAAAATATCGTGCTTAATTGAATAGTAAAGTAACCAATATAAATTTAAAATGCTATTATACTTATACTATTGCTATGCAGTTAGTCGTCTTCTTTGGTATGGCGGCAGGACAGTGAGCTCGAATTCTTTAAACGCATTGTCCAAATAAATTCTCTAACAATATATAAACTCATTAATAAATTTAGTTTGTTTTATTACTTTATACGCCTTTTTCAACACCGACAATAGGCGGGGTGTTTCGAAAAGTCGAAAGTCGAGAGATTTCGAATTTGGAATCAATAGGAGTCCAGTAAGTATTGAAATTCATACGATATTATTTGAATTTGGAACTATCTGTACAGACCTGTGACAGTCTTCAAAAAGGATAAAGAGGTAAGCAAGAAAAGGTCACATGAAACTAAAAAAAAATAACGCCGTTTACTTCATCAGGATTTTTACGAAAAGCACCATTATTAAAAAAACATTTAAGCATATGAAACCCTGTTGGGCACAGCTAGTACGCAGGAGAGAGACGGACAAAAATTGCGAAATAAATTTACATAGGTACATAACATTATTTTTGGGCAGGAAAAAGTTTACTAACCATAACCTTGAATTGATCTGCGATATATGAGCAGGACAAATTCAGTTATTAAGTAGATACGGATAATTTTAAGCACTATTCAGGTCCTGCCGCGCGCCGAAGTAGTACCCATTTAATATTTAAATATTTCAGATCATTTTTATTTCATTTATGGTGTCGAGAATAGTGTTTTCATCACACTTGCCCGGAAAGCGTGTTATAATACGCAGGCGTATAGGGCAGTTATAGCCGATTTACCTCCCTAGGGAGTTATGAGTTTAGTTTTAAAATATAGAATCCACTCGTGTATCATTTCAGACTAAGGAGGTGTAAAATCAGCCAAGGTTTATTTCCTTTATTCAAAACTTGGCTACAAACCAATTTTACTGTATAATTAAACTTATGCGATACATTTATCTGCATTATATTTATATTTTACAATTATTTCAGAGACATTTGCAATTATTTTATTAAATTTCATTTTGAAAATTGGTACAATCTGGCAGTATGGCCCGTCAAGTTTAAAAACTAAAGCAGTTCTAAGCATTATCTTTGGAAGAGTATATTGAAAACAGTTGACCAACTCTTTTAGCGACTCGTTCATTGGTTTGATTGTTGTTTCCAAAGCGTATTTTGTATATATTTTTTCTCTATTTTGTTTTATGCTAATGTGATGAAAAACATTGTGTGTATCACGGGCATTAAGGGGATTACAAAGTCGAGTCATCGGGCCTTCGGCGTCGGGCTTCTAAGTCTCTCGTTAGCAATCCCCTTCATACCGCCCTTGATGCACAATGTACTATTTGTTTATCTTTAGACTTATTTAGTGACCCACTTAAGCACTATTTCCACCAAACGGGTCGCAACGGATCGGAACGGAAACAATTTTACAATCTTTAAACGATGTTAAATCATGTACAGTGTTTAAAGTATTACGATGCCGCGCAAAGCAGCTTAACCGCGGGCGTCTTCCGCGACACGCGATCGTGTCCGACAGTATGCTGCGACGCGCGATCGGCTCCGACATAAATAGACAATAATATTTTTTATATACGCACATGTCATAAGCCTTCTATTACGTGTTCAAAAACCGTAGGAAATGACCAGCATTATTATAACCAATTTTACTATGAGAACTTTCTTGTCTGTGGTAGTAGGTAAAATCTGTACTGTTATTACAGTATACATTTTTGTATCGTTACGAGTTTAAATTTGGAACAGCTGTCAAAAAAATAAATGTTTTAAAAAACAAAAAACCGCCTTCAAAAACGCAAACAATAACTTCTTTAAAATTGTAGGCACCTAATAGGTTAGTCCAACTGATGTCGGCTTTTTGTTGAAAATGTTGTGGTCGCCGACTTCAGTTGGACTAACCGATTAGGTGCCTACAATTTTAAAGAAATTATTTTTTGCGTTTTTGAAGGCGGTTTTTGGTTTTTTGTAACACTTATTTTATTTTATACTTTTTAGTGATCATAATACGACGTTATGTAGTCCCATTTCTTAGTTGAAATGAAACTTTAAGTTATTTCAAGCGCGCCGCAAGCAACGCCGCGGGAAAGTCATAGTCATATTTCAATAACCTCCTTTTTTAAAGTCGGTTAATAAGTAAATATTCTTCGTTGTAGTCGCTCAACTATCTTAATCGAGATATCTTATCGCCACCCTTGAAATCGGCACCGTTAAGGAGTTCCGGTGGCCATCTGTGGTCTTCATCATCAGTTCCACTTCACCAAATGATACTTTCTGAATGCAAATGCTGGATTTGTTACTAAAATTACTAAAATCGCTATATGTTTGCCTACAATATTTGAGGAGTTCCCTCAATTCCTCACGGATCCTCTCATCAGATTCAGATTTGGTGACAATGGGACCACTTCGAAAGTATACCCTATCAAACCAAAAAAAAAAAAATTGAAATCGGTCAACAATTGACGGAGTAATCGGTGAACAAACATAAAAAAAAAATACATACAGTGGAACGTATAACCTCCTCCTTTTTTGAAGTCGGTTAAAAAAGGGTCTCTATTCTAGTTATCGATACAAAACGTCAATTCAGTATGTTTTTTAAATATAAACCGCACGACATTTGATCTCGAGTGACATGAGAATAGGGACTTCATTCGTTTGACCCACACTCGTATTTTAAGACGTCTCATTATGTATCAGTTGCATAAACTACTATAATAGACGCGATCGGCTGTCGCCGCATCCGTTCGTATCCTTTCCGATCCGATGCGATGCGAGCCGTATGGTGGATAATCATCCTTTATTTCGCGCGGCTTGCATGTGTGCGGGCCTCAAGCTTACGCACTTTTGGATACGTGTGTAGGTATTGAGCGACGCGCATCTTCTCAACCCTAGCGCCGAGCGGCAATAGGTATCAGAAACTCCTAAAGGGCCGGAGATGAACTACTTTACTATTTATGTTGGATTTCATATTTTTATATTATTTAATAAGTTTATGCACTTGCAAAGGCTTTAATCCTTCACATCTTCCATCCCTATCAAACATGTGCACTAATGCTATGGCCATCCTTATCTACGGCCGTCGCATTCGGACATTTTTATGTCAAATCACTCTTCGTTAAACCGCCATATTGTGAGCGTCTAAGATATGTCGTGTCGTGGTTCTGACAATTATTTAAGCAAAGGACAACAAGACTAACGGTGCAGTGAAGTGGTTTTGTTTCTACGACTGAGGTTGAAGCGATGTTCACGTCCTTTCTTTCTTCTCTCATCGACCTTATTTATTTCCATACAACTGTAAGCCGATGCAAGTGATTTGATAGTCTTTTGTGTTAAACGTTCTGCTATAAACCATTTAAAACCCAATACAGTCCACTCTTCTATAACCTCGTGCCTATAGGTTCCCAAACATATCGAAGTTAATTCTCGCCTTATCCAAAGGTGGAGTAAAAGGCACCTTCATTTTATAGATACTATCCTTCCTGGGTAAATAAAACATCCGTGTGATAATGATATTGTTTATTATTCATGCTATATTAATATAACTGTATTGTAATGTCACTTTTAGGGGCTTATTATTAAACTGATATCGTTTTCTACGAATTGACAAAACACTACCGTGTCTTGAGACGGGCATCTCACGAATATGAGTTTATTATTACCTCCTTAAAGATCTAATTAGACTTTGCATAAAATTAATAAAAAAAATATAGTTTAATTATACGCCGTACATTGACGTCTAGAAGTTCAAGACTTGTTGCAACACGTGGCTGTACTGAAGACGTATGAGTCGACTTAGCTCTTAAGAATAAGGAAAAAATAACATGCAGGAAATAAGTAGTTTTTTTTTCACTTGAATTTCTTTTTATTAACCTTATACTCGTACTTATATACCCAACGGCCACATAGTTGAACACAAAGGGCCTTTAAGAAACTTCGTGCAGTATTGTTGGGTGATTTCACGAGTGAACTTATGTGTTCCGTTCCATCTATTTATAATCCGCACCACGTGACGTGAACCAACATGGCGGTGCCCGCGCAGCTAACAATGCGGTCGCCATGGTAACGCGCTCCCCTCACCCCGCGCCGCTCACCGCCTACCTGTGACACCTAAAAATAGACTTTCGCGCAGGTTCATGTTTCGTGATGCGCATTATTTTTTTATTACCTCGTAATACCACCCACCCGCCTGCCTAAGGAATCAACCAGCAAGGCCATAAATATCAATTACATTTGTTCGATAATGCCATTTTCATTTTATGAAGATAGGAAAATAATCTTTGTTTCCATTGCAATTTGATCCCGTACATTCTATTTTATACTTTTTAGTCAGAACACGACTTGTGCTGCATATGAAATTAAATTGGCTAATGAGAAGTCGTTTTATTTTTTAATAATATTCATCCCTTCACGGATAGGCAAAGGAATCAGATTCCATACAGCCATATATATCTGTTTTTAATTATCTGAAATATAGTTCTGGTACGGTCAGAGTCGTCAGTTTAAAAACGCCTTTGAATCACTGGCCAGTAAGAACGGGATCGTTAAAAATAAAAGTAAAAATTGGCGGGAGATCGTAATTTTTTTAGTACGAGTAGTAATTGATTTTTCTAAAAATGTCCGGAAATGTTGACATTCCTATCTACATATTGAGACGCGAAGTACATAGTTTACTGACAGATCTCAAATTAATTGTCATTGTCTTTTTTTTTTTATTAAGTTACACAGTGATTTGGTTACGAGTAAACGGTGGCACTCGTATTTAATACCATATGTGTGAGAATATTATTCACAGATGAGACTTAAAAATATGAGCTTGGAGTAATCAGTTTACATCAGAAAAAAAGACCCCCGACGACTGTTATGGCCTGCTAACCCTGGTGATCGCGGTCTATGGTCACAGCCGGCCCCCTCAGGATGGTCACCAGGTCGCGGAGCAGCCCCACCCCCTGCGCCGACACCTGCTGCACTGCCTCGGCCTGCTTCTCGGCTGCGAGGGCAGTGCGTATCTCCGCCTCGGCCTGCTTCTCGGCTGCGAGGGCGGTGCGCATCTCCGCCTCGGCCTGCATCTCGGCCGCGAGGGAACTGCGCATCACCGCCTGGGGAAGGAATTGACAATTGTAGATTGTTGTACCGAGTTCAAAGTTATGTGACGCCCGAGCCTCGGCGAGGGTTCTAAAAGCACTGGTATATACTAATAATACCAATACTAATTACTATTATTAAAGAAGAGTGCGAGTTTTATGAGTTTGTATCTATCAGACCAGTAATCTCCGGAGCCACGGAACATAATCAAAAAATCTTTCACCAATCGGAAGGATTCTATTTCCACATTTACATGGCTTTTCCATCTTTTTCAACCGAAGGGAAGCAAGGACGAGACGCTAGTGAAGTTATTAATTAGTAAATGCGACGTTTACAAACTGCTGCTTTTGATTTAAACAACGATATGAAGCGGGTGTCAAATAAAACACAAGTACTTACAGGAATGAATGGGTAAAAAACAATTTAAAAAAACAAGCATAGGTACTTAATCATATAAAAAGTCCCAGGTTCACGTTCCAAATAACGTACATCTACACGAGGTCACATGCCGAGACTTTAGATCAGTCAAAGAACCCGAACGACGTCGCCCCGTGCCTCTAATTGTTCGCGGCTTAAAGCTAAATGGACCGCATTACCTTAACCAACAGCTTCTCAGTGCAGAGCCGGCTGCCCTCTCCAGGGACCTGGGCCACAGACGCCTCGGAACACATATCGCTGTCTGATTGATTCTGCGGATGGCTGCTCAAACTGGAAGCTGGAAACAAACAACATACCATATAGTTCGACAAGTCCTAACGTGATTATCCTGCAGAGTTGAGAATGTAGGGCAATATAACCAACTGTAAATTGTCTTTGGGTCGATGATGATGCATTTTAATTCTAATGAACCCTTGGATAATGGACACCGGAGGCACGGAAGGTTCTTTGACAGATTAAAAACAGTGTGTCTGTGCCTCAGGTGATTGTGAGGTTCTGGCTTGTTCCTCGGTCAACGGTTACGCACAGCAATTCAGCGAAGAATTGCAGCTGCTAGCCTTATGGGCACCTAGTCCTGGCGAAAGGTCCAAGACGACATTTTGTACGCACATTTTTACAATCCAGGATATAATCAGGGCCCTAGGTAAAGTCGAATGTAGCCACCATAAGGTAAGAGATACATACAAGACTTCTGTAAATTTCTACAGTTCACTGCATTTTTTTATCGTACATTATCCAATTTTGGAAGTAATTTACCTACTTCTAATAAAGTATGATTGAATTCCGCATACTTATGGAATTTGTATAACGAGATACCGAAATTAATTATTAAAAGACACAAAACCATTTAAAACCTTCAAACGCCAAACGCCTTCTTAAAAAACATGTTAAATAATAATAATAATGTTATTAATAACATTTAATGGCAAATGCTGTTTATTTATTTTTCACGCTACTGTTCGGAAATGTGGCGAAAGATGGTCTGTTCTTGGTCCCCAAAACAATCAATAGTTGTACTTTGAATGAGCAGGCCTTCTATGAATTGAAACTGGACAACTAAAACATAGCTGGTCTATTCCATTGAGCAAGTCGACCAATCCCATCGGTCCGCTGATCACTGATTCGACCAATCAGAACACGACTTGTGCTGCATATGAAATTAAATTGGCCAATGAGAAGTCGTTTTATTTTTTAATAATATTCATCCCTTCACGGATAGACAAACAATATTGAGATCGAAATTTACCGGGACACCAACTTTAACCATTCACTCTTACGGGAGGGCACTCCCGATACCTTGAAAGAGTTCAGGAACTCTAAGGGTAGGACGTGACTTGCTCTGTGTCTATGACATTGTCTACCAATAGATACTCCACAACATCGCCTTCTACATGAGACATATTTTTATATTTATCCGCCCGACAATTTCGTTTGTCGGTGCTAATATCGCCCTCTCGCACAAAAATTCTCTATTCTTTATATTGTTTTTTAGATCGGGGTACACGTTATTTTTTAGATCATCTGTGTTTTGTACAATATTACAGAATTCGCGGTTTAATGTATTCAAATCGTTACTATCTCTCGCCATACGATCTTCGACCATTTTTAGTAGAGCTGCCGGATATATTGCCCCGACTGTGTATCATGGTGTACTCGTAGTTCCTGGCATATTTGTAGTGAGGTTATTTTTTTATATATATACTTGTGGGAGATAGAATGGAAAAGCAGTTTGCAATTTTAACAAAATGTATTCATTTATTCTTAATGTTATTTTACACAATATTCAAGAATTTATACATAAAATTCCATGTACTTTATCCATAGCTTATGCATTATAACCCAAAAGGTACTAAGCAATTTTATAGGCTGTACTTTATTAATTATAAAACAATAAACACGGGATCAATAACAAGCTTAGGAATAAAACCGAAATTAATATTACCTGACGATTAGGGAAGCGTTCAGAGTACTTCACTCGATCAGAGCTCGAAGTCAACTGAACTGCTGCCATGGGGCAAGCTGGTATTTATACTACTGCACAAACAAGTGACGTCATTTGAGCGAATCAACTAAGGGCAAAACAACAGGTGTCAGGTGTCATGGAGTGTACAGTCAAAGATTTTATGAATCAAAAAATACCCTGCTCTCCCACACGGCCATTCTGACGAGCAGTCGATACAACGACTCGCGAATAGTTTAATTGTATAAAAGAAAATCTTTATTATAATGCTTATCACAAATTAAATAAATAGTAGCCTCGGTAAAACGCCATTCACATCGCACGACTTAAGGTGTTTAATTGCCTCGGTAAAATGCCAAACAACTTGGCGCGGCTTTGAAGGTATTCATTTGCCTCGGTAAAATGCCAAACAACTTGGCGCGGCTTTGAAGGTATTCATTTGCCTCGGTAAAATGCCAAACAACTTGGCGCGGCTTTAAAGAACGGCCTCGGTAAAAAAAAAACCAACGGATGTGGCACGGCCAAAATATATCATGGTTAACTTATTACTCAGTATATATTCAAACGTCTGGCCAGGAGTCAAGAAGTATACTGGGCGATAAGTAGACAAGTAAGTCAAATTAAGAGCTTAATAACATTATTCTTCTAATGATTTCGTAAGTTCACAACCCATATCAGGTGACACAAGTCTTAAATTATCATGCGAGACATACAAGTCATTTCCAGTATTATGAACTTTGACAGTGTATCTGTCATTTTCATGAGTCTCGGTAATAACGCAGGGACCTTTGTACTTGCTTTCGAGTTTGGTAATATTTCTCGGATTTTGTTTGACTAAAACAATGTCACCAACTTTAAATAGAGTTACCTTTGCTTTATTTTTATCATATTGTAGTTTTTGCTCTACTGCGCGTTGATCGAGTCTTAGTTTAGCTGCGTGCCTACAAGCATCTAGGTCCCAGCGTTCAATATCGCTCATGAGAGCAGAAATAGCAGGAGGTGACCGATTGCAACCAAGAAGTAGCTGGAATGGAGTTTGTCCTGTACTTTTGCTAAAAGAGCAATTAATTGCTAGTTGTACCTCACCAACAGCATCCTTCCAGTTTTTCTTGGCAGTATTCTCGACAACCGTAAAACAGTCAGTCAGGACTTTCATCAGTCGTTCGACTTGACCATTTGCACGGCTTACACCAGTGGCTATAAAATGCAGTTCAATAGACCAATGGTCACAAAAATTTCGTAATTCTTTTCCAGTGTATGATGCCGCTTGATCACAAATAATTCTTTTGGGTGTACCAAAGTAAAAAATAAGGTCTTTTAAACAGTTTACAGTAGCAGCTGCCGTGAGATTTGTTACGGGTCTTATTAGACAATATTTTGTAAATGCGTCAATGAATACGACAGCGTACTGTTTTTTAAGTTTGTTTCCGCTTAATTTTCCCGTAGTGTCCATATGGACTGTATGAAACGGTACAGGGGTTATATCAATGGGGTGTAAAGAGATTTGACGGGAGCCCGATTGACTTTTATTTATTTTGCAAATTAGACAATTTTCAACATATTTGCGGACATTTCTGGACATGTTCGGAAACCAAAATAATTCGCGTATCTTAGATAACGTTTTTTCCCAACCTAAATGTTTGAGTGAGTCGTGATAAATTTGGATTAGATACCATCTGTAACTTTTTGGAACAAACAAAGATTTTTTTGTTTTACTGTCATTAGTAGTATAAATACGGTAAAGCAAGCCGTTCTGAAATTCGTAACTAGAAGCTATACTTTTGTCAATCGTATCATTTTGGATGGATTCAATTATTGCTTTGGTTTCTGAATCATTACTTTGTTCAACTTCTAACCACTCACTATAGTTCGAAACATTGTTAACAGAAACTGGATTTCTACTGAAAAAATCTGCATGAGGTATGCGCTCACCTCTACGATACTCAATATCGAAGTCGAATGACTGCAGGTACGCCCACCACCGATGAACACGAGGAAGTAGTTCCTTTTTATTACGGGATGCTTTTAGCGAATTGCAGTCTGTTACGAGCTTGAAACTTCTACCAAATAGATAGTGTCTGAAATGTTTTATCGCCTTGACTACTGCCAAAGTTTCAAGCTCGTATGAGTGATATCTGGTTTCGGCATCGGTGGTGCGTATACTGAAGTATTCGACGACCTTTAACTGAGCGTCATGTTTCTGGAATAACACTGCTCCAAACCCAGCAGAACTGGCATCAGTATAAAGCTCTATAGGCTTAGCTGGATCAAACAGTGACAGAGTAGGTTCAGAAGAAAGACACTGAATTATTTTCTGCCTTGCAGCATCATGTTCTGGTGTCCAATTCCACTTGGCGTCTGCCTTGGTAAGGTTGTACAGAGGGCACATTGTCTGTGAGAAATTAGGGATAAACTTTCTAAAATAACTAGCCAATCCGCAAAACTGGCGAACTTGCTTCACGGTTGTAGGTATAGGGGAACTGATAAGGGCTTTTATTTTACCAGGACTAGGTCTTACAGAACCGTTTGTAATGATTCGACCGAGGTATTCAATTTCAGTCTCAAGAAATTTACATTTTTTGATATTTAAGGAAAATCCGGCCTTTTTAAGAGAATCGAGAACCTTTTCCAAGTTTTCGAGACTCTCTTCAATGGTATTGGAATAAATAATAACATCGTCCATGTAAATGAGAACAGAAATGTCAACGTATGGTTTCAGAGCTGCATTGATGGCACGCTGGAAGACGGATGGAGCATTGCACAGGCCAAAAGGCATACGTAAAAACTCATACTGCCCATCGGGCGTAACAAAGGCGGTTTTTTCAACTGAATCTGTGGTTATAGGGATTTGGTGGAATCCTGCGGCCATGTCAAGTACGGTAAAATATTTCGCGTTAACTAGTTTGCTAATATGGTCATCGATGAGTGGAAGAGGGTAGTTATCACGGACAGTATTACTATTTAACTCCCGGAAGTCTACGCATAACCGATGTTTACCGTCCTTTTTACGAACAAGTAAAATGGGACTTGAGAATGGGGAGTTACTATCACGGATGATACCATTATCTTTTAAATCTTGTATGATTTTTTTAACGTTTTCGCGTTCAACAGGGGCAAGGCGGTACGGCCGCCTTTGAACAGTTTTGTCAGGGTTTTTAAGTCGAATAGATAATTCGCCAGTGTTAACCTGAGAAACAGCATTTCCAGAAGTGAAAATATCGCAATTGTTTTCCAGTAATGATAGCAATTGCTGTTTCGCTGAAGCATCAACGCTGGTATGAATGTGAGACGCTAAATCAATTTTCTCAACAAAGTTAATGTCATAATTACTTCTGGAGATTTTCGTTTCAGACTTAGAAAAGGTAACCTGTATGCCAGGGATGTCAAAAAAGTTTTCGCCTAGTAGGATATCATATTGGACGTAATTGTCGGGTACTAGTACAAATTCAAGCTCTAAATTTAAGCCATCAATGCACAATAAACTAGTCTTTAATAAGAGCAGAATGCATTTTCTCCTACACCACGTAACAAGGTAGTCTCAAATGAGGTCCTGCCACCAATCGAATTTCCAACACTCTCTCGCATCAAAGAGCATTCAGCTCCGCTGTCTACGAGACACACAAAGTCACGATTATCAATTTGAACTGTGATACAACGGTTATTGCTCACTATTAAAGAACTAATAGATTTAGTTTTCGTATTCTGGCGTTTGAAACAGTTTGCAAACTTGTGGCCAGGTTTACGGCAAAAACTACAGGTAGGTACTTGTCGCGGAATTTCTCTTGGTGGCATTGAGTTCTTTTGAGTTGGAGTCTGAGGATTAGCCATAGTAGCGGTAGAACACGAGGGAGTAGAAGCTGTATTGCTGTTATTACCTAACACAGTTCGACAGTCCCTTTGCAAATGTCCTAACTTAAAGCATCTTTGACATCGTCTTAGTTTAAAGTCCGTGAAGTTATATTTTGCTTTTTTAGAGGGTATATTGTGATCGGCATCGTACATTGGACGTTTACGTTTATAGGCGTTAAGGCTTTGTATCAGCTGAGGTAAAGTTTTGGGTGTAAGTCGTAACAAATCAGATCTAATGCGAAAGTCCGACATACCTGATATCACGGCCTCGACTAAGTGCTGCTCGGTTACCGTAATGCCAACTGCTTTTTTCGCAAGTTCCCATTTGCGTGTAGCATATTCCGCCAAACTGCTTGCCTTGTCGCTAGTGTATTCCATAAAGGCAGTCAAGTCGTCGTAGAATCTGGTCTCGTCTGCAAACGTTTGAATAAGGTTATTTTTTAAATCTTCCCAATTTGTTATGGTTGAATAGTTGCGCCGAGCCCATTCAGCGGCACGACCTTTTAAATGTTTTCTAGCTAAATTAAGAGTCTCGCGCTCAATAAGCTGGTGCTCAGATTTTAGTTCCTCTACATGGCGACACCAGACATCAATCGTGTCCGTGCGGTCGTCTGGGTCAAAAGGTGGCAGGTAAATATGTTCAAGATTCTTAGGTCGTGGAGGAGGCTGAACTGTGGTAGCGGCAGGACGCGTAGAAAACGTGTTAGAAGCAGTTTGAAGAAATGCGGTCATCATGTCCTGCATCATGGTTTTCATAAATTCAAGAGGAACGTGGTTACCGGTTGTTGTGCTTGGTCCAACGTGACTTGATTTAGGAGGGATACCCTGATCCGTGCTTGCACCTGGCGTGGCACCTGCGTCGTCACCCGGTCGTTGTGGCAGGTAGCGCTGCCCAAGGGGCGGGGAATCAGGTGGCTCAGGTATCCTGGCCGGGTCTTCGGGCAGGTGCGTGTCTTGGGACATTGCAAACGACAACGTCCCTTTATTCTGAAACTGACGATTAATGTGTTGTACTATAAAGAAATAATAATACGAATCCCACTTCTGATGTGGGAGATAGAATGGAAAAGCAGTTTGCAATTTTAACAAAATGTATTCATTTATTCTTAATGTTATTTTACACAATATTCAAGAATTTATACATAAAATTCCATGTACTTTATCCATAGCTTATGCATTATAACCCAAAAGGTACTAAGCAATTTTATAGGCTGTACTTTATTAATTATATAAAATAAATGTTTAAAAAAACAAAAAACCGCCTTCAAAAAGCAAAAAATAACTTCTTTAAAATGGTAGGTAAATAGGTCAGTCCAACTGAAGTCTGCTTTTGGTTAAAATATTGTTGGACGCCGACTTCAGTTGGACTGACCTATTTACCTACCATTTTAAAGAAGTTATTTTTTGCTTTTTGAAGGCGGTTTTTTGTTTTTTTAAACATTTATTTTATTTTATACTTTTTAGTGATCCTATTTATGCTGTTACGTAGCTCCACTTCTAAATATTAATAAGAAACTATAAAACATTTCAAGCTCGCCGCAGACAACGCCGCGGGAATGTCATAGTCATATTTAAACCTAAATGTGCTTCGTCATAGTCGCTCAACTTCCTTTATCGAAATATCTTATCGCCACCCTTGAAATAGGTACCGTAAAACTACACAACTATGGCCCTAGCTTACAACAATAGTCCAGTTTTACTTATCACATTATTCTTAAAATATGATAGCTTTAGCTATAGCTAGAGTTTAGAGCAATTGATTTTAGGCTGAACTGTACATATACACAGCAATAATAGCAGTAAGGTATCATATTTTAGAATAATTTAATGAGGAAAATTGGACTATTGTTGCAGACTAGGACCATAGTTGTGTAGTTTTACGGTACCGTTAAGGAGTTCCGGTGGCGATCTGTGGTCTTCATCATCAGTTCCACTTCACCATATAGTACTTTTCAAAAGCAAATGCATGAGTTACAGTGAAAAATACCAAAATCGCTATAGGTGTGCCTATAATATTTGAGGAGTTCTCTTGATTTCTCCATGATCCCATCATCAGATCCTGACGTGGTGACAATGGGACCAACTAGAAAGTATACCCAGTCGAACAACGAAAAAATTTTTCAAATCGGTCCAGTGGTCTTCGAGTAACCGGGGAACATACATAAAAAAAAAAAAAAAAAAAAAAAATATCCCGACGAATTGAGAACCTCCTCCTTTTTTTGAAGTCGGTTAAAAACAATAAACACGGGATCAATAACAAGCTTAGGAATAAAACCGAAATTAATATTACCTGACGATTAGGGAAGCGTTCAGAGTACTTCACTCGATCAGAGCTCGAAGTCAACTGAACTGCTGCCATGGGGCAAGCTGGTATTTATACTACTGCACAAACAAGTGACGTCATTTGAGCGAATCAACTAAGGGCAAAACAACAGGTGTCAGGTGTCATGGAGTGTACAGTCAAAGATTTTATGAATCAAAAAATACCCTGCTCTCCCACATACTCATATCGTAGATGCCGAAATGCATTTATTTTATCCGCTGGTGTGCCCCTAGTTATCACCGGTAGATGAGAATCTGTCTAAATTCGCCGTCTCAAAGCACCATCCCTCCCATGATAGTTTGGTTGCTCTTAAAATATCCATCATAGTTCAATATTACATATTTTATATTATGAGTCTTAATACTAATTATAATGTAGGTATCTATCATTATAAATGGCGGAACTCCCAAACATCATCAGTGGCCGCTGAAAAAACAAAGACAATTATATTCTTCAAACAAATTTACCCAATGCCCATTAATCTCATTCGGTTCTGCGGTTAATCCGTGAAAGCGTAACAAACAGACAGACGACAGACATAATTGAATTGCCATTTTGAATGTCTACCTATACTTTCACATCATTTTCGAAATCTGCGTCCTCAAAATCTAGGAAAATGACAATTATGTCCACTTTTTAAAAAAGATTATGGCCTTCATCTTGAATACTAAATTTGACATAATTTTCATAATCTGCGTCCGCAAAATGTAAGAAAATGATACCAATGACGACTTTTTCAATAAACATCATGACGGCCATTTTGAATTCCAAATTTGATATCATTTTCGAAATCTGCGTCAACGCAACCTAAGAAAATGACACCCATGATGACTTTTTCAAAAAACACACTGAAAGCAGTATATTTTATTTATAAACAGTAGCCTAAATATCAATTTCCTAATGTAGCCATTTCGATATCTTCCATACAAATTTCTACTCCCCATTTATCGCCCGAGGGGGAGTTTTACGGAAATCAATGAAAGTTTTTTTTTATGTTAAACAGTCTTAAACAGTAGCTTAAACACCAATTACCACGTTTCCAACTAAAAAAATTAACATAAATGACCAAATTGTCATACAAACTACCATCCCAAATCTCGCCTCCTTAGGGGTGATTTTTGAGATACAAATTTAATCTAATTCAGTTCCGCGGTTTGTCCTTGAATGCATAACAAACAGACAGACGACAGACATAATTACTTTCACGTTTATAATGTTAGTATGGATTTCCTTTGTACAGCAATATTATGTATACCTATCGATGTATAGATTTTTTACCCCTTGAGTATTGTTTGAAATGACATTTTAGAATTAAATAACCGACCAATTCGCCGAAAAATGAAATGCCTGCCAGTAATTATTTTCAAGTGATCATAATAACCGCCCTAATATTAAATAACAGCCGTAGAATTAATACGCCGTGAATAGTATTGAAAATAGCGGAAAAAAATGTTAAAATCTGGATATGTCAACGCTGACAACTTCAATCTGACACCGCTCCTTTTCATATAGACTAACAAAACTGAATGTAGGTACAAAGCCTGTCTCATGTTGTCACACTGGATGGCAAAAGCCATAGGAGAAATAAATTATTCCATTGCGCAATTTTGTCAAATAATTACTAATATTATTCTATATTAGTAATTATTTGCGTCCCCAAAAACTAAGAAAATGTTACCCGTGACAAGCCATACAGACCATTTGGTGATATCAAAGTTGGCCAAGGAAGAAATTCAGCAAGTTAGTGATGTTATTGCGAAGCCTCCCGAGACAGGGAAATACGATGCTGTTAAAAACCGGCTGATCGGATGCTACGAGGAGTCTGATCAGGTCAGGTTCGAGAAGCTGCTGTCAACTATGGAATTGGGCGATCAGAAGCCATCGCAATTATGGCACAGGATGCGGAGTTTGGCCGGTAAAACAGAAAATGATGAAACTGTTCGGTTTATGTGGTTGAGACTCCTTCCGTCATCTATTAGCGCAGTGTTAGCTGTAACGGATTCGTTATCAATAGACAAAATGTGTCAAGTCGCTGATAAAATTTATGAGAACACTAAAAGAACAGAGATATCAGCTGTAAACAGTCAACAAAACAAAACAGATGATTTTACAAACTGCTTCGCTAGCGTCACGTCGCAACTCGCAAGAATGCAATTTGACATAAATGAGCTACGGCACGAGCGCCGGCGCAGCGGTATGCAGAATGTGACTAGTAGGCGTTCTTCGTAAATCAAGGTCAAGTTCGAGAGGAAACTAGCAATTGGAACATAGTATGGTAATTATTATTTTGTTTTTGTAAATATTTATTTGGTTGACTGTGTAATAGTTTCGATATCAGAAGTTATTTGTTTTACCTTCATGCAATGCCGTGAAGATGTTTAATATCTCAAATGCGAATTAATTCTAGGGCTATCGGTCAATGAGCCAAGAATGTCGCCAACTCAGAAAAGTTTGTGCCTTTATGCAGGGGCCATGAAGATGTTTAATATCTCCAATACGAATTAATTCTTAGGTTATCGTTAAATGAGCCAAGAACTTCGTAGAAATTTCTATGGTTTCGGTCATTCGAGGGAATTTTGCCCCTCAAGCGTGGACCGGAGCACGTTGTGCTTCCGGTGCAGCAGAGAGGGGCACAAAATGGGGGATTGCTGGGAGAAAGCATGGTGTGCAGTGTGCGACCATGCCAAACTCCCGGCTGGTCATATATTGGGGGGAAAAAACTGTTTCCCCCCAGAAACGAAAGGAAGGGACGCTAGGCCCCAACAACGCCCTCGTCCCCCCCCTAAGCCGACGAAAGCCCTCGCGGTGGCACCCGCCGATCGGGCCCTGGAAGAGACTTGCATGGACACCTAAATGCCAGCACACCCGCATCTAGATCTCCTGCAGGTCAACGCCAACCACTCCGCCAGAGCACAGGATCTGCTCATGCAGACCATGGCGGAGTGGTCCATTAGCGTTGTCGTGGTGGCAGAGCCGTACTTTGTCCCCGCCCTACCTAACTGGGTAGGGTCGACGGACGAAAGGGTGGCTGTGGTGGTTCCGGCGGTCGGGGATTTCCCACCCCTGACAAAGATCGAGGTTGGCCCGGGGTTCGTGGCGGCCAAGTGGGAACACACCGTACTCGTTGCGGTGTACTTCTCCCCCAATAGACCGTTGGCCGATTGTGAGGTTTTCCTCGGGGTTCTGCAGGGGGTCGTCAGGAGGGCTGCCCCACAACAGGTGATGGTTCTGGGGGACCTCAACGCCAAGAGTGTGGCATGGGGTTCCCCCATCACGGACCCGCGCGGGGCGGTCCTGAGTGACTGGGTGGCAATGGTGGGCCTGGAAGTCCTAAACCAGGGCAACGCTAACACTTGCGTGTGGTGGAATGGGGGGTCCATTGTGGACATAACGTTCGCCACCCCTGCCATTGCCGCACGCGTAACAGACTGGCGCGTCCTGGAGGACGTGGAGACCCTGTCCGGCCACCTGTATATCAAGATGAGGGTCTCCTCACATGTCGGCCAGCCGCCACCCGTCCCAAGGGGGAGGCGAAGAGGGGGGGGAGAGTTCCCCAAATGGACCCTGTCCCGTTTGGACAGGGCCATGGCGGATGAAGCGGCGATGGTGGAGGCATGGTGTGCTGCCCCACCTGCCTCACTCGGAGTCGAAGAGCGGGCGGCCCGTTTCCGCTCCACACTGCAGGTGATATGTGGAGCTGCTATGCCCCGGGCGAGGCATCTTTTCGCCCGCAGGAGTGTATACTGGTGGTCCGCAGAGATCGCGGCCCTTCGAACCACCACCAACAGTGCTCGGAACGCCTTCCAGCACTGCAGGCGGAGGCGGCATACAACCGATGAAGAGGAGGGGCTTCACGAGGCCCTCAAGGAGGCAAAGGGGGCCCGCCAACTGGCAATTGCCAAGGCCAAGGATGAGACGCATGCTTCATTCTTGGCTACCCTCGACAGGGATCCGTGGGGGCGGCCGTATAGGGTGGTGCGCAATAAGATGCGCACTGCCCCCCCTATGGACTCCCTGGAGTCATCCCTCCTTCGGAGGGTGATTGAGGGGCTATTCCCGGCAGCTCCAACGATCACTCCCCCAGTGATGTCCGTGCCACTGGCGGAGCCGGAGGGCGAACTCGTCGTCACGCCCATCAGCGACGACGAGTTCGAAAGAGTGGTTGACCGACTTCGGGGATGTAAAAAAGCCCCGGGCCCGGACGGGGTTCCCGGTCGCATCCTCCCAATTGCCCTAAAACAACTCGGGAGCCGCCTCAGGCAACTTATGGATGACTGTCTGAGGGAGGGTGTGTTCCCGGGGACGTGGAAGGAGGGGAGGCTCTGCCTCCTCCGTAAAGAGGGTCGACGCCCCGACTGTCCTTCCACCTACCGCCCCATAGTACTGCTGGATGAGGCCGGGAAGATGTACGAAAGAATCCTGGCCTCCAGGATCCTGCAGCACCTCGAGACCGCCGGCCCGAACGTCTCTGAAAGACAGTTCGGGTTCCGGGAGGGGCGATCTACGCTCGACGCGCTGAAGTCCCTCAGGGACTTCTGCGAGGACGCGTCGGGCAGGGGTGAGGGTGTCGTAGCGGTGTCGCTAGACATCGCCAACGCCTTCGGCACCCTCCCCTATCAGCTCATCGAGGAGGCACTTCGATACCACGAAGTGCCTCCCTACCTGCGGCGGGTCATAGGGCACTACCTAACCGGGAGGGTAGTGCTCTATGAGGAAAAAGACGGTCGGCGAGGGGTCAGGGAGATGGCCTGTGGCGTGCCCCAGGGTTCCGTACTCCTCCCATTATTGTGGAACCTGGGGTCCGATTGGGCAATCAGGGGGGCGTTGATCCCACGGACGGCCTTTATTTGTTACGCGGATGACACAATGGTGGCCGTGCGTGGGACCGACTTGAGGGAGGCCATGAGGAGGGCGGAGGTGGCAGCCGAGCTGACGATTTCTCGTATCGAGCAGCTCGGCCTAAAGGTGGCTCTCCCGAAGACTGAGGCCTGCCTCCTCGCCTGCACCCCACCCTGGGAGTTGGACGCAGAGGTGCAGGCGGAGACCTACCGACTTAGGTCAAGGGCCCGGGCGAGGGGTGAACGCCCGGACCCTGAGGAGTTGGAGGAGACGCGCCGTATGACGGAGCGCCGACTGCAGGATAGATGGAAAAGCGACCTCGAGGACTCCACCTATGGTACTCGTACTATAGGGGCGATTCTGGGGTCCTATGGTTGGAAAGGGCAGTCGGCGCTACGTCGTACAGGCTTGTGCAGGTGATGACCGGACATGGGTGTTTCGGTCATTACCTGCACAAGATTGGTAGGGAGCCTGGCCCACAGTGCCATGAGTGCGGCGATCCGGACGACACGGTTAAACACACCCACGAGGTGTGCAGTCGTTGGAGCTCGGAGCGCAGCACCATGGCACTAGCCATAGGGCAGTGGGACCTCTCCCTGCACAGCGTTGTCTCTGCAATGCTGTGCAGTGACAGGTCCTGGAAGGCTGTGGCCTCCTTTTGTGAGTCAGTTATCTCGAATAAGGAGGCCGCGGAGAGGGAGCGCGAGGAGTCTCCTCTCGCGCATCCCCTCCGGCGCAGACGGCAAGGATTGAGGCGGCGGCGGTTTGCCGCCCGCCTCAACCCTTAGTGGCTGCAGGTGGGGGATGGGAGTCCCCCACCTGCCATAGGCTAGTCACTGGGCGGTCTGGGAGAAGGGCCACGCGTGCTCGGCCCCTCTCTCCATCGGCGCAGGTAGCCCCGAAACCAGCTGGGGCTGCCAGAAGGCGTCGTGGCCAATGCTTGCGGTTCCACGGCGTCTTGCCAAACCGGCAGGAGGGTACGCCAGGGTAGTTTTTAGTGGGTTGCGCTCCGTTGCCTCCTCTCATTCGGAGGGGGGGTGACGGGGTGAGTCCCACATATCCCCTCGCCACTCCCATGGTGAGGAGAATGCATAAAGCATTTTCCACACTGACAAAAAAAAAAAAAGCTTAGGTTAGGTTAGGTTGGGGTGCGGGCCGGATTCCTCCATGTTGGCCTGGGTGCTGCAGTCTCTCTTGATCTCGATCCGGAGAGAACGCAGCATCTGGGCTGGTGCACCCTGGGCATTGGCTGAGACTTTCTTCCTTTGGGAGATTCTTTCAGCCCATGGCTAATATCCGGCGGGGGGGGGGAGGAGTTGCTCCCGGCCACTCTCCTAGTGAGAGTGCGCTGTGGATGCAACAGTGTTGGGGGTTGTCCTCGAAAGAGCTACAACGGGAACGGCGATGTGCCAGGCGCACTCGGCATTTGTCGACGTCGGACCAACTCGTTTCCCGTTCGGAGTGTCGTGGATCACGTCTCGCGGCTCCGACGGACCGAGGACCTTGCCTTAGCTGGCCGGGTTGAGAGGAGTAAACCTCACTAAAAAATCCCTTAACCCTAAGCGGCGCAGCACCGCGAGAGGGTGGGTGGCTGAAGGGCGATCAGTCGATAGTGCTTTGCCCCGTCAGAGTACCTGCCGACCCTCTGACGGGAGATGCTAGGCTTGTCCAGGTGCACGGGCACCTCCTGGATCGACCAGTATATCCCTATTACTCGTGGGACTAAAAATGGAACTTTTTAAAACCCCTCTAAACGGCCCTTCTTAGGGCCAACCTGAAAACGGCCCTGCTCAGGGCCAACCTGAAAACGGCCCTTCTCAGGGCCAACCTGAAAACGGCTCTTCTAAGAGCCAAACCGAAGATAACAGGGCGCGGGCGCTTACCCCGGTCGTCCGATTGGAACGTTTGGAGCTCGGGCCACGGTCGGCGACCCCTAAGGAAACGGACACTGAAAATTTTGACGATTCGGAACTGGAACATGACGACCCCATGGTGGTCGAGAAAACGGCTCCTCAGGCTCCTAAAAGGAGTCATGAAGATGACGATGAGGACAGGACGCCTGTTACCTTGCCTAAGGTGAACACGGCAGTAAGGGGGAAGCCCAAGGGGGCATATGCGGGGATGGCTGCGGCAAGAACTCGTTAAACTCCGAAGCGTTAGACTCCAAACTCCAATGGGGTCCTCATCTGGCTAAATTAGCGAATAGACTCAGTTCTGCAGCTTTTGCAGTTAATAAAATTCGGCAACTAATAGACTTGAAAACCGCTCGATTAGTTTATTTTAGTTACTTCCATAGTATTATGTCATATGGTATTTTACTATGGGGTAGTGGTGCTGACGTAAACAGCATCTTTGTTCTGCAGAAGAGGGCTATTCGTGCTGTTTACAAGATGGGTCATAGAGACTCTCTTAGAGATAAGTTTAAAGAAACCAATATATTAACAGTAGGTATACAGTCAATATATTTATGAAAACCTTATGCATGTTCATAAAAACATCGTTAATTTTAAAAAGAACTGTGACATACATAATGTTAATACTAGAAATAAACATAAGCTCGCAGTGCCCTTTACACGGCTTCATAAAATAAAAAACTCTTTTACGGGTAATTGTATAAGCTTCTATAATAAGCTCCCAAGTAGTGTTACTTATCTATCAGTAAATAAATTTAAAAGTTACGTTAAACGTAAACTAATTTCTAAAGCGTATTATAGTATCAAAGATTATATGAATGATAACAATGCTTGGGACTGAATTGTTTGTATTACAATTATTATTGACCGTGGAGACTATATACATCTTCTTTGTATGCTTATTATTTTAATTTGACATCTGGAGACTCTTTACATCTCCATAATTGACCGTGGAGACTTTCTACATCTCCTATGGATGTTTATTTCTTAAATTTAATTTTAATTTGACATTTGGAGACTCTTTACATTTCCATAATTGTATTATTGACCGTGGAGACTTTCTACATCTCCTTACCTATGTCTATTTTTAATTTTTATCTGAAATTTGGAGACTTTACATTTCCAATTTAAATTGAATATACTTTAAGTCTCATAATTGCTCCTGGGACCTGTACATCCCTGTGACATTTAAATTAGTTAGCTTAAGTTTATCATAGTAATAAGTTACTCATATAAAAAAAAAGACTTCCTGTTGAGTTTCTTGCGGCGTTTCTTCTCAACAGAGTCCCTTGGAAGCGCTGGTAGACTCAGACATGTAAAAGTGCCTACAGGGCCTACTTACAGAATAAATGAATTTGAATTGAATTTGAGAATTAGAGCCCGGCAGTACCGAGCGGAGCACCACTCCGATACGGATGCTGACGCTGCAGCCAGCTTCTCTTACTTGAGGGACTATCCCGAACTCGCCCCTAAGGGGGGCAAGGGGGGGAAGAGAGGTAGGGTGGTGGAAGGTGGGGACAGGCAGCGTTCGCGATCGGGCTCACGATCGCGTTCGCGCTCTCCCCCGCACACGGGTGGCCTGGAGGGTGGGTACTACATCGACCACATAGAGGCTGTCCGTGTGGCGACGAAAGAGATACTGGAAGCGGCCCGGAAATCCGGAAACCTCAAGGGGAATATCCGCGGGGAGATGAACCGGGCCTGCCGGTCAATTATGATGGCAATGGACGAGGTCGAGGCCACCAAGTCCGAGGGCGAGGAGATCCGCATACTTAAGGCGGATAACAAGAGGATGCGGAATGAACTCGCCCTCTGCCAGTCGGAGTTGAAGGCGCTTCGGAAGTCCTTCTCCGAGAGGGAGACCCAGGCCCCACCGCCACTTCAATTTAGCACTGCGGACCTGACAGAGGCGATCGAGTGCATGAAGCGGGACCTCTTCCTCAGCTTGGGAAAGATGATCAACGATAGCATCGAGGAGGTCAACATGCGCCTTCCTGCGGAGCCGATCCTCCGCCCCTCGCTGGCAGCTGACAAACGAGCAGCAAAGCCTGCTCCACCCCCGCCCCCCAAGTCGAAGGCCACAACGCTAGCTCCGCCGACCCCACCCCAGGCGATCACAGTAGAGTCCGAGGCCAGACTAGGGGATGGAAGACCAAAGACGATGGCGGCTAAAAAGGCGAAGGCGGCTAAAAAGGCGAAAACCCCCATCCGTCAAGCCTCCCCGACTATCACCGAAGCAGCCAAGGCTGCCACGGCCTCGAGAGCTCCCCAGCCCTCGGAGGGAGAACCCGGCCCCTCGGGCCAAATGCCGCCTCGGTCCATGGACATTCCGTGGAACTTGGTGGCTAGGAAGAAAAGAAAACCAAGTCCTCCCCCCCCCAGATGAAGAAGACCCCTGCGAGGAGGGTAGCACCTAGGCCCCAGGCTCTGTCCGTCCCGAAGACGGCGGCGGTGGTCGCTACCTTGAAGAAGGAGGCCACCTGCACACTGCAGGCCACCATGGCTAAGGCCATCAATGCCTTAAGCCTGAAGGAGATAGGCTTGGATCACGTACGGGTCCGGGCCTCAATGACGGGGGCGAGGGTCATTGAGGTCCCAGGGGTGGAAAGCGGCAAAACGGCGGATGACCTGGCCGCAAAACTGCAGGCCATAGTGGGGGACGTGGCCTACGTGACCCGCCCTGTGAAGATGGCCGGGCTCCGAGTCACTGGCTTGGACGAGTCGGCGACGAAGGAGACGGTGGCGAAGGCCATTGTCAGTGCTGGGGGCTGCACGGAGGCCCAGGTGAAGGTGGGAGCCGTCCGCGTCTTACACGATGGCACTGGAGCCGTCTTGGTCCAGTGCCCAGTGGTGAGCGCGAGGGCGCTTATGAGGACGGGCCGGATCCCGGTCGGCTGGGCCTCCGCCAGGATCACAGCAGAGGGACCGACACCGATGCGCTGTTACAAGTGCTATGGTGTCGGTCATTCGAGGGAATTGTGCCCCTCAAGCGTGGACCGGAGCACGCTGTGCTTCCGGTGCAGCAGAGAGGGGCACAAAATGGGGGATTGCTGGGAGAAAGCATGGTGTGCAGTGTGCGACCATGCCAAACTCCCGGCTGGTCATATATTGGGGGGAAAAAACTGTTTCCCCCCAGAAACGAAAGGAAGGGACGCTAGGCCCCAACAACGCCCTCGTCCCCCCCCTAAGCCGACAAAAGCCCCCGCGGTGGCACCCGCCGTTCGGGCCCTGGAAGAGACTTGCATGGACACCTAAATGCCAGCACACCCGCATCTAGATCTCCTGCAGGTCAACGCCAACCACTCCGCCAGAGCACAGGATCTGCTCATGCAGACCATGGCGGAGTGGTCCATTAGCGTTGCCGTGGTGGCAGAGCCGTACTTTGTCCCCGCCCTACCTAACTGGGTAGGGTCGACGGACGAAAGGGTGGCTGTGGTGGTTCCGGCGGTCGGGGATTTCCCACCCCTGACAAAGATCGAGGTTGGCCCGGGGTTCGTGGCGGCCAAGTGGGAACACACCGTACTCGTTGCGGTGTACTTCTCCCCCAATAGACCGTTGGCCGATTTTGAGGTGTTCCTCGGGGTCCTGCAGGGGGTCGTCAGGAGGGCGGCCCCACAACAGGTGATGGTTCTGGGGGACCTCAACGCCAAGAGTGTTGCATGGGGTTCCCCCATCAAGGACCCGCGCGGGGCGGTCCTGAGTGACTGGGTGGCAATGGTGGGCCTGGAAGTCCTAAACCAGGGCAACGCTAACACTTGCGTGCGGTGGAATGGGGGGTCCATTGTGGACATAACGTTAGTTATATAGTAGCATTATAAACGTTTATACGGTTACTGTAGTGCTTATTTGGGCATAAATTATACAGCTTTAGATCTTAAATAGATTCACAACAGTTGTTTAATTGCATTACAGGCGCATTATATTAGCATTATTGCGGCCAAAGAAGGTAGCAATAGCACTAAAGACCTAGATGTCCATCTGTTTTACTCTTCGTCTTCTGAGTTTGAAGACATTTCTTCAGTTATATAATCACGACTTTCTTTGGCTGGCAAGTTCTGGTACCAGTGGTGAAGTTCCGCAGGTATTATTTTTTCATTGTACATTTTTAGTAAGTCCTTTTTTTAGCTAGAGTGATCGGCGGTTTTTGGTTGTAAGCTTTTTTCAAAATGTGAGTGTTGTTTAAGTGTTTTAATTGAAACCCTGTATAGGTTTGTCAAGCTTAAGTTTTCGCATTTTTTTACCGGGGCCATAGATTGCATATTATTACTTTTTAGTACGTGAAATTATTTATACTCAGATTTGAAGTCGTATGTCTATAAAACCAAATTCGGCTTTTTTTCTTTGGTCTCAGCTGACCGCGCATCTAGCGGCAGACGACGGCGAGGAGCACGAGGGGGTGCCAGTGGTCGCAGTATCTCGACACGGGGAGCTCCCTGGTCCGATGATGTTAAGTTTCCTAAACGGTTCCTAGGTGCCAGTGTGCCCTCCTGTGCCAACTCGCTGAGCCTCTTCGTCCCTCCCTCTCAGGTTTCGGCCGGCGTTTCCGCGTCCTTGCAGCAGAACTGCTGGTTGGGTGTAGTCATCGGAACGGACCGAAACGGAGTCGAAAAGATTTCACTTTGAGCCAACGCAGTTTTTCTCCATTGACGTCAATCGATCGATTTAGCATCAAGTTACCACACAAATCTTTTAGGTTCAAAGTATCTGTGTGATTCATAAAGCTATCGGTTCGTACGGATTTTTCAGGGTTTTATATTATTATTTTTTCTGTTTGATCTTGCTAATCGAATAACATTACAAAAGTCTATCATTGAGTACACTGGCTTAAACGCAATTAGTTCTTACTCGCACTGTGCATGCACCTCGATATGTGTATGACCAGACTCTAAATATTTATGTTCAATCACCTCGAGATGAGTTGTCTGAACTAAATACAACTGCAGGCTTAAAAGGAATCGATGACGATTTTGGCCTCTACAGGTGTCAGTGAATATAAAAATCTCTTTTACCCTCCTAAGACCCAGGCTTTTGAAAAAAAAGTTCCCATTAAGACCCATCTTCCTTTCTATAGAACAAAATGGTTGGCATCGTTGAGTCCTGGCGGTTCTGTAGTCGGAGTTGGCACTATCACCTAACGTTCTATGAGTAGAAAAAAATCGTTTTTATTTTATTTAGGGCAATGTGTAAGAAAGTGAAGTTTCTATTTATTCGCCAATTTGACTGTCCTTGCACCAAACATTAAGTAACCATACTCTTTATCTATGGTACTAAACTCTAATGAAAATGTATTCGTGAAGACCAGGATTGATTCCACATGGAGCCCTGCGATTATTAGAGAAAGGACACATAAATACTCGTACATCATACAAACACCAGATGGAATATTATGGCGTAGGCATGCAGTTCACATAAGACCACGTGTGACTGAAGAAACGACAGGACGTGATCAAACCATAAACAAGCCTTTTCTTACACCTGTTGGCAGTCCAAACACACCAGAAACACCAGCAACGTCGAATACAATAGCACCCGCATCTACGCCCCTGAATGCACATGCTCTGGATAACAACATGGCCCCTGAAGCACCACGCAGGAGCATGAGAACTATCAGAGCCCATAGACGCCTCGTTGAGGAGCTTGAATGAGGATGATGGGGAGGAATGCTACAACCTAAACCTTTTTTACATATTAGAGGAAAGTTTAAGTTCTCATTCTTTTTACGGTTGTCAAGATTGACATAGAAAGTAAAATGTTGTCTTGTGAATTTATTAGGTTTTATCATTTGTATCATGCTCTTTATCTGAATCGCACATCCACATCACCGGACGTGTGGAGGCATGAGGGTAGGCCTTCGCCCAGCTGCAGTGGGACACGCTTTATTATACTAAGTAAAACAACAAGGAAAACTTCTTTATACCACTTCCCCTATAAAAAGCTAATTTTATTTAATGAAAACAGTGAATAAAAAGCACTTTTAATCACTATTTTGGTGTTTGAATTTAGAACACACCAATATATTCGACATCCATCTCAATGCTAACCTCCTTGCGCAAAAAATACGCGATACAAACTCCTGTGCAAAGAATACTCGACTCTTAATTTTAGTAAATGTTCCAATTTTTAATGAGCATTTTTATTCAATTCATTTATTTATTTCAAGATAACATTAGATCTCATTATTGTTAGTATAGTCTTAGAAATAATGTTAGTACTTAAAAACCAAATTGGATTTTACACATAATATTAACCGGTTCAATATAGGACAACACACATGATCAGCAATCATCTTCAGGATGCTGTTCGGGCTGTTCCTCGTCCTGCCCAGCAGAGACGCTGCCTTCTTGCGCAAACTTCCTGCAAACTCGTCGGTTCGTGACTCCGCAAACATGGCGGATGCACTGCAGAATCTGGGCAACCCCATCAGCATCCTGAAGGCGTTGTTATATTGTACCCTTATAGCATTGTATGATTTTTGGGTATAGCAGACCCACAGGCCGCTAGTGTAAAAAGATGAGCAGTATGCTTTAAACCGCGTAATCTTGACTGCACTTGAACATCGAGCAAACCTGCGGGCCAGCATGTTCGCCCTCACACACAATGCTCTGCGCTCTCTCTCCATGTCGGCATCGTCCTTCAGATCGTCGGTAACGATGTGCCCGAGGTACTTAAAGCGGGTGACTCTCGCGAGGGCGATGCCGTTTATTATTCATTTCATTTTCCATTTTGCGTCATTAAATGTGTATTTTCGCTTAAATCTTTCTTCTTAACCGACTTCAAAAAAAGGAGGAGGTTCTCAATTCGTCGGGTTTTTTTTTTTTTTTTTTTGTATGTATGTTCCCCGATTACTCGAAGACCACTGGTCCGATTTGAAAAATTTTTTCGTTGTTCGAATAGGTATACTTTCTAGTTGGTCCCATTGTCACCACGTCAGGATCTGATGATGGGATCATGGAGAAATCAAGAGAACTCCTCAAATATTATAGGCACACCTATAGCGATTTTGGTATTTTTCACTGTAACTCATGCATTTGCTTTTGAAAAGTACTATATGGTGAAGTGGAACTGATGATGAAGACCACAGATGGCCACCGGAACTCCTTAACGGTACCTATTTCAAGGGTGGCGATAAGATATTTCGATAAAGGAAGTTGAGCGACTATGACGAAGCACATTTAGGTTTAAATATGACTATGACATTCCCGCGGCGTTGTCTGCGGCGAGCTTGAAATGTTCTATAGTTTCCTATTAATATTTAGAAGTGGAGCTACGTAACAGCATAAATAGGATCACTAAAAAGTATAAAATAAAATAAATGTTTAAAAAAACAAAAAACCGCCTTCAAAAAGCAAAAAATAACTTCTTTAAAATGGTAGGTAAATAGGTCAGTCCAACTGACTGACCTATTTACTGACTGAAGTGACTTCAGTTGGACTGACCTATTTACCTACCATTTTAAAGAAGTTATTTTTTGCTTTTTGAAGGCGGTTTTTTGTTTTTTTAAACATTTATTTTATTCTCGTAGTCATAGTATAAAGTATAGTATAGTAGTATAGTGTTTGCATCTTGGCTGGGGCCTCTGGTGAAGATCCCGGGAGAGCAATGGATGCGCGTCGTGGAGATTGTTTATGAAGCGCTATCTATGTTCAGTCGTCTTTCAGCTGATACGATGACTATTTCATCATCCCAGAAAAGTTTCCGTAACTTCAGGTCACGCTATTAGTGAGTGGTCAACCGAGATGTGGTGTTTTTACTTTATTATATCTGTGAAGGTTATTTATTATCAATCAACGAGTTAAGGGATATTATAGAACAGTTTCCAGTACATTTGCGTGTCTGTAAGTTGACCTCTTGCTTCCAAAAAAAATATGGACATTTGAAGGCATTTAATGTACCAATTTACGTTTGGTGTTTTTAAACACGGGTACTTATATCCTCAAATTGTGACCTCTGCTATGTCCATACAACAAATAAAAAAATAACATGCGGCGAGAAATGCCTTTCGATAAAATTAAAATTCTGCGTAATGATACGTTCCTTAATATGTTTTTTGGTAAAATAATAGGTCTACATATTTAATACTTCCTGACATACAGCACTCTAAGCTGGGCAGTTAGGACTAATTACACAAAACCTCGAACGGTATATTTATTTTAAAAAAAATATGTTTAATTTTAGTAAAGTTAATGTTACACAAAGACGAAAAAAACCACTAGTTTAACTTAAAGGCAGCGAAAAGTAGCACGTGTATACTTCGCCAAGTTACAAAATACAGTTCATCACAAACGATTATTACAATACGGCATGCTAATTTCTCTACATTATACTACCACAAGTGAATTTATAAGTTGGTAATATTTTTTAAATGATAAGAGTTATAAGATTGGTAACTGTGTCACGATTCATAATAATCATTATTTCTAATGAGGTATTAAAAACACACAAAAATAATTGCATTTTGATAAATTAGTAACAAAAATTTCTAAAGAAATTTTGTGGCAATCCCCGCTACAGCGAATTGGTTGCAATATCTGTACTAAAATTATAAAGCTGAAGAGTTCGTTTGCTTGAACGCGCTAATCTCAGGAACAAATGGTCCGATTTAAAAAATCTTTCAATGTTAGATAGCCCGTTTATCGAGGAAGGCTCTAGGCTATATAGCATGACGCTAAGACCAATAGGAGCGGAGCGCCAATGAAGAATGTTTCAACCTTCTACGTTAACAAAGTCGCGGGTTAAAGTTAGCGTTAGCCCGAAGTAACTATTCCACGGGGACGAGGTCGCGGGCAGAAGCTAGTTACTTATAAACCACTAGCTTCTGCCCGCGATTTCGCCCGGGTAGATTTCGATTATCAATATTACTTCTTGAACTTAACTGTCCACAATGAAAAATGCACGCAATAAAATATTTCGAGTCTTACCATTTCCATTCTGAGTCTGATAGGGACCTAAGCGACCGTCATTAAGGTCGACGGTATTCCTCGTAGGTAAGCAACTTGTCGCAACTTTAACCTAACCTAACCTATGTGGGTAAAATTTACCTAACTTTGTATTTGTTTTTTTGTCTATATTTTGTTCAAACAATTATTAATTCAAACAGATATTTATTAGGACTTATGACTATTAGGTCTATTAATCATTAGGTATCATCATTGATAGTTATAGTACAATATTATTAAAGAATTACAAATTAAACATTGCCCCACAAAACTGGAGTAACAGTTTGACTGTGGGAACGGCAGTCTCTAGGTAAGGCTTAAATTAATTAAATAGCAGAACTATGCTGTACACAGTAACAGTACTAAACATACATTATTATTATTATACTAGCTTTTGCCCGCGACTTCGTCCGCGTAGAGCTCGTTTATCGCAGTTAAGTAAATTAATAGTTTTAAGTAATGCTATAGTTTGACGTCCTCCCTGGCAAGAATGATCTTTCAAACACATGTAATATTGAGCTCGAAATTTACCGGGACACCAACTTTAACCATTAACTCTTACGGGAGGGCACTCCCGACACCTCGAAAGAGTTCAGGAACTCTAAGGGTAGGACGTGACTTGCTCTGTGTCTATGACATTGTCTACCAAGAGATACTCCACAACATCGCCTTCTACATGAGACATATTTTTATATTTATCCGCCCGCCAATTTCGTTTGTCGGTGCTAATATCGCCCTCTCGCACAAACATTCTCTATTCTTTATATTGTTTTTTAGATCGGGGTACACGTTATTTTTTAGATCATCTGTATTTTGTACAATATTACAGAATTCGCGGTTTAATGTATTCAAATCGTTACTATCTCTCGCCATACGATCTTCGACCATTTTTAGTAGAGCTGCCGGATATATTGCCCCGACTGTGTATCATGGTGTACTCGTAGTTCCTGGCATATTTGTAGTGAGGTTAATTTTTTATATATATACTCATATCGTAGATGCCGAAATGCATTTATTTTATCCGCTGGTGTGCCCCTAGTTATCACCGGTAGATGAGAATCTGTCTACATTCGCCGTCTCAAAGCACCATCCCTCCCATGATAGTTTGGTTGCTGTTAAAATATCCATCATAGTTCAATATTACATATATTATATTATGAATCTTAATACTAATTATAATGTAGGTATCTATCATTATAAATGGCGGAACTCCCAAACATCATCAGTGGCCGCTGAAAAAACAAAGACAATTATATTCTTCAAACAAATTTACCCAATGCCCATTTATCTAATTCGGTTCTGCGGTTAATCCGTGAAAGCGTAACAAACAGACAGACGACAGACAATTGCCTTTTGTTTTTTGAATTGCCATTTTGAATTTCTACCTATACTTTCACATCATTTTCGAAATCTGCGTCCTCAAAATCTAAGAAAATGACAATAATGTCCACTTTTTAAAAAAGATCATGGCCTCCATCTTGAATACTAAATTTGACATAATTTTCATAATCTGCGTCCACAAAATATAAGAAAATGATACCAATGACGACTTTTTCAATAAACATCATGACGGCCATTTTGAATTCCAAATTTGATATCATTTTCGAAATCTGGGTCAACGCAACCTAAGACAATGACACCCACGATGACTTTTTCAAAAAACACCAAACATTGTCGTTATTCCCCCGGGAACTTTTAAATTATCCGGGATGGGATTTTTCTATGTGTTAATCCAGGGTGCTACACCCAATTTAAATTTCATCCTAATCCATCTAGCCGTTGCAGCGTTAAGGAGTAACTAACTAAAACCCCATTTTACCCCCTTAGGGGTAGTTTTTTCTAAATCACTGAAAGCAGTATATTTTATTTATAAACAGTAGTCTAAATATCAATTTCCTAATGTAGCCATTTCGATATCTCCCATACAAATTTCTACTCCCTATTTATCGCCTGAGGGGGAGTTTTACGGAAATCATTGAAAGTTTTTTTTTATGTTAAACAGTATTAAACAGTAGCTTAAACACCAATTACCACGTTTCCAATTTAAAAAAATTAACATAAATGACCAAATTGTCATACAAACTACCATCCCAAATCTCACCCCCTTAGGGGTGATTTTTGAGATACAAATTTAATCTAATTCAGTTCCGCGGTTTATCCTTGAATCCATAACAAACAGACAGACGACAGACATAATTACTTTCACGTTTATAATGTTAGTATGGATTTCCTTTGTACAGCAATATTATGTATACCTATCGATGTATAGTTTTTTTACCCCTTGAGTATTGTTTGAAATGACATTTTAGAATTAAATAACCGACCAATTCGCCGAAAAATTAAATACATGTAATTATTTTCAAGTGATCATAATAACCGCCCTAATATTAAATAACAGCCGTAGAATTAATACGCCGTGAATAGTATTGAAAATAGCGGAAAAAAATGTTAAAATCTGGATATGTCAACGCTGACAACTTCAATCTGACACCGCTCCTTTTGATATAGACTAACAAAACTGAATGTAGGTACAAAGCCTGTCTCATGTTGTCACACTGGATGGCAAAAGCCATAGGAGAAATAAATTATTCAATTGCGCAATTTGGTCAAATAATTACTAATCTTATTCTATATTAGTAATTATTTGCGTCCCCAAAAACTAAGAAAATGTTACCCGTGACAACTTTTTCAAAAAATATCATTTCCGCCAGCTTGAATTCTAAATTTGACATCATTTTCATAATCTGCGTCCCCAAAATGTAAGAAAATGATACCAATGACGACTTTTTCAATAAACATCATATCGGCCATTTTGAATCCGAAATTTGATATCATTTTCGAAATCTGCGTCAACACAACCTAAGAAAACGACACCCATGACTTTTTCAAAAAACACAAAGATATTGTCGTTATTCCCTCGGGAAACTTTAAATTTTCAGGAATTGGATTTTCCTATGTGTTAATCCAGGGTATAAGCTATCTCCATTCTAAATTTCATCCAAATCCATCCAGCGCCATTGCATCGTGAAGGAGGAACAAACTAAAACTCCCTTTTGCCCCCCTTAGGGGTAGTTTTTCTGAATCACTGAAAGAAGTATTTTTTATTTATTATCAGTAGCCTAAATACCAATTTCCAAACTGCTTATTTTAAAAATAACTTATCTCCTATACAAATTTCTACCCCCTATTTGAACCCTTTAGGGGATGAATTTCCAAAAATCCTTTCTTAGTGTACCCTTAGGGTACCCAAGGAATATTCCCTTCAAATTTCAAGTCCCTAGGTCCAGCGGTTTAGGCTGTGCGTTGATCGATCAGTCAGTTAGTTTTACCCCTTTCCATCCCTTCGGGGATAAAATTATCAAAAATGCTGAAACACGTATAAATTAATATTCAATTTTCAACCTAAACACAAAATTTGAATAGTCTAACTTAAACTAAAACTGACGGACTTTCATACAAATTTTCATCCCCTTAGGTGTGGAATTTCCAAAAATCCTTCCTTAGTGGATCTTTACACTATATAAGGTATCTATGTGCAAAATCTCAAGTCTCTAGGTCCTAAGGTTTGGGCTGTGCGTTGATATATTAACAATCCGTTTTACGTCTTTTCATCCCTTCGGGGTTGAAATTATCATAAACGCTGAGACACGTATAAGTTAAAATTCAATCGCCAACCTAAACGCAAAATTTGAAGCGTCTAACTTCAAAACTGACGGACTTTCATACAAACGTTTTTCCCCTATTTTACCTTCTTAGGGGTGGAATTTCCAAAAATCCTTCCTTAGTGGATCTCTACACTATATAAGGTATCTATGTGCAAAATTTCAAGTCTCTAGGTCCAGCGGTCTGGGCTGTGCGTTGATATATCAACAATCAGCTTAGCATTTTATTATTATTATATTAGTAGATAATGGTTTTTTAAAAGTCTCTTAAATTTATTCTTATTTTTTAACCGACTTCAAAAAAAGGAGGAGGTTCTCAATTCGTCGGGATTTTTTTTTTTTTTTTTTTATGTATGTTCCCCGATTACTCGAAGACCACTGGACCGATTTGAAAAATTTTTTCGTTGTTCGAATGGGTATACTTTCTAGTTGGTCCCATTGTCACCACGTCAGGATCTGATGATGGGATCATGGAGAAATCAAGAGAACTCCTCAAATATTATAGGCACACCTATAGCGATTTTGGTATTTTTCACTGTAACTCATGCATTTGCTTTTGAAAACGACTATATGGTGAAGTGGAACTGATGATGAAGACCACAGATGGCCACCGGAACTCCTTAACGGTACCTATTTCAAGGGTGGCGATAAGATATTTCGGTAAAGGAAGTTGAGCGACTATGACGAAGCACATTTAGGTTTAAATATGACTATAACATTCCCGCGGCGTTGTCTGCGGCGAGCTTGAAATGTTCTATAGTTTCCTATTAATATTTAGAAGTGAAGCTACGTAACAGCATAAATAGGATCACTAAAAATTATAAAATAAAATAAATGTTTAAAAAAACAAAAATCAAAAAAGGCGGTTTTTTGTTTTTTTAATCTCACGTCTAATGGCTTTAGGCAAACTATTGAGTAGGTATGGGATACGCTTTTTGAGAGTTCTGTCCTCATAGTAATTATTTATCCTAGGAACGAATAGTTTACCAGTCGCCATAGCCTTGGTGTTATACGAATGATCAATGGGTTTTAGTGCAGAATACTCTGAGTCATGTTCCAGACAGCCATGGTTATTAGTGGCAAGTAGATACTTATGTTTCATGCTTACAGGTAATATTCTACAGATTTTATAAAGTTGACGATAGTTCCCTTTACATTTGAGTTTGACTTTTTCGTTTACAAGTAATTTTAAAAATCTAATTTGAATGGCTTCTAATTTATCGATATTGGTCTTTGTTGTGAGCCCTTAGCTGTCAAGAGCATAACCCAGTGTGGAGTCTACTAATGACATATACAAGCATCTTAGTGTGCTAATAGGAACTCTGAATTTTAAATGATAAAACTTCCCTAATAAAACTCTAAGTTTTTCATAAATAAATTTAATATGAGATGACCAGGAAAAATGTTCATCTACTTTCATTCCGAGATAAGTGATACATTTAACTTTTTCTATAGGTTCACATTTAGCGTTTAACGTTTTAACGTTTAGTACATGTAAACATTAACAGCATTTAACGTTTAGTACATGTAAACATTAACAGCATTTAACGTTTAGTACATGTAAATATTAGGGTATATAACTTTAGGTCTAGTAATCAATTAGGACCTACAAGTTTAGCTATCATGACATTAGGGCTAATGAAAATTATATCAAACGTTGGTATACCTAATGAAATTAGCTTTTATGATATTCGGTCTAGTGGAAGTGAACCGATGCAGACTTTATATCTGAGAAGTTGCATTTTTAAAACTGTTTTTACATTATTTATTAATTCGTTGTGAATTAATAAATAATGTTAATAAAGTTTCCAAGGTAATAATTTAAGACTAATGAAACTAATATTTTCGTATGAAACTATGTTTCCTGAGTTAATTGTGATTGAAATAAAAAATAACTAATTGTAAGTTCCATTAAAGCGAGAAAGACAAAAAGTCATTAACTAAATATTCAGGCTTTTAAAAAAGTTATTTGAAATTATTGTACAAAGTTTTTAATTGGATTTGATAGTAAATATATTCAGCTAACCATTTGTGTTAAATTTTGACATCTAGACCCGAACCTATTATAATAATGTTCATTTAACTAAGTCAAAACTGTGGGCCCGTTTTTCTCAGACTTGCGTTTTTGTGGGTTAATGACTTCTTGCACTAAGCCGACGATTTGATATATGAATGAATGAATGAATGAATGAATGAATGAATGAATGAATAGTTTATTTGCATAAAACAAGCGTATATAAAAGATGTTACAATAATTATCACAGTTCGTATCTTGTTTTGCCAAGGCTGGCGTACAAATATTTCATTTTAGACTTTAGTACCTACATATACATTTTCAAATTCTTAATATTACAATTTGCATGTGTTTAAGTATTCATTGACGGAGTAAAAACAATGATCAATTAAATAATTAAATAACATTTTCTTAAATAAATTGAAAGGTAACTGTTTAAATGTATCAGAGAGAATATTAAATATTTTGATAGCCATGCAGTAAGAGTTTTTCCGAGATAGCGCTAAGTTAGTTTTTGGTATAGCTAATTTATTTCTGTGTGTCCCTCTTTTGGACTTCGTGAATGTTACATTAAATAGTCCTATGTTTTTTTTTACAAAGATGCACATTTCAAATACATACAGACATGGGAGAGGTAATATACGTTTACATTGGAAAAGTGGTTTACAGTGCTCCAAAAAATCAGCTGCACACAATATTCGGATACATTTTTTTTGGATTCTAAAAATAATTTCAGCTTCTGAAGAATTTCCCCAAAGTATGAGTCCGTATCGTAAAATAGATGCCACGTAACCATGGTACGCAGAAAGAGCCGCTTCTTCTGAAACTACGCTTCGCACACGATGTAAAACATACACAAAACGGTCAAGGCGTACACGTATACTACTAACATGGTTCTTCCAATTACAGAACCTATCTAATGTTATACCTAAAAATTTAGCATATTCAACTTCTTCGATCAATTGATTATCAAGTTTTACATTCAAATTTTTACTTTTGCTTTTACATGTCAAGAATTGAATAAATTTAGTCTTTTGTACATTAATATTTAAGCAGTTTACTTCCAACCAATTCGTAATATCATTCAGTGCGTGATTTATATCGCTCTCGAAATTCATGATGTCATTGCAGTTTATAAGTAAGGTTGTGTCATCAGCGAATAGTATACATTCGTGTCTTGTAGCATCTGGTAGGTCATTAATATAGAGAAGGAATAGTAACGGACCTAGTATACTACCCTGCGGTACTCCTGTATAATTTGGTTTGTAGCTAGACCTGTAAGTAATTTTGTTATGACCAACGATTCTCGCAATTTCAACACACTGTTGTCTGTCACTGAGATAACTATTTAGCCAGTCATAAGCAAGACCCCTTATACCGTATTTAAAAAGTTTATTCATTAATAATTCGTGGTTAACAAAATCAAACGCCTTGGTCATATCTAACAGTACTGCTACTATTGGTACATTGTTGTCAAGGTTTTCGGTGACACGTTTTATTAGTTGGAAACATGCTTTAGTGGTTGAACTATTTTTCCTAAACCCAAATTGCTCTGTTTTTAGTATTTGGGACTTTGATATAAAGCTAGATATTTTGTATTGCATTATTTTTTCTAAGATCTTCGAAATGATGGGTATTAGAGTTATAGGTCTATAGTTACCAACCTCTGATTTGGGCCCCTTTTTATGTAATGGTTTTATCACTGAGTATTTAAGACGACTCGGGAAAATGCCTTGCGCAAATGAAAGATTTATTATATAGCTTAAGGGCTTTGATACGCTGGTGGCACAAAGTTTAATTACTTTAGTACATATATCGTCATACCCTGTAGAGTTAGTGTTGCGCAGATTTTTAATCACCTTGATCACATCCGAATGGTCAACTGGAGTAAGAAACATACTATTAACATTTTGGGATATCTTGTTGGCTTCCTTTATTGGGTGATTCCGTGGATGTGTTATATTAATATAGTAATTATTAATTATTTCGGCTATTTCTTCTGGATCTCGGATATTGATCGAATCAATTACAATATTGGTTATATCCTCAGTTGACTGTGTCGGATTACAGCTATTTTTTATAGTTTGCCACGCAGCTTTGCACCTGTTACTAGATTTACTTATGAACCTACTATTTGAAATTTGTCTTGCTTTATTTAAGCACACTTTTAACAGTTTGGTGTATTTTTTATAATGGTGTAAATCATTTTTATTGTGGTTATTTCGGGAGGCTTTTTGATATAACGTTCTTTTATTCGCGCAACTGATTTTTACTCCTTTCGTAAGCCATTTATTCTTAATTGGTTTTATAACTTTTTTTATTTTAAGGTACGGGAAGCAAAGATTGTAAAATAAAAGTACGAGATCATGAAAATGGTTGAACGATATATTAGTGTCTGTTTCTTTCATAATATCATCAAAAGACAAGGCAGACATACATTCGCAAAATTTTTGCATATTCTCCTGACTATAATCTCTTTTTGTTTCATGCCAAAATATTGGTTTCCGTGCCATTCGATTATTTCCATATATTTTACATGATAGAATCTGGCCAGTTTCATGGTCTGAAAGAGTTAAAGTATGTATACTTGACTCAGTTTCTATAATATTACTAGCCATCAAATCTATGCAAGTTTTTTTTCTGGTGGGACTAAATATGTGATTACTAATATTATAATTTGATAGGGTCGATACTAGGTTATTCTTAATATTATTGTCTTTTAATATGTCTATGTTCCAGTCTCCGCAAAGTACTATTTGTTTCTTGCTATTTACCGTTAATATTTTTAATAATTGGTTTAATAATGATAGAAACATGTATACGTTTGATGTTGGCGTTCTGTATATGCAGACCACGATCAATTTATACTGGGGCACTTCGATAGCACAGGTTTCAAATTCAAATGGTTGAGCCAAACCTTGGATTTTCTCAAGAGCTATGTATTCCAAACCCGCTCTAACGAGGATACATGTACCACCTCTCTTCTGATTTTGCCTACAGTATGAGGCAGCGACATGATATTTGTTTATGTTGAGATTTGCTATCGATCCTGATTTTATAAAGGTTTCACACAAACATATTATTTCTAAATGACCCAATTTGATACAAAGATCATCAATTGCCGACTCAAAAATATCTCTTTTCCCTAATATACCTGCAATGTTTTGATGAAATATATTCACAATTACTGAATCAGTTACGAAAGGAATGAGCGTCTGTTACTTTCGCATTTGTAGGCTTCGTTTGATTATTAAAATAATAAGGTATTGTACCTTTTTTTATGCTTGATTTTACGTCTTGAGGTGTACTGCGAAAGGAATGAGCGTCTGTTACTTTCGCATTTGTAGGCTTCGTTTGATTATTAAAATAATAAGGTATTGTACCTTTTTTTATGCTTGATTTTACGTCTTGAGGTGTACTGCAAAGGACTGGCGTGTCCACAGGATTTACAAAATTATAGTAGGTTTCTTTGTAGTCTATTTGATCCACAATTGCATTAATTTTTTTACATACATTTGTTAAATATTGTGATCGGTTTCTATACCTATAATTATCAGTATTTATATATTTACAGTTAGCTTCCTTAAGACAGAAATGGTGCAACATATAATTAATTAAATCAGCATGCACATATGGGTTATACCTGACACTGACAATAAAAACATTGCAATTTCGTAAATGATTTAGTGCTAAGTTTAAATTAGATATAAGATCCACTGGATTTTCGTCGTGTTCTCCAAGCGCGAGTACAACATTATCACCGTCGGAAAATATGCTTTGTTGAATTTGGGTGACGATCCTCGCCGTAGAAGCACCCGTTTGAATGGTCGATAAGACCTTGTAGGACTTACGTGTAGTGTCGACATTTTCCTGCCGCGCATGCAAGAGCCTAGAAGCTAGCCCAATACTTTGTTTGCCTCCAAATACGAAGATAGTGTCATTTGATCCTTTCTGCCGTATATTCGAGTTCGAGCTGCATTCACTCGCCCGGTGGTGTGCATCTGGGTCTGGAGTAGTGGGTATCAATGGCAGAAGTGTATCATTTATATCAGGATTTTCAAGACTTATACAGATTTCTTTGCTGACTTTTAGCGAATTAACTCTTTTCTCGGCGCTAACACAGAACCGTCTGGATTTACTTTTTCCTCCTTGCTTTGGGGTTGAAGTTTTTGTTACTTTAGGAGTGTTGTTCCCAAGAATCTGTTTGAAAACAAGTATTTGTCGAGATAGTTCTGTATTTGTCCGTGATAACTCTGTCACTTCAGAATTTAATTTATTTATCTCTTCGTGAGCACTATCGAGTTGTGTGGTAAGTATATTAACCTTTTGCCTTAAATCTACGATTTGCGACTCTTCAGCGAGGTTGGGCAGACTTTGCGAACTAATATCACTTATGGTTGAGTTTATAGACTGGTCACCTAATGAGTAACTCGATTTTTCCAAAGATACTTTGCGAACTTGAGCTAGTTTAGGAAGTGTGGAAGAAGAAGTAGAAACTGGAGGCGTATTCATAGATTTGCCGGGGAGTTCCTTTTTCCTCCTCAATGTTATGTTGTTACTATCAATATTTCTAGTTTTGTTTTCAGGTAGTTTTTTAGTTGACGCCGTTGTAGTCGAGTTGGGTGTAATCTTGCGACATGACAGACATGTCCAATTTTTTTTACTATCTTCTGTCATCAGTTGGAAGAGCTTAGAAGATCTTCCTGCACATTGAGGGTCGAAAGTCTGTTCACATTTTGAACACTTTAGAATTTCTTTATTTAGTATTTTTTGTTTACATTTAGCACATGATAACAGCGACATCTTCTGATTGTTGATGTAATTACTAGTTCGAGTTGTTAGCGCGGTCTTATCTAGCTATCAGCTACAACAGTTGCATAGGAAGTAGTTTGGATCTTTATCGGTAGATGGCGTGATGGATGTCGCTTAAAAGTACCGCAAGCGCAGGCGCAATGCAGTTGTGGTGAATACCAATAGATGGCGTAACCTCTGTAATGTATCGTCACTTTGTAGTTCTGCTTGTTGACGGTAGATGGATTTCTTATGCTGACGATTTACCGTTGACTTTTGCATAAAAATCATACTGTATTATTTACCTAACCTAACCTAACCTAACCTAACCTACATTTCTGGTAGCACTTAGTTTTGTGCAGGGTCGCAGTTCGAACCTAACTTTACCTACATTTCTGGTAGCACTTAGTTTTCAGCACGGGCAAGCGGTTTAAGGGCCAGTCGTCGAAGGGCTTCTATTACCGCTCTGTGGGGTCACAAGGTAACTAACGAACCTACCCACGTGGTTGTAGGAGTTAGTAGATACAGTTTGTTTTTAATGCGGGGTGCTTCGCCATGAAATTAACTTTATATCATAAGTTAATTATAGTAAATATGCATTATACTTAAAGTATGTTATATAAAATATGATTACATCAAATGATCATTATATAAAATGATAAAATGATAATTATATCATATTTCAATATACTAAATGTTGTATTATGATTCAATAATTATATCAAATGAGCGTTATAGCGACTGATATTATAGGAAATATTTTTATATCGATCGTTACGCACCCGAAAATAATAGCTGTATACGACCCGTGGTAAGATGGTAAATATGAGCTGTTTCCCACAAATAATTACAAAAAAGTATAACATACTAATGGTCTAAGCACCATGAGAGAGAGAGAGAGAGAACTGTTGATTACCTTCTGAAGCTTTCATTGGATTGAGTTACTCCGAACTGATCCCCTTGATTATTCTTCGTGAAGGTTGGCTTTCAGATTCTTGTACTCGTCTCTATCCTCAGCCAGCCGGAATCTCTAACATTTTTAAGATTAAAATCTGTAAAAAACCATTTTTCTACTGAGATATTTCTAATATAATATTAGAATTATTGAGTTATATTTTGCTTGGTCAGCGATCTGTTCCTGTTACATTTACATATAAGATTGTTGTTCTTAACAAGTTGAGAACTAGTTAATTATCATAAATAAAAATAGGCAAATCACAATAATTAAGATAACTTGTGAAATCCACAAAAATAAAATTAATCAATCCGGTATATTAACTAAAAAAATATGTGATGTATTTTTTTAACTAAAAAATGTTTCTTTAATAAATTAATGACTTGTCTAAACACATTTGTATTAATAGATGTGTCATTTTAACTTAAATAAAACCTTATAATTATAATTTATTAGCACATAATTATTAACTTTTTCATCCCAGTGGATAAGAACTCATTTTTGTCGGTCGTTTCTATCATTCTAGTGGGTATTTATCACTTCGGTGGGTACATTTTATCATTTCAGTGTGTATTTATCATTCCAGCGTCTCGTCAAATATTCGGTCTCTTATATCTCATACACTTTTCATGATATTGAGTGTCCCTTAACATTACGTCTAGAGTTATGCCAATGCGTAATTTAAAATGAAAAACGTTTAAAAATATACAAAACATCAGTGTGTCACTTCTGTTATTGACTATTTGTCATAATCTTTCAGTAGTTACTATCATATCGTTTTTGCTCCCGCGATAACGACGTTTAGTTATAAAAGTAGTTGCGGATAAATTTTAAACACTAGTCGAAGTTCCGCCCCGCTCCGACGTGTCCGTTATAATATTAAAAAAACTCACTCATTTTTATTAATCAATGATGTTGAGAATAGCGTTTCTGTTAGTAATGTCTTCAGTACATGTGGTACATTCTGGTAAGTATTAATTTTGTAATATTAGGAAATGGTGCTTTCGAGTTAGTTGTATTTAGTTTTTGATATATATTTGCACATGTAAATTATAAAAGTGTCAGCTAATGTCAAAAATAATCTGGTAAATTATAAAAACGCTATAAAGTTAAACTTCATCCAAGTTGGATAGATTAATTTAAAAAAAATGGTTATTTTTAATTGATTTGTTCTTTGAATGTAATCTATTTTATAGTCACGTTTTATTTGTAACATAAATAGATTAATATTTGTTTTTGTAAATGTAAATACCCAAAAGTGATTCATTTAAACTTCTACAATTCAAGAAATATGAAAACTGTTCTCTTAGCCAATGAAGCTTTAAAATTTTCTGTAGGTATAGTCTAATTAAAATAACTAACTGGAAAACAGGTCCTTGCAAGCGTGAACAGACCGGACCCCACAAACAGCACCCGTTCACGAGTATGACGCGTATCTCAGCCATCGCCTCCCTCAACCATGTGTTCGGGAAGGTGGGTTTATATCGTTGTCTCTAGTACCCAGAGTACAAGCCTAGAGCTTATATCCCCGATATTTATTTATTTTTTATTATTAATTTATTGGCACTTAACAGTGTTATAAAAGTGATTTAAAAGCAACGCGACGACTGGTTCCGTCAGCGTTGTTGTACATTGGTGATTCGCAACATTGCTTACTTCGGCTGCGCTAGCGTACACGAAAGTAATTACAGTCGAGTCAATTTTACAGGAGAGGGAAATAACTAAACATTATTTATTTAAAACGTATTTTTCATTGGTTCATCAGCCTTAACATTTAATAATGTGTCAAATAATTTGCTCTACCTACTGTGTGATAAGTTTATGACAAATGTTTTTAATTATCTTTAATATTAACAAAAAATGCTTTTCCGTAGTAAATTATTTAGTTGTAAATAAATGTGTCATATCAAAAACAAAGTATATACATTTACTTTGTTTTTAAGTTGCTCGTAAGCATATCTCTCACACAAGTTGAAATTTAAATAATGGAGTTTTATTACTTACCTTGTTTTTAGAAGTGTTAGGAGACCATTTCAAGATTCAAGATTCTTAACTAGACACAGTATCAGCCTTTGCTTTATAGAATTTTAAGATTGTCATTTGAGGGATCTGGTGGCTTACTCGTACTAATAGGATATTATATTACTGTGGGTACCAAGTTACAAAAAAACATCATAGGCGTAAATAGTAACATTTTTATTGCATATTGCACAGTTTTTACTCATAATTATGACGAACTGCAAGATTTAATTTTTAATTAAATTGAAATGGGGAGTTTCAAAAAAATTGCACACCTTTTACAAATCTTCAGATTGTTGTTTATGTCCATATTATGAAAAACCCGTAATGTTCAATTATTATTTTAATATATTTTCAGTGGTTAAGAAACATGATGTAAGAACATTGATAGTTTGCAGGTTTTGTCAAAAAAACGCCGATTTTCCGGTATAAAAGGAACTGGTTTTTCTACAAAAGCTTCTTTTTTACTTGGCTTAATACCCCGTCGTCCAGCTTTAGTACGTTCTGGGAGTTTAGTTATATCAAATCTTTTCTGCAAATAAATGTTTTAAAAGCCCAAAAAACCGCCTTCAAAAACGCAATACGGTCATTCTCCAGAATTGTGTTCTCAGTCTAATTAACACCGCCCTTTTTTTCCACTTGGTTTTTGATAAAATTTATGCAAAATGTAGTAACATATCGACCATTCAAACTTTAATATTTATTGGGCACTTAATTATTATTAGCGGTTAATTAACTAGAAGGGTTTTAATATTTGCGTGACGCGCGAATTAGAAAAGCGATGCGTTAATTAGGTTTACTTGCTTGCGAATTAAAAAAACTACGCATTTATTAGATAAATGTTCATGCCAAATATATGTTTTTTAGGAAATAAGACAAAAACTGTCAGACTGTCTATTAATTTTATCATATTTATTATATTGCAACGTTGAAACTATTAGGAACATAAAATATCCATCTCGATATACATACATAATAAGCTAACTAATATTTCACTGAAATAATCGTTCTATAATTAACAATGAAAACGATAAAAAAAAACAGAATTAATAACTTTATATTATACCTTAGGATTATGAACAAACGATAGCAAATAAATTGCCGTATCTGCTAAAGAAAAAATAATACTTCTTCCTCCTACTTTTTACATTCCCTATCTATCTTTAAAAAAAGTAATTTAAAAACCCGATGAACTAAAAGGATATAAATAAACTACTTAATTTTATTGAATCTAAGGACACCTCATAATTCATAATGCTAAAATCCGTCGAGCCGTTTAAGCTTTACATACATAAGTTATGTAACATAACATACAGACATTCAACTTTAAGTATGTAGTTTAATTATTGCGGGTGGTTTTAATACATAATTTATAAAAATATGAATAATGATGCCGGGTCCCTAGGATTTTCCTTACATGATTAGAATTACAGTTGTCACTTATTGTCAAAATGCAACTTTTTAATGCGGTCAGCAAAATTTTCATGTTTTCCAAGAGAAATATACTAGGAAAAATAAAATAACCTCTAAAAAACATATTGTCCAAACACTTAAGCACACAGATACGATCATAAGGATGATTTTAAGGTTAGGGCCCCTCTAATAACACCAGTTTGACATAATATATGTCATTCTAATCATGCCATCATTCTTCCGGGAATTACATTTTTGTAAAAAAAATATTCCTGTAAATTAATTTAAACTGGTTTAGCTTAAGCGAGCAATTAGAAATAAAATACTTTTATGTACCAAAAACCTTTTTTACTACTCTTAAACTAATTAACGCGTTCATTTTTGGCCCGTGAATTAGACGTGTGTATTAGGGATTCTTGATAAAAAAAATATAACTTCTTTTAGGTACATGTGATAAACTACATAATCCAGTAACTGTTAAATACTGAGGTTCTTAATGTATACAATAATTTACAGAGCTATAGAGTTATTGGCTGATTTTAAAAACGTGAACGTGTTAATTAGAATTTACGAGAACCAAAACATGCGAATTAGATACTTACATTTGTAGTGTGCGATCCACACAACATTAACACGTCTTTCTCTTAAGAGGGTCTTGACATGAGTGTCTGCTCACGCAAAATGCATTACAGACGTCTGTCTATTTCTTCAATGGCCTTGCACGGACAAGAATGAAAGCGGCGCGTGAATTAGTACACGTATCGGGACAAAGTTTCTTTATTTTATATCTTAGTGATATATTACTAAATAAATTTGGTATTTTTTTTGTAATTTGGATATCTTATCTTTCATTAAATAAAAATACTTTCATTCATCTTTCCTCTTGTATATGATCGGGGAAAATAGTTATATTAGTGATTTCGGAAGTGGGACGCGCGGTGTTAATTAGGAGAATGGGGTATTGATTTTTTTTTTCTCCTAGAAAGGTATTGAATATTTACTTGAAAATTCATGTACACCTCAATACGAGTACCTCCTAGGAAGAAAAAATATAAATTATACCAAATTCAATAGTTTTATATTTTTTAAGCCCGAGGACATACAGAAATGGCTGTCTGGAGAATGACCGAATAATAACTTCTTTTAAAATGGTAGGTATAGGTCAGTCCAACTGAAGTGGGCTATTGGGTAAAAATATTGTGAGTCGCCGACTTGACCGACCGTGAACTACCGTCCGAAAACAGTGATTTAATCGAGCTCCCACATTTTTATTAATATGCTGTGTTACTTAATAATCAAAGTTACGAGTGATTTATTCGCAAATATTGTGGACTAAGCTTTTGCATAAAACTGTTGTAGTCAGTGCAGTGGCGTAGTGTTTATATTTCGTAAAATTGAACATTATTATATCGTGTATTTAAAATCATACCGTCGCTCAATGTTGTTGCACCGAACGCGTAAGCGCTTCCAAAACTACGGCGCTTAAGCCGTTTTTGTCGCGTAACTCGGGAGCGGTATCGTGCGGTGACGGCTGCGCAGCGGGCTTTAAGCGCCTGCTCATAGTAGAGCTGCAATAGTACACACGTGAACGCCGTGAACAATGACTAACCTATGCGCAGGGTGTAAGAAAACGTTACCGACTGAAGCTTTTTAACTTGTTCTAATGATAGTTGCCGTGCTAAATATGACCTTCTATGTGCGAATGTATCAGATACACGTTTCGATCTTATGCTACCGGAGAATAAAACTGGGTGGAAGTGTCTATTATACCGCTGTAAAATGCCGAAGGACGACTATACTAATTCCCCGGTGAGACCTCACATTGTAGGTGACGTTTCGAGGTCGATAGCAAGTGTCCAGTCAAAAACGGAGAGTCTGAGGCCCTCAAATTCGGTAGATATTGTCACTCTAAGGAACAAAATACTGCTACACACTAATATAACTGAAAGCGCCTCCAATATCTCGCTGGCTAAAACCTCAAAAACGGCGAGTAACTCTGCCTCACGAGAGCCTTCGACGGATACGAGTATCATTCTCAGCGAGCTTAAAGCTTTTCGTGAGCAAGTAACAACTCTACTAATGAATCAGGACGCTCGACTTTGTGTCATCCAGGAGAGCTTAAATCAACTCAACGTTAAGCACAATGCACTTAACTAGAACCGATTTTGATCAATTCCTGGTTAATGTTGATGGCGTTACAGAAGATGTTTGTACCTTGCGCACTGAAGTCGAAAAGAGCAATAAGCGCATTACTGACGTGGAATTGGATATGCGCAGGTTAGGCCCAGAGATAACATCTTTCAAAGACAACCTCGCAATCATATCGAATGCTATATCGCGAATCCACAGCAAACAATTCTTATGAACCAGCGCAGAGCACAAATACCACTGGCAAATGAGGCTTCGACATCGACTAGCTGTGTTAATACTAGTATTGGCACTTCTACCATGGCCTCTACTCATACCCCGAGTGAGAGTCATCGAGCATCTACCGACGGCTGCCGCGGATAACATATTGTCTACCGCAAGCAACAACAAAAGTTATTCCCGCGGTGTCGGTCGAGTACGTCGTTCTGTAATAAGAGCGACTGGCGATGCAGACTCAGAGTTAAAGTTAATGGAGCCAGTGAAATTTATTCATGCTTGGAATTTTCATCCTGACATGACCGAATAGAACGTCATAGCGTATCTTAACACAAAGCGCTCCGGTAACTTATAGAGCGTTAAGACACCTGACCCCTCCCATGATCGGCACAACTGTCCGTCCCGCACCAGCACTTCGAATTCTTTATGTCTCCGGATAACTGGCCCCAGAATACCGCACTCCAAGAATGGTTTCAAAAGAGGGCAAGAGCGACGCATAATGCAAGAAGAACGTTTTTTCGTTCATAGAACCCGCAAGCAGCGAAAGATTAATATATTCTACCAAACGTAAGAGGCCTAAAAGGCAAACTAACTACCGTAAAAAATGCGCTATCGACATTTCACAGCGAAATCATTGCATTAACTGAATCGCGCCTAGATAGTACGGTACATGATTCCGAGTTGTTTCCTCCGGACTTCGTGGTGCTGCGGAACGACCGCTGCGGCAGCGCGGGCGCCGGTCGGCCTGCAGGCGCTGGACATTGGAGCGGCATCCGACGATGAAATACTATGCGCTCAAGTAATAAAAGGACATCTGCGCTTCGTTCTCTGTGTGGTATATATTGCCCCTAATATACAAAGCACTCGGTGCTCTTCGGTATTTAAATGTATAGAACATATTATTTGTAACCATTGTTTACCTACGATAGTGGTTGGTGATTTTAATATGTATTCCATGTCAACTGGTATAAGGAATGACTTCGAATTAATGCTGTCATATTGTCATCTCACGCAGCGTAGTAATATTTTAAATAGTTTAGATCGCTTACTGAACCTGGTGTTGGTCAATTAAAGTGTGACTGAGTTGGCTGTCACAGAAGCTGTCGCTGGCCTTGTATCGTCTGAGCGACAACACCTACCTCTTGACATAGCATTCTCGTTTAACACTGTGTTTACCACAACGCCCCGAAGATTAACCACCGCGGATAAAACCAGTACACCTGCTAGGAACTTTCGTAAAGCTGACTTCTTAAGTCTTTACTGTAAATTAGTCGATACTGATTGGTCCCAATTAAGTAACTTTGAATCAGTAAACGACTGCGTTCAGTACTTCTACTCGATTCTGAATACCGTCATTTCTGAGTGCGTTCCGTTAAAAAGGGGCCATACCAGTAAATCGAATTACCCGGAATGGTTCAGTGCCGAAGTGATATATCTTAATAAATTAAAAATTATGTATCACAAAACGTACAAACAAACAGGTGACCAATTATACTACTCGTAGATGCATTTTTTTCATACTACAGAAAAATAGTATTTGGAAGTCGTAAAGAAAACAATAATAAATAATTTAACAATCTTAGCATTAGGTTAGTCATTACAACTATTACGCAAATCACTAAATAAAATGTGAGTTTTCTTACGTGTGGCGTCTCGCGTTTCTATGGCACGGCGTCGCGGATTTTGGCGGTTTGCGAGTTGTTTATTTGATGCATAAACACTATAGCCAAAAAAACCGGTACTCTACAAACTGAGCTTTGCTCGTGTAAAATAAGTTTCTTAGTGAGTAAATCGACTTGTTCATAAAACGCAGTTTTAAAAATACCGCGGTAATGGGTGCCGATTTTGGGGGGAGTGGTAATAGGTGCCCTTACCTTATCTTAATAAATTAAAAAATATGTATCACAAAACGTACAAACAAACAGATGACCAATTATACTAGATGCATTTTTTTATACTACAGAAAAGTGGTACATACTAAATCTGAAGTATGTATGAATAAATTTGTACAGAAACTCCAATACAACATAGCTCGAGACCCATCATCTTTCTGGGCATTTGTTAAGCGAAATCAAAAGTCACAGCAACCTGCATCTTTTGGGGATATGAATGTCAGGAGGTGGCAAATGCTTTTGCAACTTTTTTCAAGAGATTGTTTCTGCCGGTAACACCAACGCTTGACGTAACAGCAGCGAGCGCTGCCGCTACTGCCGACGGGCCTCACACAGATCTCTGTGTCACTATGGGTCATATAAACGAAGATGACGTCCGCAGAGCCATCAAGAAATTGTCGCCCGAACTAACACAGGGTCCAGATGGAGTGCCCCAGTTTATAGTCAAAGACTGCTGTGAGGTGTTTGTACAGCCTTTGCAAGTTATTTTTAATCTTGCGATGCAAACTGGGACGTACTAGTGTGTGGAAAATAACCAAAGTCGTTGCCATACATAAGTCCGGTCCTAAATCTAATGTCGCTAACTATAGGCCGATAGCTGTGCTATCTGTATTTGGACAGGTGTTTGAATCCATCATCTACTCACACATCTACTCTCAACTGCGAGGCTGGTTTTGTTATCAGCAGCACGGATTCTTGCCCAAACGCTCAACCACCTCAAATTTGATAAACGTTGTCACATTGGTTGAGAATAATTTGGACAAAAGAATTCAAGTTGATGTAGCTTACTTTGACTTTCGCAAGGCATTTGATAGGGTAAACAATGATGTCTTGCTATGGGAAATGGCAACGGCTGGTTTTTCTTTACCTCTTCTACTACTCTTTGCTTCTTACTTAACCGATAGACAGCAGTACGTTCAATTTAAGCTCTAGAGATCTGACTTGTATCCAGTAACGTCTGGGATTGGGCAGGGTAGCAATCTTGGACCCTTGTTATCTTTAATATTAATTAACGACCTGCCAGTCTCAATAAGGTTTTCGTCATGCCTCATGTTCGCTGATGACGTTAAGTAGGCTTGCCCCATTAGCCAGTTCGGATGACTGTGTTAAACTGCAATGCGATATCGATTAGAAATAGTCTAGCCCTTAACGAGGATAAATGTTCAGTGATGTCGTATACGGGCGCGCGCAGTCCGATACTTTTTAGTTACCTCATCGAAACTAACCTCTTGCAACGTGTCTCCTTGGTCGATCTAGGTAGCTGGTTCGATTCTCATCTTACTTTTAATTATAATATAGTAAGGACTTGTGATGCGGTGAGGCTTTGTAATCCGGAATTCTAGGTCTTTCGATAGCCGGAGCGCCATCAGCATCCTGTTTAACGCGTTTGTTCGTTCTAGACTAGAAATGAATGCTGTCATTTGGAGTCCACATGAGCACCAATATGTCCTAAAATTGGAAAGAGTCCAGAAGGCTTTCATTCGATTTATTTATAGTAAAATGTACTAATATTACCCATATCTCTATCCCACCCTTTTTATACTGGGTATGGTCAATTACACGTCGCTTGAGACCAGAAGGAATATATACCTAGTTAAGTACTTCTTCCAGCTGATACGTGGGTACATAAACAACCCGCCACTGTTAGCTGTTATTCCCTGGCACGTTCCTCCTGTAGCCAAAGTACAGCTCCGTCCACGTCACCGGCCTCTATTCGCCATCTCGGCACTTCGGCACTCTCGCACTCACCACTGCACCGCGCGCTGACACTCCTCAACGACATTATGGACAGCGACAGCACAGTAGACATATTTTTCAACTCTGAGTCTAGATTTTGTAATTCTGTAGCTCTGCCTACCCCGCTCTGGGAACGAAGGCGTGAGATTATGTATGTATGTACGTATGAGTCTAGATTCCTTGCTCTAGCCAGCCGTCACCTAGAGTCTATTGTCACTTCAAGTTAAGTTTGTTTGTAGTGTTTGTATTTATGTATATACCATTTTATAAGAAGTTATTTTTTGAGTTTTCTATACTCTCTACTATCTTTTAATCGAGATATCTTATCTCCACCCTTGAAATAGGTAACGTTGAGGAGTTTTGTTGGCCATCTGTGGTCTTCATCAACAGTTCCACATGGGTCTCCCTCGCGATCCCTAACATCGTTTGTCCTAAAATCACTTGCCCGAACTGTTTTGCTCTAATGGGCATTAGCCCTAATGATCAATTGCCATAACAATCATTTTTAATAATGTAATGATTGCCCTAAAACTCATTTGCCCGAGTATTTTTTACCATAAGTATTAATATTCCTAATGTTATTTGGCATATTCCTCAAAATCCCTAATATCATTTCACCTCATGTCATTTATCCTAAGTGTAGTTGTCCTATGGACAGTAGCCCTAACAATCAATAGCCATAACAATCATTTTCCATAATGTAATGATTACCCTAAAACTCATTTGTCCGAAATAGGTATACTATAAATATCAGGTCAAAACAGTTCGGGCAAGTGATTTTAGGACAAACGATGTTACGGATCGCGAGGGAGATCCCTAAGGCAGAGCCCAGTTAGCTACGACGACGAGCGTAGCGAGGAGGAGTGTTAGGTTGAACTGTGACCCTAAAGCGCGCGAGCCGAGCGAGCGTGCCGCGGCAGCGTCCGGCGAAGCGCCAGAACCAGACTGCTGTCAGGTAAGTAGGTTACTATCGGCAGAAAAGTAGGTTAATCACAATTAGGGAAAATATGCATTAGGGCAAATAATGTTAGGTAGTACAAATATAGGACAAATTACAATATGCCATACAAAGTTAGGAAAAATAATCATTAGGATTAACGATCATTATGCTTACCGATAATTATGACACATGACTATTATGGCACATAACGTTAGGATGAAGAATCAATATGGCAAGTGATGTTAGGAAATAAAACATTATAGAAAAAAAAAACATCCATACGATGTTAGGAATCCTAAAGATAGGCCATGTGAGCGTTAGGACAAGTGATCATTATGACATACAACGTTAGGGAATATAAAAATAGGTTAAAAACTTTAGGGATTCAGATATAGATCCGTTCCACTTCACTAAATGATACCTTGTGAATGCAAATGCTGGAAATGTTACTAAAAAAATACTAAAATTGTTTATTGTATGTCTTTAATATTTGGGGAATCTCCTCATGAGATTACAATTTTATGACAATGGGACCACCTCGGAAGTACATTATATCACACAAAAAAATTATTTTTTTAAATGGACCATAATTGACGGAGAAGTCAAATCAAATCAGTTAAACTGAGAACCTCCCTTTTTAAGTCGGTTAAAATACCAAAAACTTCTCCTAAACGTATGAAATACTTTTCTGAAAACCGCATCAAAATCGGTTCAGCCAAACATACATACATACATACATACAAGTAAGCAGCCAATTTGGCAGCACTGTCCGCGTCAGATAATATTACGCCGTCTTTAACAATGTTTTGTTTATTTATAGAACCTCTTTGAGAACTAATATACTGCCAAAAAGACTTTGGGTCCTCCATGAATCGAGACTGAATCCGGTCGCGGTACTGTTCATGTACTTGTTTGATAGCCGACTTAATATTTGCCCTACAAATCGAAAACGCATCATAATCATACTTCGATTTTGTTTGTTTGTATTGCTTGTGAAGCCTAGCCTTTAATTTAATGTTTCTAATAATATCCGAAGTATACCACTCGGGGTAAACGTACCTTCAGTTTTTACACTAACGTTTTTTCCTAGGAATACATTGATCTAAAATACTATAAAAAATCTTATAAAAACAATTTAAAACTTCATCTGGCTCCTTTAAAATATAAAGCGGGCTCCAATCTACTTTCGTTAATATAGAGTATATAATAAATTAAAATTAGCTTTGTGAAAGTTCCACTTAGGTCGATTATTGTGGGTAGTTTCGTTTTCCCCAGTGACCGCTGCGGTTGTTTGGTCGAGAGAAGTAAGTGGCGGCGAAGGCGGTGAAGCATTCAGCGGCACGCGCACGGTCAGTGGCGGATGGTAGGCGTCCACCGTTACTAGGGCCTCGTCGGCAGCCATACCCGCACCCCCCCGCTCACACCTGTACTCAATACCAAATCCAATTGACGGCCTAAACAGTTAGGTACTTCATTACTCACAAAATGTCACGAAATATTCAAAATAATTTAAAACATTTACCGAACAAGAGTGCAAATTAAAGTCTCCTATTACAATAATGTTCCGATACCTGCTACATAATTGTTCTATAAAATTAAATTAAATCAAGTACTCATTTTCGCTACTACCGGGCGGGATATAAACAACGCAACATACAAACAAAAGTTTAGAATATAAACTACTACAAACCCCCACAGACACCAGTTCAAAACATCGTGATTCTATCTATATCGACCGGTATAGTACGTAGTTCAACTCGATGTGTGGCCACGAGAAGCGCGCCGCCTTGTTTGCGGCGGTCACTCCTATCACAGCGAACTATTTGATATCCCGGTGGTGCTATTTCTGCGTCTTGTACTGATATGCTACAACCAGTCTCGGTGATGGCAAATAAATCGGCATCCGAAGCCGCAATACTGCTTCGAAAAACGTCCAATTTGGTTCTCAATCCCCGTACATTTTGGTAAAAGATATCAATTTTTCTAAATTGCTTCTCTGTGTTTATTGGTTGATTTACGAAACCAAATCCACTCTGTGAATTCCGTAATTACCGGCCACACCTCTGGTTGGCAGAGCTTATTATAAGCACTTTCCGGAACCGTTACTCGGAACGAGGCATAGTCTCGGTTTGTTTTGTGATTTATTTTCTCAATAACCACCTCCGACCCGCATATACTTTTTACATAATCTAATAAGGTCTTAGAGCATGTCTCTGGATGTAAACGCCAAACATGGAGAGGTTTCTTACGCTCCGTAGCTTTAATTTTGATTGTGTTAGTATTTTGGCCCTTCTTAACATCGCTCGATAATCTCTTTCCTTACCTATTCTTCACTAATTTCAAATCATAGTTTTCCTTTTCCTTCTCTTTCTGTTTTCCTACATCAATATTTTTTAAATCACCCGTACTAGTGAGATTAGCCTGGGTATCTACAACAGGAACCGATATCGGAGATTTAGTGGCGCCAACCTTGTTTACAACCGGATTACTCAAAGAGGAATTATCAGTGGCTTTTTGTAATAAAACCTCAGCAAAGGTTCTCGGGTGACCCTCGATTCTTTGTTTCGTCACATTCACGTTCTGAACATTCGTAAGCTCTTCAATTGTATTTTTAATTGTAATAACGTCGTTATCTTTTTCTTCATCTACCCTCTTTTCTAGGCATAATTTTTCAACTTTAGTCATAGTCTGTTCGGCGATTATTTGCAGTTCTTGAATCCTTTTCTCCTGAGTGTCCAGACGCTTCATGACCTCAAGTCGAAAAGCTCTTAGTTCATTCAGCAATTCAGCTATCATATCGGTACCGACCTCCATGGTGGTTGGCGGAGAGTCAACTTCAACACGATTGCCGCGCCGAGTATTTATGTTATTTGTGAATGTGCTATTTAAAGCTGGTGTATTACCTCTCACTGGTGTATCCTGGTTGTTACTTTTTGGATCGCAGCACACACATTCGGGAGATATCCAAGTAGACTTATATTCATCCGAGAATGATACAAACACCTCCAGTGTCAAGGCAAGGCACTTCAGATCAAATAACATCTTACATTTTTCATTTGAACATTTCATGTAAGAATTATCAAATATTGTTTCGTCACAAGCACTACACTTTGTGGCCATTTTTCGTAACTAAGTCGAAACCATTACCAAGCACACGTCCGTTCGCGAGGAAAGACGCGCGAGAATTAAAAGGGAATAAAAGCAAGTGCAAAAAAAAAGTTTTTGAAAATATTAAAATGATGTTTCATTATAAACGAAGTAAATGTTGGTTAAAAACAAATTCCATTGAAATAAAAATGTAATAAGAAAGTAACCAAGTATCAGTAAATTACTTTGTTTTTGCTTAGATAAATCGGTAAATTTGATAATATTTTAAAATACAAAAATCAAGTAATGCTATTTAATTTCTTTTTAGATAAATATCAGTCTACCACCCAACAAAAAACCAAGTGAATCACAACAGAAAAACAAAGTACCTAATCGACATGCAATTACTGTATTTATGCTTTGTAATTGTGTTTTGCTTTGTTTTCGGTAGATATTTGTGACAAGTGCCCGCAGTTACTTTCTTTAGCGAAATTGTATCTCACAAAATAAAGCTCTTTGGATGATTCCTAGAATGTAGCAACATCCGTTACTGTCTAAAAGAGCCAAAAATGTAAAAACATTGATTTAGAAAAAAAAAGTTACTTTCTTTTTCCGTAGGGCAGCCGACTTGTATAAGGTTAAACAGCCAAATAGTGATAATTAATAAATGATGACATAAACGTTTACCCGACCGATTTGTAACGCATATAATTATAACATATCTGTAAAAAAAGTTTACAACAGCTATTTAGTGTAATTATTTTGTACAGCCGGTTTCAATGGTACATTTAGCAAAGTAGATCTACTTCGATTACAAAGTCGCTGCATTCGTGTTGGTTATATATAAGACACGAATGGATCAAATCCGTGATATAAATTACCATATTGCAACTGATATACAACAAATTTATAGTATAAAAGCATTTCCTTGGCACCTATGTAATGCTACAGTACTAGCTGTATAATCAGGATAATAAGGTACGACATAAACGTTTACTTGACTGCTTTTTACCCCACACATACCTAATACAGCTGTAAAAAAGTTCTCACAACAACGATTTAGCGATTTGATATTTTGTCCATCAGGTTTTATTTGACGACGCGTTGGCTTGGTTGGTAGTGACCCTGCCTACGAAGTTAGCGGTCCGGGGTTCAAATCCCGGTAAGGGCGGATATTGTGTGATGAGCGTGAATATTTTGTTTCCGAGTCATGGATGTTTTCTATATATTTATCTATATAGCTAGCTAGACTCTGTGAACCTCATACTTGCGCGTGCAGGAAGGAAGTGAGTGAGCTAGGACGACATGGCCTTTCATGCTTCAGAAGTGCCGGCCGTTTGTACCCTCATGGCACAATTAATGATCTGATCCGTCGTCGCTTGCCACTGCCTCTGTACCAGCTGTCCTGGAACCTGCAGGATTGCATAGAGCCGATGGCAAGCGACCAGACGGAGCTACATTGGTGCCGTGGAAACTAGGTAGGGCACTGGTGTTGGACGCGACGTGCGTTGACACATTCGCCCTTTCCCACGTCCAGTCAACCCGTAATCGGGCCGGTGCAGCAGCTGATCAGGCCCAAACACTCAAGCGCCGCAAATATTCGTCATTATTAAATAATTACGAATTTGTGGCGCTTGCATTGGAAACCATGGGACCTTGGTTAGCTGATATGAAAAGCTTTATTAAGGCCCTGTCCTCTCGGCTCATAGAATCCTCCGGAGATCCTAGAGCTGGTGCTTACCTCTCCCAAAGGATTGGGCTAGCTATCCAGAGAGGTAATGCAGCCAGTGTCATGGGGACCATGCCGCGAGCGGACCTGCTAGAGGGGGTGTTCTTTTTATAGTGGTGATTATTATTTATATCTTTAATATTTGAGTAGCTTAGTTTAATTTTAATTTTAATACGTTTAGTTTTAATTTTGAATTGTATTAATGTTGAATTCTGTACTTAGTTGGATGTAAATAAAGTCTTTATGTATTATCCAAATTAATATATGAAATTGAATATCAGGCAAATACCCTATTGTTTGATCTATTGTGGTTTCAAAGACGCTGATTTACCGCTCGTGACATATCCGTACGCAAGGATCTAATCCGTGATATAAAACAATATCCTGCAGCTAATATGCGTCTATTTTATCGCTTAACTATATACGTGATAAGTAATCTATAGTAGGTAACACTAAGGAGTTGTAATTTTTTTTTTGCAAGACCCTTGCATAGTCTTATAGTTATTATTACTTTTTGGTTAGAAATAACGCTAAAACAGCACAAAATAGCTGTAATGACTTCTATAGGTAGGTATGTATTGAAAGTATGCTCGTGAAGAGAACTTTCAATATCTACCTAGTTATCACAAAAAGGCGGCCATTACTCCCCGAGTAAAAATTTACACAATTCTACAAATCAATTGGTGATTTGTGATTTCCCAATAATTCATATTTTTTATTCAATCAAATATCACAAATTCGGGGCGCGTGAAAAAAATACGTATAATGGTATACTATTTCATCGATGAAGTTGTGAGCACAAGTGAAATTCACCTCAAATGCACGTACATGAACAGCAAGATAAAAAAAATACTTACCAGAATCTTGTACTCCGTTTCGTTAATGATTTTCTATAAAATAATTGGTTTACTCGTCAAGTACGCACAGCAGTTGGATGGAGCACTCAAGCGAGGTTAAATTGAATGTTACATTACAGGATCACAATCACCAAAATAGCTACAAATAGCTCTATATCAGCGTCGTGGCAACTATTGTATGATTATTTAGTGATAATTGTGATCAAAAAATCATTAATATAGGGTAGAAGTACCCTATGTGGCCACTGTACCCTTGTGGCCAAAACCAGTACTTCTACTCTAACACTAAAAAGATTTAAACTACACTTTTATATCACGGATTTGTAACAAAATCTTGATAGGCGGTGCTAAAATACACACAATATATCATCAAACAGCTGTAAAACTGGGAAGTGGCCAATGATAGCAACGTTTCTGTCATGGATATACGACTGCTTATATCACTAAAATAAGCTGTATATAAGATAGTTTGCTATCTGGAAATAGCTTTTTTTTTACTTTATTTCCAATCCTTAATAACGTAGCAATGTATTGAATTACACCATAATTCTACAAGTCTAACGAAAAGCAAGCTTTAAAACAATCCAACTAGTGTCGTCAAAGTAATGTTACTTATCATGTTTATGTTTTTTATTTCGCCAATTTCTCTTTATTTTTTAACCAGGGTGAGTCGGGATGGTGCCAAATCTGTGTTTTAAAAAGTGGTTCTTCCAAAGAGCGTAGCGCAGCGTCCAGGTCCCGGAGGGAGAGCGCCAAACATCAGTTTTTGCCCTGACTCCGAGAAGCCGTAGACAAGGAATTTTATACCGTCTTACTTATATTAAATGTTGATGACTAGCTTTTGCGCGCGACTTCATCCGCGTAGAAGACATTTATCGCTATTCCCTCGCAAACTGTCCAATTTATGTGCTATATTAGACTATAATCTATAACGGTGCCAAATTTCATCCAGTTTCGTTTAGCCGATCTGAAGTGATTGAGTAACAAACATCCGAACTTTCGCAATAATCATATTAGTAAGATAAGATAAGACAGGGTTTTGAGCCGCACAGGATGACAGCTGACCACGTGGTTTATCGTAACGGACTAGCATGTCACCGCGTACATTTTGAGCGATAGACAAGAAAAACATAAGTAGTGTTTTCTTGGCTATGCTCTCTGAGCACTTTCTCGGGCAAATTGTTCCACGCATCAACTAACGCTACGGTTTTGTAGGAGAGCCTCTTTTTTCTGCTGCGACACAGTTAGGGGATTTTTTAGGGCGTCTCATTTCCTCTATACCAGCAACGCATAAGTAGCGTCATTGATGTTGCTGATGTCCATTCATTACAGCGCCCAAACCACCCTCGGCCGTCACATTCATGTCTCCACCAGCAACTGTCTTCGAGGGCCTATTCGGTATTTGTTACTACAATAACTGGTGCTAAAGTGTAGTGGAGACATGAATGTGCCGGCCGCAAATAATACGATGAATCTTGGTTTGAAATTGTCAGTGACAGGTGACAGGTGTGATATCAAAGTAACTCGACGCCTCCTGCATCCACAGCAAGCTCCTTGTCAGTCTTGCGGCAGGGTGTACCGCTCTCGCATCGAGTTATATTAGCGACCAAAAGCGTTATCTCACAAATACTACACCATGAATCATCTGTAACTAACGTCAAGGTTTGTAAACTACCTAACCATAACTATACTGATGGTGTTTCAGAAGGTGTATATTATTCTGGCGTGGACCCCTCCCGCAACATGCCAGGCAACCCGCGTGGCATATTGCCAGGCGAACAGCACTACCAATACTACATGTACAACATAGGGGAATTCCTCAGTATTGGCTGCGAGCATGACGCAAGTCTAACTTATAGTTTATTCAGTTTTTATAGTAAGTTATTTAAAGTGTTCTTTTTTTAGCTTTATTTCTAGCTTTTATTTTTCTAGTGAATGTTGGTATTTTGGTGTGATGTTGGTATTATTGTGGTATTTTTATGTTTTATTTTTCTAGTGAATGAAATGTAGTGAATGTTGGGTGTGGCAGGACAAGCATGACAGTCGTGTAAATGCAGTTAAAATGCGCTCTTTGCGTAGTATGTGTGGTGTGAAACTGATTGATAGAGTAAGGAATAAAAAAGTCAGAGAGAAATGTGGACTAAAAGAAGACGTAGTGACGAAGATTGAAAAGGGGCATGCTTCGATGGTTCGGTCATTTGGAAAGGATGGATGAAAGAATATTGACGAAAGAGATATACAGAGCGAAAGTGAGTGGGAGGGTCAGAAGAGGCCGCTCTAGGCGTACTTTTTCGAATCAAATCGGAGAAATACTGGAAAAGGGCCGAATCTTAAGTACCCGTGCGACGTGCGTGCATGACTCGATGTATGAATGTGGAAGAAGCGAAAGACATTTGTCAGGATCATAGCAGGTGGAAAGAAGTGGTCTCTGCCTACCCCTCTGGGAAACAGGCGTGATTTTATGTATGTATGTATGTTTTTTTCTATAGTTCTCACGGTTTCATTAAGAAAATCTCTCAACTCGTGGAAGTAAAAGTATAGTTAGTACGAATTTTATGAAGTGACCCGATTAGCAAAGAGATGTGTTTAATAGAAAGAGCCTGTTAATAAAGTTCTTACTATAAGTTATATCCGACCGTTAGTAGACCGACCTACCCCCGTGATAATATACCAGTGTTTAACTAGCCACGTCTTAATAATAAACTTACCATACTCATTACACGATATTGGCGAGTGTCGTTGTTACTAACGGCGTTTTCTCGGAAGAGTGTAAATGTCCCCGTTTGAACTAACTGGCAGATAATATTTTGATTCCCCAGTTATCATCTCACGTTAGAGCTCATTTATGAAGACAATGATGATAATGATGACGACAATGATGGTGATGATGATTTTCCTAATCCACCTTCCATGTGTCTGTGGCTGTTGAGTGTTACTGTAATTCTTGTTTCAGATTTTACGACAGACAGTGATAGGGAGCTATATAAATCACGGTTTGAGACCCATGCTACGAGGAATTTAGACACGTCGTACTTGGCTTGTGTTTATACAGATGAAAGAGATAAAACTTGGGAACTTATCCTCTACTTTCTAACGTGTAAGTGTCCATTACAAGCTTTTAATTGACTTCATGGTGTTAACATATTTGAGTGGGTGCTATATCAAAATGCCCAGATTTATATCGCCGATTTTATTCTCTCAGGCAACGATTTGTGTTGCGATGAGATGTTTTCTTTTATTTTGAACAGAAACGATTACGGGCATTATTATACTTTGTTTCGACACTTATGGTCATCGTATCGTCTTTGACTGGACCGCCATTACTGTTAAGCTAAAAAGAGCTATCACAACGTTGATATTCGCGTGACTTACTTTTTTAAGGACAAACCTTATATTCAGGCTATAGAAGACACTGATCAAACGCTATTGTTTAAAATACATAACATTAAAATTGATTTGATGATTCATATTTGAAGACCTTTTTGATTAATTATGATCACTATGATGAATATATACGAATATTGCAAATAAGTGACAAAAAAAGATGGATTAGGTACTTTACACCCTGAAAACAATTATTAAATTAATATTAATTACGGTAAAACTAATACAATAATAATATAAGGATAAGTGTTACGTATGGTTACGTATCAAAATGCTTAAAAATAATTTTCCTAAATTTAAAATACCTATGATCGAAATACCCTATTTTTATAACTCCGAAAATCATTTCGCCTAAATATTGATTGACCTAAGTTTACAATGCCTAAGTTTAAATCCCTTAATTGACTAAATACCTAATGGATGAAATACCTAATGGATGAAATACTTAATGGATGAAATACCTAATGGATGAAATACCTAATGGATAAAATACCTAATGGATTCACAAGCATTAAACCTCACCTAATAAATAGATTAGTTCCTAGAAAATGCAAACCAACTTGCTTAATTATGTCACCCTCGCCTTTATAGGTTAGGTTAGGTTAAAGTTGCGTCAAGGCGCAAAGCGCCATAACTTGGCGGAATAGAAGCTCCGCTCAGCGGAGCTCCGGCTACCTTGTTCGCACACGACTACAAAAAAGGAGAAATAGCTTCCGCGTAGTTCTGGCGCTTCGCGCCTTGATGCTACTCTAACCTAACGTAAGTTTACTTTCATCCATTAGGTATTATACACTTAGGCGAAATTACCATTATGTATTTAAAAATTAGGTATTTAAACCTTACGTATTTTGTCATTAGGGAAATCAATGTTAGGTAAATCATCCATTAAGTATTTCGTCCAATAGGTAATATTCACTAAAGCGATATGTTCGTTAGGTATTATAAAAGTAGGTATTTCGACCGTAGGTATTTTAAAATTAGGCAAATTAATTTTAGGCGTTCTGATACGTTACCGCTGAGCCAGTGTCTGTTTCACTGCCGCAAGGACACACATTTGGGTACTATTCCTGAGGCCCTACTTCATAATTCAAAGTTCGAAGTTACGTTAGCTCCATCCCTGTCACTCTTCATTCGGGACTAAATCGAGAGAAAGGGATGAAGCTAACGTAACTTCGAACTTCGAATTTCTAAGTAGGGCCTCTGTTACCTTCATTGTTTTCTTGAATAATTTGTATATTTGTGTGTCGTATGGTTGGTGAATAAATGTTTTCTTCTTCTTCTTCTTCTTGTTTTTCAAACTTTTATTCCTAGTAAAATTGTTACTTTGGCGTCTCTCTAAATTTGTCTCCTTATTACGGCAAAAGGCAAAGCCGTCGTGAAGCTCGTTGGACGAGGCCTGATCCTTGATGACGATATGATCCCATCCATCAATAAATACAGTTACAAATTCGAGAGACCGATGACGATAGAGCCGACCTGTACCGTCTCGGGCATGATGGGGGACTACGAGATCAGACTGGAGGGTGATGACGGTTCTGTAGCAGCTACGCGGGGTAAGCGATCTCAACTTTTAACTGATGACATTAAATAGAGTATTTACTAGACATTTAATTGTAGGCCGTACGTTTTATAACATCGCATAAGGGAACACCTCAAAATTCTTATTTTTTCCAAATATTAATTATAGAAAGCTATCTTCATATTATGCTGTAGCTATTTTAGAGTAAATTCATAATTTAATTAAAGTTACTTGTTGGTTAGGTAATAGAAAAAGAAATTTTTCAGCCTACCTATTCGCCACATATTATTTAGCGTATTAAATTTGATATAAAATACTTTTCATCGAATAAACAGCCCGGTGCAAATCGTCTCCAATTCGGATTTTAGACCATAAGGTTTGATTTGTAATCAATATCAAGAAATAAAGTCTTGTATCAAAGCATTGCATTTGGAATTTAAATTCGGAATTTCGTTCAATTCGGAATTATGATGTTTCGGAATGTACCCTTTAATTGCTGTACGAGTACGTGGGTTTGGTTGGGTTTCATTTATAAACGATATCAAAAAATATAGTCTCCTATCAAAACATTGCGTTCAGAAGTATGAAAATTCGGAATTTTGATCAATACGGAATCATTCTTCGGAATTATGTAGTGTACCCGTCGCATGTAGGTTTTTTAAACCTTTTGTTTTTCAGTTGTTGGGGGTAATTTTACATTATATCCCTCTGTATCTCGACGGTTCTGGCTTACACGAAATTCGCGAACTATCAACTGCACCGTTAAAGATCTGAGGACAAATTCAACAAAGTTCACGAGCACGATCGATCTGAAGTATGAACCCGACTCGACAACAGCGCCATCTATTAGTTGTAAGTACCAGAATCACATCACAATAAGTTAATAATAAACTCATTATCAAAAAACTAGTCGAATGAGTACAAACTTGAGGGATCTACCATATTAGCCTCACAGAGTACCTGAAGGCCTGCTCATTCAAAGTATAACTATTGATTGTTTTGGGGACCAAGAACAGACCATCTTTCGCCACATTTCCGAACAGTAGCGTGAAAAATAAATAAACAGCATTTGCCATTAATTATTAATAACATATTTTTTAGAAGGCGTTTGGCGTTTGAAGGTTTTAAATGGTTTTGTGTCTTTTAATAATTAATTTCGGTATCTCGTTATACAAATTCCATAAGTATGCGAAATTCAATCATACTTTATTAGAAGTAGGTAAATTACTTCCAAAATTGGATAATGTACGATAAACAAATGCAGTGAACTGTAGAAATTTACAGAAGTCTTGTATGTATCTCTTACCTTATGGTGGCTACATTCGACTTTACCTAGGGCCCTGATTATATCCTGGATTGTAAAAATGTGCGTACAAAATGTCGTCTTGGACCTTTCGCCAGGACTAGGTGCCCATAAGGCTAGCAGCTGCAATTCTTCGCTGAATTGCTGTGCGTAACCGTTGACCGAGGAACAAGCCAGAACCTCACAATCACCTGAGGCACAGACACGCTGTTTTTAATCTGTCAAAGAACCTTCCGTGCCTCCGGTGTCCATTATCCAAGGGTTCATTAGAATTAAAATGCATCATCATCGACCCAAAGACAATTTACACTTGGTTATATTGCCTTACATTCACAACTCTGCAGGACAATCACGTTAGGACTTGTCGAACTATATGGTATGTTGTTTGTTTCCAGCTTCCACTTTGAGCAGCCATCCGCAGAATCAATCAGACTACGATATGTGTTCCGAGGCGTCTGTGGGCCAGGTCCCTGGAGAGGGCAGCCGGCTCTGCATTGAGAAGCTGTTGGTTAAGGTAATGCGGTCCCTTTAGCCTTAAGCCGCGAACAATTAGAGACAGCCTAGGGTCGCATTCGTTCGGGTTCTTTGACTGATCTAAAGTCTCGGCATGTGACCTCGTGTAGATGGACGTTATTTGGAACGTGAAGCTGGGACTTTTTATATAGTTATGCTGGATTTTTAAAAGTAATTTGGTGAAGTTCCCTTGTTATGTTCAACTTTTGCAACCGAGGCGGTTTTTTCTCCTTTTGATGTAATTTTTTACACATTCATTCCTGTACTTGTGTTTTATTTGAGACACCTGCTTCTTGCCGTTTCTTAAATCAAAAGCAGTTTGTAAACGTCGCATTTACTAGCGTCCCGTCCTTGCTTTGCTCGGTTGAAATAGATAGAAAAGTCATGTGGAAAAAAAATCCGTCCGACAGGTGAAATATTTTTTTGAATGGATTTCGTTCTTCCGGAGATTACCAGTCTGATAGATACAAACTGACAGAACTCACACTCTTTTTTAATATTCATTATTATTATTGCTATTATTACTATAGACCAGTGCTTTCAGAGCCCTTACCCAGGCGTCATATTACTTTCAGCTTGGTACAACAATCTGCTATTGTCAATTTGTTCCTCAGGCGCTGATGCGCAGTGCCCTCGCGGATGAGAGACAGGCTGAGGCGGAGATGCGCACCGCCCTCGCGGCCGAGCAGCAGGCCGAGGCAGTGCAGCAGGGGGTGGCGCAGGGGGTGGGGCTGCTCCGCGACCTGGTGACCATACTGAGGGGGCCACCACCGGCTCTGAGCATAGACCGCGGCCACCAGGTTTAGCAGCTGACCAGACAGTTGTCGGGGGTCCATATTTTTCTGATTTTAACTGATTTCTACAAGTTCATATTTTTAACTCTCACCGGTTAATATTATTCGAACACCTCTGGTATCAAATATGAGTTCCATCGTCTACTCTTTAACAAAACCGCTGTGTAACATAATTAAAAATAAAAAGACAATCAGTGACAATTATATCTTAAAATCGTCTCCCTGGCCCGGCTTAGTCTGGGCCGGTATTCTAGGCGGTAAAAACGATATCGTAGTTCTTTAACCTGTTATGATATTGTTATGACGTCAGCCGCCATTACTGTCAAGTAAATAAGAGCTATCAAAACGTTGACAATACGATAACAGCTCAAACACGATATTGTTTTTACCTTGTTGAATAGAGGCCCTGTACTGTAAAGCTAGCTGCAAGTATAGTCGAGGAATTTGATTGTTTAACAGTTTGACGTAATACCTCAATTGGCCGGGTTATACATTATCCACCTGGCACTAGTCTTGTCTGCCGGGGAATAATAAAAAACGGCTAAGTTACATTTTAGGTACGTTAAACCACTAAACAATCAAATTTCTTAATTATACATCGGCTACCCTGCTAAAGCAAATATAATTATATTTTTGTTTCTTCAATTTATCATAATTCAACAACATTCAAACATCTTAGCCTAATTGTGCAAATTGTGGTTATAGAATTGTCAACAAGTTTTTAGAGATGTTTGTAATTCTGTAGCTCTGCCTACCCCACTCTGGGAACGAAGGCGTGAGATTATGTATGTATGTATGTATTTATCATAATTATAGTTACTTAAGGTTATTAGTTTTATGTTAACCTCGTAAGGTCCAGTGTGCAATAGAATGTACAGGATCAAATTGAACTGTATTGTAATGGAAATAAAGATTATTTTCATAAAATGAAAATGGCATTATCGAACAAGTAATTGATATCTATGGCCTTGCTGGTTGATTCCTTAGGCAGGTGGGTGGTTGGTATTACGAGGTAATAAAAAAATAATGCGCATCACGAAACATGAACCTGCGCGAAAGTCTATTTTTAGCTGTCACAGGTAGGCGGTGAGCGGCGCGGGGTGAGGGGAGCGCGTTACCATGGCGACCGCAATGTTAGCTGCGCGGGCACCGCCATGTTGGTTCACGTAACGTGGTGCGGATTAAAAAAAGATGGAACGGAACACATAAGTTTACTCGTGAAATCACCCAACAATACTGCACGAAGTTTCTTAAAGGCTCTTTGTGTTCAACTACATTATGTGGCCATTGGGTATGTAAGTACGAGTATAAGGTTAATGAAAATAAATTCAAGTGAAAAAAAAACTACTAATTCTCTGCATGTTATTTTTACCCTTATTCTTAAGAGCTAAGTCGACTCATACCCGTCTTCAGTACAGCCACGTGTTGCAACAAGTCTTGAACTTCTAGACGTCAATGTACGGCGTATACTATATAACTAATTGACGTCACGGGAGACCGAAGAGCTGGCAGTTTCCTCGCTCAACGCATAAGTAAACGCTTCCAGCGAGGAAGTAATTTTAAAAATGTGATTTAAGTTCTGAAGCTGTTTATTTCATTTTAAGTAACATTATCGTTAATTGTACATAACACAATTAAAATCAAAACTATATATTTTATATTAATTTTTAGCGAAGTCTTAGTAGATCTTTAAGGAAGTACCTATGAATAAACTCATATTCATGAGATGCCCGTCTCAAGACACGGCAGTGTTTTATCAATTCGTAGAAAACGAGATCAATTTATTAATACGCCCCTAAAAGTGAAATTACAATTATATTAATATGGCATAAACAATAAACAATATCATCATTACACGTATGTTTTATTTATCCAGGTAGGAAATAGAAATAGAAAAGTAGTTCATTTCCGGCACTTTAGGAGTTTCTGATACCTATTGCCGCTCGGCGCTAGGATTACGTCGATGCGCGGCGTTCGATACCGCGACACGGCGAAAATATTGTTTTAATTTGGCGGCATGTTTTTTTTAAAACTACTTTGACACAGATACAAAATATAGACACCGCAAATAAACGCCACTGACCGTGTGAGTATTTAGCGTTGCACAATCGATTTAATCATATTTTAACGATTGTAAAATAGGGACTAAAAAACACCTAATGATTTGAGTAATGAATTCTGTTACCTCATTGGTCGATTTTAATACAGCTTTATTCTGGTTGGTTGATACCAAACACAAAGTATTTTTTAAAGAGTTAAGTTAGTTAAACAGTATACATACCAAAAAGAACCTAACGTTCCGATTGACAGTCGATGTGTATTGTGATTGGTGGATTTAATTTGAAGTATTTTGATTAGTGGATTTAATTTGGTGAAGTATTTTGATTGGTCAAATTAAAATGTTTTGTAAATGTAAATCATTCTATTTTAATTATTATTATTAAAGCCTGACAAGTTCCTTTTGAGCCCTCGCCATGTTGCGGATTTTCAGTGGAACAAATTTATTTAAATGGCAACGTTTTTTTTGACAACGGACGTTGGAAGTCATTGAATGTCACCGATGTAAACAAATCGATTTTAAAATCAAAATGCCCAAGAAATTTCACCCCGATGCAAAAAACATTATTATAAATACATTCAAATGGTTGCGGCAGAAAAAGGACGAAGGATTCAGCAGCATTCCAATAAACAATGTTTTGAAATTAGTTGTTGACATGACGGGTATGATATTCATAGTGCGATTGTCATGAATTGGTTAGCTTGGTACTAAATATGTATATTAATTATTACATTTTATTTTTTTTCTCATTCAAGGCGTCTGTAGTGCTACAATTAAGAATATATACAAAAAGAATGAGCCGTTACCGCCATTGCCATCGGTACCAAAAAAAAAACAACCAAAAAAAAGAATACAAATAGACGACTTCGACAAATGTGCCATAAGGCACAAAATTCATGAATTCTATGCTGTGCGAAAGCAAGTACCAACTCTCAAAAGTCTGCTTACCGAATTGAAAAAAGATATTGATTTTACCGGTAGTAGGGAGTACTTGCGATTGCTATTGCATAGTATGGGGTTCAAATACAAAAAGTGCAGAAACCAACGGTACATATTGAAGGAGCGTTCGGATATTGTGGTTTGGCGGGAAAGTTATTTAGACGAAATAAAAGAAGCAAGGGACAAAAATATACCTCTTGTTTATTTAGATGAGACTTACATCCATACTTCTCTTAACCACGCAAAATGCTGGCAAAGCGAAAATGAACCCGGTGTGTCGAAATCCGTTTCAACCGGCAAACGATATATTATAGTTCATGCCGGCGGACCATCGGGATTTGTTCCCAATGCACTCCTAATATATAATGATAAGGAAAAGAAAGCCGATTATCATGACTCCATGAACAGGAACAATTTTAAGAAATGGGTTTTGCAGAGATTAATTCCCAATCTCAGTGAACCCACGTGTGTTATAATGGATAATGCCCGGTACCATTCTTTCCAAATTAACAAAGCTCCAACATCTGGCGATAGAAAACACGTCATTGCTGAGTGGCTGCGTTTAAATAACATCTCATTTCCCCAAAATGCATCTAAAGATAAATTGGTCACAATTTTGAGACGTCATAAACCCGAGCCAGTATACGAAATAGATACGATTCTCTCAAATCATGATCACAAGGTGATAAGGTTACCGCCCTATCACTGTGATTTAAATCCCATCGAGATGATTTGGGGCATCATGACAGCAAAAGTGGCAACTAAAAATGTTTCCATCACGAATGATGCCTTCCTAAAGCTCGTTGAAGATAGTTTTCAGGTATTTACATTTATCAATGAATTTTATTGAACAGTTAAAAATATAGCTTACTTTTACACTTCGTTATTACTTAGGAAGTGACTATAGAAAATTGGAGTAAATGCTGCGAACACGTAAAAAAAATAGAAGACGGATATAGGACAAAAGGTCCTATAATCGAATCACAGACCGAAAGATTTATAATCGAGGTTGGTGGTCCTGAAAGTGACGCTTCAACGGACGAAAGTGAAAATACATCGGAGCCAGAATCTGATGAATATATGGATGTCGAATATTTAGAATCGGATTTTGACGGATAGGTAATTATTCATATTTAATTATCAACTAGACATGCTCTTCCGATTACATGAAAACATAGTTTCACAATCTACAAGTACTTAATTGTATATCTCACTCGTTCTTGCACGATGCCAATACTCACTGTCTCGACTATTCATGACGTACACGTATAATTGCCATATAATAATAATAATAATAATAATAATTCTTTATTTACCATAAAAAAAAACACATCTATCTTATACTAATTACATTAGCCAGAAACAATTCTCTAATATTTTTAGCCACAGCTGCCAAACTAGGTGGGGACCTGTATTTCAGCAGTCAGCGCTCAACCCCAAAAATTTAGTACTGTCATCTAGCTAACAATTATTATATAAAACTAAAGAAAAACAGTAACCAGAATTTAACATAGCTAAAAAAAAAAAAAAAATTATATAATGTTTACTTATTCTACTAAAAATAACAAATGAGTATGAGTTTAAAAGAGGGTGTAAAATTGTGAACCTCTTCTTATGTAAGCGAGTGTGCGTGTGTAGGAGTGTGATTGAGTGTGTGTGTGTTTGCAGAAGAGGGTGTGTAGATATAAAATTTATTGGTTTATTTCAAAATTGTAAGAAGTTCCTCAGTTTCCTCATAGGTAAATTTTTGTAGCAAGTTTGTAATTTCGTTCCTGCAACGTATCCTATTTAACGGATAAACAAATTTTAGCCTGTTAATTTTATTATAAATATATGGACCAAGAAAAGAAAAGAATCTTGTTATGAATGCAGTGTGGAACTTTTTAGGCAGGTTTAAAATCATATCTCTCCTCCGTTTATTTGTTACTGAACAATCATAATGAGTTAAACTGTGTTGCTTCATGAAAATGGAAAGCAGAAATAGCTGTCGAACAGTGAGGACTTCACAGGATTGATACAGTAGTGTGGTGGAAAATAAGATAGGCCGGAAAGTGCAGACTTTGAGAATGGCACGCTGGGCAACCTCCAAAGATAACAGGGTGGTTTTGGGAACTCCACCCCAGCAGGAAATGCAGTAAGTAGTGATAGACTGGCATAAAGCAAAATAAATTTGTTTAAGTAATATTTTATCAACTGCATGTCTTATATTTTTAAAAATATAAATAAGTTTTCTAATTTTCCCACTAAGTGATAAAATATGTTGTTTAAAGCAGAGGTTGCTATCTAATGTAATTCCTAGGTATTTAATCGTTTTGACGCGTTCTAACCTTGTACAAGAGCATTTAACCTTTCCCGCTTGAGCACATTCATGCGCATAAAGCTCTAAAGTCACTTTAGGTTGTCCAGCATCCCTAATAGAAAAGGCAATATATTTTGTCTTATCCTTATTTAAGGTCAAAATATTCTCCCTCAGCCATCCAGTCACAATACTAAAACCAGACTGGGCTGCCTCGAAGACCTCGACCCAGGAGTCCGCAGCAAAGAGTAAAGCAGTATCATCTGCATAAGATATAATTTTCCCTGGAATATTTTTAAGAGATAGCAGGTCATTTATATAAGCCAGAAAGAGTGTCGGTCCCAATATACTGCCCTGCGGCACTCCGTACGAAATAGGAAGTTCACTGCTGACGTAACTACCTATCCTGACACATTGGAATCTGTCAGAAAGATAGCTTGCCATAAGTTTTAGTTGAGTACCTCTGATACCGAGTCTTTCAAGTCTCTCCAATAACTTCGGAACAGAGACCGTGTCAAAGGCCTTGGCCAAATCCAAGAAAATAGAAATACACTTTTGGCCGTTATCCAATCTCTCAGAAACATAGTCCGTAAAGTTTTGTACAGCGTCATTCGTAGATAAGCCACGTCGGAAACCAAACTGACTGTTGGACAAAATATTATTGGTCTCCAGAAAATTTACGAGTCTAACATTAATAATTTTTTCCAGAATTTTAGATAAAGCTGGCAGTATCGATATGGGCCTAAAATTACCGACACGATCCCTGTCCCCACCCTTGTGAATTGGAATAACTACTGATCTTTTCAATTCATTCGGAAAAACGCCCCTCCTCAGACAGCCGTTAAAGATGTAGGTTAAAGGCGGTATAAGAAACTCTCTATTTGTTTTGAGTAATGAGTTAGATATTTTATCAAGACCAACAGAACAATCACTCTTTAAGCCAATAATAAGGCGATTTACTTCATCTTCATCAGTATCCAGCAAAACGAAAGAACTATTATGATGGTTGTATTGTTCCGTATTTAGTTGGTTATTGGCTATATTTTGAAATTTTTCAGCCAAAGTCCTTCCCACATTAACAAAGAAATCATTAACGTCATTGACCGATTGCTGAGGAGATGAATTTATGGATAGTAGTTCTTTTGAAAAAATGTTTACTCTAGAAGTACCGGAAATGTTTTTAATTGCTTCCCATAACTTTTTACTATCCTTGCCAGCATTTTTTATAAGTTCTCTATCGTATGACCTCTTAATTTTTTTTAGAAGTAAATTACAAAAATTTCTGTAGCGCGTATAATTTAGTTTTAAAATATGGTTGTTAGGAGAGCGCTTGGATTTGAAATGCAGCCTATCTCTATGTTTAATACAGCGTAGAAGCCCTGGGGTAATCCAGGGCTTGATAATCTTTTTACGTCTTGATAATGTTATGGTTTGGGTATTATTTTCAATGGCAGTTTGTAAAGATCTTACGAGATAGGTCATGCAATTTTCAATATCATGGGATTCGTAAATTGGCTGTAGGTTAATCTTTGCAATGTCGGTTCCCAAACATTCTAAGTTAAGTTTACTACGTGTGGATATTGCATAAGTGCGAATTGTTTTATGCCTCAAACAAAGTAGAACGCATTTATGGTCAGTGATTGTGGTTTCAAGTATGATTGTAAGTGATGGATTATTACTTTTCAGCAACACATGATCAATGCAAGTTTCACTAGCATCTCTTGTGACCAATGTGTGTGTTGGTAAAAGTCCGTGAAAGGCTGCTAGTGTTAGATACCGATCAGCTGAAGCCTCAATAGCATTTGGAATTATATTAATGTTGATGTCACCTATAACTGCAATGTTCTTATACATTGAAAGCTTAAGCAAAACTTTGTCCAAGGATGTTAAAAATAAATCAGGATTATGACATGAAGGTGGACGATATATAGCTATAATAACAGTATCATAACCAATTTTGATTACAAGGCCATTACCAGCCTCAAGTTGTGGTTCATAAATTGAACAGTTAAGATTGTCCTTGACGTAAACTACTACTCCTTCGTTTTGATTACAATTAATTGTAGTGGCAAAGCTGTTATAGCCTTTCAATATCGGTAGTAGAGGCGCTTGCTGCAGCCAACATTCCGTGAGTATCAGTATATCGCACTCTACACGAAGTTGGAAGAGCATTACTTCGAAATCGTTGAAATTACAATTTATACTGCGTATGTTTTGCGTGAGTACCGTTAAGCATGAGGTGGTCGATTGTACATGTTTATAACAGTCTTCGACATCACAGGACAAACATTCACCATGCATGCTGTAAGCTGTTTGTAGCGACACTACATCAGGGCTAAATAGGAACTTGTCAGGCTTTAATTATATTATATTATTTTTATTATATAATGTATTCTCTAGGGTTTACATGTACTACTTGAGTCTCGCTTGATAAGTCTAATATGACACACTTTTTGAGCATGAGAAATGAAAAAGCTTTTTAATAAGTTCATTGTACTAAAACAGTTGAATGAAATGAATATAAAAAAATATATACACTATACAATATGTAATAATTAAATAAATATCCATCCATATTAAATAGAGCCACCCTGACACGACACTATACCGACGAACTGCCAGACATCAGTCAAGACGAGATCGTGAAAGCTCTGAGGCAGCTTAAAAATGGAAAAGCCTCCGGTGAAGGCGGAATAACATCAGAACTTTTGAAAGCTGGAGGAGCCCCTGTTATACGGGAGATACAGAACCTCTTTAACACCGTCCTTCACAGTGGAGCGGGAGTTTGGTGGTGCTCTTTTTTAAGAAGGGAGATAAAACCCTCCATAAAAACTACAGACCCATCACACTATAAGCTATAACCACGTCTATAAGCTGTTCTCACGAGTGGTCACGAATCGTCTCGCCGGGAGACTCGACGAGATCCAGTGTCATGGCCGAACTGCCCGGATGGTAACAACTCATGACAACACAAAATATATTCTCAATAAGAGACGGAAAAACGTAACAGAATGTTTGTAGAATAAGATGAAAAGATGGAGCTTACTGGGACGACGTATGAGGTGCTCGATGAAACAGGTTAGTAAATATCACAGTCTTTATTCCTATGCAGCTTTATACAAGATGTTATTAAATTGTGAACATAACTTTGCACATAATTCTTACTCTACCAGAAAATATGTCTAGCTCAGCGGAAGGCTGGTCGTTACACAAGTAAAGGTTCTTAAGTTATAATTCACAATTCTTAGATAGTAAGTTGTTAGTCCCTAGTTATAGAGTTGCCACCAATTCCAATCTTATCGTTCATATAACTATAATTGATATCCTAATTCCCTAATTATAAACATTATTTTTACAGACCTTGATCTGAAGAAAACCTTTCTTCCTGGACGATCGACTGGATGTAGTCCTGGTCGGACTGGTGGAGCGGTCCGAGCACACTGCGTTGCAAGCCACAGTACCCTCGGTCAGCTCACAGCAGCTTGTGAAGGTCTACTGAATCCTCGTGCCATAGGCACGCCTACTAAAGGTTGGTTTATACCTTTATATCCTACTACACTAATTGTATGTTTGTTTACTGAATGATCAGTAACCTAAACATGAATTTATTACTTACAGATCTGAAGAGAGTTTCTGCCGAATACTGAAGCTACTTCATAGCTTTACTGAACCTGAATATAGTTGGACCCTGAATCGGAATAACTGAATGCATACTACAAAATTAATCATCCAACCATAATGGCAAATCAGAAAGCTAAATTATTCTGCAAGTATCTAAACGGAATAACAGAAACTGAAACTATATTGTAGAACAGAAGAACAGAATAGACGAACAGAACCCAGTCCAGCTGTAAAGACAGAGAGAAATTGCTCTGATTAGCACTACGGTTATGAACTATATGAGACATGAGGGCTAACATTTTAGGTTAACGAAATTATGAATCTTACCGGAAAACTTCAAGGAAAACCCCTGGTAATCTCGACGCTAAGACATTCCCTCCACACCACGTGTGAAAAAAAATCACTGAAAATTCACCATATGGTCAGATAATTGCACAATAATTGCAACAAATGCCTCCATCAGAAAGATGTTATTAATTATTACTTACAAGTTCCTTTGACCGAAATATGACTGAAAGTATGTGCTATATCTCCACAGTAGGAGCTTGGTTAAATTATTGAGGATGCCTCCTCCTCTATCATTCAGCTTAAGTCTGATTTTATAATGGGCCATCATCTTGATGAATTTTGATGAAGCTAGTCAAAACATAGATGCAACCAAAATGCATAGAATGTAGCTATACAAATTAGTCTGATTAATCTGCTATCAAAAGAAATCTTTGAATTGTTTTGTTTATTCAATAAATGTAAATATAAAACTATTTACTCCATTTATTGATTAATTCCCAATATTTAATATTCCCGCAATACTATAGTAATTTACCCTAACGCGGCAACACCAACCTACAAATGTATGGTGTTGACGTTTGACAATCAAAAGTTATGAATAGAATTGCCATATACACCTTAAATATTTCCCCAGTCCTTAGGTTACGTTTCACAAAGGCCGGGTTCCGAGGAGGATATGGCACCATAGACCACATCCACACAGTGAGGCAGATTATACAGAAGTCCGAAGAGTATATAATCAGCCCCTGTGTCTCGCTTTTGTGGACTATGAGAAGGCCTTCTGCTCCGTCGAAACCTGGACTGTTCTGGAATCCCTACAGCGTTGCCAAGTACACTATCGTTATATCGAGGTGCTGATATGTCTCTATGAAGCCACCACCATGAGTGTTCAACTACAGGGCCAGCAGTTTAAATCCTCCAATTGCGCAGAGGAGTGAGACAGGGGGATGTCATATCCCCGAAACTGTTCACGAGCGCGTTGGAAGATATGTTTAAGACGCCGGACTGGAAAGGTAAGGGCATTAACATAAACGGCGAGTACATCTCACACCTGCGATTCGCTGATGACATGATCTTAATGGCGGAGTCGCTAGAGGAGCTGAACCAGATGCTGGATGGCCTTTCCTCAGCCTCGCGATGCATTGGTCTTGGCTGAAGACAGGGTGCTATGGCCATAGTAAGTATAAATAGAAAAGTTGCTCGACTCCGGCCCTTTAGGAGATTCTGATACCTATTGCCGCTCGGGCGTCAGGGTTGTCCTAACATGTTTTTCAATTTTAGTCACCTACTTGGCCATACTGTGATTTATAATCATGTTAATTTTCATAAATTACACAAACCTAAAGTAAGTATAAATATTGTTAGGTACCTATAAGTACGAAATTTAAATTATTTTACTGACATACTTTTTATCTGTTGACACTAAATAATAATTATGTTTATAGGTATGTGACGTGATATGTAAATTCCTTTTCGACCTTTTGATAATGCCGCTTTCGCGCAAGGCGGCTTCCTTTGACTACTTAGGTACCTATTATTGGCGGCACGCGCCGCCGCCGCGCGGCTTCCTTAGAGCATTGGCCGCTCGTTTTGGTTCTAGGCTTGTGCTTTGGGTACTAGGCAACGATAAGCATACTTATGTAGTGAAAAATACATACTTAATATGACTACATAGGTACATATAAAATGCCCAAGACTCAGAAACAAAAAATACCTACTCGCACTCATCACACGAATATTTGCCCTGACCGGGAATCGAACCCAGGACCGCTAGCTTCGTAAGCAAGGTCACTACTTACTTAGTCACTACCAACTACCTAGGCCATCCACGTCGTCACATGTTACCTGTCACGTCACACTCAATAACTTAAATTACCTATTTAATACGTATTTATTTCACCTAGGTATACTATAGGCAGGCCGGTACGTAATAACTTTTATTAAATCTGGATATAGTACTTACATACATAATCTCACGCCTTCGTTCCCAGAGTGGGGTAGGCAGAACTACAGAATTACAAACATCTCTAAAAACTTGTTGATAAACTTGTGGATATAGTATTACCTACCTAAGCTAGGTTTAGACATCCGTATACAGAACAATATTTAAGCGTTTTCGGCAGCGACATTGTCGCTCGATAGCCAAGGACCTAAAAAAAATACGGACGTAACGTTACACTAAAAAGGTGCGAAGCAAGCAAGGCCTGTTATTTCGTTCCGTCATACACAATCTACCGTCTCACAAATGCACTAGGTCTGTTAACCCGCCGCCATTACGCGTCCAGCCACAGCCCGAGTGACATATCACTTTACAAGAAGAAAATGCTGCATTGTGTAGTAATAAAAAAACAAAAAACCGCCTTCAAAAAGCAAAAAATAACTTCTTTAAAATGGTAGGTAAATAGGTCAGTCGAACTGAAGTCTGCTTTGGTTAAAATATTGTTGGACGCCGACTTCAGTTGGACTGACCTATTTACCTACCATTTTAAAGAAGTTATTTTTTGCTTTTTGAAGGCGGTTTTTTGTTTTTTTAAACATTTATTTTATTTTATACTTTTTAGTGATCCTATTTATCCTGTTACGTAGCTCCACTTCTAAATAATAATAAGAAACTATAGAACATTTCAAGCTCGCCGCAGACAACGCCGCGGGAATGTCATAGTCATATTTAAACCTAAATGTGCTTCGTCATAGTCGCTCAACTTCCTTTATCGAAATATCTTATCGCCACCCTTGAAATAGGTACCGTTAAGGAGTTCCGGTGGCCATCTGTGGTATTCATCATCAGTTCCACTTCACTATATAGTACTTTTCAAAAGCAAATGCATGAGTTACAGTGAAAAATACCAAAATCACTATAGGTGTGCCTATAATATTTGAGGAGTTCTCTTGATTTCTCCATGATCCCATCATCAGATCCCGACGTGGTGACAATGAGACCAACTAGAAAGTATAACCATTTGAACAACGAAAAAATTTTTCAAATCGGTCCAGTGGTCTTCGAGTAATCGGGGAACATACATAAAAAAAAAAAAGCCGACGATTTGAGAACCTCCTCCTTTTTTTGAAGTCGGTTAAAAACGTGTAAAAACTACATTAGTAAATATAAAAAGCCACACGGAATCACTTATCACCTGAAAGTTATGTTTATTCGTGTTATTTTTCATAAATATGTGTTTATTTACTTTGACGCAAATTACAAACAAAAATGACAATCAGTGTTGCCAGTTTTTTCACGGATTTTTTTTCCTAAATGTTCAAGTTTTTAAGTTTAAATAAGAATTGCTTTATTCGTTAAAAATTCGGTAAAAGGCCTTCAAATAGGAAAATTGACGATTTATATGGCAACCCTCAAAGCACGCTCACTCGTAAAAGGACGGCCATTTTGTGTGCTTCACTGAAGATTAGACTAGGTTACGTCCGTTTTTTTTTTAGGTCCGTGTCGATAGCTAAGTACGGGCGCTAAAACAAAACGTAACCGAACGCAATGACGCCGCGGCCCCGACTAAGTTCCCTTGAAATTTCTTGAGATCTCGTTTCGTATTGGTTCGCCCCACCACAGGCGCCGCCCACAGCCGCAAGCCGCGCGATGTACCTTTGTTTGAAGACGATCTACTGTTCTCTATACTGTGCTATGGCGCTCATTAGGGAAGGCCCATGTCCAGCAGTGGACTAATATAGGCAACACCGGATTGACCGGTTTGACGGGGGCAAAAATGTACCAGTGCTAGTTGTAACCCTCCCCTTTTATAAAACTAATAAAACTTTACCTAACTCGCAAACTATAGCTAAATAAAATACTGAAAATTATGTATGACAACATACTAAAAGAAAAACTATAGAGTAAGAATGCTAGGGTAACTTTTATTGAATTGGCCATATGATCATCTAGAGTCTAGGAACCTACATTGTGAACCTGTTATAGTTAGTAACCTAAGAACTTTTCATGCATATAAGAATGGTATAGTTAAGTGGATATATATATAACCTATCAGCCTAGTATATTAAAAAAGAAGTAAAGAGAAGATTTGTATGAAGTGATTATTAGTTTAATAATTAATATAATTCAGTCTTAAGTCTTGGAACTAGTTAAGGATGTATGGATGAACCTGGAAAGTATGCTTAAGGCATTTTATTTTGCGCCTATGGTCAGAGCCCAGACTCCCCGCTCATAACTGTGGGACTCGTCTACCAGACTGGACATCCCTCCAGCGCCTATCTCTTTTTTTTACTTTCTTCCCAGGGAGGGAAATAATCGATTTTACAGTCTTTGTCAGTTGTTAGTAGTAGTTTAGCCAGTTATAGTCTGTCATCAGTCAACAAGGGACAAGAGGGTTTTCAAACTCTCCATACTCAATGCAAGAGTGAAATATAGAATGATAATCATATGGTATTGTAAGTAAATCATATTAAATTTACTAGGAGCTGAATTATTAATATTTCCTAGTCAAACTGTCAGGATGTAGATAGTGATGGTAAGTAGTCATATAAAGCCAAATTTATGAAGTGTGAACAAGTCAATGACAAACTGTCAAGATGTAGAATAGTAGTGGTAATTAGTCATATAAGATCATAGTATTGGTAAATAGTCATATAAGTTCAAGTTTATGAAAATGCAGTTAATTATTAATACCCTGCTTTTTCTAAGAAGAGATTTGTTTAGATTATATCAAAGATAATTTCTCTTATGATAAAGAATCTTTCTAGTCATGAAGATTGCTGGTATTCATGATGATTTCAATCATAATTTGTAGACAAATGCTGAAGTATATTCCCGTAGGAATGATAAGGTGTTTTCTACTGCTCACTGACTATAAGGCCGGTTTATCCTTGGGAATAACCAAGCAGGGTGCGTAACCCACAGTGTAAACAGAGAAAACACTCGACGTAAAATATTCAATATAAATAAAATCTATGATAATCACTCTTATGATAGTGAATCTTTCTAGTCTAGATGAATGCTGGTTTTTATGATGATTTCAGTCATAATTCGTAGTTATTTGCTGAAGTATATTCCCGTAGGAATGGTAAGGTGGTTTCAACTGCTCACTGACTATAAGGCCGGTTTTCCCTTGAGAATAACCAAGCAGGGTGCGTAACCCATAGCGTAAACAGAGAAATCACTTGATGTAAAATATTCAATATAAGTTGAGAGAAATCAGTCTATTGGATTGGATCTTTCGTTATTGAAGTATATTTGGCTATCTGCCATAGACTAGAAATAATCACGTATCTTTAGCTTACTTTGCTCAAGCTTTAGATATACTGGAACTGTCGTATATAATGAACTATCTGTTCATTGATATTTTTTACAAGTTGAGGCTTACTTTGCACAAGCTGTTTTGTTGATATTATAAATTGTCAGTAACAGTAATTGCAGTAGATATTCAATTTATTATGGGAAGGAGAAACCAGTTCACTTAGTCTCAATTAAATATTTTAATGTAGCTTTGAAGTTATAGTAAAGCTTTCCAGTCTTGAAACTATTTGATGATTTAAGTACATTTACTAGAAGGAGTGACCTCGGTCATTGTAGTGCATGTTTTTATGCATAAATTCCCATGGGAATGGCTGAATGAAATTACTATACAGTGACAAGCCGATGCTCGTAAGCAGTGACGGCCGAGTCGTAACTCAGTATGCATAGCAAATCACCCGCCCAGAAGATCAAATGAGGGAAGACAGTCCGACTCATAAATATGACTATGAAATTTACTATTGAATGCTGATTGTCTGATAAAGACTAGAAATATTTACTTTCTGATTAACTTGCTCAAGCGTTAATGGTTAAGTCAATATACAACTGTTTCACAATAAACTGAGAACTCCTTAGGGTAAAATTGAGTATTATATTTCCCCAAATTTTATTATAGTTATGACGGATATTATAAATTTAAATTAAACTTCCTACAACAAATAATAAACAAATAAATAAATATCAAGGGAACGATCTCACACAAACTGACCCAGTCCCAAACCAAGCTCCAGGCCCGCACCATGAGTATGGGGACAACGATACAAACACTCATATAGAGAAACACATACTTAAACACACAGAAAACATCCACGACTCGGGAACAAATACTCGCGCCCACCACACAAATAACCGCCCCCACCGGGTCTCGAACCCAGGACCGCCAGCCTCGCAGGCAGGGTCACCACCATCCAGGCTAGCACGTCGTCAATAAAAGCGGTTTTCCTATATAAATGCGGTATAAGACGTGACGCAGACGAATTTAAAAGATTAATTCAACACGCAAGATTAATTCCTACATACCTAGTTAAGATCCTACTGATTTAAATGCCTAAATCCCTATTTCCCTAAGTTTGAAACTACCCTAATCCTACTGTTAGGCCTACTCTACTAACTACATCCTATGGGCTTACCTCTCCCAGTAATTAGCTAAGTCCCTATGTAAACTCTAAAGTTCAGCTGAGTCGGCTGATAAAGGCAACCTAACACTCGTGTTCTTGTCCCCCCCCATGCTTTTGATAAGCCGTAGCTCTCAGAGATAGCATGAGTAGGACGCCCTATTGTGTGGTTTAGTATATATAAATAATAATAGATTTATCGGGACCCATTCTCAACTCCAAAGAGGCTTCCGTGGGTGCGCGCCGGCATGCCAACTATGTGGACCCCACTTGTTCCTCTAAGGCTGACATTGAGGATAAGTAGGCATTATTGTAGATATCTGTGCCGAATAAAAAGATATCTAGGCTTGCCCAAGGCTTCTTTTTGACTCTAATAGTTCCAAATCAGAGGCTCCGTTAGGCTTCCTCGGACTTGTCAGACACTTACTAGTGGTAGTCTGATCACCCGCTCTGATACAATCAAGTGCTAATCTAGCTGAATTCAACACGAATTTCCCCACCTTATTATTAATTACACTTATACCCCAACAAATTAATGCAATTTATCAGACGCAAGTGATAACTAACCCAAACACTGGCCAATACTAACGTGAAGAAGAAACTTCCGTCACGAAAGCCCCAGCCTGAATGTCCTATCCTTTCCGAACTCTATCTCCCTCTCAATAGCTAAAACTGTCTACCGCTGTCTCCCTTCAGTATTTCAGACCTTTCTGATCATAATCATCATAACTCTGAAAATAGTTCTTACGCCAATTAACATAAAGTGTATACTTAAATTTCGTGCAAATCCCTTAAGTCATTTTGACATTACAATCTTGTATCGTAAGATTCAAAATTCGAACAATTCAAATTCAAATTCAAATTTATTGCGTGATTACATAATTGAAATTAATCCTTATGCTACCCATTATACAGCATATTTTTCTTTGCATTCGTTTATAATTATATTTTTAAAATAGTAGCCGCCTGAATCTGTATTACGGTCGCATCTTTTACAGCAGATATTGCAGTCACTCTCGCACTTATACTGATGTCCTATGTAGTTCCTTCCCACTCCCAATCGCGTTCGTAAATATATGAAAATAAAGCGCACTCATTATGCCAGCAAAAAGGTTGCAAATATCAATTTTAATTTTTTGATATTGCATTTGACTGCAAATAGAATTACTTAGATATAATGTTACTTTATCAAAAACTTAATCCATATATTAATCATCTCTCGTTTGAGCCCAATCCGAATCAAATTATATTTGTGAATTTAACGGGCATGCCTAGACCGTTACATAGTGATTCATTAAATGTCGACTAAGTTTATCGACATCGTTAAAAAGCAATTTTTTATCATCATTATCATAAGTAATGGCCAAGTTAGAATACCTTTTAATCATGTGAAAACCTCTTTTATTTATACTTATCGCAACTACTAACAACTGATATCTACTCAAGTGCTTTTGGCAGCCAGAGCTGCCAGTGATAGCCCTTATTTGCCCATAAATAAGGTCAATCAAATTTGCACGAGCACTCAAGTCGGTATCTGACATTGACTCTGGACTAGAGTCACTTTTGACAACCATTGAAATTACATTGAATAACAAATTCATTCAGTACAACAATATTCTTTAGCATTCTGACTTTTTGTTTTTTAAGTCGGTTAAAAATGCCTCGAAAGAAACCAATTGTTTATCTTCCTGTAACGCTGATCATTCTGATAATTATAGAAGATAAAGGTACGACTTACTTTTGCAAGAAATGTAAGATCTGTCACGAAAAAAGTGGTCGATAAACCTAGTCGATATTTAATGAATCACTAGCACTGGTACATTTTTGCCCCCGTCAATCCGGTGTATGCTGATGATGATGATGATGATGACGAAATAAGTATCTGGAGATAATTAAAAGAGCATTTTTTGTGGTTGGAAATTATTCTACCTATTCGGTCAGCATAAAAAAAAACAAAAAACCGCCTTCAAAAATGCAAAAAATAACTTCTTTTAAAATTGTAGGTCAGTCCAACTGTATTCGGCTTTTGGTTTAAAATATTGTGGGACGCCGACTTCAGGTGGACTGACCTACCATTTTAAAAGAAGATTTTTTGCATTTTTGAAGGCGGGTTTTTGTTTTTTTAAACATTTATTTTATTTTATACTTTTTAGTGATCCTATTTTATGCTGTTGCGTAGCTCCACTTCTAAATATAAATGAGAAACTATAGAACATTTCAAGCTCGCCGCAGACAACGCCGCGGGAATTTCATAGTCATATTTAAACCTAAATGTGCTTCGGCATAGTCGCTCAACTACCTTAATTGAAATATCTTATCGCCACCCTTGAAATAGGTACCGTTAAGGAGTTCCGGTGGCCATCTGTGGTCTTCATCATCAGTTCCACTTCACCATATAGTACTTTTCAAAAGCAAATGCACGAGTTACAGTGAAAAATACCAAAATCGCTATAGGTGTGCCTATAATATTTGAGGAGTTCTCTTGATTTCTCCAAGATCCCATTTTCAAATCGGTCTAGTGGTCTTCTAGTAATCGGGGAACATACATAAAAAAAAAATATCCTGACGAATCCTCCTCCTTTTGTTGAAGTCGATTACAAATACAGCAGTTAAATAAATTGGCCAGCAGTATAATTTTGACGGCGATAAATAATTTATTTATTTAATCGTACGGTGTATTGACGTAAACGTAAATAAAGAGAGAGCGAAACTTCTGTATGCATCTTAAAAAATTCATACATTTTCAAGGTGAGCGGCCATTCGTAAAAGTGGTAATTACGATCTCTTAAGGGCATGGGAGCCGCGATATTTAAATATTCATACTTGGGCGTACTTTTGTAGTAAAAACTGAATACTGAAATCTTTAAAATCTCCGCTCCGATATTATACGCCATAAATTATATATATATCTATGTATTTCGAGGTCCTCTACATAACTATTTAAAAATCATCCGTGGCTGCTGCCAACCAAAATATGAGTGTATTCTTCAAACAAATTTACCCATTCCCTTTACATGGAGGAAAGTATTTATTACCTCTTATTTTTTTTATTGGCTGTTTTTACTTCTTGGTTGGGTTTGAAATTCATTTCTTTTATGCGTCTCGTGCTGGTGGGAACGAAAGAATTGCGTGCTACTGGCATTTCACCACATACGGCGGTGAAAAAAGTAAAGGTGATTTTCCGTGCCCAAAACTGTTTTGGGGCTTCGTTGTATATTTAAACTTCGTCTAGTACCCCATGAAACGGTACGAGGAGTATGATTCTGTAAAAAATCGCCGTTTGAGTGGTCGCCCGCGGTCTGCAATTACAGTGGTATGGTATTTAGGTGGGTGATGACCTTTTTTTTACAGGCGTTTTTCAGCAGCGCCGCAGGAGCTTGAAAAACGCCCGTAAAAAAAAGCTCGTGGTTCAGTTCATGCGACTGTGATGTTTTTTGAAGAAGTTACCCTGGGTATCGTTTCTCATGTTTTTGCGGATGATAAATTCCAAAAAAATGGCGGATTCGGAATTCAAGATGGCGGCCATGATGTTTTTCGAAAAAGTCGTCATGGGTATCGTTTCTCATGTTTTCGCGGATGGCGAATTCGAAAATGATGTCAGATTCCGAATTCAAGATGGCGGCCATTATGTTTTTCGAAAAAGTCGGCATGGGTATGGTGTTTTATGTTTTCGGGGATGACAAATTCGAATATGTTGTTAGATTCAGAATTAATGATTGCGGCCATGATGTTTTCGAAAAAGTCGTCATGGGTATCGTGTTTTTTATGTTTTCGGGGATGACAAATTCGAATATGTTGTTAGATTTGGAATTCAAAATGGCGGCCATGATGTTCTTCGACAAAGTCGTCATGGGTATCGTTTCTCATGTTTTCGCAGAAGGCGAATTCGAGAATAATTTGGAATTTAAGATGGCGGCTGTGATGTTTTTCGAAAAAGTCGTCACGTATCGTGTTTTGTGTTTTCGGGGATGACAAATTCGAATATGTTGTTAGATTCGGAATTCAAGATGGCGGCCATGATGTTTTTCGAAAAAGTCATCATGGGTATCGTTTCTCATGATTTCGCGGATGGTAAATTCGACAATGATGTCGGATTCGGAATTCAAGATGGCGGGTATAATGTTTTTCGAAAAAGTCATCATGGGTATCGTTTCTCATGTTTTCGTGGATGGCGAATTCGAAAATGATGTCACATTCTTAATTCAAGACGGCGGCCAAGATGTTTTTCGAAAAAGTCGTCATGGGTATCGTTTCTCATGTTTTTGCGGATGATAAATTCCAAAAAAATGGCGGATTCGGAATTCAAGATGGCGGCCATGATGTTTTTCGAAAAAGTCGTCATGGGTGTCGTTTCTCATGTTTTCGCGGATGGCGAATTCGAAAATGATGTCAGATTCCGAATTCAAGATGGCGGCCATGATGTTTTTCGAAAAAGTCGACATGGGTATCTTTTCTCATGTTTTCGCGGATGGCGAATTCGAAAATAATGGCGGATCCGGAATTCAAGATGGCAGCCATGATGTTTTTCGAAAAAGGCGTCATGGGTATCGTGTTTTATGTTTTCGGGGATGACAAATTCGAATATGTTATTAGATTCGGAAGTAAAGATTGCGGCCATGATGTTTTCGAAAAAGTCGTCATGGGTATCGTTTCTCATGTTTTCGCGGATGGTAAATTCGAAAATGATATCGGATTCGGAATTCAAGATGGCTGGTATGACGTTCCCCGAAAAAGTCGTCATTGGTATCTTTTCTCATGTTTTCGCGGATGGTAAATTTGAAAATGATGGCGGATTCGGAATTCAAGATGGCGGCCACGATGTTTTTCGAAAAAGTCGGCATGGGTATCGTGTTTTTTATGTTTTCGGGGATGACAAATTCGAATATGTTGTTAGATTTGGAATTTAAAATGGCGACCATGATGTTTTTCGACAAAGTCGTCATGGGTATCGTTTCTCATGTTTTCGCAGAAGGCGAATTCGAGAATAATTTGGAATTTAAGATGGCGGCTGTGATGTTTTTCGAAAAAGTCGTCACGTATCGTGTTTTATGTTTTCGGGGATGACAAATTCGAATATGTTGTTAGATTCGGAATTCAAGATGGCGGCCATGATGTTTTTCGAAAAAGTCATCATGGGTATCGTTTCTCATGATTTTGCGGATGGTAAATTCGACAATGATGTCGGATTCGGAATTCAAGATGGCGGGTATAATGTTTTTCGAAAAAGTCATCATGGGTATCGTTTCTCATGTTTTCGTGGATGGCGAATTCGAAAATGATGTCAGATTCTTAATTCAAGACGGCGGCCATGATGTTTTTCGAAAAAGTCGTCATGGGTATCGTTTCTCATGTTTTTGCGGATGATAAATTCCAAAAAAATGGCGGATTCGGAATTCAAGATGGCGGCCATGATGTTTTTCGAAAAAGTCGTCATGGGTATCGTTTCTCATGTTTTCGCGGATGGCGAATTCGAAAATGATATCGGATTCCGAATTCAAGATGGCGGCCATGATGTTTTTCGAAAAAGTCGACATGGGTATCTTTTGTCATGTTTTCGCGGATGGCGAATTCGAAAATAATGGCGGATCCGGAATTCAAGATGGCAGCCATGATGTTTTTCGAAAAAGTCGGCATGGATATCGTTTCTTCCCAAGTAGCACGTGTCGGCTACATCAATATACCAGCCAATGTAGAACTGAAAGTTCTCTAAGAGACGCAAAAGAGTTTCAAAAAATTATTTAATCTTTATTAGAGTCATTTTACACATATTTTACAGCTGTATAAAATCATTGTAGAGGAATTCGTGTAAGCTTAGGGTTCCTTATCAGAAAATAAAAACTCTACTATAAAACTTTAAGTATCGTGAGACACTCTATAAGCTTATTATATCGTTAAAGCTGTATACCAGCTGTATTTCACATGTAATCACTTACTTATTACAGCTTTAGGTGTTATTATAGTATCACTTGGCACTTGTGGCTGTACAAGGGTATATGTCAACTCCGTTTTAAAACTATTTCTGATGGCGTAATTTTACACTCTTATAAGTATAGTAGTTTTATGACTTCTGTCTATGAGGGTATTATAAAACTAAAAGAATAAATGACAACTTTAGTACAGCTTTACTCTGTATTACTGACAGGTTCGCGAATCTATTTGGAACATTTGTGGTTAGGATGTAAAATGTGGACAAAAGAAAAAAATCGGGTGCAGTCAAGAGAAGGTTTGAAAATGAATATTTAAATATAAAAATTTACGACACAAACACATATAAGTAATGATTTGTTGAGGAAAAAAACATTTTTTTAACCAACAGTCAAACGCCAGTATCCATCGATATCTAACGAAGGTCCCGTAGCAAAAATATTAAACAATGACAATACGGAACGTAATAGTTTTTCAAATGTGTGGATTCATTTAAATCTTCGGGACCTAACTATGACGTTGTTTTATGCAGCAGGGCAAGTAGCCCAAATGTTGATGACGACGAATTTTCAAAAAATAAATAGTTTTGTGAGCAAATAAAGGAATGGGCTAGAGAAAAAAAAAACTCAAGTTGCTCTAAATGATTTTACTGCCATTATTAATAACAGATCTCCAGGAATATTGCCACGCGAAGGTAGAACACTTTTAAGTAGGTACCGTCAAAGAAATACGTATCGAAACAACGCTTTGCCTTCATATAATAAATCTTTACGACCATGAGAAGTAAAAATAATAATAACGGTGACGTCACGGACGGTGACGAGTGCGGTCGCGCTGATATTTTATCAAGTGTAAATAAAGAACTAATCCATCGTAAAGTGGGCTTAAAACGAAGTTCTAAGTTGGCAAACATTACAATTATTGCCGGACAGTTTTTGCGTTGTGAAATTTGAATAAATAATATATATTTTGGCAAAATAAAATAAGTGAACTAATCTTCTTGTGACTTATACCCACCACATACACGATAAAAAAGTGTTGGACATTATCCGTAAGTGTGAAGTTATCAGTGGATGTATAAAACTGTGCCATAGCCTATAACACAGTTTTATATTGTATGTGATTACTGATGTGTGCTGTGACTTGACAGAGGTTCTGTCCACACTTGGTGATGGGCCTTGGCTGTTTGAGTTTATTAAGGGTCGTGGATTCTTGAGCTTGCTGTGCGAAAACAACTTACCATAATATGTTGCACAATGATTAGTGCCGAGTCTCAAAAAAATGAGATAGCAGAGAGAACAGAAAGATGATAAACCAACAGAAAGATGGAGATAAAAAAAATTAAATGGAGAGAGAGAGAGTTTTAAAGCAAACAAACATGAACCTTGTCAACAGAGTTTATTTTCTGTTTTTAAAATTAGAAATACAGTACAAATTAGATGGTACCTTTAAGAAAGTCTCTTACATAAAAATTCCCACTGTACAATAACAGGGTTGCTTAAATCATACCTCTTTACGTTATCGAGCGTTACTTAAACACAATTCCACTGTAACTGTGACAGGGCAACTGAAATCCTACTTCTCTACGTTATCGAGCGTTACTTAAACAATATTCCACTGTAACTGTGACAGGGCAACTGAAATCCTACTTCGCTACGTTATCGAGCGTTACTTAAACACTATTCCACTGTAACTGTGACAGGGCAACTGAAATCCTACTTCGCTACGTTATCGAGCGTTACTTAAACACTATTCCACTGTAACTGTGACAGGGCAACTGAAATCCTACTTCGCTACGTTATCGAGCGTTACTTAAACACTATTCCACTGTAACTGTGACAGGGCAACTGAAATCCTACTTCGCTACGTTATCCTGCGTTACTTAACACGTTTATTGCCACATAACGCGACGTCGCGTGAAGTGGCTTTATACGCTGTGGCCAATCACTCGACGTCGCGTGATGGTCCCATACAAAATTGTTCGAGCCACAAAATTACGGCCGTAGCGTATTGGCTTCTGGTTTTAGTTTGGCCACTAATGAAGGGAATTAAACGTTTTTTTTATTTTGGCCATCTGGTAAAGTTCTGCATTTTGACCTTGGCAATGAACGTGTTAAACACTATTCCACTGTAACTGTGACAGGGCAACTGAAATCCTACTTCTCTACGTTATCGAGCGTTACTTAAACACTATTCCACTGTAACTGTGACAGGGCAACTGAAATCCTACTTCGCTGCGTTATCGAGCGTTACTTAAACACTATTCCACTGTAACTGTGACAGGGCAACTGAAATCCTACTTCGCTACGTTATCGAGCGTTACTTAAACACTATTCCACTGTAACTGTAACAGGGCAACTGTAATCCTACTTCGCTACGTTATCGAGCGTTACTTAAACACTATTCCACTGTAACTGTGACAGGGCAACTAAAATCCTACTTCGCTACGTTATCGAGCTTTACTTAAACACTATTCCACTGTAACTATGACAGGGCAACTGAAATCCTACTTCGCTACGTTATCGAGCGTTACTTAAACACTATTCCACTGTAACTGTGACAGGGCAACTGAAATCCTACTTCTCTACGTTATCGAGCGTTACTTAAACACTATTCCACTGTAACTGTGACAGGGCAACTGAAATCCTACTTCGCTACGTTATCGAGCGTTACTTAAACACTATTCCACTGTAACTGTGACAGGGCAACTGAAATCCTACTTCGCTGCGTTATCGAGCGTTACTTAAACACTATTCCACTGTAACTGTGACAGGGCAACTGAAATCCTACTTCTCTACGTTATCGAGCGTTACTTAAACATTATTCCACTGTAACTGTGACAGGGCAACTGAAATCCTACTTCGCTACGTTATCGAGCGTTACTTAAACACTATTCCACTGTAACTGTGACAGGGCAACTGAAATCCTACTTCTCTACGTTATCGAGCGTTACTTAAACACTATTCCACTGTAACTGTGACAGGGCAACTGAAATCCTACTTCGCTACGTTATCGAGCGTTACTTAAACACTATTGCACTGTAACTGTGACAGGGCAACTGAAATCCTACTTCTCTACGTTATCGAGCGTTACTTAAACACTATTCCACTGTAGCTGTGAAAGGGCAACTGAAATCCTACTTCTCTACGTTATCGAGCGTTACTTGTATGTGTCTGCAAGTGTAGTAAGAAACGAGTTCACCTTATGAGTGTATGTGGATCACCAAATGACGTCCCTTTGTGCCTCACTTGTCACCAGCCAGAAGAAGAAGAAGAAGAAGAAGCGCGTGGAGAAGTTCCAAGTAGAAGCATGGACCGTAGCGTATCCACGTGGTGAGAAGATGGCGTGGTAGAAACAAACACACACCGTAGGAAGCAGGCAGTGTGCAAGGTTGCTCAGTTAGACAGACATGTGCATAGACACAGACAGAGACACACAACAATGTGTACAGACACGGAGTCCCAGACGGAGAGGGTAAGGGAGACCGGGTGTTTTAGCCGGTTATAGAAGTTTTAAAGCGGCGGCGACTTTACCATACGTTAGACGATGCTCGCCTTAATAATAGCGTCCCTCCGTGGACTTACATGTTCATTATGCAATAACACCAACTACAACCAGGATGCATTGCGCTTGTTATAGGTACTTAAATTAACATGAAGTTAAAGTTACAAAATGGCCCTACGGCCTTGACGAGAGACTCCCAAGAGCTATTGTGACGTGCTCACATAGCGGCAGTGGTTACGAGAGTCACAAGCCGAAAACCAAAGCCTTCAGTCTAGACAAACGTCTATGACCAATCCTAGAGGAGTTAATCGTATTGATTGATGCTTCGATCTGATATTTATATTAAAAATAAATTAGAAGAAATGAATTGTAGCACTATCTAATAATACATAAAACCGCTAGGAGCGATTTCCTAAAATAAAAGAAACATTTATTTAAACGTAGAATAAATTAGTTTCCTATCGAATCAAATAGCAACACTGAGCCGTTGGCGAAGTTGCTGTTCAGAGATGTCGCCACTGGTACTAAAAGAACAGTATTACATATTAATCTGTAACAAGCCTGCAGTTAAGTTGAGCCGGTATGCTTCGCGCCGGAAAGGTTCGATTTAGGAAAATATAGTACATTGTGCATCAAGGGTAGTATGAATGGAATTACTAACGAGAGTGTTAGAAGCCCAACGCCGAAGGCGGAGGGCTTTTAATGACTCGAGTTAGTAATCCCCTTACTGCCTGTGATACACACAATGGTTTTCATCATATTTGCGAGGAAAAAAAACAAAGAGAAAACACTTTAACTCTGCAAAATATAAAGAAATAACTTTTGACGAACGGGAACGTAAATGGAAACGATATTTTTTTTGTGACCTCTACCACAGATAATAACTGCGTTTAGTTTCGACCTGGATTCGAGACAGATTTAGCCAATTTGATAAAAATGTATAATTACTAAAAAATAAAGATTAATGTTGATATAAACTTGAAATAGGTATAAAAATAATGAAGATTAATGAAGCGTATAGGTTTTGTGTAATGTAAGTTAGTCTATAGCTAATTTTTAAAGATGAAATTACAAAGCGATTTCGTTTTTGGCTGAAAATTAAACCTCCTTAGTCAGAAATGATGTACGAAAGAGTTGCAAATTTTAAAAAGAAAGTCATTACTCCCTAGGGATGACAAACTCGCCATAATTCCCGCGGGAACAATTTAGGCCATTGTCCTTCTGTATACAGGCATGGAATAACACCATTTACGAGCAAGTGTGATGAAAATTAATTAATTCGTTTTCCTCATAGCGAGAGGCGCCATCTAGTCCGTTAGTGCCGTAACTCTGAGTAGTGCGCCATCTAGTGTAGTCGTGACGAATTATTAGGTGTAACGGAACGTTTTGGCGAGAATAGTTCGAGTGCGAGTGAAACTGCCAAGTCTGACAATGCTCTGTAGTGATGGTTTTAAGGGAAACCGGAACGGCCTAAGGGTGACAGTTCTTAAGTTTTGACGTTTCTCAACAAGCTGTCAGTCATGGTAAAGCGCTTGCGATGGCCGGCGATACGAACATAGTTGGAACGAATAATCGGAGGCGATCGGAGGAATTCCGTCCTCCATGAATATATTAAAGTCCGTTTTGGAGCTGCCACTGGTGAGATTGAAGTCAAGGGATATTTGTGAGCTGCTGGAAATTTCGTAAAATCTAACCCTCGTGCTTCTTTGCAGGTTAAGATTTAGTTTTATTCAAATGTGATACCAGAAATTCACTGAGGCTCGCATACTACAGCAACACAGGTGAGTAGCGAAAGGGTCTTCCTGGTTACTTACCAGTTTTGTCATGTTTGATATTAAAAGACATGGTTTTCTTTCAGTCACGACACATGCACAGACAAGCCATGTCGATTTTTTTATTTGGACTGGGAAACGGAATAATATCCTGATTCTTCGGGTGAGTGTTTGAAACCCCTTTCAATCCCGGATAGGTATTTTTAACCCGAGTCTTAGGGAACGCCTGCTAAAGCTCTTGTGTATTTTCAGGTGGGATAATAATAATTAACTACCGTTATATAAATATCATCATAATTATGATTGTGATGATTATGGTTATTTTTCATAGCAGATTTATGAAAAACGACATTTAAGACAACGTCCATAAAGGAACAGTTAACTTAAGAAGCTCCTGAAGCTTCACTTCTTCCAACACTTCGGAGACAGTCGGTAGGTGCCGTCGAGGCAAGTCCATCTGCCCACCAGTCCGCAGGGAAACCCTCAGTGTGTCAGACGGTTAAGGTTTGAGCGGCCCTCCTGTAAGTTCTGTGTAAACGATAGTGTTCAAACTTCAGTACATAACGCTAACTGATTTGCGTTAAATTTACCAAGACTCGTATCGAAATACACGACCCTGTCTCTCTGTCTGTCATGGTGTGGCAGTAAAGTAATTTTGGCTCCTAGGGAGAAGTGCAATAAAGAACCACACACCACTGACAGATGAGTTTCATTTATATTTCTTTTTTATACCTTTTCAGTCTTGCTGCAAAGCGTAGCGAGTAATATATATATTCTGTGAACCTTGATTGAGCTAGCCTGTGCTATAACTTCATTTAGACCCCTCGAAGTTAAAGTCAAGCGTTACATAGGCCATACTGAGACTTATTTGAGCGATCGATATGGCGGCTTGCGCGGCAGTATGTGGAAAGCCGCTTGCGGCGACAGGTGTCGCTAAATGCTCTGTGTGCCCCTCAGTATATCACAATACCTGTGTAAATATCCCCATGACTGGCCGTGTCCCCTCAGCTTGCGCATGACCTGCTTGCAGGTCTAAACCTATGCGGGACGATGAATGCTGATGCATCGATGCTGTCGCCTGGGGAACATGCGGATGTATCGGAGCAGCTTCGTTTATTCCGGACGGAGTTTAGCGCGACAAGGGATGAGTTGGTGGGGCTCAGGCATGAAATGGCCGAGATCTACAAATTCGTTCGAGGTTTTGAGGCTCGTTTTCAGGCAGTAGAGGAGAGGTTGCAGCGTTTAGAGGAGCAGATGGTGCAGCGATCGTCGGCTGGTACTGCTGACAGCGAGTTGGCGGCGACGGTTGCCGCATTAAAACTAGAGCTTTCCGACCGAGTCCAGGACCTGCTCCTAAATGATTTAGAAGTTACTGGAATTCCAGAGCAACCAAATGAGAGCCCCGTACACCTCACTTGCTTGATCGCGCGGAAGCTCGGTATCAGCATGGAGGAGCGTGACATTGTCTTCGCTGAGAGAGTGGGGCCGAGAAGACTAACGCCAGCCGCACAGGGCAGGGTGCTGTGGCGCCACCTGGTGTCGGGAGTTCTGCCGCTGTGCCCGCTGTCGTGCGCCCGCGTCCGCTGATCATACGGCTCGCGTGCCGTGGGACCCGCAACGAGCTGCTGCGTGCTGCGCGCGTACGCCGCGGGGCTGACACGTCCGACCTTGCGCCGACAAAGTGGTGAGCCACCATTTCGAATCCGGTCTGAGGAGGACGTAAAAAAGGTTTTTGGATAGAGTTAGATTTGGTGGATAGTTTTAGAATTAAAATTGTAACAGTTTCGTGTATGTTTATTTTATATAGTTTAATGTTACACACTAGGCCCAAATTAGGTACCTAAGCAGATTATATATATAAAGATTTTAATTGTTTTTAACATATTTTGCTTAGTCAGTTTAGTATACAGAATGCAGCAGACGATTAATATCGTTTTTTACACCGTGTCTTATCAATATCACAATTATATATTTGAATTTTCAGAGTTCCAAATAATAAACATTTGCAATGATAAATAAACGGCTAAAGATTGGTTTGCTAAACGCGGGTTTTCTTGGCACGAATAATGACAATTTCATTGCAGCCTGTACCCAACAAGACTTTGATATTTTGGCAATTAATGAGACGTGGCTGAGAATGGGGGAGGAGGTACGAGCGCCTGTACTTCCAGGCTGCAGACTAGTCCATAAACCTCGTCCGCCAGGCCCCTTCTCCAGAGGAGGAGGAGTAGGTTTCTATATTAAGCAAGGGGTGAGCGCTCGTACCTTGTCCCACCCGGTAGATCCCCTGCATGGCTCGGTTGAACAGATGTGGGTGACATGGAACCATAATGGAAAGAGACGGGTGATTGGGACAGCGTATCGACCCCCTCATATGGACGTGGACTTGTTTTTTGATGCCATCTCTGACACAATTAGTTCGCTGCACAACTATGACCATATAATCCTTCTGGGCGACTTCAATATAAATACTTTAGCCAGTTTGGATTTAAAATTAACTAAATTTATAATTTTCTAAGTATTTTCTGCCTCACTCAGTTAGTTACAGAGCCGACACACTTCACAAACACCAGTAAGACCCTAATTGATGTTGTTTGCACTGATTTGCAAGCTAAAAGTATCGATATTTCACATGTGGGGTCCCTTCATGGACACTGTCTTGTAGGTTGCGAGTTTCATATTAAGCGTAAAAACCCAAAGCCATTTTCCATCACCCATAGACCATTGCATAACATTAATCCCTTATTTTTTGATAGAGACTTGCAAAGTATTAGATGGGAACTAATTCCTTCAGACAATGTAAATGACATGGTCAATGAGTTAAATCAGCTTATATTTTTTTTATTAGACCTACATGCACCTACAACGACAACCGTCGTCAAGGTCCCCCAACCTCCTTGGATAATTGACATTATAAGGCTTATGATGCAATTGCGTGATAGGGCGGCAACAGACTATCATAAGACAGAATGTGGTATTAAGAAAAATACTATACTCGAAAATGTAATTAAAGACCAACGCGGGTTGCCACTAAAAAAAAATATATTTGCCTTAGTATATTTCCACTTTTTAAAAAACCGCACTAGGAATATTTATTTGTAAGTAGTTTTAAACCTTCGATTTAAATAAACAAGTTAATTCAAGTTACTTACACAAATACAAGATGGCCTATTAAATATTTAACCATAGAAGATTTTTGGTAGCAAAACTGTTATTGCACTTGTAATACTTCAGGTATTAATAACATTTGGTACGATAAATAAACAATAGTTGTAAACAACGTTCGATGCTATTTAAATATTACGTACGTTTAGCTATTCGACAAAATAACAGGCCAAAAGTGTGTAGCTCACTTTATAATAACAATCATCGGGCATTTTACCAGCCATGACACCATGGGGTCCATGGGTAACTGTCAAGTTTAAATCAAGTAAGAGTAAGGCATCCGAATTTAGCTTGTCATTTTGGTTTAGCTGATAAAAAAATTGCCATTGAAAACACACACCCGCCATTTAATTACTTAACACACTATATGAGAAAATATTTGTGTTGGGATATTTTAATGTTTTGAATATTGGGTAGATACATTGAATGCATATTCCCTATTGTTAAATATAACTTTTGTTATTGAAAATGTTAGATTTATCTACAAATATTTAGAACAATTTGACTATCAATGCAAAAAGGTCGGCTAACTCTGGAATGTTCGATTGACACTGTCATAAGTGACTTTGACACTTATGACAGTGACGTATCTGTCGTAGTTTTTTTGGTCTTAAATTAGATTTTCGAGGGTTCTTGTCTAGCTGTCATTTTGAAAACATCTGTCTATTTATTTAATTTTTTGTAAATTACTTTATCGTTGATTTTGGTTGGCAAATCCAGGGCAACTTTGTGAAGTAACCTCCAACACTGACGAAGAATATGCATCAAATAAAATATCAGTGAAAAGTTGATTCTGAATGAGCTAGCGGTCAAGAACACTCCAAGCCAATAAGCCATTGAAGTGGATGCCCGCCATCTTCAATGGTGTGCCGACTGGGACTGGAAGACGCCGACGACAACGACGATTCACCGTACAATTGCTTATATATACTTGACATTGGCAAAATTACATAACTTGTAGACGCCATTAAAATAAATAAAATAATAGATTTTCGAGTATATAGGGATTTGAAATCTATTGTATCTAAGGTACTTATAATGAGAAAACTGCCTACTTCAAGCACAATATCAACAACAGTATAAAAAATCCAAAACAATTATGGAAGAAACTCAAGTCTACCTTGATACCGAAACATGAAACAGAGTTACCGACTTCTTTCAGTGATCCTCACATAATTAATAATGTTTTTCTTGAGCCTGCCGGGCACATCGCAAGTGTCTATTTCACATCTGACCTATTTTGAATTCCATAAATATAGTGATTCAGTCTTTAAGTTGCAGCCAGTAAATTCAGTTGTTGTTGGTAAATTAATCAGAGGTCTTAAATCAAAGGCAGACTGCTGTGATGGCATTAGTTTGAAAATGCTGTTAATGACATTGCCATACACTCTAGATATCATCACTTACTTAATAAATACCTCTATAATAACATCTACCTTTCCCGACACCTGGAAGGTTGCCATTGTGCGACCTCTACCTAAAATATCAAATCCATCTCAGTTTAAAGACCTTAGACCCATTAGCATTCTACCATGCATGTCTAAGATATTGGAAAAAGTTGTTTGTCTTCAAGTGACTGATTTCCTGGAGAAAAATAATATATTACCAGATGTTCAGTCGGGTTTCAGGAAAGGTCGTAGCACTGTGACAGCCTTGCATGATGTGACAGATCACATCCTGTGTGCCCAGGATCAAGGAATGTGTACTTTGTTGGTGCTGCTTGATTTTTCTCGGGCATTTGACTGTACAGATCGGCTTTGATAAAACTGCGCTAAAATGGTTCAACAGTTACCTTAGTCATAGATATCAGTATGTGAGATTGTGTCAGAGAGATGGATCATCTCGAGCCTCAGGTAAAATGGAGCTCACACGGGTGTACCCCAGGGCTCCATTCTTGGTCCGATCTTGTTCATCATGTATGCGGCCGACATAGGGACACAAATTTTTAAATATCATTTTTATGCAGATGACGTACAAGTGTATATCACGTGTAAACAGTCAGAGATTAATAATGCAATACTAAAACTCAAAATGGATCTCTCGAGAATAGCAGCCTGGGACTCAGGTAATGGTTTACTATTAAATCCTGCTAAAACTAAGTACCTAGTTTTTGGTTCCAAGCAGCAACTGTCTAGGCTTGCTCCTACAAAGGACGTTAAGTTGATGGATGAGCCTATTAAGAGAGTCTTTGAAGCGCGTAACTTAGGCCTGTTAGTGGATGGCGAACTACATTATGAAAAACACATTTTAAATTCTGTGCGGAACGCCCCAAAACACCGCACACGGCGACCAAAATCGTGTAGACTGACTGACTTTGTTTATACATGAACGTGCAGTTAGTTTTTATAGTAGGGCTTTGTATATACGCGAATAGATGGTTAGGTTTAGTAATAGTTTTCTCGTATTTGTGTTAGCGTATAAGTAGTTTTTAAGTATGTAAATAGGCAGATAGGTTAATAAAGAATTTCTTAATTGTGTTATCTTTATTCAGAACCCCTGCCGGGTAGGTTTTGCCGTAGTTTACAGAACGTAAACAAACCTACCCGGCAGTACGCATGCGCCGTGGCTCCCCTCCACCAGGGAGGGCCACCATGCGGAGTGGGGGTAGTCACGCCTGCGCAGTAGGTGTTTTCCCGACCGGATGGAAATGGCGGGAAAATACCTACTGGCGCGAAAACTGTCTTTTGTAAATATTTTCCTAGTTTGTAAGCAAATAGATAAGTTTTATATACCGAATCGTAGCGCCGATAGTTCGTAAGGTTTTCCGTTGTATAAGATGTCCCAAATGTATTAGATAATAAGGAAAACTGTGAAAATAAAGAAAAGTGGAGGGGGGGACGGAGGCTCGGAAAATTTGTATAAAATGGGGACCCTCGGCCATAGACTTTGCACTCAAGAGCCACTCCCAGCCAGGGCAACATAGAAGAGCCTCCGCCCTCTCCGAAACGTCTGATCAATCCACCGAGCGTTTTCTTCACCGAACCTGCCCTGCCAACCCTTCATGAACCAGTCATAGGTGCGAGTCCGCACATGTTGGTCAACTTCGAACCGGATTTCTGCGAATTATTGGTCCTTCACAACTGAACAAAGAAAAGGAAGAAAATGCCACCGGTAACCAGAAACGCTTCAGGAAGCCAGACATTAGGCCAATTAATGTTTGGTGGCGCCGGGGACCCATCCTCGTCGGACGAAGCAACCATCCCGTCTACGGAAACAACGGAGACTACAGACACTTCTACGCCCAAGGAGTCAACGACGACGTCACAATCACAGGGAATCGCCGAGCCGCCACGCCGCCCTGCAATTTCGACGTCAAAATCAATCCGTACAACGTCAAGCCGCCGTGCGCTTCGCCTAGCGCAGGCACGGGAAGAAGCCTTGAAAATAAAACTGGAACTCGCTCAAGCCCGAATCGCAACATTAGAAGCCGAAGAGAGCGAAGAGGACGACAAGACAGTGATGTCGACCTACGAAACGGAGCAGCGAGTCGACGAGTGGCTCGCGTCTAACCGAAGACACGTGCTAGCCATCGCCAATGAACCGCACCATGAAGAGGATCCCCAGCTGGCAACCCCACAGAACCAGCCGCCGCCGCGGCCGCCAGCTGATGCCAGGGATACGCAACCCGCCGCCGCCGGACCCAGCCACGCCACTGCCGAGCGTCATGGGCCCGGGGCCCGCCCCGCCGCCGCCACTGCCGAGCACGACGGGGCCACCGCACCTCTCAACGCCGAAGCTCCCGCCTACGTTCCAGTATATGTTCCCGCGCCACCACAACGACGTTGCTACGAAGAAACAGGCCGCCAGCCGCCTCCGATATATGCCAAGGAGGAAGAACCGAAGAATAACTCGATGATCGCCCTCAGCCAACAGAACATCAGCATCACCGAGTTAGCTTCAGCCATCGCGATCGCCGCCCAGTCCGGTCATAGAAATTCATCGCGATACAACATCGACCTGCCTCAATTCAACGGGTCGTCTCAAGAATGGCTGTCATTCAAGGCAGCCTACGCCGGGTCCGCCACGACCTACTCCGATGCCGATAACGTAGCAAGATTAAGAAAAAGCCTGAAAGGAAGAGCAAAAGAAGCCGTTGAAAATCTCCTCATCTACAACGTCAACTCCGAAGAAATCATGAAAGCCCTCGAATCCCGATTTGGAAGAACAGACTCAATTGCACGCGCCGAGTTGGAACGCCTCAGAACACTGCCCCGACTCACCGACGCGCCGCAAGACATATGCATCTTCGCCTGCAGATTGAACAACACGATGGCCACATTGAAAGCGCTAGATCGCATACACTACCTACATAGCCCCGAGACTACGAAAGCCATGATGGATAAGCTCACAGCCGCCCTACGCTACAGATGGTTCGACTACGCCGCAACGCAGCGAAATGAAGAACCCGAACTCGTCAAACTGGCAGCGTTCCTACAGCGGGAAGCCGACAATTGTGCCGCCTATGCACAACCCGAGAACATCGACATCCACGGGACACCACATGCGAGAAGAATACAGAAAGCTTTCACAACCACAGAGAGGCCAACGTACAAATGCGCAGTATGCAACGAAGCGGGACACGAAATAGAAAAATGCAAGAAATTTCTTCAAGAAGACATCAACGCGCGTTGGGAGACCGCCAAGAAACAACGACTATGCTTCCGATGCCTACGTTACCGGAGCAAGACGCACAATTGCCGACGCGTCAAGTGCGAGCAGGACAGCTGCGAACACTTTCACCACAAGCTACTTCATTATAAGAAGCCTCAAGAACGAAGCACCGAGTCCGTCGCCTCGACATGGGCCCCGGCCGAGTCACGAGCCTATTTGAAGATACTGCCCATAGAAATCTCGGGACCGGCGGGAGTATTGCATACATATGCACTACTGGACGACGGATCGACGGTGACGCTTATACATGAAGACATAGCGAAAGAAGCGGGCCTAGACGGGCCCACGGAGCCACTACGCATAGAAGCCATCACGAACGAGACTATTGACGCATCAAGATCTCGCCGTGTCACGCTCCACATCCGCGGGGTAAATCAAGAACATAGGATTTACGCCCGCACGATCAACGACCTTCACCTGTCGCCACAGTCGATCAAACAAGAAGATCTACACGCCTGCGAACATCTACAAGACATAGAAGGATATTTGAAGTACAACTCAGCGAAGCCCAAGATGATCATCGGTCAAGACAACTGGCACCTACTCGTGAGCAGCGAGACACGCCGGGGTCAACGACACCAACCGGTGGCATCCCTAACGCCACTGGGTTGGGTACTACACGGCGCACACACGCGCACCATCGGGAAGCGAGTACACACTATGAACTGTGTCATCAACCAAAGCGACGACGATATGAACAAACAACTCGCCGAGTACTTCGCACTGGAGTCACTACTCGTCAAGCCGAAGCGACCGCAATCCGACCCGGAAGAGCGAGCCTTAACTACACTCGCAAACTTCACTACGATCAACAAAGATGGCCGCTACGAAGTCCCGCTACTATGGCAAGATGAAGATGTACTACTTCCAGACAACTACGACAACACGCTGAAACGACTTCATAATGTAGAAAAGAAACTCGACAGGAACGAAGAGCTCAAGAAACGATACCATGAAGAAATGGACGCCTTACTGAAAAAGGGCTATGCCGAGCCCGCACCGCCACACAAAGAAAATAGAGTGTGGTACCTGCCACATTTCGCCGTGATCAATCCAATGAAGCCTGAGAAAGTACGAATAGTACACGACGCGGCAGCCAGAACGAGAGGAGTTTGCCTCAACGATCGCCTACTCACCGGGCCCGACCTACTTCAATCGCTACCAGGGGTACTGATGCGATTTCGACAACACCCGGTGGCCGTAGGAGCAGACATTAAAGAAATGTTCATGCAAGTAAAGATACGAGAGTGCGACAGAGACGCACTGAGATATTTATGGAGGGGAGCCGACCGCGACTCATCCCCACCACAAGAATACCGGATGACGTCATTGATATTCGGAGCGACGTGTTCACCGTCGATCGCCATATACATAAAGAACACGAACGCACAGAAGTTTGAAAAAACGCATCCGGAAGCCGTGAAGTCGATAATACGTCATCATTACGTAGACGACTATCTACAGAGTTTCAAGACAGAAGCGGAAGCGATCCAGACAGCGAGCGACGTCCGCTACATACACAAGCAAGCCTGCTACGAGCTACGACAATGGACGTCGAACTCTACGGAAGTATTAGCCGCCGTCGCCGAGAAGCCCACGCAACCCGTACACATCGACTTGAACAAGACAGAGATGAAAAACGAACGTGTACTGGGTCAAATCTGGAAGCCCGCAACCGACGAAATCGCCTTCAACTTGGACCTCACCCGATTGCCGCCCGACGCCCTCGACTCGAAGACACCGACCAAGCGCCACGTATTGAAGATAATGATGTCGGTATTCGACCCGCTGGGCCTAGCCACGCCCGTCACCATCAACGCGAAGAAGCTACTCCAAGAAGTATGGAGGCGCGGAACGGACTGGGACGAACAGCTAGATGAAGATTTAACGCAGCAATGGACCGAATGGACACAGCACTTGAAAGCTCTACGAGAAGTCGCTATCCCACGTTGCTACACACACTACAGCTACGCCGTAGCACGGGAGCTACACATCTTCGTAGACGCCAGCGAGACCGCCTACACAAGCGCCCTCTACTGGCGATTGATAACCGCCGACAACGAAGTGCACGTGTCGCTGATAGCGGCCAAAGCGAAGGTCGCGCCGCTGAAAATCACGTCAATTCCACGCCTGGAATTGCAAGCCGCCGTCCTAGGAAGCAGGATGCCCGCCTCCGTCGTCGACGAACACGACGACAAGCCAACGAAAAGGACATTTTGGACCGACAGCCGCACAGTACTAGCGTGGCTACGGGCGGGAGCGCGCACTTATCGCCCATTCGTCGCGCACCGCATAGCCGCCATTGAAGAAAATAGTACGGTACAAGAATGGCGCTGGGTACCTACCAAGCTGAATGTCGCAGACGAGGCGACCCGAGAAGTACCGAAGGAGTTCGACAGCAAACATCGGTGGTTCACGGGACCGGAGTTTCTACGCGACGACCCGTCAACATGGCCGACGGAACCGTCGCAGCTACATAGCGAGAACACCGGGGAAGAAAAGGTCCATTTGATCGCCGAACACTGCAAACACAGCTGGCTGTTTGGCGGCCCCCGAACGTTTCTCACGCTGGGAACGCCTACTACGTACAGTCGCCAGAGTACTACAGTTCGTCGACCTGTGTCGACCCCAGCGAGCGAAGTCGTACTACAAACGTACAGCGAAGAACGAAAAAACCGATCCAGAATGGTCCCGCAACGAACGAAAACAGAAAAAGAAAACATCGTCAAGACACCCGCACGAAGCCGGAAATTACAAGAAGCTCGACGCAACTTATCTACACAAGGCGGAGCAACTGATCGTGCGAGCGAGTCAGCACGATGTTTTCACCGAAGAACTACGATGCCTACAGAACAACAAAGCCCCGCCCACAAGCAGCCGGCTACGCCCCCTGGCGATCGAACTCGTCAACGGGACGATAACTCTGAAGACACGGATTGCCGCCGCCGACGGAATCACCGAGTCACAGAAACGCCCTCCGGTGCTTGACGGCAATCACACAACCGTAAAATTGTACATAGACTATGTACATAGACAGCTACAACACGGCGGGGTAGAAGCGACGATCAATGAATGTAAGCAACACTACTGTATATTGTGACTACGCCCGGTCGCAAGAATGGTGCTGCACCGATGTCTGCCATGCCGGATCAAGAAATCACAGCCTGCGGTCCCGCCCACTGGGAATCACCCGCGGAGCAGATTGGCGCATCACGAGCGGCCATTCACCTATACAGGAGTGGATTACTTTGGCCCGCTAACTGTCACAGTGGGCCGGGGTACTCAGAAGAGATACGTCGCATTATTCACATGCCTCACAGTACGAGCCGTGCACCTTGAAGTGGTGCCCAGCCTCAGCGGGGACTCGGCGGTGATGGCGCTCCGACGGATGATCGCGCGGCGCGGCTGCCCTACGGAAATTTGGTCGGACAACGGCACAAACTTCCACGCCGCGGACAAGGAGCTGCGCCACGCCTTCGACGAGGCGACGCAAGAAGAGGCCGCGAAGCACCTCATCAAGTGGCGCTTCATCCCCCCCAGCGCCCCATTTATGGGCGGGGCCTGGGAACGAATGGTGAAGGCGGTCAAAAACTCCCTCTACGCCGTGTTAGAAGAGCGCCACCCGAACGACGAAACCCTCAGCACGCTACTAGCCGAAGCGGAGTACACAGTCAACAGCCGCCCGCTCACACACGTGTCGGTGGACCCCTGCGAGCCCGAGTCCATCACGCCGAACCACTTCCTGCTGGGAGGTACCGCCAGGGTACCCGTGCCGGGTACCTTCGACGACTCAACATTGGTCGGCCGCGCGACGTGGCGAACATCGCAGCGTCTAGCCGACCACTTTTGGAGCCGCTGGGTACGGGAGTACCTACCCACACTGCAAGACCGGCGGGAGCCCCACGGCCGCGGGCCTCCAATCGAGGTCGGCAACATAGTTCTCATCGCCGACGGGACACTCCCGCGCAACACATGGCCGCGCGGACGAGTAGTCGCCGTATACCCGGGACCCGACGGCGTGACACGCGCCGTAGATGTCCGGACCAAAGGAGGAGTGCTGCGCAGACCGACCAAGAAACTCGTCGTGCTACCTACCGAGCCAGGCGACCCGCACCACGAAGATATGCAACGCTCCGACGGCGAGCGATGCACGGCGGGAGAGATGTGCGGAACGCCCAAAACACCGCACACGGCGACCAAAAACGTGTAGACGGACTGACTTTGTTTATACATGAACGTGCAGTTAGTTTTTATAGTAGGGCTTTGTATATACGCGAATAGATGGTTAGGTTTAGTAATAGTTTTCTCGTATTTGTGTTAGCGTATAAGTAGTTTTTAAGTATGTAAATAGGCAGATAGGTTAATAAAGAATTTCGTAATTGTGTTATCTTTATTCAGAACCCCTGCCGGGTAGGTTTTGCCGTAGTTTACAGAACGTAAACAAACCTACCCGGCAGTACGCATGCGCCGTGGCTCCCCTCCACCAGGGAGGGCCACCATGCGGAGTGGGGGTAGTCACGCCTGCGCAGTAGGTGTTTTCCCGACCGGATGGAAATGGCGGGAAAATACCTACTGGCGCGAAAACTGTCTTTTGTAAATATTTTCCTAGTTTGTAATGTGCGGACTCGCACCTATGACTGGTTCATGAAGGGTTGGCAGGGCAGGTTCGGTGAAGAAAATGCTCGGTGGATTGATCAGACGTTTCGGAGAGGGCGGAGGCTCTTCTATGTTGCCCTGGCTGGGAGTGGCTCTTGAGTGCAAAGTCTATGGCCGAGGGTCCCCATTTTATACAAATTTTCCGAGCCTCCGTCCCCCCCTCCACTTTTCTTTATTTTCAACGTTTTCCTTACTATCTAATACATTTGGGACATCTTATACAACGGAAAACCTTACGAACTATCGGCGCTACGATTCGGTATATAAAACTTATCTATTTGCTTACAAACTAGGAAAATATTTACAAAAGACAGTTTTCGCGCCAGTAGGTATTTTCCCGCCATTTCCATCCGGTCGGGAAAACACCTACTGCGCAGGCGTGACTACCCCCACTCCGCATGGTGGCCCTCCCTGGTGGAGGGGAGCCACGGCGCATGCGTACTGCCGGGTAGGTTTGTTTACGTTCTGTAAACTACGGCAAAACCTACCCGGCAGGGGGTTCTGAATAAAGATAACACAATTAAGAATTCTTTATTAACCTATCTGCCTATTTACATACTTAAAGAACTACTTATACGCTAACACAAATACGAGAAAACTATTACTAAACCTAACCATCTATTCGCGTATATACAAAGCCCTACTATAAAAACTAACTGCACGTTCATGTATAAACAAAGTCAGTCAGTCTACACGATTTTGGTCGCCGTGTGCGGTGTTTTGCGGGCGTTCCGCACAAATTCGGTGAGAGGATGTTTCTACAAGTTGAAAGTTTTGTACAAGATAAGACCCTTTTTAAGTGAAGCCCTGCGAATTCAGTTAGTTGAATCTCTTGTATTGTCAAAATTAAATTATATGGACATAGTTTATGGCCCGCGTCGCGTTTAAGTTTCTAGTTTTAATTTTGGTTTTCATGGTCGTAAACCCATTTTTGCTCACTTGTGCTGCTAATTATGTAATATTACGTAATTGTTAATTTTTCTGTCATAGATAAGATAAGGCCTAGTTTAGTTATCCTTTTTTTAATTAGCCAGCCACAGACTGCATAGCGCGGTGTACAGCGGTGTTTGCACTGCACGACGGCATTATATTGTTATCATACTGTGTAGTTGCGTGGGTAACCTATCAATGTTTCGAAATATTGTTTCCCGATTATTATTTACCCGGAAACGGTTTCTCGAATTTTTAAAATCCTGATATTTTGTTTTAAATAAACTTGTAATACCGCCGATTAATTTTACCACTGTATTATTTGCCCGTAATTCTATACGACTTCTCTCTGTAAAACAACGTACAACCCACAGAACCGAATCTGTCAACCCCGACTCCACGTGGTCTTGTCTGTCCTGCTCCTAGAGTGTATATGAAAGCCCGGAGGCGCGAAGGGAGGGCAACCCTCGCCCGCTGTAAGAAAGTGCACGTAACAAGGGAGCTGTAGCGGCAGAGGCTGGACCAAAAAGCCGAAGCTGCGAAGGCGAGCGAAGGTGCCGTGCTTTCTTACGCAAGGGCGGATGGGTTGCACTTCCCGCAGCGCCAGAGCAGAACAGTTCCACAGTGTCAGTTGCGTCAGTGATGGTCGTTTGTCAAAGATTCTGCATAAAGTCTATGATATTTCGGGATATTGATATTACGGAATTCCGAATCTACAGTCATACAAATTACTTGGATAACGTTTCTTCGGAAGTTTAATAAGTTGGGTTTCAAATCAACTCCGAAATAAAGCTGCAACCATTTAAAATTCGAGCAACTGAAAATATGGAAAATGTAACTTCTAATAAACAATAACAAGGCCAACAAAAAAAAAGGGTTTCGTTTTCGGAATTTAAATATTCGGAACAATATTTTTCGAAGTTGAGATAGGTAACCAGTTGCGTGGCATGTTTTATCGGTTTTTTATTTTTCCTTTTTATTTTTATTTTTAACAGTATATTTGTTAATTGTGCTGTAAATTGATGCGTGTGCGCTCGTGGCGTCATTGCGCCGTGTCTTCACCAAATGGTCACAACGGAAGACCAGCGCTGGTTCTGCCAGCATCACGCTGAGTTGTGACCATTTCGTGGCAAATTATCTTTTCAAAATTCTGTATGTGTCAATTTACTTAATGGTAATGTTTCTCACGAATAAACTATTTCTATTTCTATAATAAACTTATAAAATAAAGTGAGGAAGAGATCAGACGTTTTGACCTAAGGGTTTTCCTTCCCTGCTAGGAGGGATCGCAGTGGCACTTTTTTGTTCAAGGACATTTGTTCCAGTATTAAATATACCACGAATTCTCCTGTTAAATTAGATAATTTCAGCACTTTTAGAGAGTTTAATAGTTTAATATGTTTCATCACTAAGATCTTTTATTTTCCTCATAGGTGATTTGAAAAGCAGTATGTGTCACACGGTAGCAAAATGATTTCCACCTTGGGCGTTAACGCTTGAAGTCCTGTAAAGGTAATTCCAACGAGTTTGTCGCCACGTGTGCGTGCGATACGAGTACACATACGAGCTATGACTCGAATAAAAAGTTGAATGTTTGTCTTCGTTTGAATTGTCCATTCCATGTGTTACAAAAATTTGATTTGCAGAATGATGTAAAATGTCAACATTGAAAAATAAATGTTTTCTGCTCGGCTATCGTAATGACTGTCACACAGACTAGTGAGTATAAGACTGACTCACTTGTTATTGTAATAAGGCACTCACCACCCTTCCTCCCCCTCTCTATTGACGGTTTCGTGAAGAGACTAGGGTAAGCGCCTCTTGATAAGGTAATGAATGTGAAATGCCTTGAAGCCTGACTCGTATTTCATTTCGCAACCATTCTCTGTCCCCAGTGGTATACAGCCACGGCGCCGCACAGTGGTGCACGTTGTATGGAGCCGCGGAATTAATTGTTTTTTTTAGGTTAATGGATAAAAAAACACATTTTAAATATATTTATAAGTGTAATAAAATCATTCCAACTAATATTTTAAATAAAACCTACATTGATTGAACTTAAAATAAAATGTACAATTAGGTGTTGCTTTATTGAATTCACAAAAGTAAATGATGCACAATGTTGTAAATACCCTTTTTATACTATTTTATAATTTAATAGTCTTTGTAATTGCCCTCATTACCATCGATAACGCATTTAAGTATTTTTCTTAGAAAAATAAGCTCATTCACTTAATGAGGTAGTAATAAAAAGTTTGCAAATTATTGCAGCTAGAACCAATTAAATAATGATCTAGATTAAATAATGTGTAAATATTGTTGTATTAGAGCTTGAGGGACGTTGTAGCTAAAAGGTTATAGCCAATGAAATGTAATATTTAGGGGAGAAATGCTATCAAATTCTTATAGCCCTAAAATTACTCATAATTTAAGAGAAACCATAAATTTTATTTCATTTACAATAGTAGGAATAATGTTTCTTGTATATAAATGAAACATGTTAAACAAAATCAATAACTTGAGAGGAATACACCGTTTGCAAATGCAAGGTATTTTTAACGTTTATTTCATGCGAGTTCATTTGTACGAGTTTGGCGGCCTAATTTCTTTATAAAAATAACATATATATGCAATATTTTATTAGATCATAGGTATTTGAAATGTTTTATATACATATCAGATAAAAAATGTGACTACTGATGACCATCCCAAAATTGAATTAATTCCGCCGTTGCCCCACTGTGCGCCGGACTCCAGAGACCGCGGCGACAGCAGGCGCCGCAGCACCAGCAATGACGACGTTATTTAGGTCATGATAATGACATAACACCAAAGAAGGCGTTTAACTGCAACGCAGTAGTCGAAGCAATCTATACTCTATTAGCAACCACCATAAGTTTAAAATGCTTATACTACGTTTTTTGCGGCATAAACGGCCATCTTTTTGTTATGTCATTTTAGAAGTTTGATTTTTTCACAACTTCAAGGGACTGGTAGACCGAGTATATGGTTTTAATTTCAACCCGATACCTCCACGCGTTCCCGAGATAAAGGGTTTTGACAGACAGACGGACAAAAAAGTGAATTCTGTACTATTATTTCTAATTCTGATATACTTGTAATCATAAAAAATACTAAGTAAAATTGCTCCTATGTACCGAGGTGCACGTAAATAGCTGCGACACATACAGACTTAAATAAATTTTAAAATGCAACAGATTTCTTTTATTCGTACCTATAGACAGGGTGACCCCTCCAGTCGTGAATTTAAATTATGTTTTCTAACGCAGCATTTCAAGACGAATTAATTACATTAACTCCAAAAAGTAACAATTAAACTTTGCTGAAGTAAAACTTAATTTTCTCAAACATGCTCGGAAAGAACGGTTTTCTGATTGAAACACAAGGACGGAAAATGCCTGTTTCTACTCCTATATCAATCAATAAGTTAATGGCTCTTACAACCTACCTACCAAGAGGTGGCCTGTGTAATCCTTCGGTTTCTCACCAACATCAAAAAGTCCATCGGCTTTAATTAAAGAAACTCACCACGTAGCGGTCTAATGGCTTAGGGGGTCCACTCTGATCGTGGGGTACCGAGTTCAAACCCCCGCGGTTACTAACTATGTACCTGCTATCAACCCAATAGAACCCTGACCCACCATATAACGGTGTCACAGTGGCGTTATAAATAATTTGTATGACACTTCTTACGACTTGAATCGTAACGTGACTGTGACACAGTGCTATGGTGGGCCAGAGTTACATTGGGCTGTTAGCACCAATGAGTTTTTCTATCTTAAATACACTACCCGATGCTTTTACGGTGAATTAAAAACTTCGAAAAGAAACCTGCACATTCGAACAGCTGAGTGGTAAGAGATTAATAGCACATAAGATCCTAAAGGGGTCGAAGTGAATCCGAAAGGGCCCATCTGTAAGGTAAGACGAGAAGCCTGCGAGCTCATTTGCCATTTCAGAACAAAATGATTTATAAAAGATCAAAAAGGGTATGCCAAGATGGCTTGGTTATTTAGAAAGGATGGACGAAAGAAAACTTACGAAAGAGGTGTGGCGAGCGAGAATGAGTGGAGATGTAGGTAGGGTATGCCCTAAACGCACGTACAGTGATCAGATTCAAGATGTACCGAATAAGGGCCAAATCAAAAGCACCCGAAACCGACGTACGTGCATGAAGAGGGTGATGAATGTAGAGGAAGCGAAAGTTGTATGTTTAAACCGGTGCTACTGGCGTTCCATAGTCTCTACCTATAGTCCTGGCAATGAAAAATTGTGGATGGAAAAGATGAAAGCAGAAAGTTTGACTTCGGAACTTTGTTTGGACTAGTTAGGAGATAAACATACTAAAAGTCCCCACCCCTCGGAAGTGAGCCCTAGGGAGGGGGCACAAAGAAGTTCCTGTTTTTTTGTTTTTTGTTTACATCTTGAAAAAGATGTGTGATAGGAAATGGTGAATTCTCTACAAGTTTGATTCTATACATTTTTCACCTATTTTAAATCGTTGTCTAGATATGAACTCCAAAAAGCAGTCGACTTTCAAAAATGTGTTAGCGGGGTAGGTGGGGGGCGTAACACATAAACACGTCCTTGCTCATTAGATGCGTTTAATCGACTAAATGCAGCGGGACGCAGCCACGCACTTCTTACATACTAACATCCCTCCACCCTTAGCCTAAAAATACTTTTTATAATCCACGACGTTTCGTGGTCTCCGCTGAGGAGGTGGGAGAGGATCAGTTTCTTGCAACGGACCGGCTGACGGCTCAGCTGGGACACACGGCCCAGCCTCGGCCGGGACACACAGCTCAGCTATCTCCTCAGCTGAGTCGAACGAGGCCTCCGACTCGTCGTTGACCGTGGAGTTGGTGTCTAAGGTCACCGGCTGCCTCTCGTCCTCAGAGGCTGCTCCAGTGTCTCGCTGGGTCATCTCACCCGGGGTTGGTCCTGCCATTCGAAAATTTTGTGTGTCTGTGGCAAGGACAATAGGTGGCACTGTTGTCGGAGACTGAATGACTTCAACGTTCGAATCACTCGTGTCGGGGCCGGGCTGATATCTATTGATCCCCTCCCCTTTTAATTTTAAAAGCTGGTTCGCATGTCTTTTCACTACACTATCACACTTTAACAATCGCACTGTATAGATGCTATTCCCGGATTGATCCACTATTACACCTTTAGGCCAATACGTTTTTTGCAATCTGTACATTTTCACTAAAACGAGTTCATCCACCTCGAACCTTACTACACGGGACCCGCCGTAGTATCTACACTGCGAGGACTGATTATCTTTTACCACACAATCGAGTGATGCGTTAGACGGTGCTGGCCGACGAGTGGTTAACGTGTCGAGCCTACATCTCAATTTATGACCGTATAACACTTCAGCAGGTGACCGGTCTGTTGTACTGTGTTCTGAATTTCTATAACGGAATAAAAAATTTGAATTAATAGCTTTTTCGTTTACTCCAGACACAATGAATGTTTTAATTGCCTTCTTTATAATTTTTACATAACTCTCCCCCTGCCCGTTGCTACTTGGGTTATAGGGTGGAGAAGTTAGATGTGTGATATTGTTCCTGTTGCAAAATTCTTAAAATTCGGAAGACAAAAAAGAGCTACCATTATCTGTACAGATTGTATGGAATAATCCAAATCTAGCCATTGTTTCGCAAACTTTCTCTATAACAACCCTGGATCCGTACCCAGATGAAACATCAAAACATTCTACCCATTTTGAAAAAGCATCTACAATGAGTAAATAAGTTTTATTATTTAATGGCCCGAAGTAATCCATGTGGACACGGTACCAGGGTTGCGGTGGGTATGGCCACGGCGTGAGCGGCGCGCGCGGCGGCGCGGGGCGCAACAACAAACACACGTTACATGATGAAACAAAATTTTCAATATCCGTGGCCATACGTGGCCACCAAAACCGATTTCTAGCTTCTGCTATCATTTTGGTTGAGCCCATATGGCCTACATGTAACTTACTAAGAATTTCGTTGCGACAGATTGTTGGAATTACTACCTTATGCCCTCGAACTAAGCATGAATTTTCTACGGCCAATTCGTTTCTACACGACATATACGGTTTTAGATACTTATCTGTAACGTTAAATGGCCATCCGTGAATTACATTTTTGCACACAACCGAAAGAACCGCGTCGGACATGGTTTGTTTGCTTATTTCATCAATAGACACCAGCTGCTCACTGTCATAAACAAAATTAATATAAGTAGCCCTATCTGTAAAACCGTCGTCGCCTCGCGGTGGCTTGTCTATCACCGACCTACTGAGGTAGTCAGCCGCGTTGTGAGCACTACTTACATATTCTATAACAAAGTTATATGACATCAAGTATATTGCATACCGCTGTAGTCTATTTGCTGTGACTTCAGGGATGCCTTTTTCTAGATTAAATATTGATAGCAATGGTTTGTGATCAGTTCGGAGTACGAAAGGAGTGGAGCGGCCGTACAGGTAGTGATGGAATTTTCTTACGCCGTAAACTATTGCCGTCGCCTACTCTGTATTTGACTGTAGCCCTTCTCGGCTGACGTAAGCGACCGCGAGGCGTACGACACCGGTCGCTCGACGCCGTCGTCGCCCACCTGTGAAATGATCGCAGCTAGTCCGTGGGGCGACGCGTCGACCGTCAGAATTAATTTAGCATCTGCGGGCTTCAATTCAATTCTTTGATATATGGCTTCTGTCTAGTGGGACAATTCTGCCAGTATCATGGTTGGAAGTTACACGTGATCGGTGTAAATGATATCAAAAAAAAACATAAGTCGACGTTGTACGGTGATCCTCTAGCCTCCGTGAAGCGATGTAACTTTACGAAGACCAGATGGGATTTTCTTGGAACAATCCTTCTAAAGGCGAAACGTGTTCAAACTTGAATTCTTCATTATACTGCACATTTGAATGTTAATTTACTGCATATTAATACACATACATTACTATCCATTAAACAACAAAATATGCAAAAAATAAATTACAACTAAGAAAGCGACGCCATCTTGCTAATGTCTTATCGGAAACTAACTCCTGCTTAATCGTGCACACAGCGTCGTCGTGTTCCTTGTCCCAATGCCATGGAACATTCTTTTGAAGTAAACGATGTAAAGGGTTTAAAATAGCTGAAGCATTCTTGACAAACATGCGATAATAGTTTATCATGCTAAGAAAAGATTTAAGCTCCGATACATTAGACGGGATTTTCGCATTTAATATCGCTTCAATTTTGTCTAGGCATTTGTGCAACCCGTGACGGTCGATTTTAAACCCTTAATAAGATACCGAGTTTTGAAAAAGCTGGCTCTTTTCTTTTTGTAGTACTAGCCCCGCCTGTTCTAATCTGGTGAAAACTTTATTTAGTCTAGATAAATGTTCCGTTGTATCTCGACCAGTAATAAGAATGTCATCTTGAAACACAAGGACCCCGTCTAAACCAGACAGTATCTTTTCTAAGGTTCTTTGAAAAATAGCCGCTGCGCTCGACAACCCGAACACTAACCTAGTAAATTTAAATAACTCTTTTATAGTATTTATAGTAGTGAGCAATTGTGATGACTCACTTAAAACCAACTGATTGTATGCTTGTGACAAATCTAATTTCGAAAACTGTTGCCCTCCGTGTAGTTTGCTAAACAGTTCTTCGATTCTTGGCAGCGGGTACTTTTCGATAACCAATTGTTTATTCAGGCTGACCGAATAATCAGCGCATAATTGTATCCTACCATCATGCTTAAGGACTGGTACTACTGGGCTAGCATAGTCTGAGTACCTCACGGGTACTAAGATACCGAGACTCAGCAATCGGTCAATTTCCTGTTCTACTTTGTCACAGAGAGCGAACGGAAGTGACCTGGCTTTAAAAAAAAATGGCTTAAAATCTGGTTTTAAATTTAATTCCACCAACACATCTTTACAACAACCTAGGTCGCCTGCAAATAATTTTGGGTAATCAATTTGAGCCTTTTCTAAATAGTTATTTATTTATTTATTTATTTATTTATTTATGGATTCATGGAAAACCAACCGCTTTACAAAAATTTAGAATTAAGATTAACAACACAAAGCCAATTACAGGTTCTCACATTTAGCAATTAAGTATGTTGAAAAAGAATGAGCCTTACAGCGATTATACAGTGCAAATATGTTACAACTACTACAGCTCACCAAACATTTACTGTGAACTATAACTATGCTACCGGCAGCACAAACCCCGCACTCGAAAGATTTATCTTGGATTAAGATTGTTTACAAAAAATTGAATTAATTTATTTTTAATAGTGTTAATATTACTTGCAAATATGTCAAAGTCTAATACATCATTCATTAACACTTTATTCAAACTCCTACTAGCTCTGCACAAAAAACTATTTTTTCTATAATTAGTTGAAGCCCGGGAAACAGAAATAGGACGATAATTCCGCACACTCCTAGAGGGAATATTAAAAGAGACTCTGCCCAACAAATCAGGACAATCAACATTACTGTTAACGATATTTAATAGGTAAACTATATCGGCAACCTCCCGGCGCTTTACAAGCGGTAACAGATGGTGAAGCTTACACAGGTTAAAGTAATTGCCGGAACTATACTTTACATTTAATTTATAGCAAAGAAATTTAACAAATTTAATTTGCAAACGTTCAATCCTATCAATATAAACTTGATATTGGGGATTCCAGATCTGAGATGCATATTCCAACCTGCTCCTCACGTAAGCACAATATAAGATTTTCAAGGTCTTAGGACGCGAAAAACAAGCTGAACTACGCATTATAAAACCAAGGGACTTGGCAGCTTTAGATACTATTTCATTAATATGATCATTAAAAATAAGTTTAGAATCGTGGATGACCCCCAAGTCACGCATGCTTGACACTTTTTGAAGAATGTTTCCCTTCAACGTGTAAGAGGTAGAAATGGGAGTCAATTTCCGTGAAAAAGTTAATGTAAAACACTTAGAAGGATTGAGGTCCAACTTATTGAAAATACAGTAATCATCTAGACGGCGAAGATCGGATTGTAAAGAAGTAGCATCATCTAGTGACGTAATTTCGGCAAAGATTTTCATATCGTCTGCAAAACAAAGAAGCCTAGCAAAACGGAAACAGTGTTTAATGTCATTAACAAAAATATTGAAAAGGAGCGGTCCTAACAACGACCCCTGGGGAACTCCACTAGGAATGGTCACCCAGCTTGACATATAATTGTTAATGACGACTGACTGACATCTATTAACTATGTAGGACGCGAACCACCTCAAGAGGTCACCTCTTATACCGACTAAATAAAGCTTTCTTAATAATATGTCATGGTTAATCCGATCGAACGCTTTACTGTAATCAGTATAAATTACATCTATTTGACGACCACCATCCATTGCCTGAGAAACAGTATCATTTAGTATAATAATAATAATAATAATAATAATAATTGTTTATTTCAGACAAGGTCCATACAAATTTGTTAGAAATCCTTATAAAATAAATGTTAGGGTATTAAAAATAAAATTAAAATTAATAAAACTAAATAACTAGGTACATAAATTAAAAATTATGTTCGGGGATGTGCGTGCATACTTTCCCATCGATCCCACATAGGGCTATCCCAGCGGTCACACAACGCGCCCAGGATGCGGTTGGGGCTGGCGCGGAGGCGGGCCTGCAGAGAGGCGCAGCGCTTCCTCATGACTGCCGCGAACCCGTCCGTGCGCGCCTCGCAGAACATGCCGGACGCGCTGCACCACCGCCCCAGCCCCAGCAGCACCCGGAACGCGTTGTTGTACTGAACACGCAACTCGTTGTACGCCTTCTGCGTAAAACTGACCCACAGGCTGCAGGTGTAAAATGTCTGACAGTACGCTTTGAAAAGCGTTACTTTGACCTCTTTGCTACACCTAACGAACCTGCGGGCCAGCATATTGCATCGGACGGCCAAAGATCTCCGCTCTCGTTCAATATCGGCGTTATCACTTAAGTTATCAGTGACCCAGTGGCCCAAATATTTGAACTGAGATACTCTATTTAGAGGAGTACCATCGAGAGTGACCGGCGGCACATTCAATGGCGATTTGGTGCCCGCTCTAAACACCATAAGCTCACTCTTGTTGACATTATATTTGAGCCCGTGGGCCACCGCATAACCTTTGCAAATCCGCAACAGCCTTCTCAATGCTCCGATTGAGGGGCTCAGCAGCACCATGTCATCAGCGTAGCTAATATTGTTCATACAAACGCCACCTACATGGCATCCGACGTTGGTGCTGCTAAGCTCCTCAATGAGTCCATTCATGTACAGATTAAAAAGGCGAGGCGAGGTGAGCCCACCCTGCCTTACCCCGCATTCCAATCTATACTCCTCCGAGAGCGACCCTGCCCATTTGACACTGTTCTTTTGGTGATTATACCAATATTTTAATAAAGAAGTGATTTCAGTTGGCACTGTCGTCTCCATCTGCATCTTACCCCATAGCATGTCATACGATACAAGGTCAAATGCCTTTGAAAGATCCAGATAACAAGCATAAACTGGCGTCCTTCTAGCTGTATAGTACTGGACAGTCTGCTTGAGGCATAGGATAGCACTCTCGGTTGAGAGCCCCGACCTGAACCCAAACTGTGCATCATTCAGAGCGATATGCTTTTCCAAATGCTTGTCAATCAGACCATCCAGTACCTTAGCTATAATAGTTGCTAAAGATATGGGCCTATAGTTTGATTTATCTGAGGAATCGCCAGTCTTATTTTTAACAATAGGCACAACAATAGTGCGCATTAGGTCGGCCGGTAAATATGAATGGATGAGACATAGGCTAAAAAACATAGCGAGTACCCTCGGCAGGTGATCGCCGGCGTGCTGAAGGTGTTCAATGCTAAGGCAGTCAAAACCGGGGGACTTTCCTCTAACCATTTTTCTTATTACTGAAGCCACTTCCTTGCTAGAAAAATGAACACTTGGTTCCGATGGCATGACCTCAGCATTGAACTCCCTCGAGCACGGTCCTAAAGGCGACGCCACTTTAAAGTACCTCTGAAACACGTTTGCAATATCATAAGGGTCGTTAGCACCCGCAACACTCACGGGAAGGGCCGGCTTATGATTTTGTTTATTTACTGTTTTCCAGAAACTGCCAAATTGTTTGTTAGTATGATGTCTAGCAATTATGTCACTTTTTATTTGCTGTTCATTGTTCTGACACCATTTTAACTTTGACTTGAATATTTTTCTGGATTCAGTCATATTAGTAAAAATATTACCGGAAGATGGTTTTCCATAATTTAGCCAACTTTTAAACCAAAACCTAGCCCTCCCGTGAGCATCCCGGACGTATTTATTCCAACCTGTAACATGTTTTTTCTTACACCGCTTTTTAACAATAAAACTTTTTCTTGCCGAATCTGTCAAAACATCTACAATATCGCCGTACATTTTCGTAAGAAGCTTTTGATGGCTTTTGTTACTACATAATTTATCGCAACGATCGTTACAGCAGGCTATAAACTCTTCAGGAAAGTCAATTGTTGCCAAGCGTAAATGACACATTTTTTGGTACATTAACTTTTGGTCAACATCACGATCTCCCCAAACAACTGCATTCTTAGAGGAAGTACACTTAACAATTTTCGGTTTAATAATGTCTATATTGCAGAGTATTAAAAGAGGATAGTGATCGGACCAATATGTATCGAGCAATACTGACGTACTCACAACACTTTGCCGCGCAGCACTTGTCACTAAACAGTGGTCGAGCCATCGTCGAGAGCCGTGCGTTGCGTATAGCAAGATTAGATACCGTTGACCTACGATGCGCGAAACCATGTTGGGTGAGATCCAAAGAATTTTTCAATGCTGAGGAGACCTGCGTGTGGACTACTTTTTCCATAACTTTGGCCAGGATGCACAGCTTTGAAATAGGCCTATAATTAGCCACGTCTGTCTTAAGGCCTTTCTTTAAAACTGGCGTGATGAAGGCTGATTTCCAAACTGAAGGAATTGTGCATTCGGCAAATGACCGACGAAACAATAACACGATAGGCTTGGTTAGAGCTTCAGCGCAGTTAATGTAATATAAAGCAGGTACCTGATCCGGACCCGCAGACTTACTAGGATCCAAACTTGATAAAAGTTTAGTGAGCACAGCAGGGTCAATAGAGATACTGGCCATATCACCGATTGAATCGACATCACCCCGAAAGATATCCTGATTACCCACATTGCCACTAGTAGATGGACTCAAAAAGCTTGTTTGAAAATAATCAGAGAAAACATTGCAGATGTCGATTCCAGTATTTGCTATAACGTCCTTAAACTGCACACTGCTAGGAATACCGATGTTACAATTCCTTATCGAAGTAATTTCTAAATTAAATTTTGAAATAAAATCCCTACCCAATAATGCGGGCCCCCCATCACGTACAACATAGACCCGCAAATCAAATGTTTTATAATTGTACGAGATAGGCAGGTTGAGAGTACCTAAAGTTACAATGCTGCTTCCATTGTAGCTCTGTAAATTTGTACGGCTTGGCTTAAGTTTAATATTACTAAAATACTGGGTATAAATTGTATCTGGAATAACCGTAACAGCTGATCCCGTGTCAATCTCAAACAAAAGGTTATGTTTATCAACGAGAACGAACACCTGCATCGGTTCTCCGCGACTCGAACAAATATTAAATAAAACTCGCTCACCATCATCACCAACATCATCATCAGCATCACACTCGATGAAATTTTGTCGCCGTACTGTTTTTCCGTGGCATACGCGACGGAGATGTCCTTTTAATCCGCATTTACCGCACTTGTCACGCACAAACTTGCACGAATCTGCCTGATGTCCTTCATAACCGCATGCAGCGCAGACAACCTGCGGACGTCCCCTGGCCGCTGCCATGCCGCTCCCGCCGGGCCGCTCGGCGCGCGGTTCGGCAGCTCCCGCCGCCATTTTGTACACGGGTAACTCGCCACGCGGCAGCTCACCCGTTGCTACTGGAATCACCTGCGATGCACCGAGCCGAGAACAACGAATCCTTTCCGCAAGCTCAAGTGCTTTACTGAAGGTCAATTCGTCCATTTCCATGGTAAACAGTTTCTCGCGTTCCCTCCCAGGCAGCATTCCTAGCACAAAACGGTCTCGCAACGTATCATTCAGGCTCGCAGCGGAGAAGCCGCAGTCGACTGCTAGTCCACGAACTCGGGCTGCCCACTCCGATAAACCTTCTGTTGCACTTTGAGTCGATGAGTAAAAGTTAACGTTGAACGTTGAAATCTACGGTTGCATCTCATAATAGCGAAAGTAATGAGCTTTGCAATATATTGGTGTGAAATATTTAAATTTGCCGAATTTTTTAAATGTGGTATAACTTTTTAACGGTAGATGATATATCAATATATGTATATAAATTCTTAAAGAGAATTATATTCTCTACAAGCTAAGTCTTCTTCTTTGTCGTTTTCACTCTTGACAGAGTGGGCGTGGTCACCATATCAGGCGGTGGTGGAAAGCTTCACAACTCGGCGCCACTACTCTCTGACAGCTGCCTTCCTCATGCAAGCTATGTTTTCTACAGACGATATATATGCAAGTTGGAGAGAAATGTAAGAAAAAATAGGTGAGGTCAAAATATATTTTTGAAAATCTACAACTTTTTGGAGCTCATATAGACAACGATTGAAAATAGGTGAAAAATGTATAGAATCAAATTTGTAGAAAATTTTATCAACTTTAATATTGCTATACAACACCAATTCCTATCACGCATTGTTTTCAAGATGTAAACAAAAAACAAAAAAACGGGACCTTCTTTGTGCTCCCCACCCTATGGCTCACCTCCGAGGGGTGGGGACTTTTAGTATGTTTATCTCCTAACTAGTTTAAAAAAAAGTTCCGAAGTCAAAATTTCTGCTTTCAACTTTTCCATCCACACCCCCCTTTCGAGCACTCGTTTACCACAGTTCTACCCCATTGCGAGACAGGCGTGAAGGTATGTATGTATATGTGTATGTATGATTCGAATTTGTGTGATTCTGTGGAAATTACAGTGATAATGGTAGGTACGTACCTTTAAATTAAACGCTAAATTAGCAGGATAAAGGTTAGTAAATGAGTTGTTGAGGATAATTATAATCACTAGTCACAGCGAGTCGTATTGACGTGTGCATATAATATTCAGTTAATATCTGTGATCTAAACCATTTTTAATTAATTAAGGATGTTGAGAATAGTGTTTTTGCTAGTATTTTCTTCAGTATTTGAGGTACATTCTGGTACGTATCAATTTTGTTATAATATTAGATGGTGCTATCGTATCGGTGGGATTACGTTACGTTCACAGTTCTTTGTGTACAGAAGAAGGAATAAGAACCGGGCAAGAGCATGTCGGACCATGCTCAGTGTAGACTTCCGAAGCAGTTACTACAAACACAAAAATCTATTTCAAAAGAACACAATTATTAGGTTTTTAGTCGCCTATAACTGAAGAACCAATGATTATCTACTAAGTCGTGATAGTTTGTCATTAAAATTCGTTATATGTGCTTTTATTTAAGGTACTTTTCATGTTTTTTTTATTTGTAGTTTTGGCTGTTGAGGGGGGGACACTTGACTCTTACAAATATTAGCACCTAAAATCTTAACATTTCACAAATGGATCCCTTAATCGAAAAATGGTTTTGCAAAATCCGCAATATTTTTGAAAGACCTATCTAACGACAGCCCACACTATGGGGTAGATGAGAAAAAAAAAACTTACATCCCCACGCCACGTTACGTGTAGGGGAGGTACCCTAAAAAAGTTTTTTTTTCAAAATTTTATTTTACCACTTTGTTGGCGTGAATAATATGAAATGAAATGAAATAGTTTATTCCGGAAAACAGGTTCCATAAAAAGACCAAAAATACACAATTTAAACTTAACTAAGAAACTATAATGTAAATAAACTAAACCACTATATAGGCGGCGCCACGGGTTACCCGGATCCCGCGATGACAGGCTTATGGTAGCCCCTCCAACGCTCGTGAAGCAGGCTCGCGTCCCACTCCCTTACCGCCGAACGCAGAGTGTTGGAGGAGGTGTAGATGGCCCTTCTGGCGGTAGCGCTCCTCGCGCGCAGCAGCGCGGGCCAGCCTGGCGCGCGCCCCTCCGCGAACATGACGTTTGCGCTGCACCAGCGTGGCAGCAGTAACATGGCGCGCCATGCGTCGTTGTACTGCACGCGCATATCCCTCGCGGCAGCACAGGTGTAATGTGACCACAATTCAACTGTATAGACGCTAGTGCAGAAACTTATGAACAGTTGCCTTCTGACACCTTAGCTGCACTTGGCGAACCTTCTGGCTAGCATATTCGCCCGCCCCGCAATAGCTCATCTCTGTCTCTCTATGTCTTTGTGGTCTTTCATACTCGACAGTAGAATGTGCCCTAGATACTTCACCTCGTGTACTCGACGCAACTGTTTGCCATTTATTAGTAGCGGAGGTATATGTGACGGCGTGTTGGCGGCCTCCATGAGCATATACTCCGACTTATCGGGATTGTATGCCATGTTGTGCTGGTTAGCGTATCTTTCGCATTCGGCTAGTAATTCCCGCATAGCCGCCACCGATGGAGCAAGCAGGACCATATCGTCCGCATACGACAAGTGGTTTGCCATTGTACCATTAATGGAGCAGCCTACTCCGGTCTCCGTCAGAGCCTGTGACAGGCCATCCATGTACACATTGAACAATGCTGGTGACATGCTACCTCCCTGCCTTACGCCACAATTCAGGCCAGTAGACGCTGAGGTAGCTCCTTTCCATCTCACCAAATTGCTTTGTTGGGAGTACCACTTTTCCAGAACATGAATAATTGGTGTCGGCGTTTTTCGTGCTTGTAATTTTTTCCAGAGGAGTTGGTGATCGACTCTATCGAAGGCTTTGTTCAAGGCCAGGAAACAGGCATATACGAAGGTTTTTATATAAATTTCTAAATATATATTCATGCCAAATTACAGCTTTCTAGGACTACGAGTCTCTGAGCTAGGCTGCGGACGGACGAACGGATGGATGGACGGACGGACCGATGGATGGACGGACGGACGGACGGACGGAAGGACGGACGGACATGGCGAAACTATAAGGGTTGGTTACGGAACCTTAAAAAAAACGACATTTTATTTTACCACTTTTTCGGCTTAACTACTTACTACGTACCTATATCTATATTTATGCTAAATAACAGCTTTCTAGAACTAATTAGTATCTTAAGAGTCTCTGAGCTAAGCAGCGGACGGACAGACGGACGGAAGACATGGGAAAACTATAAGTGGAACCCTTATAGGTTGACTACGAATTTTACAATGGATGTTTCTTTGCACGAGCACAATTAATTTTCAAAGGTCCCATCTAGCACCCATGTATAATGCAAACGAAGATTTAAGTCTCAATTAATTGCAGTTTAATTGGGCTATTTCTGATACATTGCGTGGCGCATGAATTTGTATGAAAAAAGAAATAAAACTTACATATGTTAACGATACATGTTTTTATGTTAATTATGTGCATATTAACCGTCGTTAAAATGTTTTCTCGTATCTAGACTCGCGGCAGCGTGTCCAGCCAAGTTCACGCAAAAGGAACTGGCGAGCGCAGCCGTGTGTTATTTACACGAACCGTTTGGAGCCACTTTTGATGCCTAAATAACTCCAAATATATTTATCATAAAAACATGAAATCCGGTTTAGGTAAAAACCCTTTAGATCAACTAGAACGCTAAATTTCATAAAAAAGGTGAAACGGTTATTGATATATTAACGTCTAAAAATCGGCATTTTTACCACTGACTGACTGACTGACTGACTGATTAATCATCAAAAACATAACCCATTTCCAAGTGACCTAGAAAGGTGAAATTCGGCATCATGATGTGTATACAAATAAAAAAAACAGAAAACAGTGTTTTTTTAAGTTTTATTATTATTATTCTCGATATTTATTTAAAATTCTGTAAATTAGGTTTTTTACAATAAATATTTGAATATAAAAGTAAAATAACAATACTAATACAAAAAATAAACATTATAAAAAACCTAACCTACAGCCAGCAGCGGGGCAGGGCTCAAGCTACCGGTGATTAGGGCTACAGGGAGAGGAACCTCCTCACAATGCGTGCCGTGTCGAGGAGTACTGTCTTCTGTATCTGACCCTTGATTCAGCCATCTAGCGAGAGTCTCTTAAGGTGTTGGTCGAGACTCTTCGCTATAAGACCGTTTGCCGAAACAACTATCGGGACAATGATCGTCGAGTCAACATCCCACATGGCGGTCACGGTGGCGCCGGTGCGTATTTATATTTAGTACGTCACTTCAGACTCAACAAGACCATATTGAAGAGCAAGTTGCTCATGGATGATCCTGGCTGCGAGGTTATGTCTGTGCAAGTACTCGCCGTTGGCCAAATGCGAACAACCGGAAATTATATGTCTGAGGGACTCGCCGGGGCAACGGCATGCTCGACAAATGTCGATCGTGCCATCCCTCAGAATATATTTCCGGTAATTGTTCGTCATTATGACCTCGTCAGCAATTGCACAGACAAAACCTTCGGTTTCCCCAAAGAGGTCACCAAATCGTAGCCAGTTCACGGACGCTAAAAAGTCTACGTCGGGCCTTGTTAGGGCCCGGTAGAAGCGTCCGTGTAGCTCCTTGCTCTTCCATACGTTCTTGCGGTCTTCAGTGCTCAACACCGTTGGTTTGGGCCAGTTCTCGTTTGCCAAGGAGAGAGGCGTGAGGCTCTTGTCTACTGCAACCACATCACGATGCATCCCACAATCATTGCTAAGGAAATAATCCCTGAGATTGCACACCTCGTTATTATTATTATTATTATTATTTTTATGTTTAATTTTTTTCCTCAGTTTTCACTGGTATACTGTTATGCACGGGCCTAGGCCAAGTGCATACCAGGTAAATTGCTTAAGCTAGTGGTAGTTGGTGAACAGTGTCTGTGAGGTTCCTTGTTGTCTGGTGGTCTGCTTGCGTGGTGGTATGTTGACTGATTGAACGCAGTGTGTGTTGTGCGGGAGATATGGATGAAGCAGGAGATTCCTGATCATTTAGTAAAAACTTTCGGACAATTCGACATGTGTTCAAGATGACGGCTTTTTGGAGAAGGTTGTAAATATTTGAAGGCAATCTTAGATTTTTTAGAGATTGATGCATCTGTTTTGGTATCACTCCTGTAGCAGAAAGAACAATCGGTACTATTGTGACTTTATCAAGATGCCAAATTCGTGTGATTTCTTCTTTTAGTTCGATGTATTTGGTAAGCTTTTGAGCTATTGTACCTTGTAGGTTGTGTGTGTTGGGAATAGTTATATCTATTAGGTATGCGCATCTGTTTGTTTTGTCTATAAATGTGATATCGGGTCTAATGTAGTGGATGGTACGGTCAGTAAGGATGGCTCTGTCCAAGTAAAGTCTCGTCGTTGTGTTTTCTAACACACTCTCAGGTTTGTACTTGTAATAAGGTTCTATGGTGACAATAAATTGCTGTCTATGAGCAAGTTTTTGATGTGTAATATTTGCAACTTGGTCATGTCTATGTTTGTAATCAGTTTGGGCTATTGATTTACATGCACTTGTTATTATGTTGTATGGTTTACGGGCAACTATTGCATTTTCTACAGGTGTCAGTAGTTAATGTCTTAGTTATGTATCTTTGGTAGTTCCTAGTCATCATAAAACCTTCAGTCTCTGGGAATAGCTCGCCTCGACTCAGCCATGCGCTCGACGCTTCTTTGTCGACATTAGATTGGCATAAATCTTGGCGGTGTCTTCCGTGTAAAGACTTTCTAGCCCATTCGGTAATCTTGGTCGTGTCATCTGTCATGTTTTCGTTTTTTTGGGGTGTATTGTTTTGTAGATTTAGTGGAGTAAATTTACAATCGTTTCGGACAATAGCCTTGTGAAGTATTGTGGATCCTGATTTTGTGATAAAATATTGTCTTAAGGTCTTGATTTGTTTATTATGTAAGTTTGTGATATCTGTGATGCCCCTTCCACCTCTTTCCTCGGCAGCGGTAGCCTCTGAAATTATTATTATTATTATTTATGCTCACAACTCCGTCATTTATTAACCGATTTGGAAAAACCTTTTTTTGGTTTGAAAGGGCATACTTCCGGAGTGGTCCCACTGTCATCAGGTCAAAATCTGATGATGGGGTCCTGTATATATTTTAGGTAAATGTTCAAATATTTTAGGTACACCTATAGCGATTTGGGTATTTTGTATTGCATATAGTAACTCGTGCATTTGCTCTTGAAAAGCACCAAAGTAGAATTGATGATGTTGATGAATGAAGATCACAGATTCACCGGAACTACCTACTCAATAATTATTAGTATTACATTGCTTGCGATTTAATAATATTATTTAATGCTAATTTATTTGATGTTAATCCTATTTATTTATTTAAGGAAACGCATACCTACTTATTTGAAAAAAAAGAACGATATCCCATCAAAAACATAAATGTGAAAATGGGAGCCAAGTTCAATATTTTAAAATATGCGATGCATATAAATAACTTAGGATAAACTTAATCTTAAAATTTGATTTGGCTAGTTTTCACATACAAGCTATGTTACATTTGGCTTATCAACTTACCTACTTTATCTTACTCTTCTAAAAAATTGCTTTGCTGGTAAAAACTAGCGGAATCAAATTTTGAGTTTCAGTTTATCCTAAGTTATCTGCTTTGTGTAAATAATTCGAGTGTTCAAATTTAAGAAGTTATACTTTTAAATAGAAAACATTGTTGTAGCAGAAAAAATATAGAAACTGTGATTTTAATTTATTTTAGAATGTCGTATGTTCTTAATAAATGAATATCAGGATTATCTACGGTACTTGGTACCGATTTAGATCTCAAGTCTTTTGTCGGTGAAGTCGATAACCATGCAAAGCATATTCTAAAATATTGAACTTGGTTCCAATTTTCACATTTATGTTTTTGATGGGATTAAATTTACACACTGTATAGCAGGAGCTTTTTTATACTGTTATATTAACGTCAAGCTCTGGGAGAGTATATACCTAATTACCATTTAGGTAAGTATGCCATTCGAGTTCTACGTTATGTTAGATCAGTGTGACAGATAGGATGAATCATGTTGAATTAAAATAAAGGTTTTATGAGGACTGCGGTTATTACTTTATAATTATGTTTATCTAAAGCGATGTCTACATAAATAACTATAGTGACTTCAATTGTGTCTACTTAATGAAAAAATATTGACTTTAAAGAATCGCAAAAAATTATGTTTGCTATATTGCGGTATTTTATACGGTGAATATACGGTATATCAGCAAAATGCTATTAATACTTAGGGCGATAGCACTGCCGTTATAACAAAGAAGGCAGATATCTGCTATGTAGTAGTTAAAGTATTCTATACTCTATTAGTAACCGCATAGAATTTAAAATGATTTTACAATTACTATGCAGTTATGAGCCTTCCTTTGTTGTATTACGGCAGAAGCTGTTGGGCACCGTTTCACAAGAACTTCTAACTTGTAATACGTTTTTTTATTTTTATGTGAAATAGGAGGCAGACGAGCAAGCGCGTCACGTGATGGTAAGTGACCATCGCGACCAATAAACACGCGCAACACCAGAGGAGTCGCAGGTGCGCGCCGGCCTTTGAGAAAAGAGTAGGCTCGTTGAAGGCCCCTAAGTCGAGTGGATGTTTCTTTCTAATACATACTAAGGAGATTACCGCTTATCATATAAGATATTATTTTAAGACGAGTAAACTTATCTGTCATTTAAAGTTGGCTCTCTCCTAGTCTATTTTCAAGTGTAAAACAGAGAAAGGGCTAAATCGATCTGTCAAATATGCTTTACTTGTCGATTGTGAAACAGGCGGTTAATGTAATAGACCAAATAATTTATACAGTGGACGTGAGAAATAGTTTTCTTTTCCTTTCTCTGTGTTTGATTTAGTTTGTTGAAGTGTTTAAGTTTGTGTAAAATAAACATAAATCTTTACCTAAATTTAGTTAGATTTCGAAAGTAATACTTTTTATTGTATTTTGCCATGGGCGGGCGCGCTGCATCCCTGGTGCGCCGGGTGCGGGACAGTCCCAATACCATTCTAAAAATGATCTATGATAAGCCTCATTGTGCTATTATGTCATACTGTGTACCTATCTAATGCTTTGCCTCTTTAATAATTTTTATAATATTTATGATTTGAATTTGAATTTGAATTTTATATTTCAAGCTCGTAAGAATAACGTGGTCATTTGTTTTTATTTAATTCTTATTAAACTTAATTAATACAAAATAATAAAAACAGTCAATTTAAACACCGATTGTTTTTATTGGTTTCTTTCGGCATCTATATAATTTCTCTCAAGTAGGTAATTATTAAAACTCGATTTTATTTTATTACAGAACACAGTGCGGTCGTCGAGATTAGTGGTAAAGGCCTGATTCTCGATGACAATACAAACCTACATAATCAGAAATACAGTTACACATTCAAGGAACCGGGTCATTTAGACCTGAGCTGCTCTGCCTGGGGCCTGCTTGGCGGCTACGTGTTGATACTGCAGAACGAGCGCGGTATTGGTATAAAGAAACTATGTAAGCGATGTTTATTTACTAACCGACTTCAAATGCGTAATAAGTCGATTTTTACAGTCCGTATGTTTAATGATATTGTCATATGGGTATTTTCAGTTTTGTTTCCAGAAAATTCAGTGACGACATGTTACTCTGTATCTTACCGATTCAAGCTGACATCAGCGTCGCGAACAATCAGCTGCACCGCTAGAGGCGTTTATGCATCTATATCAAGATACACGAGCACGGTCGATCTGAAGTATGAACCCGGCCCGGCAACAGCGCCCTCTATAAGTTGTAAGTGCCTGGTCTACAAAACTCACGACAAAAAGCCCAAATAATAGGAAATATGCATGGATTTTTTAAATCACATTTTTCAACAAAGTATGAAAATACCGTAAAAGAGATCACCAAAAGTGGAATTAAAGTTAAAATCGGCCTAGAAATACGGATAATGCAAGCATTTTAAATTGCTAATTGGATACACGCATTTCCTAACAATGTATGAAAATTTCAAAACCATTTCGAGGAATAAGCTTTTCAAATCGATCCCTGTAGTTGTATAATATATTTTTTTACAATTAATTAATTATAATAAAATTAAGAAATAACCTTAATGCCGGTCCGAATTGCGCTATATCAACCTCTTTTGTGGTTTTACATAAAACATAAAATCTCTCCAATATTTTATTTTATAAGTACAGTCAAGGAATTTAATTTGTCACCCACCGTAGGTCCAAAGCCAATCTGACATTCTACAACAATAAGGTTGAGTTTCCTAAAAGTTACAAATGACTTGGCATCTCTAATGAAGTAATGAAACTGACAACTTCAAGCATATTTTTCTTGAAATGGGTCACAAATTAACGTCCGTGACCGTACAATTTAGATATCGTTTGAAGACAGCTGTTGTTGTCATGTCAAATTTATTTGTTTACAAATTTACTTTAATTCTTATGATTAAATTAATGTACTTATTAATGAGACCATTTCTTTTTTGAGTTATGCGTGATATTGATCACACATAACTCAATCATAATTTGTGTGGTGAGGCTTTCCAAGAGGTTAAAAATGACGGCATCAACATTTATTGTGGACACTCATAATTATAAGTATGGACTTTCCCTTCAATAAATTTTATGTGATTGTGTTCGGTGAATCTACTCTAGAAACAAGGATCATGCAGGAAGTGCTGAATTAATTGAGGTTTAGGTAATAAGCAATGGCCGAATGCTTAAAATACTCTGAAATAATACATTTATTGTGTTAAGATTGTTTGTTTACATTATTATTTGAATGACGTTTGTCTATTATGACTGCAAAAACAGATCACAGATAGTAAATTAAACGTCTATCTAAATCTTAAACGAAGTATATCCATTTTATATGGCTATACTGTTCATAACTTTTGATTGTCAAACGTCAACACCATACATTTGTAGGTTGGTGTTGCCGCGTTAGGGTAAATTACTATAGGATTGCGCGAATATTAAATATTTGGAATTAATCAATAAATGGAGTAAATAGTTATTTACGTTTATTGAATAAACAAAACAATTCAAAGATTTCTTTTGACAGTAATTGTACATACAATAATTAAACAAATACATTTCAGTCAAAAGAACATTTAATGTAGTAGGTAACTTATTAATTCAGTACCTGATTACCCAGATTAATCAGACTAATTTGTATAGCTACATCCTCAATAATTTAACCAAGCACCTGCTGTGGAGATATTAGGTGAAATGATTGAGGATGGCTCCTCCGCTGTCATTCAGCTTAAGTCTGATTTTATAATGGGCTATCATCTTGATGGCTTTGATGAAAGCTAGTCGAAAAATAGATGCAACCAAAATGCATAGAATGTAACTATACAAATTAGTCTGATTAATCTGGGTAATCAGGTACTTAATTAATAAATTACCTACTACATTAAATGTTCTATTGACTGAAATGTGTTTGTTTAATTATTGTATGTACAATCAGGGCTTGGAACCGGTTCCAAAAATACCGGTACTTTACCGGTATTTAAAGGTATTTTTCATTTAGGTTCGAGAGAACCGGTAAATATAAATACCGGTAATCCAAAGAACAGGTAAATACGAATACCGGTATTTGTACCTTAAAATATCGGTTCCTAATAAAGGTTCCAGCTACGTTGCCGTTTTGCGCAACAAGGTCAAGTCTCGTCGGCGGCTCGATGCTCGCGCCGCTGGTTTGGTTGTCGACTTGTCACCATGTACCTACACCGAACGCGGCGTTGTTGCCGGGCGGCGCCTTTGGCTTGCAGCTTTTGAACAATTTCAAATTTCAATCGTGTCATTAGTCCTACGACCTTGGCAGCGCCGCGTCAAAATGAATCTAAATCCGAAGGTCCGGGTGTATCAAAGCACTAAAAAAGACTAACCAAAAGTGCAAAGTGGTGGTGGTGGTGGTGGTGGTGGTGGAGGTGGTGTTGGTGGTGGTGGTGGTGGTGGGGGTGGTAATGGTGATGATGGTGATGATGGTGATGGTGATGATGGTGATGATGGTGATGGTGATGATGGTGGTGGTGGTGATGATGGTGATGATGGTGATGATGATGGTGATGATGGTGATGATGGTGATGATGATGGTGATGATGGTGATGATGGTGATGATGGTGGTGATGGTGGTGATGGAGGTGTTGGTGGTGATGGTGGTGATGGTGGTGACGGTGGTGGTGGTGTTGGTGGTGGTGGTGGTGGTGGTGGTGGTGATGATGGTGATGATGGTGATGGTGATGATGGTGATGATGGTGATGGTGATGATGGTGGTGGTGGTGATGATGGTGATGATGGTGATGATGGTGATGATGATGGTGATGACGGTGATGATGGTGATGATGGTGGTGATGGTGGTGATGGTGGTGATGGTGGTGATGATGGTGATGATGGTGGTGATGATTGTGACGATGGTGACGATGGCGATGGTGTATCAAAGCACTAAAAAAGACTAACCAAAAGTGCAAAGTGGTGGTGGTGGTGGTGGTGGTGGTGGTGGAGGTGGTGTTGGTGGTGGTGGTGGTGGTGGTGGTGGTGGTAATGGTGATGATGGTGATGATGGTGATGGTGATGATGGTGGTGGTGGTGATGATGGTGATGATGGTGATGATGATGGTGATGATGGTGATGATGGTGATGATGGTGATGATGGTGGTGATGGTGGTGATGGTGGTGATGGTGGTGATGGTGGTGACGGTGGTGGTGGTGTTGGTGGTGGTGGTGGTGGTGGTGGTGGTGGTGGTGGTGGTGGTGGTGATGATGGTGATGATGGTGATGGTGATGATGGTGATGATGGTGATGGTGAGGATGGTGGTGGTGGTGATGATGGTGATGATGGTGATGATGGTGATGATGATGGTGATGACGGTGATGATGGTGATGATGGTGATGATGGTGGTGATGGTGGTGATGGTGGTGATGGTGGTGATGATGGTGATGATGGTGGTGATGATTGTGACGATGGTGACGATGGCGATGATGGTGATGGTGATGATGGTGATGGTGATGATGGTGATGATGGTGATGGTGATGATGGTGGTGGTGGTGGTGGTGGTGGTGGTGGTGGTGGTGGTAATGGTGATGATGGTGATGGTGATGATGGTGATGATGGTGATGGTGATGATGGTGGTGGTGGTCATGATGGTGATGATGGTGATGATGATGGTGATGATGGTGATGATGGTGATGATGGTGATGATGGTGGTGATGGTGATGGTGGTGGTGTTGGTGGTGGTGGTGGTGGTGGTGGTGGTGGTAGTGGTGGTGGTGGTGGTGGTGGTGGTGGTGGTGGTGATGATGGTGATGATGGTGATGATGGTGATGATGGTGATGGTGATGATGGTGATGATGGTGATGGTGATGATGGTGGTGGTGGTGATGATGGTGACGAATTGTTTTGTTTATTCAATAAATGTAAATAACTATTTACTCCATTTATTAATTAATTCCGAATATGTAATATTCCCGCAATCCTATAGTAATTTACCCTAACGCGGCAACACCAACCTACAAATGTGTGGTGTTGACGTTTGACAATCAAAAGTTATGAACAGTATAGCCATATACACCTTAAATATTTCCCCAGTCTTTAGGTTCCGTTTCACGCAATAAATGTAACGTTACAGTACTTGATCTCTTCAAGACAACCAACCCAAACAGTCAATCGTGTGCTTGTTATACGTAGTACAAAATAATTGTTTTTATTACTAATTGCAAATGTTATTATACTATAATAGCAAAAAAAAAGATTTTCTAGCTGTATTACAAATTTGAGAGATGGTGTTGTTAAAAGTAATATGAGGGTCGAACCAAGTGCCCAAGTCACGTACCAAGGATCGGCTCTGCACCAGCACAGAGTTGATGATGTATGTGAAACACAACGGCTGTCTTGCGCGTGTGAATGACATGAAATGACACTTTTCTTCGTTGAGGGTTAGACTGTGTTTAACACCCCAGGCACATATGCTATCGATGTCACTCTGCAACTGTGCACAGTCCTCATGGCAACTAATTGGCAACGCAAGTTGAGTCTTGGGACAACTCGGGACTCGTGTAAAATGATATAGGTACTTTACGAACTTTCATCAACATTTGCTATTTCTGTCCAGCTACAACTAAGCCGACGGCGACTGTCCCGATTGAGCCAGCAACTGGTTCAGCCGAACCACAAACCCCAGGTAAACAGCTCCATCCGGGGTATCCTCTCAAACAACTCTCATGTGATCTCGTCGATGAATTATTAACCAGAATTATCATTTAATAATTACACCCTAACCTAAACTGTGTTTCAATATTAAATAATGTATTTATTACAAACAGTGGTGGAAAGACCTAATCCTCACTCACGCTATCAGTAACTATCACAAATTTAAGAACAATTTCAAACATTTAATCGAAGATAAGGGCGCGGAGGTCTGCTTCGCCGAGCTTATATCCTACCCCCTTACTAATAAACGTTGAGTAACGGTGGTATAGCTATACAATGTTTTGTCCTTAATCTGTCAAATTCAAATGTCACAATGACAGATAAGGACAAAACATTGTATAGCTATACCACCGTTACTCAACGTTTATTATTAATAAGGGGGTAGGTATTTAAGGCTCTACGCGTCTTGACACAACTCTAACCTAACCTAACCTAGCAACTTGTCTCTTGTTGCCACGTAAAATGTTAATTGCAACAAATAATATCTATTTAATTTAAGAAGGTCAAGACGGCACTTATTTTAATTTACTATTATAGCAATAATAATTAGTAAATGGAAATCAGTGCCGCAGTACACGTGTTAATACGATTACAAGCCAGATATTTGTTTCGCAGGTGAATCGGTCATGTATATTGTGATCGCGTGCCTGTGCGTCGCCATCGTTGTGGTGTGTATTATCGTCATTATCTGCAACTGCTGCTCCAGGACACAAGGTAAACATGAACACACATTCAATTCTACAAATATGTTTTTTAAACGGACTTCAAAATAGTTATTTATGTAACTGGTACATAATAAAGCCTCCTAAGGAACGAGTGCTGAGGTTAGGTTAGGTTAATTACAGGCACGAGTACCTTAAGAGCTAATTATGTACTGTTGCATACATAACTTTTTCTATAAGCTTCAAATGATTATGACAAAAATAACCAATCGCAAGCTTTTCTCGTATACTTTACTCGATTTTTCTGCTAACAAATCACTTGTCAGCAAAGTCATTATCATTATTCCGATTGGCGTTAATACTTTGTGAATTTCATTGTTAAATGTTAAATTTTAATAAATTTCATGCAAATTTTAATAGTTTTTTTTTATATACTATTAAAATTTGCATGAAATTTATTAACATTTAACATTTAACAATAAAATTCTGACAATTTATCATAAAAGTTAGAATGCCAAACGAAACGCCATTTTGTAGATGTCCATATTGAAGGTAACCATGGTAACCAATAACTAATGGATATTAATCATCGTTTTTAGTAATTTAATAAAAATTTAATTTTCAACACATAATTAATTAGTCTCAAAATTTATTTTGTTTTTAATAAACGTAATTGTAATTGGTATTAAAATATTTTTAACCGTTTATTATAAAAAATAGGATGTCGAGTGTTCACTAAACGTCAAGACTGATATCCGGAATGACCGTCCCCATGGTCATATCATAACAATGCTATAGTAACCAAAAGCCGACTTCAGTCTGACTGACCTATTATCATTTGAAAAGAAGTTACTTTTTGTGTTTTTTTCTCAGGTGGATTTTTGTATCTTTAATATTGACGATTAGTTCACACTTATTCTGCTCAGAGGGCCCTGCCAAGATGCATTGCGCTAACTAGCGTTTCTATTCGATTCGTTTTTAAACCAATCGCGTCACTGGTCGATCACGTGACTTTCCGTATCACGAATCGAATAGAAACGCTAGTTAGCGCAATGCATCTTGGCAGGGCCCTCAGGACTTTGCCGACTTTACTCCGAACTATGAACTTGTTTTATCAGTAGTAAAAAAGGTCATGTTATTCGATATTATGAAACACATACTGGAAAAATATCCACCACCCTTTCTCCCCTATTGACGGTAATGACTGTGAAATCCCTTGAACCCTGACTCGTATAAATCTGTATGACTCTGTCCCCACAGGTGTACAGCCCCGGCGCCAGACTCCAGCGGCCGGGCCCGCGCCGCAGCACCCGCAATGACTGCGCTACTTGGTCATGATAGTGACATAATACCCACGAAGGCGCTTACTGCCTGTGACAGCTCATATAAACACTTGTTTCTTTAACTTTACATACTACATTGGTAGACACCTAGCTACGCTGTTCAGGCATTTAAATGATTAATCGCCTCTTTTTAAATACCTCGCTTGTGAGTATAGTGAGTGATTGAAATTACAAAACACGGCTGTCAAAGGGATCATCTTACATTAAACAGAGTATAGAGTATAGAAGTCGAAGCATTCTATACCTACTCTAGTAACCACCAGAAATTTAAAATGTTTATACTATTGCTATGCAGTAGGCCTACTAAGTCGTAAGTAGTAAGTCTACTTTGGTGTGGCGGCAGGATAGTGAGCTCGAACTCTATTAACTATATTAATTAATAATATATTACCTACTAAATATATTTCTTGTTTGTTTTATTACTTATGACGCTATCTTAACCAACGATAAAAAAGGTCAGAGAGGAGTGTCATCATTAAAATGTGCCTGTTTTGTGCGTAGTTTTAAAAATAAAGAAAAATAAGTCTTTGCGAGTGCTTTTTTTTATCAATAATACAAATCAACAGTTGTGGGGTTGTTATCTGAAAATAATATGACGTTTTAAAATAGCATACAGGCATTCCGTGTCTTGGGATTGCAGGCTCTAGATTGCAGTCTTGAGAATGTCTATGAGTCTCGGATCCCACTTACCACTTTACTTGGCCTGTGTGAATGGCCTTCATGTAACCAAAAAAAAAACTAAATAGTTAATAAAATATTTATTTTATTATTCCTCTTTTTTTGTGCATAAAAATGTGTAAATTAAATTAGTTGAATGAAAAACCATGACCTTGTCATGGCAGATCCTTGACTGCCTTATGCTTATTAATTTTACGACCAAACATCTGAACTTCCCATTTTAGTTCTGTAAGCTAAAAGTAGGAATTTTAATCATTAACACTTAACCATTCTTTATACTTTCATGGCTAAAAATACGATAAAAAAGGATACTTAATAGATGTTTATTCAGTAAGTAGGCCGCACGGGCACTTTTACACGTAAACTGCTGAGAAGAAACGCCGCAAGAAACTCAACAGTGTGTCGTTTTTTCAATGATTTACGATACTTAACCTAGCATTCTATAAAATAATGAATTTAAAATAAACAATATCATAACTGATCAGGGAAACGAATCGAACCTCAGAATTTTCAAGAGCTAATAAAACATTATATAAAACTTACCTACGACGATGCAAGACAACAAAATTAAAAAAAAAGTTCCGATACGTTCTCTTACAGAAACCTTATCCCCGAGACAAGATGCAATGTTTAAATATTTATTCATCGCGTTTTTTATGGCTGACACCTCTGGAACAAGCACACGGGTCACCTGATGCTGAGTGGATCCGAGAACCAAAGATATTTGATTGTTAAGACGGCAAAGCCGACACAAATGGTGTTGAGGTGAGAGCTCATACAGAACGCCTCTACGCTAGTAATGTCCCCGGTTGTGTTATCCCCACCCCGGAATACAATGCGAATGCTGCTGGCGGCGGGTTAATGGATAAGATGGTGGTAGCGAGCCGGACGGACCCTGCACCAGGTCCTACCACCACTAAACTATTCTTACTTCACACTGAATGGCAAAAAGGCCATTCCCCAGAGGTTGAAAATATACTTAGCTTTACTTGAGTTTTTAAGTTTTAATGAAAGAGTAGAGAGCATTTGAGGGAGGTAAGGTTACACAACTACGTAGCTGACGCTTATTCGCCTTTGTCAAAACGAAATAATTTCAATTCGTGTTGTCCTGCGGAATTTCTAATATAACCTTGAAATGAGCTGCGATATGAGCAGGATAACGTTCAATTATTCATTGTTATTAAGTAGTTGAGGCTACATTTTAAACACTAGTCGAAGTTCTGCCACGCTCCGACGAGTCCGTTAAAATATAAAAAAAACTGGGCGATCAGTCATTTTTATTTACTAAGGATGTTGAGAATAGCGTTTCTGTTAGTTCTGTCTTCAGTACATGTGGTACCTTCTGGTAAGTATTAATTTTGTTATAATAGGAAATGTGCTTTCGAGTTAGTATTATCACGACACGTATTATTAAGTGTTTGATATATATTTGTACAGGTAAATTATAAAAGTGAAAGCTAATGTCAAAAAGAAGCTGGTAAATTACAAGTAAAACCGGGCAAGAGCATGTCAGAACATGCTCAGCGTAGGGTTCTGAAGCCGTTACTAAAAACAACTTTGACCTGGCGACAAACTTAACTTTGCCATTGGAAAACTGTTATCCCCATACATAGACAAAGGTCGCGGTCAATTTACCAACACCGCAAATAAGTTTTCGGTAGGTATAAACATTTACACCGTTTGTAACTCAAGAACCAATGAAGTCTACTTCGTCGTGATAGTTTTCCTATTAAATTCATTATATATGCTTTCATTTAAAATATTTTTCAGATTTTTAGTATTTGTAGTGTATTTGGCTGTAGGGGGGGACACATGACACTAACAAAAATTAGCGCTATAAAGCTTAATATTTCATAAACGGGTACCTTAATCGAAAAATTGTTTGTACAAGCCGCAATATTTTTGAAAGACCTATCCAAAGACACCCCACACTTTGGGGTAGACGAGAAAAAAAAATACATCCCAAGGTTACGTGTTGAGGAGGTACATTGAAATTTTTTTTTTTAAAGATTTTATTTTACCACTTTGTTGGCGTGAATAATATGTATATTCATGGCAAATTACAGCTTTCTAGTACTAAGAGTCTCTGAGCTAGGCTGCGGACGGACAGACGGAGAGCCGGACGGACATGGCGAAACTATAAGGGTTCGTAGATCGTAGTTTGACTGCGGAATCCTAAAAACGCTATAAAGTTAAACTTCATCCATGTTGGATAGATTTATTTTAAAAAAAAAGGCTATTTTTAATTGATTCTTTCTTTGAAAGTAATCTATTTATAGTCACATATTATTTGTAAAATAAATAGATTAATATTTGTTTTAATAAATATAAATACCCAAAAGTGATTCATTTAAACTTCTCTAATTCAAAAAATATGAAAATTGTTTTCTTTGCTAATGAAGCTTTAAAATTTTCTGTAGGTATAGTCTATAGGGTGTCCCAGAACTTGACGTAAATATGGGTTCAAGTCCCGGTAAGGGCAGATATTTGTGTGATGAGCGTGAATATTTTGTTCCTGAGTCATGGATACATCTATGTATTTAAGTATTTATTTGTCTATAAGTATAATAGTATGGTCGAATTAGCAGAAAGTATGGAATTAAGTCGTGTAGTCGTGCATTTTTGGCAATCGTTAGAGGGCTTAACTAGATAGTTTTCCCCGGTTTGCACCGTTTCTATTATGTACGGAAAGCCTTTAAATGTTAGGTATAAACTTTAAAGTGCCGTAATTTTGGAGTATGTAAAAAACTATTTGGTGCAAGTTTAGCCACGTGTAAAGACCCCTTTAATACTTAACGTATCTTAATTAAAAAGGTGTGAGATGTATCAAAATTAAGTTATTTGTTTTTCTTAGATTACGGCTCGAGGATAATTCAGTCGGTTGGTGCAAACTTACATTAAGCTTTTTAAAGCATAATAAACGCCCAGTTTATTTTGCACCCCTGTGCGAATTATGGAACATGAATTTTTCATTATTTTATACATTCTACTTTGGGGCAAATTAAGGTAGTCGTGAAAATTTATTCATGGCACTTGTTCTAAAGATACTACATTCGCACCTTATAAAAAAAAAGGAAAAAATATCGGGAAGTTTATCAAATGTAATCGCAGCGAACGCCAGGCGACCGCGGGCATACCTATTTAATCTTTGCCGCGGGTAGTGGGAGCGCGGGGCGCGGGGCGAGGAAGAGCGCAACGCATGGCACCGGTCAGTCAGTTACTTTGTGAAAATTGTTGTGTGATCTGATGATCTCTGTGTACCCTATACAGGGTGGAAAAAACGCATATGAACGGCAACTTCCTTTATATTCAAAAAAGAAAATTCTACACGAAGAAGACTTACTTTTATTTTTTAGAACAATTATTACTGCATTTTTGGAATTTGGTCTGCCTTAACCGGGAATCGAACTGGTCGAATATGTGACAAAACAATAAAACCATGTATTTTTTACGGTTTTTAATTATTTTGAAGGCGTATGTGTTGTAAGTTTAAAATGATCACTATCATGACCCTTTCGATCTGTATCATAAAACAAGACTTTATTGTTGTTTTGTCATATTAGACCAGTAGTCCAGTAACCATGTCGCCTGAAATTACGGGGTACTTTGCGTCAAATTCGGTAGTTCTGATTTTTTGCAGACTTGTTTATGATGTTGGCCAAATGAATAATCCAAGTTTGTGACTTCAAGCGCCGAACGCAACTTTGTCAAAAATAAAAAAAACCGTTAAAATTTCGGACTTTTCTCAGACTGGCGATTATAACCCTAAAGGACTAGTTTTTGATAGTAGCTTCTTCGGACGTTTTAAATAAGACTAAATTTGCTACAACATGAGACTAGAATTGTCGCTGTGATAGTTTTCGAGAGTCTCGTGTAGGCGGTAACCTGGGCAGATTGAAGCTGGTTTTCGTCGCAGCCCTGGCAAATAGTAAGTTGGTATCGCAGTTCGTCGAGGTTTTTCAAAAAAATTGCGAAGTTCGACAAAAGTTGAATTTTGAAAAGCTTAATCTCGGAAACTATTGGGTCTACAGAGACAACTCTAGTCTCATATTGTAGCAAATTTAGTCTACTTTAAAAACATCCTAGAAAAGTACTATCAAAAACTAGTCCTTTAGAGTTACAATCACCATTATCTGAAAAAAAAAACCGAAATGTTCACGGTTTTTTTATTTTTGACTAAGTTGCCATCTTCTCGGGGTCACAAACTTGAATTATTCATTGGGCCAACATCATAAACAAGGCTGCAAAAATTCAAAACCACCGGATTTGACGCAAGCCCTCATGTATAAAGTTACTGAAGTATAGTACAGTTCGTTTTCCGGTTAAGGCAGAGGAATTTCCAAAAATCCATAAATGCAGTATTAATTGTTTTCAAAAATAAAAGTAAGACTTCTTTGTGTAGAATTGGATATTTTCAAAATTTAAGGTAGTCGCCGTCTATGTGGCGTCTATTTTTTCTCTTAATTCCGCATGATGAAAACCTCATATAAAAACGGACAAAGTTAAACTGAGTAAATATACCGATCTTACTTTCGAGGTTCCACCACCATGTGGAATGATCACTCTATAGTTATTTTCCAAATAGTTTTATAGCTAACGGCATCCTCGAACTACACCTTCAAAGGCCTTGTTAGGCTGCTTGATCAGAGCTAGATTCAGAAGTTAGTGAATATACTTCAGAATGCACAAATAATGATGACATTATTATTGTTTACATTGTCCGCTCCAATATATTTGCTGGTGACTATACCGTTTTGATATTAGACACTTACTTTGATTATTGACGATCAGAACTCAAAATTGATTTTTTTCTTTATTATTGCATTTCTTAAACCAACTTTATTTTTATTAAAACTTGTATTACAAGTTAAAAAATTCCACTTTCCCACTTAATATCCAATTAATATTATAAATGCGAAAGTTTGTGTATTAGTTTGTTACTCCCTCACGCTGCAACGGCTGGATGGATTAGGATGAAATTTGAAATGGAGATAGCTTAATAAAAGTTCCAAAGGAAATAATAATAACCGATATCTACAGAAGCTATAAAACATAAATTAATTAATAAGTACAATCTAGGAAAGGGAATGTCAAAGATAAAAAGATAAAAGATAAAAGATGTTTATTCAGTAAGTAGGCCGCACGGGCACTTTTACACGTCAAAAATCTACCAGCGCTTCGCAAGAGACCACTGCTGAGAAGAAACGCCGCAAGAAACTCAACAGTCAGTCGTTTTTTTTAAAAATTACTTATACAATTATAGAACTTAACCTAGCATTATATAAAACAATGAATTTAACATTAAAATATATATATCATGCGTAGTTGAGCAGGAAAATGTGTCAAAACTCAGTATGTTCAGATGAACTCTTAAATTGTAATAATAATAGTATACATATACTTACCCATGACGGTGCAAAACAACCACATATTTTTGATACATTCTCCTACAGAAACCGTGTCCCCTAGACAATAATTATACCTACAATGTTTAGATATTTTCCTGACTAAGCTATTACTAAGTTATTTAGGTGTTTAATTTAGGCCAAGCATTTTTATCTGTTAGATAGTCCTCGACCCTATAATAAGCTTTCGACATCAACGACTTTTTCAAGTAATTTTTAAGTGCTGGAAATGATAACTTTAAAACTTCGTCAGGTAATTTATTATAGAAATGAATGCATTGACCAGCAAATGATTTATATACCTTACGGACACGAAATTTTTTAATAGCAATTTTATTTTTATTTCTTGTATTCAAATTATGTATATCACAATTCTTAACAAAAGAGTCTTGATTTTTAATGACATAAATAATATTCTCATAAATAAATTGTGACGCTACTGTCAAAATACTAATTTCTTTAAATAGTAATCTTAAGGAATCACGGGAGTTTAGGTTATATATGGAACGAATGGCTCTTTTTTGTAACACGAATATAGTCTGTATGTCAGCAGCTTTTCCCCAAACCAGAATACCGTACGACATAACACTATGAAAATAACTATAATAAACTAAGCGAGCTGTCTCAACATTGGTAAGTTGCCTGATTTTCCTAACAGCATAAGCTGCCGAACTTAATTTACCTGCTAGTACTGCTATATGGGGACTCCATTGCAAGTTTTTGTCTATAGTTATCCCTAAGAAAAGCGCCTTGTCCACCATCTCCAAACACTCATCATTTAGAAATATACTAGATTTTACCGGTCTAACATTAGGCAAAACGAACCTAACACATTTAGTTTTCTTAGCGTTAAGTAGCAAATTGTTAATAGTAAACCAATTAAGTACTTTAACCAGCGTAGCGTTTATCCTACTGTAATCGACGGATTTTCGGTCCACCTTGAAAATTAATGAAGTATCATCAGCAAATAGCACAATATCACAAAGGTTATCTACCGTGGGTGGTAAGTCATTTATATAGACCAGAAATAAGAAAGGACCTAATATAGAGCCCTGAGGCACACCTAATTTAACAGTTGCTCCAATGGACTGTGTTTGGTTTACAACAACCGTTTGTGTTCTATCGCTAAGATACATACTTATAAAGCATACTTTAACTAAAATAGGTTTATTGTGCAATTATGAATAAGAGAGTTCAAGAATATTTATTTAATTAAAAAAGAAAATATAACCGACTACTACGCTACTTTTGCCCATGCCTCAAGAACCGTGCATCATCGGTCCGTTTACGCGTGCGTGCGCTTCTGTGGCTTTATTGCTCTATGGTAATAAGTAATTTACAAACATACAGAAAACTGCATGATCCCGATAAGAATGCCAATTTTTTATGGGGTGCGAATTTAAAGTAAATCAAATGAATACGATTGTGACGATTTTCAATTGTTTCAAAATTTCCCCCGAAGTACGAAGACCGTGAAACGTAGATAACTACTTTCCGGGGGTTGCACCCCGGTGCAAATTAGATATTGTATTTAGATATTTTTTCTAATCATATCCTCAATTTGCACCGCGTTCTATATTTTCCCCCGAGCCGCGATGGCCGAAAGTAGGTTTTTACTTATATATATTTTTATTTATATGTTCCGTAGGTTGAATTAAATGAAATAATACGTGCATATGTAGATTGAGATGGATTAAAACGTATGCCAAATTGCACCGAGTACACCTTTTTTCCCTCGTTAGTTATGACCTTTGCAAGGTTTTCAACCAATTGCACCCCTTTCCGGGGGGGCGAATTTATTAAGGGATGCATAAAGCTCGATTTTTAACCCCTACAAAGCAATCAGAAATGTTTTTATCAATTCTTAGAATTATTTCCAGACTTTAGTGAAATTTCATCTAATTTGCCCGTACTATAAGTATTTATATCGTTGTCTAGTACTCATAGTACAAGCCTTGAGCTTATAGTTTCGGACTAGGTCAATTTGTGTGACATTGTTCCCCGATATTTATTTATTTATTTCTGTTAATTTATTAGCACTTAACAGTGTTATAAAAGTTATTTAAGAGCAACGCGACGACTGCTTCCATCAGCGTTGTTGTATATTGGTGATTCGTAACATTGTTTACTTGTACAAGGTTAAGCAGCCAAATAGTGATAATTAATAAATGATGACATAAACGTTTACCCGACCGATTTGTAACGCATATAATTATAACATATTATCTGTAAAAAAAGTTCTCAAAACAGCGATTAGTGTAATCATTTTGTACAGCCGGTTTCAATGGTACATTTAGCAAAGTAGATCTACTTCGATTACAAAGTCGCTGCATTCGTGTTGGTTATATATAAGACACGAATGGATCAAATCCGTGATATAAATTACCATATTGCAACTGATATACAGCAAATTTATGGTATAACAGCATTTCCTTGGCACCTATGCTACTGTACTAGCTGTATAATCAGATTAATCAGGATAGTAAGTAACGATATAAACGTTTACTTAACTGCTATTTACACCACACATACCTAATACACAGGGACCGGAAAACCCCTTTATTTGATTAAGTCTATCGATCGGGTAACTACATCATATGCTCTCCCAACGTTAGGGTAACTCTATCGATAGGCTTACCCTAACAATATGGAAACTGCTTCGAACTAGTTAACTACTACCATTGAGGTTACCAGTTTCGTAAGAGTTTCGGATTTAAGCACTTAGTATTACTTTCGTGTTACCCTATCGATTCTCTCTCTCCGTTGACTCTGTTACGCAGATTCGTCGATACATCAGTCAAACTGAGAACCTCCTTTTTTTAAGTCGGTTAAAATACTAAAGTAACTAAGTGTAACAAATACTTTTCTGAAAACCGCATCAAAATCAGTTCAACCAAACGCGAGATAATAGCGAACAAACAAACATACATACATACATACAGGTCAAACTGAGAACTTCATTTTTTGAAGTCGGTTAACAAAAACTTCACACACACTTCACGCCAAACCAAATCCGACTCAAGGACAACCGACCACAATGAAGATCGCCGAACCTAACTGTCAAATCAAGTACTACAGAAATCACGCGAAGCAAAATCGAAGCGATCGTTAACAAACAAAACCCTAGTGTGCCCTAGTTATGTGCAAATGCTAGAAGGTATTATTTGACTCAGCGAAATAGTGCTTCAAGGACAACATTTCATTCCCCCTACCTCGCCGCGTGCGCCTGTTGTGTGGATTGCTAAGTAGTACAAAAATATGTTGTATGAATTACGCGTAGGGATTGAAATAGCTTGAAGCCGTTTAATAACACTTGATAGGGAAAGCCTAACGTGGGTTTTAAGGATTCGGTAAGTGCTTAGTCGAATTAATTGTATCGTGTTGGAAAGCTTGTCATTGGGGTAACTCGATGATATGCTTACCGCATCGTTAGGGTGTGTAAAAACCAGTCAATCAAATACCCTATCCAAAACTCTTTAAAGGGTAAGCGGTTCCGGTCCCTGCTAATACAGCTGTAAAAAAGTTCTCACAACAATGATTTAGCGCTGATATTTTGTACAACAGGTTTTAATTGATCATTGTTGAATTGGTTGATCTATTGTGGTTTCAAAGACGCTGGTTTAGCGCTTGTGACATATCCGTACGCATGGATCGAATCCGTGATATAAAACAATACCCTGCAGCTAATATGCATCTATTTTATCGCTTATCTATAAACGCGATCAGTAATCTACATAATTATAGTAACACTAAATGGTGTTGAGGTGAGAGCTCATACAGAACGCCTCTACGCTAGTAATGTCCCCGGTTGTGTTATCCCCACCCCGGAACACAATGCGAATGCTGCTGGCGGCGGGTTAATGGATAAGATGGTGGTAGCGAGCCGGACGGACCCTGCACCAGGTCCTACCACCACTGAACTATTCTTACTTCACACTGAATGGCAAAAAGGCCATTCCCCAGAGGTTGAAAATATACTTAGCTTTACTTGAGTTTTTAAGTTTTAATGAAAGAGTAGAGAGCATTTGAGGGAGGTAAGGTTACACAACTACGTAGCTGACGCTTATTCGCCTTTGTCAAAACGAAATAATTTCAATTCGTGTTGTCCTGCGGAATTTCTAATATAACCTTGAAATGAGCTGCGATATGAGCAGGATAACGTTCAATTATTCATTGTTATTAAGTAGTTGAGGCTACATTTTAAACACTAGTCGAAGTTCTGCCACGCTCCGACGAGTCCGTTATAATATAAAAAAAACTGGGCGATCAGTAATCTACATAATTATAGTAACACTAAGGAGTTGTAAAATTACTTTTGCATTACCCTTGTATCGTCATAATTATTATTATAGCTACTTGAAAATGTTTTTTGGTTAGAAATAACGCTAAAACAGCCCAAAATAGCTGCAAATGCCTTCTATATGTATAGAAAGTATGCTCGTGCTAAAAATCAATGATATATTTAGTAACCTTTGTGATTTCCAAGTAATTCATGTTTTAAATTTATTTATCACTTAATCAAATATCGAAAATTCGGGGCGCATGAATAAAATACGTATAATGAATTATATATTATTTCATCGATGAAGTTGTGAGCTCAAGTGAAATTCACCTCAAATGCACGTACATGAACAGCAAGATAAAAAAAATACTTACCAGAATCTTGTACTCCGTTTCGTTAATGATTTTCTATAAAATAATTGGTTCACTAGTCAAGTACGCACAGCAGTTGGATGGAGCACTCAAGCGAGGATAAATTGAATGTTACATTACAGGATCACAATCACCAAAATAGCTACAAATAGCTGTATATTAGCGTCGTGGCAACTATTGTATGAGTATTTAGTGATATTACATACATACATAAACTCACGCCTTTATTCCCAGTTTGGGGTAGGCAGAGCTACAGAATTGCCAACAACTCTAAATTTAGTGATATTGTGATAAAAAAATCATTAATATAGGGTAGAAGTACCCTTTGTGGCCACTATACCCTTTTTGGCCTTTTTAGGTCGAAATGAGTATGAAAAATATTGTAAAATTAAAAATAATATTCATTAATAGTTAAGACTGAAGATTAGTATAAAGATAAAATTAAAAAATATTTGTGTAATTTCATAATTCTTTACATATTAGTTAAAATTTTGAGTGGCCAAAAACGGTGTAAAGATGGCCAAAACCGGTACTGTACCGGTGTAACACCATAACACTAAAAATATTTATATGACACTTTTATATCACGGATTTGTAACAAAATCGTTATAGGCGGTGCTAAAATACACACAATATATCATAAAACAGCTGTAAAACTGGGAAGTGGCCAATGATAGAAACGTTTATGTCATGGATAATTGGATATACGACTGCTTATATCACTAAAATAACATGTATATAAGATAGTTTTGCAGCATAGAAGCAGCTTTTTTTAACTTTATATCCAATCCTTAATAACGTAGCAATGTATTGAATTACACCATAATTCCACAACTAACGAAAAGCAAACTTTAAAAAAATCCAATTGCTGTTTGGATAATGTCGTCAAAGTAGTGCTACTTATCATGTTTATATTTTTTATTTCGCCAATTTCTCATAAATATTATTATTTTTAACCAGAGTGAGTCGCGATGTACGAGGGCGCCAAATCTGTGTTATAAAAAGTGGTTATTCCAAAGGGCGTAGCACAGCGTCTAGGTCCCGGAGGGAGAGCGCCAAACACTAGTTTTTTACCTGACTCCGAGAAGCCGTAGACAAGGAATTGTATACTGTCTTACTTATATTATGTACATGACTAGCTTTTGCGCGCGACACCGCCCGCGTAGAAAATATTTATCGCTATTCCCTCGAGAACTGTCCAATTTATGTGCTATAATAGACTATAACCTATAACAGTGCCAAATTTCATCTAGTTTCGTTTAGCCGATCTGAAGTGATTGAGTAACAAACATCCAAACTTTCGCATTAATCATATTAGTAAGATAAGATAAGACAGGGTTTTGAGCCGCACAGGATGACAGCTGACCACGTGGTTTATCGTAACGTAACGGACTAGAATGTCACCCCGTACATTTTGAGCGATGGACAAGTAAAACATAAGCAGTGTTTTCTTGGCTACGTCCTCTGACCACTTTCTCGGTCAAACTGTTCCACACATCAAGTAACTTCGGTTTTGTAGAAGATCCTCCAGAAATTTTTTTCTACTGTGAAACAATTAGGGGTTTTTTTTAAGGCGTCTCATTCCTTCTATACCAGCAACGCATAAGTAGCGTCATTGATATTGCTAACGTCCATTCATTACAGCGCCCTAACCGCCCTCGGCCGGTTCATTCATGTCTCCACCAGCAACTGTCTTCGAGGGCCTATTCGGTATTGTTACCACACTAACTGGTGCTAAAGTGTAGTGGAGGGTCGCAAATTTTCCGATGTTGAAGCGGGGTTCGGAATTTATGGTGACAGGGTGACAGGCGTGACACCAAATACTCGACGCCTCTTGCTTCCTCAGCAAGATTCTTGTCCGGCTTGCGGCGGGGTTTACCGGCTCTCGCATCGAGTTATAGTAGCCCCCAAAAGCGTCATCTCACAAATACTACACCATGAATCATGTGTAACTAACGTCAAGTCTTTTAAACTACCTAACCTTAACTATACTGATGATGTTTCAGAAATGTTTTATTATTCTGGCTTGGACCCCTCCCGCGTCACGAGAACCAACTCGAAAACCTATTACTACATGTACAACATAGGGGAACACCTCAGTATTGGCTGCGAGCGTGACGGACATCTAGCTTTAGAAGCATTCACATTTACAAGTAAGTTTTAAAGTGTTATTTTTTTAGCTTTATTGCTTGCTTTTATTTTTCTATAGTTCTCACGGTCACAGTATATAGAACAGTAGATCGTCTTCAAACAAAGGTACATCGCGCGGCTTGCGGCTGTGGGCGGGGCCTGTGGCGGGGCGAACCAATACGAAACGAGATCTCAAGAATTTTCGAGGGAACTTAGTCGGGGCTGCGGCGTCATTGCGTTCGGTTACCTTTTGTTTTAGCGCGCGTACTTAGCTATCGAGCGACAATGTCGCTGCCGAAAAAGCTTAAATATTGTTCTGTATACGGATGTCTAAACCTAGCTTAGGTAGGTACAACTATATCCAGATTTTATTAAAGGTATTTCGTACCGGCCTGCCTATAGTATACCAAGGTGAAATAATTACGTATTAAGTAGGTAATTTAAGTTATTGAGTGTGACGTGACAGGTAACATGTGACGACGTGGATGGCCTAGGTAGTTGGTAGTGACTAAGTAAGTAGTGACCTTGCTTACGAAGCTAGCGGTCCTGGGTTCGATTCCCGGTCAGGGCAAATATTCGTGTGATGAGTGCGAGTAGGTATTTTTTGTTTCTGAGTCTTGGGCATTTTACATGTACCTATGTAGTCATATTAAGTATGTATTTTTACTACATAAGTATGCTTATCGTTGCCTAGTACCCGAAGCACAAGCCTAGAACCAAAGCGAGCGGCCAATGCTCTAAGGAAGCCGCGCGGCGACTGCGCGTGCCGCCAATAATAGGTACCTAAGTAGTCAAAGGAAGCCGCCTTACGCGAAAGCGGTATTATCAAAAAGTCGAAAAGGAATTTACATATCACGTCACATACCTATAAATATACCTAGTTATTATTTAGTGTCAACAGATAAAAAGTATGTAAATAAAATAATTTAAATTTGGTACTTAGGTAACTAACAATATTCATACTTACTTTAGGTTTGTGTAATTTATGAAAATTAAATCACAGTATGGCCAAGCAGGTGACTAAAATTGAAAAACAAGTTTGGACAGCCCTGACGCCCGAGCGGCAATAGGTATCAGAATCTCCTAAAGGGCTGGAGTCGAGCAACTTTTCTATTTATACTATGTCACGGTTTAGTTAAAGTATACCTAGTACGAGTTTTATGAAGTGAACAGATTAGCAAAGAGATGTGTTAAACAGAAAGAGTTAAAAAAGTTCTCACTATAAGTTATATCCGACCGTTAGTAGACCGACCTACCCACGTGATAATATACCAGTGTTTAACTAGCCACCTCGTAATATAGACTAGACCCAAAACTGGAAAACGCGTCTCTAAACCACGCAAGCGACAAATAATGTAACAGATGGGGTGACAAAGTTATCAAAGGGTTTTGACCCTGCGGAATACGGATCTGCCTGTCGCCATTCCGCCCATACAAATATTTTCGTCGTACATTTAGTAAATCGTTGTTCCGGTGCCCTAAAAAAGGTCCGATTATTATGGTTTTGAACCGGAAGTACGGTATACTGGAAAAAGTTTTCGTCGTACATTTTGTAAATCGTTGTTCCGGTACCCTAAAAAAGGTCAAATTTTTATGGTTTTTTGATATGTTGTAAACGACCATATTGTCATGATATCCCAAATTTTTCGTTCTTCCAGCTCTATTTCTTTTTCCGCCATCTTGGAAAAACTGTCACTTTTTTCTATTTTTTGCCTATACTTCGTTAAAGTTCATTGTAGTGCTAAACATGGTTCTGCAATATTGTAGAATGAAAAATTTGCTAAAACTTTTGGGTTCACAGTTTTGTTACAGTGCCTGACTACCATGTGAGCACACGGTAGTCAGGCACTGGGATGAACAATCGAAGGACACAATATCCGTGCAGGCTTTGGGGCCGGCTCGAGGGTCATAAGAATGGGAATATATTAGTTTTGATGAAGTCTCCACCCATATGATTCAGGTTCCATCACCACCGGTTGGGCATGATTAGCATTTTCCCATACGTTCACTTCAAAGATTTTTGAATAATATTCAGTACCGCAAAAGTATTTGATTTTACACTAGCATTCAATAGATGATTCCATATTTTCTTTCCTAGAGGTCGTGGAAAAAATATTTGAAGCCAAAAGTTATAGAAAATCATGTGATCTAAAATATTGTCTTACAACAGTTTGCGCTAAAATGCACTAAAACCTAAATATGGAAGAAAAACTAGAAAAAAGTAGGTAGCAATTGTTAACGATAGCTCCCCATAGACGATTCCACATCTTCGTCCCTAGGGGTCCTGGAAAAAATGTGTGAAACCAAAACTTTTCCAGAACTATGATTAGCACTAGAATGGACTTTAACGAGATTCAAGGCATAAAATTGAAAAAATGTGACAGTTTTTCCAAGATGGCGGAGAAAGATATAGAGCTGGAGAGACGAAAAATTTGGGTCACCATGACAATATGGTCGTTTACAACATATCAAAAAACCATAAAAAATTGACCTTTTTTAGGGTACCGGAACAACGATTTACAAAATGTACGACGAAAACTTTTTCCAGTATACCGTACTTCCGGTTCAAATTTCGGAGTGGCGACAGACAGATCCGTAGGTATTCTGCAGGGTCTAAACCCTCTGATAACGTTTTCGCCCCACCTGTTACTGTCCTAGACTAATAATAATAATACACATACTCATTACATGATATTGGCTAGTGTCGTTTTTACTAACGGCGTTTTCTCGGTAGAGTGTAAATGTCCCCGTTTGAAATAACTGGCTGATAATATTTTAATTCTCCAGTTATCATCTGATGACGGCTCATTTATGAAGACAACGATGATAATGATGACGACAATGATGGTGATGATGATTATCCTTATCCACCTTCCATGTGTGTGTGGCTGTTGAGTGTTGCTGTAATTCTTGTTTCAGATTCCACGACAAACATTACGACGGAGCTAAATGAATCCCGGTTTGAGACCCAGGCTACGAGGGACTTACAGCCGTCGCGGTTGTTTTGTCTTGTTCAAGATCAAAGAATTAGCGTATATGATTACATCTCCCTCCACTTTCAAACGTGTAAGTGTCCATTACTAGCTTTTAATTGACTTCATGGTGTTAACGTACTTGAGTTGGAGCCATATCAAAATGCCGAGATTTATATCGCCGATTTTGTTCTCTCAGGCAACGATTCGTGGATGTCTCCTTTTATTTGGAACAGAAACGATTAGGGGCATTATTATACTTTGTTTAGACACCTATTGTCATCGTATCGTCTTTGACTGGACCGCCATTACTGTTAAGTTAAAAAGAGCTATCACAACGTTGATATTCCCGTGACTTACTTGTTTGAGGACAAACATTATATTCAGGCTATAGAAGAAACTGATCAAACTATTATTTATCATACAAAATATTAAAATTGATTTTATGATAAATGTTTGCAGACTGTTTTAATTTATATGATGACTAAAATATTTCTTGGGGATAGATATTATATACGAATATTGCAAATTAGTGACAACTAGTGACCCGCCCTCGCGTCCCTTCGGTTTATGCCAGTTTTCTGTAATACCCGTACGTAATCCGAAACGTTAACATAAAAGTAAAGGTAAAAATTATACATAAAAACCTTCGTCTTGAATCACTCTATCTATTAAAAAAAAACCGCATCAAAATCCGTTGCGTAGTTTTAAAGATCCACCTACAACCTCCAACAACAAAAAAAAGTTTTAAATAACCTATATGCGATGGGTACACTACACAATTCCGAAGAGTCATGATTCCGTATTAATCAAAATTCCGAATTTTCATACTTCTGCTTTCATAGAAGACTATATTTTTTGATATCGTTTTTAAATGAAACCTCACCAATCCCACGTACTCGTACAGCAAATAATAAAAGTATTTTGACCGTAGCGTCACAATTTATTTATGAGAATATTATTTACGTCATTAAAAATCGAGACTCTTTTGTTAAGAATTGTGATATACATAATTTGAATACAAGAAATAAAAATAAAATTGCTATTAAAAAAATTCGTGTCCGTAAGGTATATAAATCATTTGTTGGTCAATGCATTCATTTCTATAATAAATTACCTGACGAAGTTTTAAAGTTATCATTTCCAGCACTTAAAAATTACTTGAAAAAGTCGTTGATGTCGAAAGCTTATTATAGGGTCGAGGACTATCTAACAGATAAAAATGCTTGGCCTAAATTAAACACCTAAATAACTTAGTAATAGCTTAGTCAGGAAAATATCTAAACATTGTAGGTATAATTATTGTCTAGGGGACACGGTTTCTGTAGGAGAATGTATCAAAACTATGTGGTTGTTTTGCACCGTCATGGGTAAGTATATGTATGGGTAAGTATATCAACATGTGCTATTTCTGTCCAGCTACAACTAAGCCGACGGCGCCTGTACCGATTGAGCCAGCAACTGGTTCAGCCGAACCACAAACCCCAGGTAAACAGCTCCGTCCGGGGTATCCTCTCAAACAACTCTCATGTGATCTCGTCGATGAATTATTAACCAGAACTATCATTTAATAATTACACCCTAACCTAAACTGTGTTTCAATATTAAATGATGTATTTATTACAAACAGTGGTGGAAAGACCTAATCCTCACTCACGCTATCAGTAATTATCACAAATTTAAGAACAATTTAAAACATTTAATCGAAGATAAGGGCGCGGAGCTCCGCTTCATGGAGCTTCTATTAGTATTTAAGGCGCTACGCGTCTTGACACAACACCTAACCTAGCAATTTGTTTCTTGTTGGCATGTAAAATGTTAATTTCAACTAATATCTATTTAATTGAACAACGTCAAGACGGCACTTATTTTAATTTACTATTATAGCAATAATAATAAGTAAAAAATATATATAATTAGTAAATGGAAATCAGTGCCGCAGTAAACGCGTTAATACGATTACAAGCCAGATATTTGTTTCACAGGTGAATCGGTCATGTATATTGTGACCGCGTGCCTGTGCGTCGCCATCGTTGTGGTGTGTATTATCGTCATTATCCGCAACTGCTGCTCCAGGACACAAGGTAAACATGAACACACATTCAATTCTACAAATCTGGTTTATTAACGGACTTCAAAATAGTGTTACGCCGATGGCATAAGGCGTCTCATCTTTTATCGTTAATTTTGGTGCTTTAGAAGCGTTTTCAGCAGGCTGAAATATCGTTTCAGTCCGTTTCAGAGGTAGCTCTATCACATACCAGATTATCAGAATTTCGACCAACTTGCCGTTGTTTTCAGGCGCCTGAAACATGTTTTCAGTCCGTTTCAGGCCACCCTCTATCAGATGACACCATAACCTGAAAACCCATTTTCAGACATTTTCAGGACCCCTTATGGGCCTTTGAAGTACATTTCAGTATATGGCAATTTTCCACTAAGAGTGACAGAGATAGCATGATTAGAAAGAGACAGCTACACTGAGAACCTGCCAGAAACGTGTGAAAGAGATAGCATGATTAGAAAGAGACAGCTATACTGAGAACCTTCCAGAAGCGTGTGAAAGAGGTAGCATGATTAGAAAGAGACAGCTATACTGAGAACCTTCCAGAAGCGTTTGAAAGAGATAACATGAAATGAGACGGCAACACGCGGAACATTCCAGACTCATCCAGACCCGTGAGTCAAGGTCATTGCGATCGTAAAAAAACAACAAGGTAGCAAGGCGTAGAACATTCCAGCAACGAACAGTCTCGATCGACCTTGGCGGGGCGAGGTACATAGAACATTCCGGAAGGCGTTCTAGAATAATCAGACTCGGGAACTATAAAACGGCGGACACCGGTTGCGACGAGTCAGTCTTTACTTGGAAAGCGAACAGTGCGAATAAGAGCGACCCGAGCGATCATCTGAGTATTCGAAGTTTATTGTGCGATAATCGTTTTGTAACGGTTTAAGTGAGTGCGTAATTAAAGTCTACTTTTGATTATCGGTGTATTCGTGCATTTCTATCAGTTACCTACCCCCACGTACGTAACATTTGGTGTCAGAAGTGGGATAGAAAATGCCAGTAACTCCGCGAGATCAAGAGCAGGAGGGTGTCAAAACCCGAAGCCAGACTGTAGCTGAGGACTCTGCGGCTGCCGCCGGTACGTCCACCGCTACTGCACCGGCTACTGCACCGGCTACTACAACAGTGTCACCTAAGCCGGAAATTGACCTCAACGCAATATTTATGCTGTTGAAGGAACAATCGAGAATTATTCAAGAACAATCCATAGCCCAAAAGGAACAATCCAGAGCTCAAAAGGAACGAACCAGAATCATCCAAGAGGGTCAGAAAAAGTTCCAAAAATGAAGAACAATGTAAAGCCCAAGAAGAACAATCTAGAATTCTCCGAGAAGTACAAGAGGCTACTTCGGAATGGAAGAAAGAAATGACGGAGGTTCAAGAAAAACTGGATGACGTCAAGGATAAAGTTGAAGACCACGAAAATCGCCTCCAGACGATAAGAAATGAAGTGAAAAAGCTGGAAATCAAAGTGGCCGGAACCATTTCCCCTGGGTGTGAAACCACTATCCCGGTTGCTGGAAGATTTAAGGCGCCACCGTTTGATGGGACTTCGTCATGGACAGCCTATAAACTCCAATTTGAGTCAGTTTCCCAGGCGAATGGCTGGAACAAGGACCAGGCGAAGACGGCTCTAACTTTGGCACTTCGAGATGAAGCCCTCACCGTGCTGGAAGCTTTGGGAGAGAATAAGACATACGACCGCCTCCTTGAAGCTTTGGAGGCACGTTATGGTGACAGCCATCTCGAGCACGTCTTTAGAGCTCAGCTTAAGGATCGAGCCCATGGACGTAATGAATCATTACAACAGTGGGCCCTGGAAATAGAAAAGTTGGTCAGGAAAGCGTACCAAAGTACATCGGCTTCATTTGTGGACAGCATGCTAGTACAGGCCTTCATCGATGGAATCCGTGATTTAGAAGTCAGAGCTGCTGTGCGACTAGGACATCATGGAAGCGTGAAGGATGCAGTTGTCCACGCCTTGGAGGTCGAAGCTGTACGCCAGGACTCCAGGCCTTTTAAGGTGCGAGAGGTTTCGGCCAGGGAGCCAACTGCTCCTCGCCGTGAATTTGGGCCAAGGTGTTATTGGTGTGGAGAACGCGGGCACATACAATCTAGTTGCCCAAAACGAAATAGAACACAACGAGATACAACAGGCCCAACGGAGAGGCCAGCGGGCTCTGATGCATTAGAGCCGCATCAGGGAAACGAGTAGAAGCCAGGACTAAGGGACGAGTGCTGGCTGGTGGTCAAAATGTCCCAGTTATGATCTCACAGGCGAATGATGGGAACAGTCTGGTCGTCAAAGGAGAAATTGGCGGAATACCATGTCACCTTACTATAGACACCGGAGCTTCTCGGACTGTGATCAGTTCTCGGCTACTGAAACATTTAACCAGAGATCATCTAGTCCGACCCAAGCATCTTCAGCTGCAAACTGCTACCGGCCAGTACATTTCCGTCCTGGGGGAGAAAGGAGTGGCGGTGCAAATTGGGGAAAAGAACTACTGGCACAAAGTTATCGTTGCTAACATCATCGACGATTGCATTATTGGATTGGATTTTATGAGAAAACATGGCTGCAAAATCGACTTGAAAGGTGGAGTCCTGAAATTCGGGGTTGATGAAGTCCCTATGGAAGGGAAGGTGGCGTGAGTGGACAAGTCTACTGTGCTAGAAGAACCATTCTTCAACCAAAATCGCAAGCCCTAGTTCCTGTGAAATTACCACACTATACGGAACGAGGATCTCATCGCTGCGTATTAGTAGAAAAAATTGATGGTAGCCAACCGTGGATAACAGCTCGCACGGTAGTGACAACGTCATCTGCAGCGTTTATAAGGGTCCTAAACCTCAGCGACTCTAAACATGCCCTTTGTAAAGGAAGCCTTATCGGGACTTGCGAAGAAATTTCTTGGATACGAACTTGCCAGGGATCGAATGGAAGCGGACAACCTGCAAGTAGAGGAGTGGACATTACAGGATTATCTGATGGTTGCCAAAACAATCTCACGAAGGAAGAACTCCTGAAGGCGCGTAATTTACTGCTGCGTTACAGCAATGTTTTTTCTGCGCACGACGGTGATATTGGAAGAACTGGAGTTGTACAACATGAGATCAACACTGGCGGAACCATGCCTATCCGACAACGTCCTCGGCGAGTTCCAGTAGCTCGCGAAAAGGAAGTGGAAGACATGATTGAAGAGATGAAGAAGAACAGAGTTATTGAGCCATCAACAAGTCCTTGGTGTTCACCGGTAGTTTTGGTAAAGAAGAAGGACGGCACTATGAGATTTTGTGTTGACTATCGCTGACTTAATGATGTAACCAAAAAGGATTGTTATCCACTGCCACGAATCGACGACACGTTAGACACTTTAAATGGAATGAAATGGTTTTCCACGTTAGATTTAAAAAGTGGCTACTGGCAAGTGGAAATCAAGGACCACGATAAGGAGAAAACCGCCTTCTCGACCGGAAATCATTAGTACCCACTAGACATACCTCCTGCATTGATCAAATCGCCAGCAATGTAAAATCGGCAAAGGCCGAAGTCCACCTTCTTGGGCTCTCCGACCACGAAACCGCGCAAACCCTATCGTTTAAAGTCAAAAGAGAAAGGGCTCTCGTCACTTGGTTCGAGAAGAGACGTGACTACAGCGCTGAAAATATCAGTAAGTTCTACGAGTGTATAACTGCGGTCTCATTTTCAGACGTTGCAGGGTCTAATAATTTTTCGGATGCGTTCGATTGTTTTTATGATCACATCTGCCTTTTTTTATAACTTGTGCTTTCCGATAATTAAGGTTAAGATTAATAATAGATTTAAAAATAATAATTGGTTAACAAAAGGAATAAAAGTATCCTGTAAAGTTAAAAGAGTGTTATTTTTAAGGACTAGACATATTCAATCAGATAAAAATATTAATAAATTAATGTATAAAAAATATAATAAAATTCTAAAAAAATGTATACATAATGCGCAAAAACTTAAAAATTTTAATTATATAAATAATAACGAAAATAAATGTAAAGCGACTTGGAACGTGTCCTCAACTGTTTCAAATGATTTACACCAGAATGATATAAATGAAATTCAATTTAATAATACCATATATTCAAATCCTCTTGAAATTAGTGAAATATTTAATGATTACTTTATTAACATAGCTAGTGGACATAAGGTGACAACTGACCATCTCTCTTTTAAATCGTATTTAACAAAATCAAATCCCAACACAATCTTTCTAAGGCCAGTTACTCCAAAGGAAACATATAACATAATTATGTCATTGGTGAACAGTAGTTCGAGTGGCTTTGATGACATAATTGCCAAAATCTTAAAACTCTGTGCTTTATTTGTATGTCATCCTCTTGCACATATTATTAATTTGTCCTTCTCGGAAGGTGTTTTCCCACAAAAGTTAAAACGTTCTATTATAAAACCATTATATAAAAAAGGCAATAAGCTAGACCTATGTAATTATAGACCTATAACTTTAGTACCTATATTATCGAAGGTACTTGAAAAAGCAATGAGCACTAGGTTAAACGATTTTTTATTACAGTTTAACATACTGCACCCTGATCAATACGGTTTCCGCAAGAACAGTTCCACAGCGCTTGCATGTTTTGAGTTTATCAATTGCATAACTAACTCCTTGAACAGCAAAACTCCAGTAGCTTCAATCTTATTAGATATGAGAAAAGCCTTCGATTTCGTCAATCATTCAAAGCTATTCCATAAACTTGAAATCAATGGCATAAGGGGAAGAGCACTGGACTGGTTGAAAAGTTATTTGAGCGACAGAATGCAATGTACCGAAATTAAAAAAAATACTATGTTAAATAATATTATACTGAAACGAACGTACAGGTCACAATATACATCTAATAATATCGGTGTCCCTCAAGGAAGCGTCCTGGGTCCATTGCTATTTCTGTTGTTTATTAACAATTTACCTAATTGTTCCCCCCATAAGTGTATAATGTTTGCTGATGACACCTCACTTGTTATAAAGTGTACTGATAAAAACTCATTCCAACGTACAGTTAATAAGGCCTTAGAAGACACCATAAATTGGATGAATAACAATGATTTACAATTAAATGTTAGCAAAACTAAGTTAATGCAATTTTTATCTTATAATTCGAATCGCATCCCGATTAATGTAGTTTGTGATAATGAAAACATAGATGAAGTTGAAACTTACAAATTCCTCGGCATAACTATAGACAAGCACCTGAACTGGAAAGCCCACGTAGAACAGGTCTGCAATAAGCTAAATCGTTTTGTGTTTGCCCTAAGCAGACTAAGACAGACTGTTTCGATGGATGCAGCCCTAACGGCATACCATGGGTACGTGTCGTCCGTGCTTAGTTACGGCCTAATACTATGGGGAAACTCTATTGAGCTGGACAGAATTTTCAAGATACAGAAAAAGTGTGTTCGAGTTATATGCAATGCATGGTTTAATGACAGTTGCTCGCCGTTATTTAAAAAACTAAGAATTCTTCCATTACCATGTATGTATATCAAAGAAATTTGTATATTTGTTAACTCCCGTCCTCAGTTGTTTAAAACACGCGGTGAGGTCACGCAAAGGCAGCTAAGAGCGCGTGTGAAGTCCCAACTGTATGGACCCCCCTGTCATAAATACATATATAAAAAAAACGTTTTTAATATGTGTATAACGCTATACAACAGCTTACCTCATGACCTAAAGTTATTATCGGGAAATATTTTTAAATCCAAATTGACAAAATGGCTTTTGCAAAAATGTTTTTATAATATAAATGAATTTATGAATTATAGTGACCTAAATGGATACTAAGGAAATACGACATTTTACTTTTAATAATTAATGATTGTGTTTTCTACGGAATGTTATTTATGAATGCTATTATTTATTGAATTATAATTTGTATGTTTTTATTTGTAATTGATAATTGTATTTTAGATTTATATAAACATTTTAGACTAACTATTAATATTTGCACGCTTGCATGCAAGCTGAACGCAATGGATTTTTAATTATTGAACATCTGCTCTATGTTATACTGTGTTCTGGCAAATAAATATGATTTGATTTGAAAGGGACTATGGCAGTTCAATGTTATGCCGTTTGGACTGTGTAATGCACCAGCAACCTTTGAGAGATTGATGGAACAAATACTTGCTGGTCTACTTGGAGATACTTGCCTGGTATATCTGGATGACATTATAATTGTTGGTAGAGACTTCGACGATCACCTTAGAAAATTGGAGCAAGTTTTGGCTAAGCTGCGAGATGCGAACCTGAAACTCAGCCCGAAAAAATGCTCACTTTTCAAGCGTAAGGTGAATTATTTAGGACACGTGGTGTCAACAGACGGTATCCAGACAGATCCTGAGAAGATAAGTGCCGTTAAGGATTGGCCTATACCGAGGGACAAGACCGCAGTTCGTGCCTTTTTGAGACTTTGCTCATATTATCGACGTTTCGTGAAAAACTTTTCAGATATAGCGAAGCCGTTGCACCAGCTTACGGAAGAGAAACGAAGATTTGACTGGAATGATCCGTGTGCAGCAGCTTTTGCCGATCTCAAACAAAGGCTTTGTGAAACTCCGATATTGGGATACCCAGAACCTGAGAATGATTTTATTGTTGACACAGACGCAAGTAATACTGGTGTCGGAGGAGTTTTGTCACAAAAGAAAGGAGATCAGGAAGTGGTTATCGCCTACTTTAGTAAGTCACTATCCAAATCAGAGAGGAATTACTGCGTCACTCGGAGAGAATTGCTGGCAGTTGTCAAGACGTTACAGCATTTCAATAAATATCTGCTTGGGCGCAAATTTCGTATCAGAACTGACCATGCTGCTTTGAAATGGTTATTGGAGTTTAAAAATCCTGAGGGTCAAGTAGCACGATGGATTGAACAACTACAGGAATATGACTTTATCATTGAACATCGCAGTGGAAAATCACACGGCAACGCGGATGCGCTTTCCCGAAGACCTTGTCCGGATGTCTGTAAACATTGTGTAAGGCAAGAGGGGAAAGATTGTGTGAGAATCTTGCGGACTGATACTGTAAGTGAAGAATGGAGTAATGAAGTCATGCAACAAGCGCAGCAAGAAGATCAGGACATTAAACCCATTTTCGATTGGATCAAAGCAGGCGTTCCCAAACCGAAATGGTGTGAAGTAGCCCCAATGAGTACTGTAACAAAAAGCTACTGGGCCCAATGGGAAAGTCTGGTCATGCATGCATAATGGCGTACTGTGCAGAAAATGGGAGACGGAAAATGGAAAGGATGCTCACCTACAGGTAGTTGTTCCAAGAAAAAGGGTAAGTGATGTGTTGAGATCCTTCCATGACGGAATTTCCGGTGGGCACCTTGGAGTGCAGAGGACCTTAATGAAAGTTCGGCAACGCTTCTACTGGATTCACAGCCGTGAAAATGTGGAAGACTGGTGCAGGAAGTGTACAAACTGCTCATCAGTTAAGGGGCCGCAAACACGCAGTAGAGGTGCGCTCAAGTTGTACAACGTTGGAGCACCTTGGGAAAGGATTGCTTTGGACGTCGCAGGCCCGTTTCCAACATCCGAATCCGGGAACAAGTACATCCTCGTTGTAATGGATTACTTCACCAAATGGCCTGAAGCATTTGCGATCCCTAACCAAGAAGCAGTCACAGTCGCGGAGAAATTAGTGATGGAAGTGTGTTGTCGATTTGGGGTGCCTCTCGAAATTCACAGTAATCAAGGCAGGAACTTTGAGTCTCAGGTGTTCCAGGAGACTTGCCGACTTATGGGTATTCATAAGACCAGGACAACGCCATATCACCCACAATCGGACGGAATGGTCGAGAGATTCAACCAGACGCTGGAAAGACATTTGGCCAAGGTGGTTGAAAGTCACCAAAAGGATTGGGATAGGCATATTCCTCTCTTCCTGATGTCATACAGATCGGCAACTCACGAAAGTACGGCTGTCACTCCAGCTTACGTGAACTTCGGAAGAGAACTTCGCTTACCTGCAGACCTTTTAACCGGACGTCCTCCAGATTCGCCAAAATCGATCACCGAGTATGCCAGTGATTTGCGAAACCGTATAGACACGTTCGTGAACACGGACTTCAAGCCAGTGTGAAGATGAAAACTCGTTATGACCGAAAATCAAACCAAGTAGGGTTCGAGGAAAGTTCATTAGTATGGCTGCATAACCCCATGCGAAGAAAAGGGAAATCCCCGAAACTATCACCGAATTGGGAAGGGCCATACAAAGTAGTCACAAAGATCAACGACGTTACGTATCGGATACAGCGGAGCCAGCGAAGTCCCTGCAAGGTTGTCCACGTTGACCGACTAGCGAGATATTACGGAACTAATAATGCTCGGGACGAGCATGTCTTAGGAGGGGGTAGTGTTACGCCGATGGCATAAGGCGTCTCATCTTTTATCGTTAATTTTGGTGCTTTAGAAGCGTTTTCAGCAGGCTGAAATATCGTTTCAGTCCGTTTTAGAGGTAGCTCTATCACATACCAGATTATCAGAATTTCGACCAACTTGCCGTTGTTTTCAGGCGCCTGAAACATGTTTTCAGTCCGTTTCAGGCCACCCTCTATCAGATGACACCATAACCTGAAAACCCATTTTCAGATAAAAGATAAAAAAAAAAAAAAAGATAAAAGATGTTTATTCAGTAAGTAGGCCGCACGGGCACTTTTACACGTCAAAAATCTACCAGACATTTTCAGGACCCCTTATGGGCCTTTGAAGTACATTTCAGTATATGGCAATTTTCCACTAAGAGTGACAGAGATAGCATGATTAGAAAGAGACAGCTATACTGAGAACCTTCCAGAAACGTGTGAAAGAAATATCATGATTAGAAAGAGACAGCTATACTGAGAACCTTCCAGAAACGTGTGAAAGAGATAGCATGATTAGAAAGAGACAGCTATACTGAGAACCTTCCAGAAGCGTGTGAAAGAGGTAGTATGATTAGAAAGAGACAGCTATACTGAGAACCTTCCAGAAGCGTGTGAAAGAGATAACATGAAATGAGACGGCAACACGCGGAACATTCCAGACTCATCCAGACCCGTGAGTCAAGGTCATTGCGATCGTAAAAAAACAACAAGGTAGCAAGGCGTAGAACATTCCAGCAACGAACAGTCTCGATCGACCTTGGCGGGGCGAGGTACATAGAACATTCCGGAAGGCGTTCTAGAATAATCAGACTCGGGAACTATAAAACGGCGGACACCGGTTGCGACGAGTCAGTCTTTACTTGGAAAGCGAACAGTGCGAATAAGAGCGACCCGAGCGATCATCTGAGTATTCGAAGTTCATTGTGCGATAATCGTTTTGTAACGGTTTAAGTGAGTGCGTAATTAAAGTCTACTTTTGATTATCGGTGTATTCGTGCATGTCTATCAGTTACCTACCCCCACGTACGTAACAATAGTTATTGATGTAACAGGTACATAATGAAGCCTCTTAAGGTACGAGTGCCGAGGTTAGAGCGCGAGCTTGCGAGCGCTCTTATTACAGGCACGAGTACCTTAAGAGCTAATTATTTACTATTGCATATATAACTGTTTCTACAAGCTTAAAATGATTATAACAAAAAAAAAACAATCGCTTACTTTTCTTGTATACTTTACTCGATTTTTTGGGTTCCGTAGTCAAACTAGGAACCCTTATAGTTTCGCCATGTCCGTCCGTCCGCAGCCTAGCTCAGAGACTCGTAGTACGAGAAAGCTGCAATTTGGCATGAATACACATATTAGGCACACCAACAAAGTGGTAAAATAAAACCTTGAAAAAAAAAAAGTTTACCTCCCCTACACGTAACGCGGGGATGTATTTTTTTTCTCTTCTATCTCATAGTGTGGGGTTTCATTGGATAGATCCTTCAAAAATATTACAGGTTTGTAAAAATAATTTTTCGATTAAGGGATCCATTTATGAAATATTTAGCTTTAAAATACAAATTTTTGTGAGTCAAGTGTGGGGCCCCCCTACCGCCAAAACTACAAAAACTAAAAATCAGAAAAATATCATAAATGAAAGCACATACATAACGAATTTTAAAGGAAAACTATGACGACTACGTAGACTTGATTGGTTCCTGAGATACAGGTCACTTAAGTGTTTATACCTACTAAAATTTCCTAAAACAGAACCAAATAACTTCAAATAGAGAATTACTTCGTATATTGTGTTTTTTTTGAGATAGTTTTTGTGTATTAACGGCTTCGGAACCATGGTCTGAGCATGGTCAGACATGCTCTTGTCCGGTTTTTTAGCTAACAAATTACTTGTCAGCAAAGTCAATATAATTTTTTCCGTAGAGCGTTAATAGATTGTCAATTTTATTGTTAAATGTTAACAAATTTCATGCTAATTTTAATACCTAATTACTAAAAATAGTTATGACAATTTATTATAATAGTTTGAATACCAAACGAAACGCCATTTTGTTGGTTTCCTAATTGAAGGTAACCATGGTAACCAAATAACAAATCGATGGATATTAACCCTCTATTTTTAGTAATTTAATAAAACGTAATTGTAATCGGCATTAAAATATTTTTAACGGTTTATTATATAAATTAGGAAGTCAAAATGATGTCAAATTCGGAATTCAAGATGGCGTGGCCATGATATTTTACGAAGAAGCCGTCATGGGTATCGTTCCTCATATTTTCGCAGATAGCGAATTGGTTATATATACATATATATAAATAGAGATTGGAAAATCGGCGGCCGGCGGCGGCTCGTTGTGCGTGAAACTCGTCTTAACTCGAGGATGAACGTGAAATGGAACATATGACAGGGACGGTATGAGTGTGAGATCGAGATGGGGTCTGTTCTCTTTGGTTCTCTTGTTTTTCTAGCAATGGCCGCGCCTAGTAGGCTTTGTAAGTTTTCTCTCGAAATAAATTAGTGTTGTCAAGATATATCCGTGTTATTTCAAGCCCTCAGTCCCGCATTTAGGGGCTCGTCCGGGATTGAGCAAAATAAATGAGCAGATGCACGAAAATATACGACCACATGTACCGGCGTGCGTAGTGGCGCAGACACGAAGATTTACCAGATTTACTCAAGATTAAGATCGAAACGATTACGAGGAACGATGCCTGATCCAGTGGAAAAAGATGATGGCAGCACGAGAAAGGGCCAAGACGACGCGGGGTCCGGACGCAGCATGCTGCACCTCAGCGAGTCCTTGATACCGAAGTATACACAGTATACACGGTTTCTATGTGGATAGACAATACTGATGATAATGGAGGAATATTTGACTGGACTCCAAAACAGCGACTACTGGTTGCGCGGCGTTCTTTGACCGGCACCGCTGCATTATGGTTACGATCAGAGAAGACGTTTTCATCTTGGGACAGCTTGAAAGGAGCTATCAAGAAATAATTCCCTGATAATATAGACAGTAAGACAATACAAGAAACGATGAGCACCAAGCGTAAAGAAGAAAATGAGTCATGTTTGGACTATATGTTTGCCATGAAGGCGCTCGGGAAACGCGGTAAAATGGCCGATTATGTTGCAATGAAATACATAGTTGAGGGAATAATAGACTTAGAAGTAAATAAAATGATGCTATACGGTATAAAAAGTTGTACAGATCTAAAAGAAAACTGATGATATACGAAGAAAACTTTATGAAGTCTAAAGCGAAGCATAATGAAACACGTAGTTCAAGTTTTAAGTCTCAGTCTAGTGCGTCAAATCCGAAACCTACAAGATCATTCGTTCCGGCTACAAGATGTTACGCCTGCGGAGAGAAAAATCATGTGATTACCGAATGCCCTTATAAGGCACAGGGTCGTAAATGCTTCAATTGCAATACATTTGGGCATTTATCTGCAGAATGCAAATCTCGCAAGATGGCCGATTAAAATCCGCAAGCAACAACGACAACGAATACGGCGACTACAGCGCCACCAAGGCGGTATGGACCTAAAAGTCATAGTTATAGTTATGATGGCGGCGGCAGTACCGGAAAAGGCGAATACACTAAGAAAGTTTACGTTAATTCTGTTGCAGAGGGCAGCACTACGATGGGCCAAACCGATGCGCGGCGGCGATTGGCTACACTAACAAGATGGCGCATGTAATGATAACGCACGAGTCCAACAATAACAACGTAAACAAAATATCAAAACCTGTGAAAACAATACGAATTCGCAATGAAATATAACCGGCGTTAGTCGACAGTGGCAGTGATGTTAATATAATTTCAATCGAGTGTTACCACGAACTTCAGTTACCGGATTACGATGAGAGTACGAGCACAATTAAGTAAGAGTTACTACGTAACAGATATTTCTCTGCGCGAGGTACGTGCGATAATCACCGCCTCACGGAACATAGCTGCCGATGCTAATACTTGAAGGATGCCCGCGCGCGGCGAGGCCAGCTCGCTCGACCGGTTTTTGAGTGACGAGAGTTCGAGACACGTCAAGCGAGATGCAAGCAGGTAGTGCATTCTATTCATTACGTCAAATTGGGTTAGATTTGTTGTTGTTTCTTGTGTTGTGTTGGTGAATTTATATTATAATAAATGACTCATTATTGCTGTATGAGTGGATGACAAGAGAACTAAAGATAATACAAAAGAAACGTTTTTATCTTTGCCTGTGAACGAGGAAAGGTCATTAGTTGTAATTTATTTATATTTATATTTTATAAGTATATTCAAGTGTTGCCGAGTTGGTGCCGGTACCGGTCGAGAATAGCACCACCCCATCTCTTCCCGTGGGTGTCGTACGAGGCGACTAAGGGATAAACCGGAGGATGGGCAGCAGCGTCTTCCGCGGACTACATGGTATAACTCTCCTTCAGTTGCCCGACCGCAGCGGGAGCGAGAGGTCGCGACCTATTTGTCTGTGCGCACGCGCCGAAGTTAAGAATGGTTAAGTGTGCTAAGTGTACCAAAACTGTAGGGAAAAAGTCTCCTGGAGTGCAGTGCAGTAAATGCAGCAAGTGGCTGCACGGCTCTTGTGCATCTTTAACCACAGAACAGCTCAGTGCCTTGTCCGCAACGGAGTCAGTTGACTGGAAGTGCCGCGCTTGCTCAACATCAGCAGGAGGCAAGCCAAAGCGCATTTCAGTCATATTACCAGATCCGGAAGACGAAGAATCGGATGGAGAAGGCCCGAATCAAAGACAGCAAGAAAAAATCTTATATGAAATACGAAACGAAGTACGAGAAATGAGACAAACGGTCCGCGATATAATTCGCGATGAATTACAAAGTACCCTCAAATTCTACTCTGAAAAAATAGACGACTATGAAGAAAAAATGCAGGCCTATGAAACAAAAGTAAAACTGATGGAAAACCAACTCAAGAACGTCTCTAACACATATAAGAACCTAGAATTAAAAAACGATGTCCTTGAACAAAAACTTTATAAAATGGAACAAACACAAATTTGTAACGAAATCGAGATTTGCGGAGTCGCGGAGGACAAGGATGAGGACATCAAGCTCATTGTTTCAACAATTGGCCAAATACTCGAACAAAAACCAGAAGACATAATAAGAGCCCACAGAAAGAAAAAACCTGCGCGGCCTGGCGTGGCACAGGCAGCACGTATTTCTAATGACGCGCCAATCAGCGTGACCCTCAGGGAGGGGTGCCGTAACTCCTGGCTGAACGCTTCTAAAAGTGCCAATATTAGGACGAGCGACTTGGGCTTACGCGGCAGGGGTAGCAGCCACTCAAAGATTTAAGTGCGAGCCTCGCTGACACCAACGACAGCGTACCTACTATGGAAAGCGAAAACGGAACTAAAAGAAACATCGTTGTGTAAATACGTGTGGAGCCGAGATGGCATGGTCATGGCACGCCTAGAAGATGGAGACAAAAAAATATACTACGTGCGCTCAACGGGCGACATAGAATCAATTAAGAAGGCCCTTCAGAGACCTACCTGACCCCCTGATAACAAATTTGCGATATTTGAATAAATTATTCTATCATGGACTATTACGAAACAGGTGTAATTGAAACCAGTCATAATACGTGGTTCGACTTTACATGCGATATAACTCCACAACAGAATAAACTACTATTATTCCATATCAATATAAGATCATTACTCAAAAATCATGCCCAACTAGAGTACATTATCAGAACGAGTCCAATAACTATCCACCTCATAATAGTTACAAAAGCCAACGTGAAAGATCAGATTAAAAACTTATTCCAAATCGATAATTACTCAATGGACACGGAGTTACGAGAAAAAAGAAGAGGAGGCGGCATTATTGTATATTCACATAAAAGCGTTACCTTTATGCGAAGCCAGGCGAAAACATCCAGTTTTGAGTGCTTATTTGGTGAAGTGTCTATGCCTTGTGGTTATAAATCGTATGTATGTGCTATTTACCGACCTCCCCATCTAAACGTAGGCGACTTTATTGGTGAGTTATTGCAACTTTTAAGTATATTAACTTAGATACTAGGATATCTAGTGCATTGACAAGCTCCTATCAAAACACCCTAGCTAATCTAGGTTTCATATGTCGATACCTTAGTGCACAATCGTACTAAATGTTTTTTTTTTTGCCAATTAAGTTACGAACTTATTATTTGTGCACAAACATACTAATTACAATAACTTTTCAAATGTAATTAGTACAATTGTGAACTAAGGTATCGATGTGGTATAACACAACACACTAGAGTTGAAACAACGATACGAGGCACATCCAAATCCTGCATCGATCATATTTACATCCGAGACGTGACCGGAAGGGCCAGCCGCGCTCAAACCCACTCGATCCACTCGACGGTCGTGCGAGATACGCTCGCCGACCACTTTGCTACTGGTGTTGCTCTAATTGGTCCGTCGTCGACTAAAACTGCATTAATGTCTGTCAAGTTAGATGATCGATTGCTGAGACAGGAGCTTGCCAAAGTTGACTGGAACCCTGTATTCGAAAAATTTAACCCGAATGATATATATGATTTTATTGTTAACAAATTTAGTAGCATCTATGAATTGTGTTCGATAAATAAACCAATTATGAATAATAACAGGAAAAAATGTAACTGGATAACAGATAATTTAATTGAAATGTCTAGTAAAAAAAATTGTTTATTACAGATACATTTAAAGGATACCAGTAATAAACAAAATGAATTATTGTATAAAATTTATAGAAATAAAACAAATAGATTAATGAATAAAACTAGAAATAACTATACGAAAAAAGAAATTTGTGACAATTATAAAAATCCTAAGAAAATGTGGCAAATCATCAACAAATTAACAGGCCGGGTGGTGAAAGCTGTTGACGATATGTTACTTAAGTCATTTAAAATTAAAGCCAAAACCTTGTCCGATAAATTTGCCCGAGATTTTGAAAGTAATGTAATAAATGTACTGAATACATGCAATGATCCATTACTCGACGAAATCAGCTATGTTAATATCCCTAAAGTATCACTAAAAATTCATAAAATTAAAGAAGAGACGATGTGTACAATAATTAACAAACTTAATGAAAAAAAAAGTGCTGGCTATGATAAAATAAGAGCAAAGGACATAAAATACATTACTAAAGAGATGTCCCCAGTACTAACGCACCTAGTAAACCAATGCATTTCTTGTTCTATTTATCCAGACAATCTGAAAATTGGCTTAATTCGGCCTATACATAAAAAAGGTAGCTACACTGAGATAAATAACTATAGACCTATCACCATTTTATCAACCGTAGACAAAATTATTGAAAAATACCTAGGAAAAACTATTAACGATTTCTTATCGAGCAATGGTATCATTCATGATAAACAATTCGGCTTCCAAAGAGGAAAAAACACATCGCAATTATTGGCTCAATTTACTGATGAGGTAAATGAACATATGAATGATAGAAAACATGTATTAGCAGTCATGATTGACTTCAGCAAAGCTTTTGATACTTTAGACCATAATACGCTTCATAGGAAACTCCATCAAAGTGGTATACAGGGGCCAGCATTGGATTTGTTGAAACACTACCACCTCAATAGGTATAACACAGTCAGCATCGCAGGAGAACAAAGCGACCTGCTGCCCTCTGTCTATGGCACAGCGCAGGGATCTATTGTTGGACCGACCGAATACTTGATATATGTCAATGATATGTGCAACATATTCCGGCATGCCTCTGTGTACCAATTTGCTGACGATACCTGCCTGATGGTTGCAAACCGTGACGTAGCTGCTGCCGAATGTTCGATGCAGGGCGAATTTGATAAGTTGTGCAAGTGGGCACACGATGTTGGACTATCACTTAACTACCAAAAAACTAAAGTAATGCATATCCATTCACCATATTTAAAAGTTAGCACAACTCCAAGAATAGTAGCCCACGAGCATTCCTGCATGCACGCCCTGCATGCGAACTGCAAGTGTGAACCGCTACCAGTTGTAACACAGCATACCTACCTCGGCTTAAAAATTGATAATAAATTTAATTGGGGTCCTCACATTGACTATGTTTGTAAAAAGTTAAGAGCTATCCTTAGTAATCTTAGTGTATTGAAATATAAAATGCCATATAATATACTTAGGATGTTGTACATGTCAATGGCAGACTCAATAATAAACTACGGTATATCCAGCTATGGCAGAACCTACAAAACATACTTGCAACGTATCTACAATATTCAAATAAAGATGTTAAAAGCAATAGTTCCTTTAAAAGTGAAATACGAATACAGGCATGATAACGAAAAATTATTTCAATATAGTAGAACCTTGAATGTTTTTGATAAAGTTAAATTGGCAATTATATTAGAATATAAGGATAAAATAGGAAATTTGAACAAGTATAAGAGATCTACCAATCTCCGAAACATGCCTAACCAGCCATTGTTTATAGTTCCAAGAAGTACCAACCAATATGGCAAACGAGTTTGGACTAACTACCTCCCTTATACTTTAAATAATCTCCCTAGAAATGTGGTTAAAAAAATTGAAATGAAACCTAAACTAATTAAAAATATAATTAAAAATACATTTATACATAATATTAAGGAATAATATTTAAAGTAAGCTGTGGTGTAGGGTAACCCTTTCTTAGTTAATATAATCTTAAAAATAGTAAAGATTGTAACAAGAAGTATTGTATAACGCTATTTAAATTTATTGAAATAAACAGTTTATATTTTATTTTTTATTTTTTTTAAAACTGCGGTCGTCAACCCGCCTGCCAAGCGTGGCGACTACGGCATTTCCCCCCCCCAACGGTTCTAGATCAAAAGCCTTAATTAATATGAATTTAAAACAACAGCCCAGACCCCTAGTCCCCGGCGGCCCCGCTATGCCTGGCTCCGGTAGCGGCTATGGTAACGGCGGGGCAGGGGGTGCTTTAGGTAATCTCCGGCAGAGACCCGGCTACCAGAAACGACGACCTTTGGCCCTGGCAACATACAACTGCCGAACATTGCGGACCGATGAAAAGTTGCTGGAACTGGAGGAGGAATTGAGCAGGTTACGATGGGGAATCATAGGGTTGTCAGAAGTCCGTAGAGAGGGGGAGGACATGATAACCCTGAAGTCCGGTAACTTGTTCTATTTCCGGGAGGGCGACCACCAGTCCCAGGGAGGTGTCGGGTTTATCGTCCACAAGTCCCTCGGGAACAACGTGGTGAAGATCGAGAGCGTGACGAGCAGAGTAGCGGGCCTTGTACTCAGAATGACCCAACGATATTCGTTGAAGGTCATACAGGTATATGCGCCGACCTCGACACACTCCGACGATGAGGTGGAGGCTATGTATGAGGATGTTTCCAGAGCCATGCATAGCTCCAAACTCACTTCACGGTTGTTATGGGGGACTTCAACGCAAAGCTGGGTAAACGAGACGGTGAAGAGCAGAGAGTGGGGAATTTTGGAGCGGGGCATAGGAATCACCGGGGCCACCTACTGGCCAGTTTTATGGAGAAGGAGGGACTCTATTATGATGAACTCCTTTTTCAGAAAACGTGAGCATAGGAAGTGGACCTGGATGAGTCCTGATTGTGTAACGAGGAATGAGATAGATTTTATCATGTCGACGAAAAAGCACATATTCAATGATGTCTCCGTGATCAGTGCGGTTAAAACCGGGAGTGATCACCGTATGGTACGAGGCTCATTGAATATCCAGTTCAAGCTTGAAAGGTCTAGACTGATGAAGTCTACGCTCCGCCCGGCACATACTCGGCTCCAAAACTCCGAGAGCTTTCAGCTCGAACTTCAAAACCGTTTCGAGTGCCTAGGTAGCGACGTGGACGATTACAACGACGGGTTCGTGGAAGCTGTCCAAACGGTCGGGTCTAAGTTCTTCAAGATCCGCCGTACAAAAACCAAGAAGCTCTCGGACTCCACCCTTAGGCTCATGGAGGTGAGGCGTGAAATGATTCTGCAGTCCTCTGATGACGCTTGTCACTATCGGCAGCTCAACAGACAGATCTCGAAGTCTCTGAAACGTGATATACGCCGATTCAATACTAAAAGTATTGAAGAGGCTATTGAGCATAACAGGGGCTCTAAGGTGTTTGCCAGGGATCTGTCTGTTGGCCAAAGCCAACTGATGAAGCTGAAGACCGACGACGACAGAGTCATTTCATCCAAACCTGAGCTATTGGCGGAAGTTGAGAAGTTTTATGGACAGCTGTACACGACAACCCGAACACCCGTCGAAAATCGAGCTAAAGACCCGAGGGCTAGATTAACCCGACACTATACCGAAGATCTCCCCGACGTCAGCCTGTACGAGATTAGTATGGCCCTCAAACAGCTTAAGAATGGCAAAGCCCCAGATGAGGATGGAATTACAGCCGAACTCCTGAAGGTGGGTGGTAAACCCACCCTTAGGGGCCTTCAGACGCTGTTCAGCTCCGTCCTTCACGAAGGAAGAACGCCGAAAGCATGGAACAGAAGTGTGGTGGGTCTCTTCTTCAAGAAAGGTAATAAAACTTTGTTGAAGAACTATAGACCCATCTCACTTCTGAGCCATGTTTACAAGCTGTTTTCGAGGGTCATCACAAATCGTCTCGCGCGCAGGTTCGACGATTTCCAGCCTCCCGAACAAGCCGGTTTCCGAAAAGGCTATAGTACCGTAGACCACATACATGCGTTGCGGCAGGTTATACAGAAGACCGAAGAGTATAACCTCCCCCTTTGCCTTGCATTTGTGGACTACGAGAAAGCCTTCGATCCGATCGAGACCTGGGCTGTACTACAGTCTCTCCAGCGGTGCCAAGTTGACTACCGATATATCGAAGTGTTAAAGTGTCTGTACGAAAACGCCACTATGTCCGTCCAACTACAGGATCAGAGCACGAAGCCTATTCCTCTGCAGCGGGGAGTCAGACAAGGAGATGTGATCTCTCCGAAGCTGTTCACCGCTGCATTGGAGGATGCTTTTAAGGTTCTGGACTGGAAAGGACGAGGCATCAACATAAATGGCGAGTACATCACTCACCTTCGATTCGCTGACGATATAGTACTCATGACTGAGACCATGGAGGACCTCAGTGCAATGCTCGCTGACCTCAGTGGAGTTTCCAACCGAGTTGGCTTGAGGATGAACATGGACAAGACGAAAGTCATGTCCAACGTCCTTGTCGCGCCAACTCCCGTGATAGTCGGAGGCTCTGCGCTCGAAGTTGTTGACGACTATATTTACCTGGGACAAACGGTCCACTTAGGTAGGTCCAACTTTGAGAAAGAGGTCACTCGTCGAATCCGACTCGGCTGGGCAGCGTTCGGGAAGCTTCGTAGCACCTTTTTCGTCCAAATTACCGCAGTGTCTGAAGTCAAATGTCTTTGACCAGTGTGTGTTGCCAGTGATGACTTACGGATCTGAGACGTGGGCGCTAACAATGGGCCTTATAAGGAAGCTCAAAGTCACTCAGAGGGTGTGCCGGTAGGCACGTTTCGTAATTGTTATAAATTCACGTATTGATGAATTGCATTTAGATTAGATATTAGGGTAAACCCACCAGTGAATGAACCCCCCCCCCCAGTGAATGAACAAAATCACATTTTTTGCCTAAAATAAGAAATATAGCCATTTCTACCACTTGTCGTATTTTTTTTCTTATTAGCAACTCTGTTTCCTATGCAATGGCAACACTAGATAAATTTATATTCTAAGAATTTCAACATGGCCGGGGTTTAAAGTTAATGGGTTTCTGTTTGTGATGTTTTGTATGGGGAAATTTGATCCCAGGTAAGAACAGTGCATATTTGGAGTAACATTAGAAGTGCTTATTTGATGTATAACAATATAAAGTTTAGTTATTTGGTAAGAATAAGATTTAAACCTTCTATTAATGTACACTTTGGTGGCTGTTTTTGCGATAAAGTCGTCATTTTTAGGTGTTCCATTACTGGCTTATCAAATGTTCTAAAACCAATAAATGAACAGTGTGTTCATTTACTGGTGGTGGCTCAATTTTGATTTACTTCTAAATTCAAATGTTAACGTAATCGTTTTAAGGTTGTTTTTTGATATTCTGCATAGAAAACGATTCTGATTCTTTGAGCCAGTATTGGAACACTAGTGTTCATTCATAGGCATGAAAAATCTAGTGAATGGACTATAGAAATTTCGCTTTGTTCATTTACTAGAAACCTTGTAATCCTATGTATGAACAACGTAACGACGAAGTTGTTTTTTTCCATTTTATAAGTTTTAGTTCCTAAATTTGGCTTGCTAATAAAAAAATCTTATTCTTAAATTTTTGAAAAGTTTTATTTCCTTATTGAATTTTAGTGTATAGGTAGATTCCTTAGATGACCTCAAAATAAATTAATTATGTTATTGATCAAGATTTACAAATACTTAAAAATATAATACAAAGTAACAATTAAAAATTAAAACTAAAATAAACCTAAATATATTCTTAAATTAATTATTTTAAGAGCATTTCTCTTTTTATTGCCACTAATTTTCAAAGTAGACCAAAAAAAACGTTAAATATAAAGTTTTTTAATGAAATTTCACAGAATATTTAATAAATTTTTAGATTTTGTGCAAGTAACCGCTTTTTAATAGGTTTTATTGTGAAAATATCACAAATTATTGAGGGAAGGTAGAATATGGGTTCTTAGTGTGTTACTTCTTTTTTGGTCAATATGATAAAAAATTGCACGTTATATTATTGAGGTATCAATAAATGTGTTATAAATAAAATAAATTTAATGTAATTAAGTGAAAAAAATACGTTCTATTATAGATTATTTTTGAAAAATTCGTACTGATTATTTTTTTGAGTTACCTTGACCGCAAAGTTTACTTAAAGTTTAGTTTAAATGTTAAGTAAGCATATCTGATTAAGATTTGGGCGTTTTCAGAAAAAGTTGTTGGTTGAAAAAAGTCGTGTCCCATGACTTTCATGGCTGATTATTCGAATTTAAAGAAAGCATATCAAATGATATATTTTTTTTTACATTAAATAACTTATTAACTTCAGAAACACTCTAGAATTAAGCAAAATAAGCATGTTAAATTTAAAATATAGCCTAAATAAGAAAAAAGGAGGTGCTATTTTGACGTGTCCCACACCCTCCACGACAAATTTGAAGTTAGATAAAAAATACTAAATTAGACTGTTTAAAAGTCAACGGTTGTGTCCCGGTCAGTTATGAACCGATCTTTAATTTTAAACCGTAAAACAAGTGCGTTTACATAGAAATTTCTTTGACAAATACAGATTTTAATCTGTCCCGCGAAATAGCGCATGCGGAATTTCCGGCATACGCGACCGCATTTTTAATATGTTCCTGGCAATAAAACGCCACAATACATGAAAATTTTGAATTATGGCAGCATTTTTAGTCTATGGTAGTCGCCATTTGGTTTCAAATGACAGCAGTTAGTCCGTGAAATGTGTTTAGAGTGGTCGCGTGGCGTTTGCACCAAAAATAGGTTTCTTCATACGACTCCAATTTTATCAAGGTAAGAGAATCCTGTGTATTTGATGTTTTATAATGTTGTATTTATTAATTAATGCTGATTCGGAATCAAAGGTAATATTTAAATAAAGTTCAATAGTTCATTTGTAATTTTATCTAAATGTTTGATTGGCATGGATACGTCACCTCCATACCGCCACGGTCGCGTTAAAAGAACTAAAAAGTGACGTAATAGAATTCTAAAGCTCGTTTCATAAAGAGATTTAAAGATTATTTTAATAAAATGCCAATTTTTCATTTTATTTTACCTACATAAACGAATTTTTACAATGTACCTACCTGTTTGTTTGTCCGTCTGTCTGTTGGCTTGTTTAGGTCAATTCTTGTAATTCAGTTTTGAAGCAGTCTTTTCCGCTACTACGTAATGGAATGGTCTGAAATTTGGAATACGTATGTAAACCCGATGACGATTCAATATTACGGTTTCATTGAGCTGGTATAAAAATGAAGCCGGAAGGTGCCCACGGCAACTCTGGAATTAAACAATGCAACCCCATCGAGTTTGGGCTCGTTTGTTTTTTCTTGAGAAGCACTCTGATAAGGGACGGTATTCAGGGTCTGATGATGTAGCCGGTAATAGTAAAGGAAACACTTACATATACTGTGGACATTTAGAGCCGCCCCGTGTCATCAAAAATAAGCAAAGCAAAGACCTCTCCATCCCCTTTGGTGATTTCATAATACTTGAACGGCTCCTAGGTCCTTCATTTCACTTTAGTATAAGATATTGTTTTAGTAAAAAAACATAGTAATATGAACGTAGCCTTATAGTTCCTAAACGCCATTTCGAGCTCCACTATACGTCACTGTCCCGTTATTGCTGTGATTGAATTTCTTAAATAATTAATATTCTATCAAAGATGTTTAGAAGTTATTATTGTGAAACACATTATATTTAACTAATAGTTAGCTAACCAATAAAATATAAAAAAAGTACTACGCATTCGTCGCTCCAAAGACAATAATATGTAGTACAAAGTACTGAAAGGTAGCGTTAAGGAAAGTTTTTGTCATAAAACTTGATTGAATTGTAATAATATGATTAAAAAATAATTTTTTTTGAACACTTTCTAGTTTAATGTTTATCAATAAAACTTCAAAACATCTTGAATCTTTCTAGTTTTCTTTTAAACCTGTTCTAAAATGAGTGGCGTAATGGAACTTCTTACGAGCAGAAACGAAATCAAATTGGGATTTTTTACTGAAATAGTAATTATTTTGTTATAAATTTAGTATTTTCATGCTGCTTATTTAATATATTATCAATTTAACTACATTTAAAAGTAAACTAAAATATTTTTTCACGTGGAATTCTTCTTACGTCACCAACAACTTTTTCTGAAAACGCCCATTTTGTATTTTAAATTGTAATTGCTTATTTCAATTCTATTCTACAAAAATAAATAAACCGGCTACCGATAAAACAAATGAATAAGCAATTACAATTTAAAATACAAAATCTTAATCAAATATGCTTACTTAACATTTAAACTAAACTTTAAGTATACTTTACGGTCAAGGTAACAAAAAATAACCAGTACGAATTTTTCAAAAATAGGTAATCTATAATTGAACGTATTTTTTTCACTTAATTACAGTTAATTTATTTTATATTTTTATATGATACATTCATTGAAGTATATAACGTGCAATTTTTTATGATACTGACCAAAAAAGAAATAACACAATAAGAACCCATATTCTACCTTCCCTCAATATTTTGTGATATTTTCACAATAAAACCTATTATAAAGCGGTTACTTGCACAAAATCTAAAAAATTATTAAATATTCTATCAAATTTCATTAAAAAACTTTATATTTAACGATATTTTTGTTTTTGTTTTGAAAATTAGTGATAAACAAAGATAAATGCTCTTATTAGTTTTATGTTCATTTACTGGGTAAACACTATGTTCATTCATAAGATTTTTTGTTCATTTACTGGGTTTTTGGGTACTTTTTTATAAATTCTGCTATAATTCAAATACTATAAACGTAATAAAAAATCGAAGAAATTACTTTCTTGCTTATTAAATGATGATTCATTAAATTACTTGAAACCTTTACAATTATTGATAAGTACAGAGTAATGATTTTTCAAAATTGAAAAAATGCTTAAGTGTTCATTCACTGGTGGGTTTACCCTATCTGTACGTGTATCTAGTGCACATTAGTTAGTACTGTAGTAAGTTAACATTGTATATATACACATGTGTAATTGTAATTAAATTTGATTGAAACTGACTGACAAAGTGGTTACTCTCTCACCCCCGTCAACATGGATACCTCCGGTAAAGAGGGCTATGGAGAGGGCTATGCTCGGGGTTTCTCTGCGTGATAGAATCAAAAAAGATCGGGCGGGAACGCGGTGGATGCAAAAAGCACAAGACCGGTCTGAGTGGAGAGCCTTGGGGGAGGCCTACGTCCAGCAGTGGACGTCTTTCGGCTGACATGATGATATTCAAGTGATCAACACGAAACAGTATTCATCAAGTTAGAACGATTTGATTACCTACCTAGTTTATTTATTATACACATGTTAGGGTGATTAGGTATATATTCGAAAGGCTCTTAAGTAAAAAAATATGATACCAAGAATAAAATAACGGACACCAGTATAAAATTGTTACTTATTTTATTACAAAAATGTTATACCTATACCTTAGTGATAGCGAATGCATTAATACGTAAGTTCTTAGATGTAAGTAGGTAGGTAAGGTAGGTAGCTAACGTAAAAAGGAGGTTAATTTTTTGACCCATATTTACGTAATATGTACTAACAACTAGGTACTGCGCCGATTTGCAAAATTCTTTCGCAAATATAATTCTTGTACTTTAGGAATGGTTCTTAGTTATAATAACTATTGAGCGACCCTTATTAAAGTAAAAAATAAAGTATAAGTAAGTAGTAGTAAGTAGTTTTTTGTGTAATAAATAAATAAATAACAGTTTTTCTTAATAATAATAAAATAATAATGGACTCATATTAATATTTTCATTGTGTCGACAACCCTACCGTTCGAGCTTGCAAACGTAGGTAGGTATCACTATACGTACGCGGGAAACTTCGAAAAATGAATTTCCAACACGAGTAAATAAGGTTTATTTGGGCGCATTCGGGCAGCATTATACATATGTTTTATATGCCTACAATGCGTTGTAGGTATTGATCGGACATACTTTGCCGTTTTGTATAGAAGAAAAATATGCCTGGTACGAGTATAACGATGACCGGCTTTAGACTTGAGAAGGTGAAATCTTTTGGGACAATTACAACGCGAATTCAAGTGTATAGCTGTGACTACGACGGGATAGTGTTTTATCTAGTGCCAAAAGACTTTATACCGTTTAAGATAATTTTAGGGCAGGAATTTCTGAGAAATGTTGTTATGGTTATACGCGAAGGTTGCTGAAGATGAAGGATGGTTGAGACATGTGAGTTGTTGTGTTGTGTGATGAGGGATAAGAATGTTAGTTACGAGTTGAGCATATCCTGAGGACAGGTATGAAGCAGGACGGCCGAATGTAGGAATGGAATGTAATGAACGTGAAACGGAACATATGGAAGGGACGGTATGAGTGTGAGAGCGAGATGGGGTCTGTTCTCTTGTTTTTCCAGCAATGGCCGCGCCTAGTAGGCTTTGTAAGTTTTCTCTCGAAATAAATTCGTTTTTTCAAGATATATCCCTGTTATTTCAAGCCCTCAGTCCCGCATGTATTTGTATTATTTACTCGCATTGTTTGAAAATAGCATTATAATTATATGCCTCGGCGGAAATGGGGATTGCCTGACTCAAATTTTAGCAGGCCTCGCCAAGGCTTGGCCCGCGCCAAGCCTCGGCCCGCGCCGGTCAGGCAATTCCCTACTTTTTTATTTTAGTTAGTATAAGACTGACTCACTTGTTATTGCAATAAGGCACACACCACCCTTCCTCCCTCTCACTATTGACGGTTTCGTGAAGACCCTGACTCTTATTACATTTCGCAACCATGCTCTGTCCTCAGAGGTGTACGTGCCACGGCGCCGGACTCCAGCGGCCGCGGCGACAGCAGGCGCCGGGCCCGCGCCGCAGCACCCGCAATGACTATGTTACTTAGGTCATGATAATGACATAACACCAAAGAAGGCGTTTATCTGCAACGTAGTAGTCGAAGCATTCTATACTCAATTAAAAAAGATAAAATAAGATAAAAGATGATTCAGTCAGTAGGCCGCACGGGCACTTTTACTCTTCAAAAATCTATCAGCGCTTCGTAAGAGACAACTGCTGCTGAGAAGAAACGCCGCATTAAACTCAACTGCCATTCGTTTTATAAATATTACTTATGATAATTTTATGCAATTATAATACTTAACCTAGCATTATATAAAACAATGAATGTAACATAAAAAATATCATGTGTAATTTAGTAGTAAAGTTATTATTGATATTTGTTTAAGAGCCTATAATGTCCCACTGCTGGGCAAAGGCCTCCCTCCCTTCTTTCCACGTAACCCTATCTAGGCCAGTCTCCCAGCAGTCCCGATGGAATGGAAGGCATCAAGCTCATCTCGCCAACATCGCCTCGGTCTGCCGCGACGCCGAATCCTGTTCCGTGGGACCCATTTGGTCCACACTTCACCCCATAATTCCTCCGGCATGCGGCAAACATGCCCAACCCATTCCCATTCAAGCTTGACGGCTGCTTGAGCTACATCAGTTAGTTTTGGAGCGTAGTATTGTATTCCTGATGCGGTCCGTTAATTTGACTCCCAAAATACTACGCTCCATGGCTCTCTGACAAACCTTGAGGGCAGATTTCTGAATATTTATCAAAGACCAAGTCTGCGCTCTGTAGTTGAGGATCGGAAGAATGCACATGTCCATGAGTTTACGTTTAAGTGCCGTTGGAAGGTTTCCCTTCATGTAATCCTTCATCGACCAATAGCTCCTTCAGGCGTTCTCGGTGCGTCTTGCGACCTTGTCTTGTCGAGCATGGAAGGAGACTATTTGACATAAGTATATATACTCATGGACATATTCCATTCCCCCACCATCTAATTGTATCGTACTTTCTCTGCTGTTGGTCATGAGCTTGGTCTTTGAGTAGTAAAGTAACCAATATAAATTTTAATTACTTATTTATATACTATTGCTGTGCTGTTAACCGTCTTCTTTGGTATGGCGGCAGGATAGTGAACTCGAATTCTTTAAACGCATAGTCCAAATAAATTCTTAAATAATATATAAAAACATAAATAAATTTAGTTTGTTCTTATGGATTTATAACTACAAATAAAATATACAAACGCAATCAACGATTTTAATCCAAAATGTAACACAAATCACAACTCCTTATTCCTACTTAACTCTAATACCCAAACCTAGCTATAGGAACCTAGTTATAACGGAACGTTGAGCCTAACTAGTCTGGAATATGGTCCGATCCCTATCAAGCGCGCCACCGAAGTGAAGTGTTGTCCTCGGGCCTCCCATCCCCGTCAGCCTGCTGCGCGGTGCAACTCGTGACGTATACTCTGACGTTGGCGTAGCGAGAAGAAGGAACGATCGTGTCGTCTCCCTCTTTCCTTAGTGATCCGGTAATACGGCCGTTCCCGACTGCGAGACGCCCTCGTCCGCTCGATCTTCCTTGCTGCTCTCGTCATCAGGGTGCTCGTCAGCTGTAGGCAGAGAAAACAAAATCCATTTATGACCAACCAATAACTGAGCACCTCCTCACACAAACCGCTCAAAGTTCTTGCAAGTTAAAAACCGTGCGCACTAAGTCAATAAAATGCAAGATAACCTTTCACATGAGTCATACACATCAAAACGATTATTTTAATTTAAGTTTTCAACATTCATACTTCAACTCAAACAGCAACTGACACATTCCTATATCCATTGGTGTTAAACTTACTATGGCCAACAAAAAGACTGCCTGAACTGTAGTACAGTAAGTGTAACAAATCAACAAACACCACAGAGAACCAAATGTCGCCATGGTCTGCCGCAATGGCATTATTGCACTGTCACCCGTAAGGATGCAGTCTGCCGCGATTACATATTGCACTGTCATCCGTTACGATGCAGTCTGCCGCGAATACATATTGCATTATCAACCTTAAAGATGCAATCTGCCGGCCATAAGCCGCACTACGACCATCGTAGTCCGCCGCGATCACAGATCGCACTGCCACCCATAGGGATGCAGTCTGCCGGACATTAGTCCCACTACGAATGTCGTAGTCTGCCGGACATTAGTCCCACTATGAATGTCGTAGTCTGCCGGACATTAGTTCCACTACGAATGTCGTAGTCTGCTGGACATTAGTCCCACTACGAATGGCGTAGTCTGCCGCGACTGAAGTCGCTACCTCTCTCAGGTGGTGAGCTGACGAATATTACTCACTTTTAAAAAACGTTGCACACGTCTCAGGGGTCCACTCTCCTCGCCACGGTACCATGTACTCCGCGGCGGCTCGTGTACGCTTCCCGTACGAACCGGACAATAATTCTAGTTCATAGCGATCATGAGGTAAAACTGAGGTTATTTTGTACGGGCCCCTCATACCGGAATCTAATTTACCGGTACTCTGCGCTTGTTTAATTACAAATGCAAAATCACCGACTTTATAAGCACGTGGTTGCTTGCGACCCTCATTAGTGATCTCGTCTTGCCGCTTTTGCCTAGCAGCCAGTCGCTCGCTTGCGCGCTGCCTCCTAAGCACTACTAGTGCCTCGCGATTTCCACTAGTGTTGTCGAGAGCAACGTCACGCACTAAAGAGCGCAATACAGGCGTCATTGCATCAATACCCACGAGCAATTGGAGAGGGGATGCATTAATGGCTGCATTCTTGGTCATATTCAAAATAAGTTGAACCCGCCAAAGAGTATCGGACCACTCAGCCCCCCTATTATTCGCCTCTACTCGAATCAAGTTATGAACTGTACGACAATATCGTTCAGCCTGACCATTTTCGTGGTGCATTTCAGGTGTTATAAAATGCGTTTTTCTGCCTAACTCAGATACCCAGCTTTGAAAACTGTTACTTTCGAACATTCTTCCGCGGTCAGTAACTATAAGAGATGGTGTGCCAAACAAAGATATCGTGTTTGCAAACGCTCGTTTAAGCTCGTCAGCATCTTGTCAATACAAGGAATACAAAAGGCAGTACTTTGAGAAAGCGTCTACAACTATAAGGGCGTATTTCAATCCTTTCGACTCCGGTAACGGACCTAGCACGTCCATATGCACGGTTGAGAATGGGACATTTGGCTTAGCCCACGACTCTATGGGCTGATGAGGGTGCACGGGGAATCTTCTTACAAGTTAAACAAACTAGACAATGCCCAACATATTTCCGAACGAATTGCCTAAGCCCGGGAAACCAAAAATGCCTTAAAATGAGTTCAATGTGGTCATGTTCATCATGGAATACTCTAAGTAAGCTACGCCTGTAACCTTTTGGGATATAATAAAGCGAACGAGAATCTTTGTCAGTAGGATTGGATTTATAATACAACAAGTTATTACGGACTTCATAACGCGTAGAGTCCAGGCGTCCTTCTTTCAAACTATCAATAAGGTCTTGGGTCTCAGCATCTGCTGTTTGAGCCTGCTGTGCCCAGTTTGTGGGTTTACGGATATGCAGGATATCTACTGGATTTCTACTTAAGTATGATATATGACCGCGCATCTTCCTGTTCGTGCCCCCAAATGAATGGTACACCGCGTCGCGTAAGCCTAGCAATGCACGCAGTCCTTTGTGAGTAACCGGCAATATAACGGCGGAAGTAACCCGCAAGGCCTAGAAACTGGCGTATCTGTTTTACGTTCGATGGACGGGGTGCTTCACTTAATGCTTGGACTTTTCGTGGGCTCGGTCGAACCTGACCCTGACTAATCAGCCTTCCTAAATACTCTACCTCTGTCGCTAGAAAGTTACATTTATTTAAATTTATAGAAAATCCAGAGGAGGTTAGGGTATTTAAGACTTGGCGTAGAATTTGTAAACCCTCATCTATCGTTTCCGACAAAATTAAAACATCGTCGATATATACGAGGACTTTACCACTCTCGATCAATGGCTTCAGGGTTTCCGTAATAATCTTTTGGTACACGACTGGAGCGTTCGCTAAACCATAGGGCATTTTTAAATATTCAAAATGTCCCTCTGGCGTCACGAACGCCGTCTTACTAACGGAGTCAAGATCCATCGTTATCTGGTGGAACCCTGTAGCCATGTCTAGGCTCGAGAAGTATCGCGCTTTACCTAGCCGGTCGATATGATCGTCTATGAGAGGCAATGGGAACCTATCTTTGACTGTAATCGCGTTTAAAGCGCGATAGTCGACGCACAAACGGTCCGTGCCGTCTTTCTTTTTAACGAGTATGATGGGGCTCGCAAAATCAGAGTTAGATTCCCGTATAACGCCCTTGTCTTTCAAATCCGATATTATGCCGCGAACACGCAGTTTTTCATCGTGAGATAGCTTATATGGCCTATAGTTGACATGACTATTGCTACTTAACTTAATAGCCATCGTACTCATCGAATGCATTGACCAACAAATGATTTATATACTTTACGGACGCGGAATTTTCGGATAGCGATTTTATTTTTATTTCTGGTATTTAAATTATGTATATCAGAATTTTTGGTGAAAGAATCAAAATTTCTAATAACGTAAATAATATTCTCATAAATAAATTGAGACGCTACAGTCGAGATATTAATTTCTTTAAAAAGTTCTCTTAAAGAGTCACGGGAGTTTAAGTTGTAAATAGAACGAATGGCCCTTTTTTGTAACACACATTTCGTTTTCTTAGCATTTAGTAGCAAATTGTTGCTAGTAAACCAATTAAGTACTTTAACTAGTGTGGTGTTAATCCTACTGTAGTCTACGGATTTTTTATCTACCTTGAAAATTAGTGAAGTATCATCAGCAAAAAGTACAATATCACAAAGTTTATCTACTGTTGGTGGCAAGTCATTTATGTAAACCAAAAATAAAAAAGGACCTAAAATAGAGCCTTGAGGCACACTTAATTTTCACTGTAGCTCCAACAGATTGCGTTTTGTTTACAAAAACTGCTTGAGTTCTATCACTTAGATACGAAGACATAAGGCTTAAAGCTTTATTGGACAATCCATAATGTTCTAATTTTAAAATAAGGGTCGTATGATCCACGCAATCAAAAGTTTTAGAAAGATCACAAATATTCTTACTGCATCGCAAGATTTCTCCCAACTGTCATATAAATGTTTAATGAGTACAGATGCCGCATCAATTGTTGATCAACCTCTGGTAAAGCCAAACTGGTTATTGTTAAGTAGTTTATTTCTGTTAAAGTGACCTAACATATCCTTCAGCATTACTTTGTCAAAGACTTTACTTAAAACTGGTAGTATGGAAATGGGACGGAAGTTATATCACTCATCTCGCCCGATTTAAAAAGAGGTATTACTTTACTATATTTCATGAGATCTGGAAAGATCCCGTTTGATATGCAATTATTGTAGATTAATGCTAGATGGGGTGCAATTACATCTATGATATGAAAGAGTACCTTAACTGATGTGCCCCACAAATCTTCAGTCTTTTTTAAACTAAGTGATTTAAATATCTTGACTATTGAATCTGAATTTACAGGGCTGAAATCAAAGTTTATATTACATTTACTGACATTAGTGCTAAGTAATGATTGAGCTTTAACCGCGGATGATTTAAGACATTTCGTAGTATTAATGGCTATGTTAGAAAAATAATCTTCGAAAGCTAAGGCAACGTCTTTATTTGACGTGATTTGTTGGTCACCTGTGTTCAGAGTGACTTGATTATCACGAGTTTTTGATTTTCCCGTTTCTCTATTTATAATATTCCATACAGTTTTTACCTTGTTGTCAGATGATTTAAGTTTGAGACTAAGAAAATTTGCCTTGGCAGTTAAACAAACTTGCTTAAAGGTCCTTGAATAATTCCTAACATAATTTAGGAAGTCAGCATTCTTATTGTCCTCCCTCTCTCTATATAGGTCATAAAGCCTATTTCTACTTTTATGAATGCCTGCAGTAGCCCATTCACTAAATTTTGTTTTCGACCTAGAAATAGTTTTCATTTTAAAATTGTTGTTAAATTGATGTAGAATTACGCCGAAGAAGTCTTTATAAATACCATTACACTCATTCTGTAAAAAAGGTAACACTGAAAGATTACTCTGAACTTTATTTTTGAATAATTCCAAACGATTACTAGTTATAGGTCGGTATGTTATTGTGTCAGGTTTTTGATAAAAATCATAGATGAAAGATGCCTTCTGACCACTATGGTCAGAATTAAAACAATTAAATATTTCTTTATCCAAACATTCGCAACTACAAAAAATATTATCTAAGCAGGTGGCACTACTAACACCTATCCGTGTGGGTTCAAAGAACAGATTACCTAAATTAAAAGATTTAAATAAACTAATTAATCTAGTGGTATTATTTGACGATTGGAGTAAGTTAATATTAAAATCTCCACAAACTATAACATGCTTCTGGGTATTACATGCTAATTTTAACACATGTTCCATAGTAGATTCAAATGTGCAAAAATCAGCCAACGGTGGTCTGTAAACACATATTATTATATAACTTTCTAGTTCTGCGCAAGAAATTTCTACAATCCTTTCTATCGATAGCTTTACAATATCCTTTCTTTCTTTGGATTTAAGAGTACTTTTTACAATTATAAAAGAGCCACCATGAATGGCACTTTTTCTGGCAAAATAACTAACTAATTTAAAATTTAAAAAATCAAAAATTAATTGCTCTTGTCTAAGCCAATGTTCAGTAATGCACATAATTTGTACATTTTCATTATCGAAGAACAACCCTATTTCTAGTTCTTTGCTGGAAAAACCTTGAATATTTTGGTGAATTAAATTTATATTCAAGGGTGTTTCCGCTGTCCTATAATTTAGTTTAAATCATGAGGCAAGGCATTATTGCCAATAATGGCTTATGCATATGAAACCCTGTTGGGCACAGCTAGTACGCAGGAGAGAGACGGACAAAAAATGCGAAATAAATTTACATAGGTACATAATATTATTTTTGGGCAGGAAAAAGTTTACTAACTTAACCAATGATCTTCTACTATATAAAAATAAGTCGGGTTTTCCTTCCTGACGCTATAACTCCAGAACGCACGAACCGATTTCCACGGTTTTGCATTTGTTGGAAAGGTCTCGGGCTCCGTGAGGTTTATAGCAAAGAAAATTCTGGAAACATTTGAAAAGAAAAGCGGGGAAGCCATCTGGTGGCGAAACGGAGTTCGCCGGGTTTGCTAGTATTTTATATAAAGATACGTCATCTGCGCGCAAAAACGTTCCTCAAAAAGGAAGGCAATTTGCCTTACTTTTTATCTATTTATCTCTTTCTAACAATAGCGTTCGCTATGGATTGCCGTCTTTGTCTCTGTCAGTAATTGGTCAAGGGTTTTGAATGCGTTTAGTATGAGCATAACGTATCTTAATATAAAATATCATTGAACTTAACCATAACCTTGAAATGAACTGCTATATATGAGCAGGACAAAGTCAGTTATTAAGTAGATAAGGATAATTTTAAGCACTATTCGAAGTCCTGCCGCGCGGCGACGTAGTACCCGTTTAATATTTAACTATTTCAGATCATTTTTATTTAATTTATGATGTCGAGAATCACACTTCGGAAAGGGTGTTATAACACGCAGGCGTATAGGGCAGTTATAGCCGATTTACCTCCCTAGGGAGTTATAAGTTTAGTTTTAAAATAAATAGAATCCACTCGTATATCATTTCAGACTAAGGAGGTGTAAAATCAGCCAAGGTTCATTTCCTACATTCAAAACTTGAATGTTAAAACCTGAACTTTATAACTATATCAGACCGCGTTGCCAGACTAGATCTCTCATTTGACAACAAGGTGTATAACTTCATCCAAGTATATGCACCAACAGAAAAGTCAACCGATGAAGATATCAACCAATTCTACAGTGATATAAACAAGGCCATGATCAATATAAGTCGTAACGCTATTATTATGGGAGACTTCAATGCCAAAATAGGATCACCTACGCCTGAAGACAAGTCTGTTATGGGACCATATGGATATGGTACAAGGAATGGTAGAGGTGACACACTAGTGGAATACTGCTTGGCACACCAGTTAAATATAATGAACACGCACTTCAAGAAGAATCTCAAACGTAAATTGACCTGGTGCTCACCAGCTACCAAAACTCGAAATGAAATAGATTTCATTATAGCAAGGAATAAAAACGTCATTGAAGATATCGACATTTTAAACACAACACATCCCACTGATCATAGGCTAGTCAGAGCAAAACTAAAACTTAACTGTGAAACAAAAAAGCCTCGATCCAACTACAAAACGAAGAAATTTATTATCAAGTCTACAACCCATTGAACAGGAAACTTTAAAAAATATATTTACATCTGAAAGCCAAGACTACTGTCTAACTTCAGAACAACAATACTATTCAAGGATTGTTATAGATATAAGTGATACATGCCGTAAACTTCCACAGAAAAGTACTACATCAAAAAACATAATTACAGTAGAAGTTACAAAACTGATATCTGAAAGGGAAGATCTGAAAAAGAAGAAAACCAGAACCAGAGAAGAGAAAAAACGACTAAGTAAACTATTCTGGAAAGTCGGTAAACTTATTAAGAATAATATAAAAATGAATAGACATAAGTTAATAGAAGAAGAAATAGATTAAAGGAGTTCTGTGAAAAGAGCAGAAAAACGTCTGACTACTTCAAAGCCATGGATAGTAGCGCTTAATAACAACACAAACACCAAGAGTACTCACAGAACAATTGTTGATATCGCCTCTGATTTTTACAAAAATCTATACAGTTGTAATGAAGATTTAACAGATATACAACAGGAACACAGTATATTAACTGATAAAAATATTATACCTCAACTATTAAACTCTGAAATTCAAGAAGCTATCAAATCTCTTAAAGCCATGAAATGTCCAGGCGAGGATGGGATCACTAATGATGTTATCAAATCGATAGCGAAACCTTTAACTCCACTACTAACCACTCTCTTTAACACAATAATTAAACAGGAAACTATACCCAAAGAATGGGAAACATCCATTATCACTCTGCTTTATAAGAAGGGAGACCCACTCGATACAAATAACTACAGACCTATCAGTCTACTCCCCACCATTTACAAGTTATTTACATGGATAGTACTACGGAGTATCATGCCAACACTCGAATTCAATCAGCCAAAAGAACAAGCTGGGTTTAGACATAATTTCTCAACTACTGATCATATCTTTGTTTTAAATGAAATTATTGAGAAATACACAGAATTTAATAAAAAGTTGTACATTGCCTTCATAGACTATTCAAAGGCATTTGACAGCATATCACACAAAGCTTTGTGGACTGCACTGGAGAAACAGGGAGTACACCGCAAATATATAGTACTGCTGCAACCAATGTACAGAGAAAGCAAAGCAAGGGTCAAAATGGAACTAAAAGGTAAACCATTCCAAATACAAAGAGGTGTCCGGCAAGGGGATCCTATATCCCCAAACCGTTTCAACGCTTTGCTTGAAGATATCTTCAGAAAAATAGATTGTTGTGACCTAGGCATACACATAAACGGAGAGCGTCTAAGCCATTTGAGATTCGCAGATGACATTGTTATATTCAGTGAAAATCACAAGGACCTAAACCATATGCTACAAAGTCTAAACACTGAAAGCAAAAAATGTGGAGTAACCATGAACGCCGGTAAAACTTGTCTAATGACGAATGGAGACCAAAACCCTATTAAACTAGACGAACATAACTTAAGCTATGTCGACACATACATATACCTGGGTCAAAGAGTATGTCTACTAAGCCAAACATCAAAAGAAGTGCAAAGACGGATCAAAATGGCATGGAATAAAATACTGGGCTCTTAAACACATTTTCAAATCTCAAATACCAATAAGATTGAAAAAGATCGATAATACTATTATACCTGTACTACTTTATGGATGCCAAAGCTGGTCAATTACAAGGGAAATAATCCACAAACTTCGAGTGTGCCAAAGGAGTATGGAGAGGAGCATGCTGGGCCTAAGACTGAGGGATAGAGTCCAAAATATAGAGATACGAGCCAGAACCAAAGTAAAAGACGCAGCAGATCTCGCGTGCAGAAGTAAATGGCGTTGGGCGGGACATGTCGCGCGCGCAGAGGACGGTCGCTGGAGCCAGCGAGTACTGCACTGGTGGCCGCGTGAAGACAAGCGACGCCGCGGCCGACCCCGCCGTCGCTGGAGCGACGACATCGTGCAAGTGGCTGGAGCGACATGGACGCGATTGGCCAGGGATAGACAGAAGTGGAAAGATATGGAGGAGGCCTTTGCCCAAAAATGGGCTATACCAGACTACAAAAATAAAGATAATCCGGTACCTGATGCAATAAATATATATGCATGAAATGGAATAAAAATTAATATAATGAAAGTTAAAATAAGTAATGTATACGAAACTATGTAAAATGTTTTTTTTCTTTAATTAATGAAATGTAATTGTAACTATTAATCTGGAAATAAAAGGCTATATTATCATTAATAATTAGCTCTTAAATGACGAATCAGGGCAGGACCGACTCGGATAGGTTACGTTAGAAGGCCAAGGCCTTCGAGGTTATTTTTTTTATATGCCCAGACAATCTCAAATAAAGTTAATAGGAAATAAATATTATGAAACACAATTATATAGATACGCTTTAAATATTCTTTAATTTATTCTGACGTAGAAAGACTAGTTGGTAGTGACACTGCCTACGTAGCTAGCGGTCCCGAGTTTGATTCCCGGTCAGGGCAAATATTTGTGTGATGAGCGCGAGTATTTGTTTCTTGTCTTGGGTTAAAGCAATTCTAAAAAGAAAACCAAAAAACAAAATCTCATACCAATAGAAAAATTAATTGTTATTTGTTTCCCTTCATATACGTTACATGGACATATTCGAGAAGCTTTTCTTTTGTAGTATCTATAGAAGCCGGATTTTTTTCTTAGCCTGATAAATAGTTGCGTGTATAGGTATGTTATCCGGTTCCATTTGACTGTGCTCTGACTCAAAATTGTATGGTTATGTTATGTTGTCCCAGTGGCTATAGTTTGTGTCCATCAAGAGCACTATAATTATTATTGTAAAAAATATTTTTTTTTCTTTAAATTTACCACGTAGTAGGTACCTAACAAAAGTGTGCTAATTAGTTTAGTTCTATATACAACTTACAGTACTTTGAATCGTTATACGAATAAAATGATCCAATTTATATAGTCGCTACAATAGTAACAAATTATAACAATAGCGGCCTGCACACGTAAAGTTCGGACCGCGGGAAATGCCACGCGCCAGTCCGAACCGTACATTTTGTACTATTTTACTATTACAGTTGCATTTACACGTACGGTTCGGAGCGAAGATTAGAATGGCGCGTGTCGTTCCCCGCGGTCCGATCTTTACGTATAAAGGCCGCTAATAACACAATGTAGCATGCCTCTCTTCCCCGAAAGAGAAGGCAGACTTATTATTGACATATATCATCAGGCTAGCTTACCACTCCTTGGGAATAAAACAACCTGCACCAATAAATTGTTTAAATAAGGGAAAAGCTAATATAAACAAACTTACCGGCCCGACAAGCTCATTGACTTAAGTTTAAGTTGTGATACTGAGATGATTCACTCCGTTTCAATGATTCCAAGATTTTTTTCATTTAGTTAACTTTTACAATTATATTCACTTAAAATCACAATTCTGTAACAAAAATAAAACAAAATTACATCCTCCAAACTTTAAATAAAGGGGCTACCGCTACCTGCACTACGCGTATCAATCCGAACCGTACTTACATCGACTTTTAGGTACCACACTAACGTATGTTCGCAGGAATGTTAAAGGCCTACTTTATATAGAACGAAAACATAAGCGCTAAAACCACGGATAAAACGTTACGACGTATGGTCCTTTATTACAAATAAGAACATAGAGAAAATTAAGTGCTAATAGAACGTATACATATACATAAGCCTTGTTTGAACTCATTAAATTAAACTTAAAATGAATTAATATTGGCAGCCAGACCAGTGTATAAGCGTTTAAGTATTGTGGTTCTTATGTGATAGGCGATTTAAATGATATTTTAATGGTTAAGATTAATGTTACTGTAAATACGTCCATGTGTCTCTAACTGATAGGAAAATAGTTAAAATTTAACGGAATTCGTAATACCTACGCTCATCTGGTTCGATTATAAAATAAATGTTTAAAAAAACAAAAAACCGCCTTCAAAAAGCAAAAAATAACTTCTTTAAAATGATAGGTAAATAGGTCAGTCCAACTGAAGTCTGCTTTTGGTTAAAATATTGTTGGACGCCGACTTCAGTTGGACTGACCTATTTACCTATCATTTTAAAGAAGTTATTTTTTGCTTTTTGAAGGCGGTTTTTTGTTTTTTTAAACATTTATTTTATTTTATACTTTTTAGTGATCCTATTTATGCTGTTACGTAGCTCCACTTCTAAATATTAATAAGAAACTATAGAACATTTCAAGCTCGCCGCAGACAACGCCGCGGGAATGTCATAGTCATATTTAAACCTAAATGTGCTTCGTCATAGTCGCTCAACTTCCTTTATCGAAATATCTTATCGCCACCCTTGAAATAGGTACCGTTAAGGAGTTCCGGTGGCCATCTGTGGTCTTCATCATCAGTTCCACTTCACCATATAGTACTTTTCAAAAGCAAATGCATGAGTTACAGTGAAAAATACCAAAATCGCTATAGGTGTGCCTATAATATTTGAGGAGTTCTCTTGATTTCTCCATGATCCCATCATCAGATCCTGACGTGGTGACAATGGGACCAACTAGAAAGTATACCCATTCGAACAACGAAAAAATTTTTCAAATCGGTCCAGTGGTCTTCGAGTAATCGGGGAACATACATAAAAAAAAAAAAAAAAAAAAAAAAAATATCCCGACGAATTGAGAACCTCCTCCTTTTTTTGAAGTCGGTTAAAAAGTGGTTCTTATGCTAAATTATTTTTTTGGAATTAGTGTAATAAATTGTCTGTACCGTATCGTCGTTTTGGAATTTCATGCCGGAGCACATTCTGAACCGTCGTCTGCAAAAAAACGATTTTTGAATATTTTGTTGTTACTTTCAAATGGTTTATAAACCTTATCGATAATCGAAAAAAAAAAATTTTTTTTTATAGCAAAACTAAATTTGCCAAATGACATCCGTCACAGGCACAATAACATATTAAACATAATACTTATAAGCCCACAGAAGCGCTAGCCAAGATGCAAAATCTACTAACGTTTTTCTTTTCTCTCGCTCAAAATGTATGGGATGACAGTTGACCACGCGGTTTATCGTCAAACACGAGAATGACATCCATACTTTTTGAGCGGTAGGAAAGAAAATTTTTAGCAGCTTTTGCATCTTGGCTACGACCACTGGATAAAATTTCACTGATAGATCGATAAGGTACATTATTTCCGAGTAAAAATAGACATTTTACCCTAGAAAATCACGCGAAGACACGGGAGCTAATAGTATTATTAAGAGGTGAAATTGTTTCAGCCTGTGCAAGTTTGTTGGAGGAGATTGGAGGTAAACTCTGAAACAACAGCGGGGCTAGACTAGTTGCCATCGAATACAAACGCTAGCGTCAGGTGATCACCTGTCGCTTTGAAAAATGTATGGAATTGACGTAAAATAGTCACGTTATACAGCGTGTCGTTACAACTGACACGCTGTAATGTGATCACTATCACTCGCGCTAATCAAATAGTGATAGTTTTGACAACCACGGTCGTTACGCGGTACTATCTTGACAGGTCGAATTCAACACGAGCACTATCACAATATAAACGTCGGTATCTAAGGGCGGTAACTACGCGAAGAAACTGTCAACTGAGTCAGTGTCATCACAGGTGATCACCTAACGCTAGCGTCCGTATTCGATGGCAACTTGTCTAGCCCCGCTGATGCTATCTGATAAAAAAATACTCGTGTCGCTTAGCCAAAAAATCCCGCCCATGTCAAATTTGGATGTGTATTATTTCCAACTTCGTATGAAATTAAATGAACTCGTTGGCTTATGCAGTAGGTATTGTTAGCTAAGCGACGATAGGTTATTTTTTTCTCGGAAAAGTACCAAAGTTTCTACGGAAACTACGATGCATAGACTATTTTTCAATACACAAACAACTATTAGATAAAGCCGTCTTATGGGGTGTGTCGATTTTTAAAGATTTTAACGAATTCCGTTGTTAAAATTTACACGCGATAACGTCACAATACTTAGACCTTAGAGGTTAATAAGGCAACGAGATAAAGATTGTTTTTGCTGCGCGGGATTTTACGTGACGTAATGTTATTTTAACGGAAGCAGTTACCGTTTCGGGAATACCAGTATTACCAATACCATATACTTTACATAATCAGCATATTTTTTGGTTTCACGAAATTTTGCGTTTTTAGCGTTGCATATCCAATGCATATCTAAAAAGGAATAACTAAACCTTTATAACCTCCCTTTTGTGTATTTTAGGTTAAAGGTCATTATTTCTTAACTGGTGCTATTGCCCCCGGTCTACCCTACTGTTAAATTGTCCTATACGCCATTATTGTCACTTTACCCATCGAATGATGTATAGTAATTTTCGATATGTATAGTAATTGTGGCCTTAATTGTGCTTAACTATATACAATGTTTTTGAAAAAGGCCCAGGTATAATTTTGGTGTTATTTTTGAACTTAGATAATTCAATGCTTTTCCATAGTGATAGTTTATCTTAAAAGCTTTACTCACTTACTTTTATAACTTTCACTAACTCTGTGACTCAAACACTTTTTTGTTGAATTGCACTCAGAGCACGATGACGTCACAAAAAAGCGCGCCAAAATAGTGTGTAGGGTCCGAAAATGATACTTGTAATTTTGTTAGCTTATTTATTCATATTTTTTAAGTGTTATATTTTGTCCGGTAATGTAATATTTAACTTAGAGGATCATTTAAAAACATGCATAATTCCCTATTGTATTCGCAGGCAACTCGAAACAAAATGTTTCTTTCTTACAAGTCCTTTGTTCATACAACACAACAATACGACGGTGCTGAGTTAAATCCCGGTAGGGGCAGATATTTGTGTGATGAGCGTGAATATTTTGTTCCTGAGTCATTGAAGTGTTCTATGCATTTAAGTATATATTTCTCTATATAACAAATCCTTATAGTCTAGTACCCATTAGCGGCCTGCACACGTAAAGTACGGACTGCGGGAAACGCCACGCGCCATTCCAATCTTCGCTCCGAACCGTACGTGTAAATGCAACTGTAATAGTAAAATAGTAAAAAAACCTCCCGCGGTCCGAACTGTGCCGAGTAAAGGCCGCTATAGAGTACAGGACTAGAGTAGTTTGAGACTAGGTCAAGTGGTGTGACATTGTCGCTTGATATTTACTTATTTATTTATTAATAAGTAAATTGCTGTGTGGTTGCCGGCTTAGAATAGCACCACTTTGTGTCTTCCCGTGGATGTCGTAAGAGTCGACTAAGGGAATAAAGGCTTGTAGTACTGTTAGGCGATGGGCTTGCAACCTGTCACTAATACACTGGTAAACATCTTAGCCTGATTATGCAAAATGTGGTTACAGAATGATCAACAAGCTTTTAGAGTTGTTGGCAATTCTGTAGCTCTGCCTACCCCAAACTGGGAATAAAGGCGTGAGTTTATGTATGTATGTATGTATGTATGTATGTATGTAGGTTGTCTGGAAGAGATCGCTATTTAGCGATAAGACCGCCTGTTGACTCACTATGTAATCTATATTTTAGTTTCTTGTATATTCGTTACTTGGTGTATGTGGTGTTTCAATAAAGTGTTTTGTATTGTATTGTATTGTATGTATTTATTAATACAAAACACTTAACTAAACATTACAGAGAAACAGTAAGTATAAAAATATCACTGGTACACAACAGGCAGTCAGTCCCTATTTTTAACCCTATACTTGGCAAGACATTTTTTTCTGAAATGTTGTTGGTTTTTTTTATGAATCGTGTTTTTTGGGGTCTGAAGATGGCTGAAAAAATAATATAAAAAATCCATCGTTTTTAATTTGTGTTTTATTGAATGTATCTTTAAATGCACACTACCATGTCGTCACAAATGTACATAGAAAAGTATATGTATCCAGGGAGACACACCGTCATAAAATGAGTACTCAAAAAATATTTTTAATATTACTTAACTAAAATAAATAAATGAAAATAGGCCTATTTAAAAGATAAAAAACTATTATTTGACTTGCTCAGGAGTTTATGTAACAAAAATCTGTATTTAATGGGAAATTTGGAATATTTTTCTTTATTTTTATAACCTTATTACAGCCATAAGTAACGTTAGATTAAATATTAATATCAGTAATTCATTTTTTTTTAGGACATATTAACTAAGAAATGAAAAAAATACATAATTACTACTTTAAAGTGCTCCAGCTTTATTAGATTATGGCATTTCTTATTTCCGATTCTTAGACCTACGACTAAATAAACCACGTAGGTGACAACAAAAGCAATGAAACGCGAAAAAAAAATTAACACATGTGAATAACTTCTTTCGCAAATTATTCCTAAAAGATAGATCTAAGTATAATTTTCAGTAATTATGAGGGAATATAACTTTTTGGTGCATTTTCCCGCTTTTTGTCTGCTTCGCTGCAGCGTAAGCAAAGACATTTGCGTGGACGATCTATACATGACTTAAAAATTGTTTTTTCTAAAGTGTTAAGCTTTCACCGTTGAAGATTAGATAAAGAACACTCTAGCCTTCTTCGGCAAATATTTTTAGATGGTCTAATTAGTTCAAAAGGTTCAAAGCTAGCCTTGAAGGTGACAAACAGAAGCGGCCGTCGCCCAACTGCAGTCAGCGCAGTAAATGTACCGATGACTGAAATGCTAGCGCGAGCAGATCAACAAACCGCATTCAAGACCATGAAAAATCGGGGCAGTTAGTTCGTTGGTGTTTTTTCCACCTCATAGGAACATTTTGACAAGAATAAACATTTATGTCAATGGATGCTACATAGGCTTTCCGAAACGGTAAAAGAAGACCCGTGTGTATATAACCTTACAAATATACTAGGTCAAGATTAGGATAAGTCTAGGGTTAGATGGGCTTTCTAAATTTTAATGGCGACAAAAATAGGCTCTTTTATAACAGTATGACCCGAAAAACGTGAAAGCATTATCGATATGGATGTTTTCAGACACCTGGTTGCAAATTTAACAGTAAATCACTCTGAACATAGGTTGACAATGGTACCAGCTCGGTAGTAAGACACCAAATTTTGAAATATAAAGCATAACTGACAGTGTATACCAACAAAAATAGGATTAAAATTAGTTTTAGTTAATCCGGAAATTGGCTGTGTATCCATAAAGATACATAGCTAAAGTATAGCGTACCTGGTAATGTATCTTTAAAGATACATAGCAGGATGAACATTACTGAATGGTGTAGCTGGCGGTGTGCATTTATAGATACATATGCATAAATCCTACGTTAGAGGCCATTGTTATGTTGTTTTGATATACCAAGATTGCTATTGTGGATTGCAAATATACTTACTTATACCGTAATAACGATAAATTAGCATTATTGAAGCAAAAAATTAATAAAATTAATTATTTTTATGAAACGATGCGTAAACGCAGGTTTTCGGTCCGTTATTTTGCGTGCTACTGTCAAAATAGATTAACCGAGCAGTACAAAATAATATTACTCCGACTTATTGGAATATCAGTTAAAATAATGCGCGTTAAAAATAATTGCTAAGTCCTTAATTTCCTCTCTAGATTTTTTAAAAGAGTAATGTGCATAAAAATGCACAATGTCAAGTATAGGGTTAAATAATTATATTTTGATTTGGCGTTTTGTACAATAAAGTGTTTACCTACTAGTGCAAAGGGCTACCACAGGGCTACAATACCACTGCGTGGTTTCGGAGGTGTTAGCGGATATAGCTACAGACAAAGAGACGCGGAAATCGACGTTTTATACCTAATATGAAAAAAAAGTCGTTAATGTTTTGTACGTTTGATTGTTTTTCTTCGCGTCAATCAGGAAGCACTGTACCTATTTTAATGCGTTTTTCATAAATTATTTGTTTTTGCTACATACAAGGGTTATATAGGAGAACACGGATAAAAAAAATTATGGAGTTTAAGGGAGGGTCAAAGAAAGTAAAGATAAAGATGTATTTTGCATCCAGTAAGTAGGCCGCACGGGCACTTAACTACACGTTTTTTTACATTGAGGTCAGCAATAAGTTACCGGATTGATCTGTATACACGGTGACTTCAAACTGGTAATACAAAACACTTCATCGTGGCTCAGTTGATGACCAACAGTGTACATTCACTCATTTATGTAGCCTTGTAATATTTTCATTAATTTTCTAATGAAACTAATAATTAAGGTCCTAAAGTATGGTGACCCGACACTAAGTACGCAACTGTCATACCCCTGTCACTCAATAGCGGCCTTTACACGGCACAGTTCGGACCGCGGGAAACGCCACGCGCCATTCCACGCGCCAGTCCGAACCGTAGGTTTTTTACTATTTTACTATTACAGTTGCATTTACACGTACGGTTCGGAGCGAAGATTGGAATGGCGTGTGGCGTTTCCCTCAGTCCGAACTTTACGTGTGCAGGCCGCTCTTGTTATCAATCCAATTTAAACAAAGTGGTAGAGTAACCGCATTAAGCCGAAAAAATTAGGTAATTTTTTTTAAATGTACAAAATTAGCTGCATGAGACTTAGGAGAGGGGTTTAGTTTAGGGGGGATATGTGTAATACATTGTTTTTGTATTACCAATATGAAGTCAGCCGGTAGATTGATGATAGCTTGAACTTAATGTTTGCGCTATATTTGGCTAGATAACAGAAACGCCGGAACGTATTGTATTTTTTTTATTATGTATTTTTTAAGAAATCCGACATCATAAAGCATATTCTGTAATAAAAAAAAACAGCTGCCTATTACCGTTAAAAAATTATGGCTCCTTATAGTAAGGACGGATAACGAAGGCTTAGTTACAGAGTCCTGTATCTCTTTGGTTGCGGAACCCTAATATTAACTAATACCTAACTGGCGACTAGTGTGATGCACCAGCCACCGCCTGTGATACTCACAGGTTCTGAACGCATCATATGACACCCCGTTTATTCAAATCGGACCCATAGTTTAGGATGTAGACTGGAACATAACATACATAAACTGTCAAACTCCCCTTCTTGGCCTCTCTGTCGGTTGTAAATGGTGTTCAAAGAAGCATATGATAGATAACCTTTCTTATTTCTCTGAATAACTATAAATGTACATGCGTAATGGTGATAGCAAATTGTTTATCTAAAAAATCGTTTAATGAACTGAATCAGGTTATAGGTGACGAGATTTCCTTGAAATAACAGATGTACAGTGAATTACGTAACGGTATAATTGTTCAAACGTTGGTAAGATGCAGTGCACGGATCGATACCAGTACGAATTGAAATTAAAAAATATCCTTAATTTATCACATTTCCTTGATATTTTCGATTGTAGTTTAGGTAATACTAATAACACTGTACTATTATATAAAGTCATCAAAGAACAAAAATATTGAATCATAATTGTCATAGTTTAGTTTTGCATAGCAACCCTTGGCAGAATTACTTTTCGCATAAACTTCTTAGCATACTGTCATTTCGCAAATTTTTCTTTGGCATAATGTTGATGAGAATAAATAGTCCTATGACTAACCTAACCTCACCTGCTTTTCTGGCACAGTTTCGTTTTTGTTGGGGTTTAAGTTCTAACCTAACCTAACCTACATTTGTGACACGATTTCGTTTCTGTTAGGGTCGCAGTTCTTACCTAACCTTGCCTACTTTTCTGACACAGTTTTGCTTCTGTTATTTTCGTAGTTCTAACCTAACCTACTTCAATGTTAGCAGTTCGTTACTTATATATAACTAGCGACCCGCCCTCGCTTCGCTTCGGTTAATATAAGTTAAAATAATCCCAGTTCATCTGGAATAACATACTTTTCAAATTATACATTTTTAGAAATCGTGACTGCCAGTTATCATAGAATCTCTCTATATCAATGTTTACAGCGGACTTTTCATTGCACAATACAAACGAACTTTGCCTGGAAGTGACGCGCGAAAGGGCTACATAAGTCAATGGGAAAACTCTCAACGATCAAGTCTAAGCCCGCAACTTTGAATGTATTGTTGTGACTTGTAATTTGTCATTGAAAACGATAATTATACGGGACATTGCAGTCGTTTAACTGGACAGGAATATTTATGGAATCCGGGGAATTAAAAAGACTTTTCCAGCCGCACATCTGGAAGTCAGTATTGTGCACTCTATTATGAACGTTTTTAAAGATGTTATTTGGGTGAATTAAGATTCCGTAGTAAAATAATAGGACACCCTTCTTTCAAAACCAATTTATGTGGGGCGATCCAGAAGGTTGCAAGGAATTGAGAAATTCCGTTGGGAAATGGACAGCCTCTTCCAGGTCGAGGACAGTGTCTACAGAGTAGTAATATGTGTGTGTCGGTGCATTGATCTTTGATATAATTAAGCCATTTTTGTCGACTAATTCTTTTACTAAAACGCAAAGGTTTTCATTTTGAAGATTAATGCTCCTATTATGTTAGGTCATTTGTCCATTTCCTATTTTGAGCAACAACTCTGCAAAGAGCCGGTTTTCATATGTATAGACAACGAAACTGTCATATTTGTTTTGATTTCTAATCTATGTTACGCGTAATTTTGAATCTACCATATCTTCTAAAATATTAATTTAAATAATATATTGTACGGGACAATATTAATCTACATTAAATGCCCAAGGTAACCAAGTATTTATCTGGATAAGTTTATTAAATACTGAATCGGACAGAATAGATTCGCTAATACCCTAATTTTAAAATAAAATCATAAACATAAAAATGGTTACTGTGAGTCAATCTTAGGAGATAGACATTATGCCATCGCGGACTTTTCTCTAGGTTTTTTGAAGAACTACAATTCTTCAGTACATTATTTTCGTCGGCCTAAATTGCAAACCTGCTAAATCCATTTTTAGTATTTAGCAGTTTACCATTCTAAATAGATGAAATAAAGTGCAAACCTGCTAAATCCTAAAAATGGATTTAGCAGGTTTGCAATTTAGGCCGACGTTTTGACACTTCTCTTAAGGTTTTAGGTTAAGGCCAGCATTAGCTATGTAAGGGCCCGAAAAACGATTTTTGACGACTCGGTAGGAAAACATGGAGATTTCTCAATTATATTAAAACTTGATTTGAATGAAATGTACATATAAACCATCTAGAATAAATTCTCTAAATGACAGTGAAAACCGTTAGTTAAAGTTAAAACCGGAGTTAGCGGAGAAACAGGCAGACAGGTTAATTTATACTATTTAGAGAAGAGATGCATGGTTTCGGTTAAGTTTAATTAAATGTTTACATAATTAAGTAATAGATTTCTCACCATCACATACACAGAACAGAAAAAACAGTAGAAGTGTCAAGTGGGCGTGTAACGTGTGGCATGGTTATGCGGAGTTCCGCGCAACCTACCATACTTTTGCCGCGATCACTTATTTCAATATTTCGATATTTCTAAAAAGGAAATAAATCCAGAAGCATGCCTTATTGTGCTATTTTGGAATGTAAAAACGATAGCCGCACCAAAAACATTTTCCATGGTGGCGTGTTGTTTTTATGATAGTTTGAGTATTGGCGACAACAGGTCTGATACTAAGCGAAGCTCATGGCACTTCCACTGTTTTTTTATATTCCGTGATCACCAGTGATCGAGATTAGGTGAGCTAAAATACGTACTCAGCGCTAGAGGACACAATATATGTATAGTGGTTACAACCGGGTAGAAAAATAGTTTTTTTCTTGAATACCGGGTATTCGGTATTTATCCAATGATATTTTATATTTAGATACGTTATGCTAATACTAAACGCATTCAAAACCCGTGACCAATTTCTGACAGTTGCTAGGCAACCATATTTCTACAGACAAAGACGGCAATCCATAGCAAGCGCTATTGTTAGAAAGAGATAAATAGATAAAAAGTAAGGTACTTTTGCGCGCAGATGACGTATTCTTAATATAAAATATCATTGCATTTATTAGTCGTAATGTTAAACATTCATGTTTTTACTTAGGTACAGTACGGGATGTTTTATGTTAATCTAAAAGTTGTAACTATTTCTACTTGTTTTTTATCTTCAAAGTGTAAATATTATATCTTTCGATATGTTCCGTGCTTGGGTGAAATCACCTGCGTACCACTGTGCCATGTGAAAATAATAAAGACAATAATTATACCTCACACTTTTCCCTTCCTTCCATAAAAACCTTATGTCTAGCCCATTTACTACAAACTAACATAAAATATCCCGTACTGTAAGTAAAAACATGTATGTTTAACATTACAACTAATACCCGAATAAATATTGAACAACCGGTTTTCAAAAAAAAAAAAAACTACCCGGTTGTTACTACTCTATATTATGTCCTCTTGCGAAGAGTACGTATTTTGGCTCACCTAATTCCGATCACTGGTGATCACATACACTCTTGAAAGTGAAAAGAAAGAAGTGGCCTCTGCCTACCCATCTGTGAAACAGGCGTGATTTAATATAGGTACCTATGTAGGTATGTACATACACTCTTTGATGCTCTGCTGAGGGCTATAGGCTTCATGTTACACTCATTTACAAAATATACAGGAACCATTAGCCAAATTTTACGTGTCTATCTATTCTCTATTGTAAATAAAACCAATTAAGTAACTTAGAGGGCTGTTTTTTTAATTTCAATTTTGATAATTATTACTTACACTCATGATAACTTTTGAATGGGATGTCCGATTTGAATAATTCAAAAAGTAAATTAAAGGTACTGATATAGCCTTGAAAACGAAGTGATTTATTTGGATAAGGATTAATACCAAGGTACGAATAATGGGGCCTAGTTAGTACCGGCGTTACTATTGCATATTTTAACATTAAAAAGTAGTTATCGTGACATTACTTTAATAGTTAGACATACTCGTATGGTATCGCGGACTTTTTTGTAGACATTGATGTCTTCTATAAAACTGTAGTACATCACTTTGCTCTATTGTCAGTTTCCGCAGAGTACGCGTTTTTGGTATTTTTTTCTCACCTTTGGTCACATTATCGAAGTTTTCATACGGATCCCTGACTTTTGAAAATATTCTATAGCCTATGTTTATCAGGGATAATGTAGGATTCTAATGGTGAAAGAATTTTCCAAATCAGTCCAGTAGTTTCGGAGCCTATTTAATTCAAACAAACAAACAAAAAATCAAATCTTTCCTCTTTATAATATTAGTGATGAAGATGTAGATGTAGATAATATACTTTGTATTCAAAAATATGAAAAACAACATAAAACTAACTTTGAATCAAAACCTAAACTCAATCTAACTACCTACCCATTTCCCTAATTTAATAATTTGAAAAGCTTGTATTTCTTTATTACCTAATATAAATATAAGTAAGTAAAGTTTTTAAGAATTAAATATTAGCCTTATAAGAAATAAAGATTTTTTAATTTGAATAACAAAAGTATCATTTTTTGAAAACGATAATGATTAAAAAAAGAATACATTCATAAATTAAAAAAATATAATAGACAGAATCGACCTCCCGACCCACGGTCTGACCCTGTGATTAAGGCAGTATATCAACTAACTACGCCAGCCCTCTGAGGGCCCTGCAAAGATGCACTACGCTAACTAACGTTTCTATTCGATTAGTTTTTAAACCAATCGCGTCACTGGAAGATGACGTGATACGAAAAGTCACGTGGTCTACCAGTGACGCGATTGGTTTAAAAACGAATCGAATAGAAAAATTAGTTAGCGTAGTGCATCTTTGCAGGTAACGGGCGAAATTATCGATTCTAATACTGAAACGTCAAATAGTTGTAGCAAACAATAATCGAACTGCCTCAGTTAACAACGCCATCTAGGTTGTTTCTTACGAAAGCGGGCTAACGTGTTCACAGCATTATAGACGTTAAGGTGTCCATGCACTTATGAAGGCCACTGTACCTACTAAAGGGCGAAACGCGGCTGCTTGACCAAGCGTTTCGATAATACCGGTTGGGGTTGCGCGTAATTTTAAATCTGCCATATCTTCTCAAGTATTTATTTAAATAATATAGTGCAAATGACAATTTTAATCTACATTAAATGCCCAAGGTAACTAACGTATTTATATGGATAAGAATAAATACTGAATTGGAGAAAATAGCTTCGCAAATAACCTAATATTTTTTAATAAAATTTTAAAGATAAAAATGGTTACTGTGAGTCAACCTTAGGAGATAGATATATGCCATCGCGGACTTTTCTTTAGGTTTTTTGAAGAACTACAATTCTTCAGTACATTATTTTGATATATCTCTAAAGGTTTAGCCAGCGTTTGCAATGTAAGCGCAAAAAAATGTGTTTATTTTCGACATCACTTTAGAAACCTCTAAAATTATAAATGTTTCTCTACTATACTATGCATGTATTATACATATAAACCTACCCCTTGAATCACTCTATCTATTAAAAAAAACCGCATCCGTTGCGTACTTTTGAAGATCTAAGCATACATAAGTACAGACAGACAGCGGCAAGCGACTTTGTTTTATAATATGTAGTGATGCGGAATTTATATTCTGCTACATAACATTCTGCGAAAGTAAAGTCGGCGATATTAGTATTCTGCCAATTGAATGTTATGCGTAATGACAGTTATGCTAAGTTTACTATTATATAATAATAATAAATAAATATAAATATTATGCTAAAGTATCATTCGGCTGAAGATGTTTCTGCGATAACTGTTATGCAAAGTGTATTTCGGACAATCGATATTACGCAAGATGAAGGGAACCCGAAAATATTAGCTGTATACGACCCCTAGTAAGATGGTAAGTATTAGATGTTTTCCACAAATAATTACAAAAAAGTATAACATAGTAATGGCCTAAACACCATGAGTTATTGATTATCCAAGAGAGACAACTGTTGATTACCTTCTGAAGCGTTCATCAGATTGGGCTACTCCGCACTGATCCCCTGATCTATCCCCCGTTGATTAGTCTTCTTCTTCTAGTGCCTCTTCAATCGTGAAGGTTGGTCGTCAGATTCTTGTACTCGTCTCTATCCTCAGCCAGCCGGAATCTCTAACATTTTCAAGACTTAAATCTGTACAAAACAAATTTGCCACTGAGATATTTCTAATATTAGAATTATTGAGTCATATTTTGCTTGGTCGGCAATCTGTTCGTATTACATTTACATAGAAGATTGTTGTTCTTAACAATTTTAAAACTAGTTTATTATCATGAATAAAAATAGGTAAATCACAATAATTAAGAAAACTTGTGAAATCAACAAAAATAAAATAAACAATCCGGTATATTAACTAAAAAAATATGCCATGTATTTTTTTAACTAAAAAATGTTTCTTTAATTAACTACTTGTTTGAAAACATTTGTATCAATAGATGTTTCATTTGTACTAAAATAAAAGCTTATAATTATAATTTATTAGCACATAATAATTAACTTTTTCATCCCGGTGGATAAGAACTCATTTCTGTGGGTCATTTCTATCATTCTAGTGGGTAGTTATCACTTCGGTGGGTACATTTTATCATTTCGGTGTGTATTTATCATTCCGGCGTCTCATCAAATATTCTATTTCTTATATCTCATAAACTATAATCATGGTATTATTGAATGTCCCTTAACATTACGTCTAGAGAGTAGGTATATGCCAATGTGTAATATAAAATGAAAAACGTATAAAAATATACAAAACTTAAAAATCAGTAACTTTGAAAGTGACCCAGGTATAAACGTTTCAGGTATAAACTGTTATTGCCATAATCTTTCAGTACTATCAATTCGGTTTTGCTCCCGCGATAACGATGTTTGGTTATTAAGTAGTTGAGGATATATTTTAAACACTAGTCGAAGTTCTGCCACGCTCCGACGTGTCCGTTAAAATATTAAAAAAACTGGGATCTCAGTCATTTTTATTTACTAAGGATGTTGAGAATAGCGTTTCTGTTAGTACTGTCTTCAGTACGTTTGGTACATTCTGGTAAGTACTAATTTTGTAATAATAGTAAATGGTGCTTTAGTGTTAGTAGTATTAAGTTTTTGATATATATATATATATATATATATATATATATATAGAAGTCTCAGCTAATGTCAAAAAGACGCTGGTGAATTTTAAAAACGCTATAGAGTTAAACTTCATTCAAGTTGGATAGATTTATTAAACATTTTTTTATTTTTTATTGTTTTTTTCTTTGAATGTAATTAATTTATTAATAGTCACGTATCATTTGTAAAATAAATACATTCATATTTGTTTTTATAAATATAAAAACACAAAAGTGATTCATTTAAACTTCTACAATTCAAGAAATATGAAAATTGTTCTCTAATTGCCAATGAAGCTTTAAAATTTTCTGTAGGTATAGTCTATAGGGTGTCCCAGAACTTGACGTAAATATTTATTATGGGATAAGAATTTCCTTATCGGTCCTGAATATAGTTTTAACTTTTCAATGTATTAATGAGTGTAGGAGTAATCAAGGTTTTAATTATACTGGCAATGAGCGCTACCTTAAGGTTCCTTCGCCTCTCGTGCCTCTTCACCCAGTCGGCAAAGTAATGATAAAAGGATTCTACGACGCGCTGGCCTAGTCGGCAGTGACGCTGCCTACGGAGCCAGCGGTCCTGGGTTCAAGTCCCGGTAGGGGCAGATATTTGTGTGATGAGCGTGAATATTTTGTTCCTGAGCTATGTATGTTACATCTATGTATTTAAGTATATATTTCTCTGTATAAGTATTTATATCGTTGTCTAGTACCCATAGTACAAGCCTAGAGCTTATATCCCCGTTTTTTTTTATTATTATTAATTTATTGGCAATTAACAGTGTTATAAAAGTTATTTAAGAGCAACGCGACGACTGGTTCCGTCAGCGTTGTTGTTATATTGGTGATTCGTAACATTGCTTACTTGTATAAGGTTAAACAGACAAATAGTGAGTATAGTAATAAATAATGACATAAACGTTTACCCAACCGATTTGTAACGCATATAATGGCCAACATTTAAAAAAAAAGCATTTTTGTTTTTTCGCGTTTATTGTTTGTTTGCTCGCATAGCATTTTTGTTTGTTCGCTGGTTAAAAATTAGATTACCCGTGCTTCTCGGTTTTTCTTTATTTAACTTAAATTCGTCGTTAATAATTTATTAAAAAAATAGTCAGTAAAAAGACCTTATATACAAAGTTAGGAATAGTGATGTCGTGACCTTAGCATGATATAAAATAAAAATAAAGTAACTTTAAACAGAAACAGAACTGACTGTCATGTCATGTCACTTGTCAACCATAACAACTGTAACAACATAAATTCGTCGACTTTGGGCAGATTGCGGCTATCCGCTTTTACAAATCCGTTAGTCACTTTCATTTAAAATAGCGTATACTCGTATATCAAAACAATAGTATTACGAGATTCGAAAGCGTGTCGTTAGATAAAAAATGGACATGATAGTTGTACGTATATTTTTTTCAATTCCTATGGTAATAAATGGACTAAGGGCACTATAAGTGTATTCCTAACATTCACAAACCAACTTTTTTTACTGTTTTTATAATAATAAAAAAACGACGGCATAAAAAACTATAAAAATATTTGTACTGTAATCAGCAGCCCATATGAATTGTTGTCAATTATAACGTAGCTGTTGAAAAGTTCTCACAACAGCCATTTAGTGTAATTATTTTGTACAGCCGGTTTCAATGGTACATTTAGCAAAGTAGATCTACTTCGATTACAAAGTCGCTGCATTCGTGTTGGTTATATATAAGACACGAATGGATCAAATCCGTGATATAAATTAATATATTGCAACTGATATACAGCAAATTTATGGTATAACAGCATTTCCTTGGCACCTATGCTCATGTACTAGCTGTATTATCAGGATAATAAGGTACGACATAAACGTTTACTTGACTGCTTTTTACGCCACACATATCTAATACAACTGTAAAAAAGTTCTCACAGCAACGATTTAGCGCTGATATTTTGTACAACAGGTTTTAATTGATGATTGTATTGATTGTTGAATTGGTTGATCTATTGTGGTTTCAAAGATGCTGATTTACCGCTCGTGACGTATCCGTACGCATGGATCTAATCCGTGATATAAAACAATACCCTGCAGCTAATATGCATCTATTTTATCGCTTAACTATAAACGTGATAAGTAATCTATAGTAAAACTAAGGAGTTGTGAAATTACTTTTGCAAGACCCTTGTATCGTCATATAGTTACTTGAAAACGCTTTTTTGGTTAGAAATAACGCTAAAACAGCACAAAACAGCTGTAATGACTTCTATTGGTATGTATAGAAAGTATGCTCGCTAAGGGAACTTTCAATATCACCTAGGTATCACAAAAAGGCGGCCATTACTGCCCAAGTAAAAATTTACACAATATTACAAATCAATGATATATCAGTAACCTTGGTGATTTCCAAGTAATTCATATTTTTTATTCCATCAAAATATCACAAATTTTGGGCGCGTGAAAAAAATACGTACAATGATATACTATTTCATCGATGAAGAAGTGAAATTCACCTCAAATTCACGTACATGAACAGCAAGATAAAAAAAAATACTTACCAGAATCTTGTACTCCGTTTCGTTAATGATTTTCTATAAAATAATTGGTTCACTCGTCAAGTACGCACAGCAGTTGGATGGAGCACTCAATTAAGGTTAAATTTAATGTTACATTACAGGGTCACAATCACCAAAATAGCTACAAATAGCTCTATATTATCGTCGTGGCAACTATTAAATGCTATTAAATGAGTATGAAAAATATTGTAAAATAAAAAATAATATTCATAAATAGTTAAGACTGATGAATTAGTATAAAGATAAATTTAAAAAATATTTGTGTTATTTCATAATTCTTTACATATTAGTTACAATTTAGAGTGGCTAAAAACGGTGTAAAGATGGCCAAAACCGGTACTTCTACCCTAACACTAAAAATATTTATATGACAATTTTATATCACGGATTTGTAACAAAATCGTGATGCTAAAGTACACACAATATATCATCAAACAGCTGTAAAACTGGGAAGTGGCCAATGATAGAAACGTTTATGTCATGGATATACGACTGCTTACGAGGGCTGTTTGATAAGTACCAGTTTTTGGAAAAAAAATAACTTTTTTTTTGTATATAATGCATTTATTTTTCTACGTAGTCACCTTTTAAGTCTATACATTTGTTCCACCTATACTCAAGCTTCAATAAATCATCCAAAAAGTATGATTTTGGAAAGTCATTAAAATAGGCCTCTGTGGCGGCAATGACTTCGTCATTTGATCCAAATCGCTTACCACCGAGCCATTTTTTTAGGTTGGGAAACAAAAAGAAATCACATGGGGCCAAATCCGGAGAATATGGGTGGTGAGGCAATAGTTCGTAGCGTAACTGTGTTAATTTAGCCATCACAACTCTGGACGAATGAGCCGGGGCGTTGTCGTGATGAAACAGTACTTTTTTCTTTTTTAAATGGGGTCGTTTTTCCTTCAACACGGTGTCAAATTCATCCAATAAATTGGCATAGTACTGCCCTGTTATCGTTTTCCCCATTTCTAAGTAGTCAATATGTATAATACCCTGGGAATCCCAAAAAACAGTCGCCATGGCCTTTCCAGCCGATGGGACGGTTTTTGCTGTCTTTGGAGCAGGTTCACCCGGTAAAATCCACTGCTTCGACTGCTCTTTCGTTTCCGGGGTGTAGTGGTGAACCCACGTTTCGTCCACGGTCACGAAACGACGCAGAAACTCCTTCGGGTTACGTTTGAACACGGCCAAACTCTGCTCCGAAGTAGTCAGTCGGTTCCGTTTTTGCTCATCCGTGAGTAAACGCGGCACCCACCTCGCCGATACTTTCTTCATACCCAATTTTACTTCTAATATGTGTTGAACCCTCTCGATTGAAACGTTTACAGCATCAACGATTTCTCGAAGTTTAATTCGGCGGTCGGCTAAAACGATATTTTCAATTTTCCTAACCATATCGTCTGTAGTCACCTCAATCGGCCGGCCTGGGCGATCCTCATCAAAGACGGTTGTTCTCCCCCGCTTAAACTCGTTATACCAATATCTGACGGTTGTCATAGAAGGAGCACATTCATGGTACACCGCTTGCATTCTTACTTTTATTTCATCACATGTTTTTCCATCCAAAAACAAGAATCGAATTACAGACCGATACTGTTCTTTCTCCATTTTAACAATTTTAAGTTCACGCTTTCACTGAATCGCTGTCAAATGAAAAAAAAAACAAAAGAATGCCATTTTTTTTTAATTTTCCTGCCTCTGAAAAATGGCTTAAGAAGGTGGTATACTTATTTTCAGCCAGTGATATTAATATATTTAGAAAACGGGTACTTATCAAACAGCCCTCGTATATCACTAAAATAAGATGTATATAGGATAGTTTTGCAACAGAGAAGCAGCTTTTTTTAAACTTTATATCCAATCCTTAATAACGTAGCAATGTATTGAATTACACCATAATTCCACAAGTCTAACGAAAAGCAAGCTTTAAAAAAAATCCAACTGCTGTTTGGATAATGTCGTCAAAGTAGTGTTATCATACGTCGTTATCGCGGGAGCAAAAACAAATCTATTAAAGAACACAAATAACAGAATGTCTGTTTAGTATAAACGGAATATTCTGCCTATACATTCTAGCCTCTAAGAAGTTCTTCATATCTAGAACGAAGTTTTCGCTGGAAACGGTCAATCAAACTTGTCTTACACTGAGTAAACACTTTTATAAGTCAACGTGTCAATTTTAATAAATAAAAAAAGTCAAATCCAGTATTATTCTCCAAAACTAGTTTTAACTTTTTAAATATATGTTTTCCATTTGCAATCAAATTTAATTAAGATATATTTTTGCATGTTTTTGGTCATTCTTGATTGGTTTTCAAATCAATCAAGAATGACAAATGTCTAAAGTAGCAGAAAAAGTGACTGAAGAGTTTGACGTAAGGATTGCGTAGCTAATCTTTTTAAATATGTACTACTAATCAAGTCAAGTACGGAGGTAAGATATTTGAAATAAAATGAATTTTATACTCGTAGGTATAAACTTTTCTCAATACGAGTGTCACTTCTGTTATTGCCTATTTGTCATAATCTTTCACTACCGTCAAATCTATTTTGCTCCCGCGATAACGATGCATGCTTACCATGTTTATATTTTTTATTTCGCCAATTTCTCAGATATATTTTTTTAACCAGAGTGAGTCGCGATGTACGAGGGCGCCAAATCTGTGTTAAAAAAGTGGTTATTCCAAAGGGCGTAGCGCAGCGTCTAGGTCCCGGAGGGAGGGCGCCAAACACCAGTTTTTGCCCTGACTCCGAGGAGCCGTAGACAAGGAATTGTATACCGTCTTACTTATATTATGTAGACGACTAGCTTTTGCGACTCCATCCGCGTAGAAGATATTTATTGCTATTCCCTCGCGAACTGTCCAATTTTTGTGTTGTATTAGACTATAATCTATAACGGTGCTAAATTTCATCCAGTTTTGTTTAGCCGATTTGAAGTGATTGAGTAACCCCCCCGGACTCCGATCGCAACAGACGTGTCACTCCACTTTCTGTTAATTTTTTAAAATCAAATTAAAAATTCGTTTACTCAATTTTAATATTGCCGATAAATTAGGAGCGCATAAACACAACATTATCTACGGCCGCCGAGGGACGTAGGCGAGGGACAAAGAAAAGATCCACGCAACGTCATCGGCGCATACGAACAACTCTCAAGTGAGTCAGCTATATAATCGATTTCTGTCACATTCGCACCTACAGCAATTAACCCTAGTGTCTACTTATACTGGACGGAAAAGTGAAATGTACTAAACTGCCGATTGCGACAAACCTAAGCTGACCCCCGTTTCATCGGCCGGGGATAGTTCTTTCTTACTACTACTCGCCTAGTACAATTTCGCTATGCTGAGGCATTCTCCGCCAACTACTCCAACAACGCAAGGCCCAAAATCTCCGGCGGCTTCCGAATCTACGCTTCCACCACCCGTGCCTTTGTTGTTTTCACACCACGCAGGGTCGGACTCTTCGCTTGAGGTTGTCTCCGCGAGGAATAAGCGCAAGTTTAAGAGTGAAGAGTCTGCCACAATGCGTGGTTTCATGGACGAAATGAAGAGTATATTCGCCTCCTTCGCTGAGTCACAGAATACCAAGCTGGCATGCATTCAAAACACAATTGCGGATGTCAAGGTTCAAAATGCGGAAATATTTAAATCTATTCACTTTTTGAACCAAAAATAAGATGAAATGCGTTAAGAGCTTAATAAGTTCAAATAAGAAAGAAACGAGTCGCAGAAGTATATAAGTACACTTGAAAATAGACTTGGGCAATTGGAAAGGTAATCCCGTCTTAACTAAATTGAAATCCGGAATGTACCAAAGACCTCCCGAACAGAAACAAAGACAGATCTCCATAATACGTTTCAGAACATTTGTGAGACGCCAGACGTGAAGTCAGCTGAGATTGATAAAGGACCTGCATCGCGGCAATACCAAAAACGAAAACAATAAGTCAATTATGGTAGAGTTCACTACCGCATGTCACAAGGACCGTGTACTGACAGCCTTCAAAAAATACAACCAACAAAATTCTTCAAATAAACTGAGTACCACGCATCTACAATTAAATGGATTAGATAACAGAATATATATATCTGAGTCAGTCACATTTAAAACGAAAAAACTTTTCCGCATGGCTCGAGACTTTGCTTTTGTTAATGCTTATCGTTTTTGCTGGACTTCACATGGAATTGTGTACTTGCGACAAAACGAAGGTACTCCTTTGCTTAAAATTACGTCAGAAAACGACCTTGAAAAAATGACCCCTTGAACAGACGTTCCAGTTTGCTATATCTAGTTTTTGCATCTACCTCATAGTTTTAACGGTATTGCATACTCGTAGTAATGTATTAATTGTATCTCATACCATGCAAAACATAAACACTTTCACAAATATAAACTTAATTTTAAAATACTCACCAATCACTGCCACACTTTCGCATCCACCTTACACATTCAAACAGAATAAATCAACACTTTACACAAACACATCGTCACAACATTAACAACATATTATGCACATATATAAACCATCCCACTCACATAATATTATTGTCGATACTCCAACACCACGTCATGTTTTTTAACCACATCGTTTGTCATACCTACAGCTAGAAAACTGAAAGCAGGTACTAACTTACTTTTACTACTTCAAATTACTGCATCAGTCGTTTCATGTTACAAAATTCGATAAACAAACTAAATTAAATAGCTTGCAAAATGACATTGACAAGTCTGGCAATCCTAACTGCTTTAAGTAAACTCAAAGAACCCTCCAAGTACGCAAGCCTAGGTTCTCCTAATAACATGACCGTACTCACGGTAAATATACGGAGCCTTAATTGTAACTTGGATAAATTCTTGTTATTTGTCTCCTGTTTCGATATCACTATCGATGTATTAGTACTTACGGAATGCTGGACAAACGATACGAGTGTCATTCCTGGCATCACTGATTATCATACGTTTAACACTAAAACAAGCTTGAATAAAAATGATGGTGTGGTGGTTTATGTGCATAATAAAAATAATGTCGAGTCCTATGAGCCTAAAGTCAAAGATGGTAAATGTATTGTTTTAAAAATCAACCAGGTTCATACCGTGGTCTGTTCTTATCGCCCCCCGTGCTTTATTAACCCATCTGCTTACCTTGATTCACTCGACTCTGTTTTTAGTAGCATACACACACCCAACGTGATATTCACCGGAGATATTAACTTGAACATTCTGCCCGGTCAGATTACAGGTCCAGGAGCAAATTACCTTACTCTCATGCCGTATTATGGTCTACTACAGGGAGTTAACAAACCAACTGCAAGCCCTAATTCATATATTGACCATTTTATGGTGAAATCTAGTAAACCTTGGGTAACACATATATTTGACCATTTAACTGACCACTGTCCGATTATGTTGAGTTTTGCTGAAGGGGATTTGGTTAAAGACCATGCCACGTTTAAGAAAATTAAAGTAGATTATACTGCTATAGGGAATCTTCAGCGAACGAAAATTGGGAACAATATTACAACATCAGTGATACTAATACGGCCGCAGAGTACTTAGTCAATAAAATTAAGACAACCATTGAATTAAACACCAGCTCCCATACCGTTTCGAAAAAAAGACAGCCACTCAAACCATGGATTACTGAAGGCGTTATCAAATCCATACACAAAAGAAATAAACTTCAGCGTAAATCAAATCAAGCCCCGAATGACCTCCCCCTCAGAACTACATATTGTAACTACAGAAATATATGTAATGAAGCAATAAAGTGGTTAAAAAGGGAGTATTACCAATCTCAGTTACGAAAGTACAGCAGGGACTCAAGAAATACTTGGAAAGTTATTAAAGAGGTCTTTAACTTTAGCGTTCACCGAAATCACGCAGCTGCCTTGTTAAAGATAGGTTCCGATGAAATTGACTCCTTAAATACTGTCAACGACTACTTTACATCCATAGGTCGAAATCTAGCTTATAACACACTTACAAGCTTGGGCACCACAGATTTGGAACTAGCTCTTAAAGCGCTTGCTACAAATACTACGAACACCCCCTATCATTCTTTTTTTCTTGGTCCCACGGACAATGCCGAAGTATCTGCCATGATCACGTCACTTAGGTCGGGTAGCGCTCCTGGTGCGGACGATATTACTGCTGACATATTAAAGGTTTGTAAGACCTCTTTTGCTCCTTTATTAACTTATTTGTGTAACCTTAGCTTTTCTGCCGGAGGTTTCCCGTCTTCATTTAAGCGTAGCGTAGTGTGAATTGTAGCCTGTGTCTAGTACCCGAGTGCTGATCCCAAGATTCAAATCGTAGGGCTATATACACAACACACACTCACACACACAATCACACGCAAGCACACACACACACACACACACACACACACACACACACACACACACACACACACACACACACACACACACACACACACACACACACACAAATACACACAAATACACATACACACAAACAAACACTTTTTCTTACTTTTTAAATACTTTTTATTATTGTATAATATTTTAAAGTGTAATTCATAGCTATAAGTCTGAATGTTCTAATAATATTGTACATTGTCCACTGGAGACTGTAACATTGTGAGAACTAACACAGTCTCCAGGGCTTCAACTGTATCTGAGCTATGTAATTTGGAACAATAAATATTTTTATTATTATTATTATTATTATTAACAAACATCCAAACTTTTGCATTTATACTATTAGTAAGATAAGACAAGACAGGGTTTTGAGCCGCACAGAATGACAGTTGACCACGTGGTTTATCGTAACGGACTAGAATGTCACCGCGTACATTGTGAGCGATAGACAAATAAAACATAAGTAGCGGTTTCTTGGCTACGCCCTCCGACCACTTTCTCGGGCAAACTGTTCCACGCATCAACTAACTACGGTTTTGTAGAAGAGCCTCCAGCTATTTTTTTCTGCTGCGACGCAATTAGGGGTTTTTTAAGGCGTCTCATTCCTTCTATACCAGCAACGCATAAGTAGCGTCATTGATGTTGCTGATGTCCAGTCATTACAGCGCCCTAACCACCCTCGGCCGACACATTCATGTCTTCGAGGGCCTATTCAGTATTGTTACCACACTAACTCGTGCTAAAGTGTAGTGGAGGGTCGCAAATTTTCCGATGAAGCTTGATAAGGAATTTATGGTGTCAGGGTGACAGGCGTGTCTTGACGCCTCCTGCATCCACAGCAAGCTCCTTTGTCCGGCTTGAGGCAGGGTTCACCGCTCTTGCATCGAATTGTATTAGCTAACAAAAGCGTTATCTCACAAATACTACACCATGAATCATCTGTAACTATCGTCAAGGCTTTTAAACTAGCTAACCATCAACATCAGATATTACAGAAAGAGTATGTTATTCTGGCTTGGAGGAGTCCCGCATCACAAAAGAAAGCTCGCATTCGGGCGAAGTGATCACCTATTACTACATGTACAACATAGGGGAGCACCTCAGTATTGGCTGCGAGCACGACGCAAGTCTAACTTATTACCAATTTGCAAGTAAGTGTTATTTTTTTAGCTTTATTGCTAGCTTTTATTTCTATATAGTTCTCACGGTTTAGTTAAAGTATACCTGGAACGAGTTTTATGAATCTCGCAATCACAATCATTTTGATTTTGAAAATCGAAGGCTTGTCTGCATACAAAATGAAACCAATTGTTTTGTTTTGAAGCCGATCGCGATTGCGAGTGAGTCACGCGAAAGGCCTGCTGATTAGCAAAGAGATGTGTTGAACAGAAAGAGTTAAAAAAGTTCTTACTATAAGTTATATCCGCCCGTTAGTAGACCGACCTACCCCCGTGATAATATACCAGTGTTGAACTAGCCACGTCGTAATATAGACTAGACCCAAAAATGGAAAACGCCTCTCTAAACCACGCAAGCGGCCAATAATGTGACAGTTGGGGTGACAAAGTTATCAAAGGGTTTTGACCCTGCAGAATACGGATCTGCCTGTCGCCATTCCAGTACGGTATACCGGAAAAGGTACAGCCCATACAAACATTTTCGTCGTACAATTATAGTAAATCGTTGTTCCGGTACCCTAAAAAAGGTCCGATTATTATGGTTTTTTGATATGCTGTAAAAGACCAAGTAGTCATGATAACATTGATAACCCAAATTTTCGTACCTCCAGCTCTATTTCTTTTTCCGCCATCTTGGAAAAACTGTCACTTTTTTCTATTTTTAGCCTATACAGTCGTTAAAGTCCATTGTAGTGCTAATCATGGTTCTGCAATATTGTAGAATGCAACATTTGCTAAAACTTTTGGGTTTACAGATTTTTCCAGGACCCCTAGGGACGAAGGTATGGAAACGTCTATGGGGAGCTAGCGTTTTTTTAGTTTTCCTCCCATATCTATAGTCTAAGCTCCCGTTGTACGAAAACCTACCTTACAAGGTGGTAGATTAGAAATGTAATAATTATAGTGATAGATATAAGTTCTGAAGGTCTCTACAGAAAACTCTTGTTATATTGCATTGACTGTATGCGATTTTATGAAATAATTCGGCCGCTGTTTAACAAACACACACATCTCTTAAACTAATAGTAGAAAGTTTGAATTTAAACCTTTTATCGAAAGCTCATAGGAACCCTGGATTTTAGTTGGTTGCCATAGCATATCCTGGAAGAACTTTTATATTTTTCGTCGTCGTATCGCTACTTGATCGAAAGTTACATCATAAGGTGGCAGATCGAAAAGTTTACTCATCGAAAGAGACACATTTGGAGATAACAACCCGCATTGGTTGCCAGCCCGAACCCAGGCAGGTTTCAAGGTCAGCCATGTTTTATGATCCCCAAAAAATGGGGTCAGTTACCTCATCAGGTGGCACGATGAACCTGATGCACAGTGTTATGTTTCTGCTGTTCGAATCCGCCATCGGAGAATTTTAGCAGAAAGCATATAAAGCCCGCATGCACTGGTTCAAGGTGTCCGTCGGTTTTTGCGTCTCAGACCTCAAACTCGCCGTGTAATGTCGTTGAGAACACTATTATAATAAAATATAAGCCCTACACTCACCCCAGGAGCCGCCACAGTCCAAAATTGGTGGATTTCACAGAGTTTTCACAATTTAATTGCGAGCCGGCCGGCTTTAGCGCGCGAGTTTCTTACGCCATGTTTTGAGTCTCTGGTTGCCGTCGTTTCCGTTAGACGGCGCCACTTGTTCGGCTCGCGCCCATTTTCAAACCCCGATGAGCGAGATAAATATATACAATATAATGTGTGTGTAAGTGAAGATAGATGATGTGTAATGTTGCAAGTAGTGTCGCGTACAAAATCGCTGCTACTGTTTAATAACGTTAAAATGGAACACACAGCGATTGCCCTAGACGTGCCGTTCACGAATATGCAGGGTTTCCTGCCTTCAGCTTGACAGTTTTTCTGGTCAGCCACCTCGAACAATATAATATATGTCAAAACCTTGGAATTACGAGAAATTCTTGTATTTATGTAGAGTATAAATTTAATAAAAATCAGGATATTAAATTAAAGTCAGCTTGCGTCTTATGGTGTTGAAATATACTAGTTTTGGTCATTTGTCATTGGTATATCTTGAAATATTGAAAAAAGTGATGTTGCTTTTACGTTCAACGTGATAATAGCTTAACGGGCAATTTTGTGCTGCATAGCAATATTTATTATGTAGAAATAATATTAAATAATGAATCAACTTTATTTCAAATATGGAAAACGTCATGCAGCTATCTTAATTCGTGGTAAGTATTCAAAGTTATTTACACTAGAACAGTGCGTTTAACATTGTTTTTGATATTTTTTTACATTTAGAAGATGTATATAATTGCATAACCACTTGCATTTTTTTTAAGGTACACGTACTAACATAAAAAACTACAAAATCACTTAGCTACATATTACTTTTTTATTTAAGGTTCACGTACAAACATAAAATAAACAAAAAATCACTTACACACATTTTTTTATTTAAAGTACACGTACTATCGCGATCGTTAATTTGTGACCCATTTCAAGAAAAATAGGCTTGAAGTCGTCCATGTCATTAGAGATGTCAAATCATTTGTAACTTATAGGACACTCAACCTTATTGTTGTAGAATGTCAGAATGACTTTGGACCTAAGGTGGGTCCCAAATTTAAGTTCGTGACTGTACAAACATAAAAAAATACAAACTTACATATATTTTTTTTATTTAAGGGACACTTAAAAATGTACAAAGTTATTCTACATCAGAATAAGAATCACAACTAATGTCTGATTCATCTGATTCATTATCATCCATACTAATAAAGTCGTTGACGTGTAGTGGAGTGGGATCTCCTTCATACCACAAAATAAGAGTATCATAGTTGTTATAGGTAGTTCCACGAGAGCTCTGCTGAGGTCACGCACACAACAACACTGTCATGTAATGACAGCGGGATTTTGAAATACTGTTCTTATATTGTTCCGATAGCAAGTTCAACAGTGAACTGCAAGAAAGGCCAAAAAGTTTCTTTAAACTATTTTGTTAAGAATTATGTAGAACAATTCATCGACTTCAAACAGAACAGGAAATAAAATATTTTGACTGATTTTATACTATTGACAACTGCATTTTCCAAGAGATAAGAAAAATAAGAAAAATACAGGATATTGGAACCTATGATTGATTATTTCACCGAAAACCTTGTCATCAATCTTAACGAATCTGATGAATATTATTATGCCAAGTGACGATGGTTTATAAAAGCATTTTTTTTTACTGCTTTTGATACATATTAAAAATAAAATTAAGCGTTTTTATTTACATTTACAATCACTCACTCATTTCATTGATTCACCTTTTTTGCAATCAGTACTTCATGTAGCGGTGTGCGTAATCATTCACCTCAACTCTCGTGGAACTACCTTTATTACTATTTAGAACCCATCCGCGTTCAAGAGGATAATATAAAAAACAAGATGGTTTTGTAGCATTGCGCCACATTGAGCTCACAAACAGTGTTCTTAGTAAATATTGTTTTAAACTTTTCCAACATGGCGGTAGGCATGTAAATTTTTTCATGAAGTTTGATGTTTGCGTTATACTTTAATTTTTTTTTTCAACATTTCAAAACGAGCCTGATTCACGTCACTTTTTGGCGAAGAATATAACTTGCATGTAAACTTTTGAACTATTTGTATCTTTTCTTAAGTTTTGAATGTCCTCTGGACTATTTAAAGTTGCAAAAACATTTCTAAAATTTTGGTCGGCCTCTATTAAATCAAAAACTTTAATTTTTCCTTTCCCTTTGAAGGAGGATGTGTCATCACAACCTGTGAAGGCGTGTGCAGCTTATATTCTTCGCCAAAAAGTGACGTGAATCAGGCTCATTTCGAAATGTTGACAAAAAATATGGAAATATAACGCAAACAGCCAAATTCATGAGAAAAAATCAAACTTCAATGCTGCAGCTCTACCGCCACATTGGAAAAGTTTAAAAAAACATTTACTAAGGACATTGCTTGTGAGCTAAATTTGTCGCAGCCCATCTTGTTTTTTATATGATCCTATAAACGAACTAAACTAAAACTAAAACTAAGTTTAGTGAATGGGCTACTCTAGGCATTCATAGAAGTAGAAATAGGCTTTATGAACTATATAGAGAGAGGGAGGAAAACAAGAACGCTGACTTCTTAGTTTACGTTAAGAATTATTCGAGGACCTTCAAGCAAGTTTGCTTGACTGCGAAGTCAAACTTTTTAAGTCTTCGCTGAAAGCTTCTGACAATAAGGTAAAAACTGTGTGGAAAATAATAAATAGAGAAACGGGTAATCTAAAACTCGTGATAATCAAGTCATCCTAAACAAGGGTGACAAACAAATTACGTCAAACAAAGACGTGGCCTAGATTATTTTTCCATCATAGCCATTAATACAACGAAATGTCTTCAATCATCTGCGATTGAAGCTCAAAAATTACTTTGTGCTAATTTAACTAAATGTAACGTAAGCTTTGATTTTACCCCCGCAGATTCAGTTTCTATTGTTAAGGTATTTAAATCGCTCAGTTTAAAAAAGCTGAGGATTTATGGGGAACGTCAGTTAAAGTTATCCATCATTATCATAGATATAATCACTTAGCTTTAATCTATAATAACAACATTTCGGAGGGGGATTTTCCAAATCTTATGAAATATAGTAAAGTCATACCACTTTTTAAATCGGGCGAGATGAGTGATTTAATGAATTTCCATCCCATTTCTATTCTACCAGTTTTTAGTAAAGTTTATGAGAAGTTAATGTTAAAAGATATGTTACGTCACTTCAATAGAAATAAACTGCTTAACAGTAATCAGTTCGGCTTCACCAGAGGACGATCCACAACTGATGCATCATCTGGTACTCATTAAATGTATATACAATATTTGGGAGAAATCTTGTGATGCAATAGGAATTTTTTGTGACCTTTCCAAGGCTTTCTATTGAGTAGACAATGCGACTCTTATATTAAAATTAGATCATTATGGTCTGTCAAATAATTCTCCCAGTATTATGTCTTCATATCTTAGTGATAGAACAAAAACGGTTGTTGTAAACCAAACACAGTCCATTGGAGCAGCTGTTTAATCAGGTGTGCCTCAGGGCTCTATATTAGGTCCTTTCTTATTTCTGGTCTATATAAATGACTTACCACCCACGGTAGATAACCTTTGTGATATTGTGCTATTTGCTGATGATACATCATTAATTTTCAAGTTAGACCGAAAATCCGTCGATTACAGTAGCATAAACGCCACGCTAGGTAAAGTACTTGATTGGTTTACTAGTAACAATTTGCTACTCAATGCTAAGAAAAGTAAATGTGTTAGGTTTGCCTAATGTTAGACCGGTAGAATCTAGTATATTTATAAATGATGAGTGTTTGGCAATGGTAGATAAGGCGCTTTTCTTAGGGATAACTATAGACAAAAACGTGCAACGGAGTCCCCGTATAGCAGTACTAGCAGGTAAATTAAGTTCGGCAGCTTATGCTGTTAGGAAAATCAGGCAACTCACCAATGTTGAGACAGCTCGCTTAGTTTATTATAGTTATTTTCATAGTGTTATGTCGTACGGTATTCTGGTTTGGGGAAAAGCTGCTGACATACAGACTATATTCGTGTTACAAAAAAGAACCATTCGTTCTATACATAACCTAAACTCTCGTGATTCCTTAAGATTACTATTTAAAGAAATTAGTATTTTGATTCTTTTGTTAAGAATTGTGATATACCTACATAGTTTCAATAAAAGAAATAAAAATAAAATGGCTATTAAAAAATTTCGTGTCCGTAAGGTTTATAAATCATTTGTAGGTCAATGCATCCATATCTATAATAAACTACCTGACGTAGTTGTAAAGTTACCATTCCCAGTACTTAAAAATTACTGGAAAAAGTCGTTGATGTCTAAAGCTTACTATAGGACTATCTAACAGATAAAAATACTTGGCCTGAACTAAACACCTAAATAACTTAATAATAATGTAGTCATAAAAATATGTAAACATTGTATATTGTCTAGGGGACACGGTTTCTGTAGGAGAATGTATTGAAACTTTTTTGTGGTTGTCTTGCACCGTCAAAGGTAAGTATAATATAACTTAACTTAACTTGCATTGATGATATAACTGTTATTTTGTCCACAACCTGTATGTCGTTCACCTGTCAAAGAAAAACAGGTGAACGACGTTTACAGCAAGCGAACGACAATTATTTAATAACTTATACTGTAATAACTTATAGTGTAAAAGCAGGGTTGTATTCCGAGCGTATGTGTGCAGGTGTATATGTATGTAACTCCCTATAGCCTATACGGTTCACCGGATTTTAACATATGAGATGCCGTTACGCTCGAAAGGTAAATAAGGTGCGTTATTTTATATAAATAATTTAGATAAGGAAAAAAACAAATCAAAATTATTAAAATTAAGCACTTGTTGTCAGTTTAATGTAGTTTTTATTTAACAATTTACTTAACTGCACCCATTGTCGTTAACCTGCTAACAGTTTTACTTTATTTGTACGTATTTGTCGCCAACCTACCCCTATTTTCGATAACCTGGTTACAAATAGTCATTCACCTGCCTACCGGATACTTCAAATACCTGTATCTTCTAAAACAATGAAATTAAATAACTTCCCTCCACGTGATATCGATTACTCGATTTTATTTCTAGCGATCTTAATAAAAAAACCCAGCAAAATCGGAAATTTTCTGAAAAATGCAAAATTTATTCAGCAGTGCCACTTTTTTGAGAACGACCCTAACCCCCTTACTTATAAACGTGGAATAACCTTGGATTAGCTAAACCATGTTACGTCCTTATCTGTCAAATTCAAATGTCACAATGACGGATAAGGACAAAACATGGTTTAGCTACTCCATGGTTATTCCACGTTTATAAGTAAGGGGGTAAGAGTTTTTGTTTTATCTTACAATGATGTTTATTAAAATAATTCGTTTTTAGTAATTCTATTTAATTTCTTTTTAGCTAAATCTCAGTCTCAATATAAATATTTTACCCAACAAAAAACCCAGTGAATCGATTCACAACAGAAAAACAAAGTAATCGACATGCAATTACTGTATTTATGCTTTGTAATTGTGTTTTGCTTTGTTTTCGGTAGATATTTGTGACAAGTGCCCGCAGTTACTTTCTTTAGCGAAATTGTATCTCACAAAATAAAGCTCTTTGGATGATTCCTAGAATGTAGCAACATCCGTTACTGTCTAAAAGTGCCAAAAATGTCAAAACATTGATTTAGAAAAAAAAAGTTACTTTCTTTTTCCGTAGGGCAGCCGAAGTACCTCAAATAAAGAAATTGTGTGTAAGTGATTTTGTCTTTATTTTATGTTTGTACATGCACCTTAAATACAAAAGTAATATGTAGCTAAGTGATTTCTTTAATATTTTTACGTGTACCTTAAAAAAATGCAAATGATCATGCAATTATAATATGCATCTTCTTCTAAATGTATATAAATATCAAAAAATGTTATACGCACTGTTCTAGTGTGAATAGGTAACTTTGAATACTTACCACGAATTAAGATAGCTGCATGACGTTTCCCATATTTGAAAGTAAGTTGATTCATTATTTAATATTATTTCTACATAATAAATATTGCTATGCAGCACAAAATTGCCCGTTAAACTATTATCACGTTGAACGAAAAAGGCAACATCACTTTTTTCAATATTTCAAGATATACCAATGAGAAATGACCAAAACTTGTATATTTCAACACCATAAGACGCATGTCGACTTTAATTTAATATCCTGATTTTTATTAAATTTATACTCTGAATCATAGCATAAATACAAGAATTTCTCGTAATTCCAAGGTTTTGACATATATTATATTGTTCGAGGTGGCTGACCAGAAAAACTGTCAAGCTGAAGGCAGGAAACCCTGCATATTCGTGAACGGCACGTCTAGGGCAATCGCTGTGTGTTCCATTTTAACGTTATTAAACAGTAGCAGCGATTTTGTACGCGACACTACTTGCAACATTACACATCATCTATCTTCACTTACACACACATTATATTGTATATATTTATCTCGCTCATCGGGGTTTGAAAATGGGCGCGAGCCGAACAAGTGGCGCCGTCTGATGGAAACGACGGCAACTACAGACTCAAAACATGGCGTAAGAAACTCGCGCGCTAAAGCCGGCCGGCTCGCAATTAAATTGTGAAAACTGTGAGTGTAGGGCTTATATTTTATTATAATAGTGTTCTCCACGACATTACACGACACCTTGAACCAGTGCATGCGGGCTTTATATGCTTTCTGCTAAAATTCTCCGACGGTGGATTCGAACAGCAGAAACCTAACATTGTGCATCAGAACCTGATGTGGTACCGTGCCACCTGATGAGGTAATTGACCCCATTTTTGGGGATCATAAAACATGGCTGACCTTGAAACCTGCCTGGGTTCGGGCTGGCAACCAATGCGGGTTGTTATCTCCAAATGTGTCTCTTTCGACGAGTAAACTTTTCGATCTGCCACCTTATGATGTAACTTTCGATCAAATTGCGATACGACGACGAAAAATATAAAAGTTCTTCCAGGATATGCTATGGCAACCAACTAAAATCCAGGGTTCCTATGAGCTTTCGATAAAAGGTTTAAATTCAAACTTTCTACTATTAGTTTAAGAGATGTGTGTGTTTGTTAAACAGCGGCCGAATTATTTCATAAAATCGCATACAGTCAATGCAATTTAACAAGAGTTTTCGGTAGAGACCTTCAGAACTTATATCTATCACTATAATTATTACATTTCTAATCTACCACCGTGTAAGGTAGGTTTTCGTACAACGGGAGCTTAGACTATAGATATGGGAGGAAAACTAAAAAAACGCTAGCTCCCCATAGACGTTTCCATACCTTCGTCCTTAGGGGTCCTGGAAAAATCTGTAAACCCAAAAGTTTTAGCAAATGTTGCATTCTACAATATTGCAGAACCATGATTAGCACTACAATGAACTTTAACGAAGTATAGGCAAAAAATAGAAAAAAGTGACAGTTTTTCCAAGATGGCGGAAAAAGAAATAGAGCTGTAGGTACGAAAATTTGGGTTATCAATGTTATCATGACTACTTGGTCTTTTACAGCATATCAAAAAACCATAATAATCGGACCTTTTTTAGGGTACCGGAACAACGATTTACTATAATTGTACGACGAAAATGTTTGTATGGGCTGTACCTTTTCCGGTATACCGTACTGGAATGGCGACAGGCAGATCCGTATTCTGCAGGGTCAAAACCCTTTGATAACTTTGTCACCCCAACTGTTACATGATTTGCCGCTTGAAATAATAAAAGTTTTTCCAGGATATGCAATGGCAACCAACTAAAATCCAGTGTTCCTATGAGCTTTCGATAAAAGGTTTAAATTCAAACTTTCTCCTAACTCTCTCTGTTTTTTTTGTTTTTTAGGTTTAAGCGATGTGTGTGTTTGTTTAACAGCGGCCGAATTATGTCATAAGAAAACTGAAATAAATAAAAAACTGGAATAGGTATATAACATTCTAAAATCGCATACAGTCAATATAACATAACAAAAGTTTTCTGCAGAGTCCTTGAGAACTTATATCTATCACCATATTACATTTCTGATCTGCCACCTTGTGAGGTAGGGTTTCGTGCAACGGGAGCTTAGACTAATACGTTTAAGTGTATTTTAGCGCAAACTGTAGTTAGGCAATATTATAGATACTAAAATTTGCTGTAACTTTTGTATTGAAATATTTTTTCCACAACCTCCGGGAAAGAAGGTATGGTATATATAATAATACACTTACCATACTAATAACATTATATTGGCGAGTGTCGTTGTTACTAATGGCGTTTTCTCGGTAAAGTGTAAATGTCCCCATTGAACTAACTGGCAGATAATATTTTAGTTCCCCAGTTATCATCTCACGTTAGAGCTCATTTATGAAGACAATGATGATAATGATGACGACAATGAAGGTGATGATGATTGTCCTTATCCACCTCACATCTGTGTGTGGCTGTTGAGTATTGCTGTAATTCTTTTTTCAGAACTGACGCCAGCCGGCTCTACGGAGCTATATGAATCACAGTTTGAGACCCAGGCTACTAGGAATTTGGAATCGTCGAGTCTGTATTGTACTTATAGCGATCGAATACATGACGTTTACTATTACACCCACCTCGACTTTGTAACGTGTAAGTGTCCATTACAAGCTTTTAATTGACTTCATGGTGTTAACGTACTTGAGTTGGAGCCATATCAAAATGCCGAGATTTATATCGCCGATTTTGTTCTCTCAGGCAACGATTCGTAATGTTTCCTTTTATTGAACAGAAACGATTTGAGGTATTATTATACTGTGTTTCGACACCTATTGTCATCGTGTCGTCTTTGACTGGACCGCCATTATTGTTAAGTTAATAATTTGCTCACTGCGCACGTAGGTCGCTCAGGGCTCTTTTTACGTGTGTCGACCTATAATTCGTGTTAACCTTATAACACTACTCATTTTGCGTGGATGGTTAAAAACGAACCGTAGCTAGTCGTCACGTAACTTACTCGTCTAATCAGGTAGTTATAGTGTTTTCTTCTCAATCCACGACGTCAACGATCGGCCCTGGGAGTCCTAGTGAATAACTTTAACAAAAAGCAAGCTTTCAAAACCCGACTGTTGCTAACCAACTATAAATCGTTATAAATCCTAAATGATCATTCAAAATGAAAAATGATGACAAAAACCTAAAGATAATTTTTAAATCCCTATTCAATGATACCCCACTTGTGATACTTGGTCGACTTTTTTTTAATTATTTGCACAATATGGCGTCTGGTTGCCGCCATATTGAATTTTGATTACTGTCATATCTTCAGTGACACTCACCAGATTAAGACAAATCGATTGACATAAGAATCATCAAAATCGGACTACGGGTTTTTATAGTGACACAAACGAACAAACATACATATATAAGCTGTGAAACACATTACCCTCCTCCTTCGGCCGTCGGGTAAAAAGAGCTATCACAACGTTGATATTCCCGTGACTTACTTTTTTGAGGACAAACCTTATATTCAGGCTATAAAAGATAAAGATAAAAAAAGATAAAAGATGTTTATTCAGTAAGTAGGCCGCACGGGCACTTTTACACGTCAAAAATCTACCAGCGCTTCGCAAGAGACCACTGCTGAGAAGAAACGCCGCAAGAAACTCAACAGTCAGTCGTTTTTTAAATATTACTTATACAATTATAGAACTTAACCTAGCATTATACAGGGTGTCCCAGGAAGTAGTGTCAAGCGGAAGTCCCGAGGTAGTGCACCTCAAGGGGCATCTGAATCACCCCCATGTATGTTCCGCGATTTTTAGTATTTTCGGAGATATGGATCATTTAAATCAGAATTTTGGTAAGTTTTCCTTGTGTCCATGTTATGAAAAAACCCTTAATTTCATGTATTATTATAATATTTTTTCAGTGGTTTCTTACATTGATAGAATAATTATGAACTTAGGATGTTTTTAAAACTACATGCCACCTTTTTTTTCATGATGACTTTTTGTGTAATCACACAAAGTTTGTTTGTCCATACTAGCTGAAAAACAAACATGGGGTACAATTAGTATGGAGAAAGTTACTATGTGTGATTACACAAAAAGTCATCATGAAAAAAAAGCTGGCATGTAGTTTTAAAAACATCCTAAGTTCATAATTGTTCTATCAATGTAAGAAACCAATGAAAACTATTAAAATAATACATGAACTCAAGGGTTTTTCATAACATGGACATAAGGAAAAATTACAAAAATTCTGATTAAAATGATCGATATCTCTGAAAATACTAAAAATCGCGGAACATACAGGGGGGGTGATTCAGATGCCCCTTGAGGTGCACTACCTCTGGACTTCCGCTTGACACTACTTCCTGGGACACCCTGTATAAAACAATGAATTTAATATTAAAATATATATATCATGCGTAGTTGAAATCAGGAAAATGTGTCAAAACGCAGTATGTTCAGATGAACTCATAAATAGTAATAATAATAATAATAATTAAAAAAAAAATATATATATATATATATACATATACTTACCCATGATGGTGCAAAACAACCACATAGTTTTGATACATTCTCCTACAGAAACCGTGTCCCCTAGACAATAATTATACCTACAATGTTTACATATTTTTCTGACTAAGCTATTACTAAGTTATTTAGGTGTTTAATTTAGGCCAAGCATTTTTATCTGTTAGATAGTCCTCGACCCTATAGTAAGTTTTCGACATCAACGACTTTTTCAAGTAATTTTTAAGTGCTGGAAATGATAACTTTAAAACTTCGTCAGGTATAGAAGAAACGGATCAAACTATTATTTAAGATACAAAATATTAACAATATGATGGTTCATATTTGAAGACCGTTTTGATTCATATGATGACTCATATATCTCTGGGAAACAGGCGTGATTTAATGTATGTCTGTATATATTTCTTGGGGATAGAATAATATATACGAATATTGCAAATTAGTGACAATAAAATATGGATTAGGTACTTTACACCCTAAAAACAATTATTAAAATAATTTTAATTACTGTTAAACTAATACAATAATAATAAAAGGATAAGGGTTACGTATCAGAATGCTTAAAAATAATTTTCCTAATTTTAAAATACCTACGGTCGAAATACCCAAGTTTTATAACGCCGAACATCATTTCGCCTAAATTTTAATATTGATTGACCTAAGTTTAAATCCCCTAATAGATTAAATACCGATTGGATGAAATACCTAATGGATGAAATATCCAATGGATAAATTACCTAATGGATGAATGGATTCACAAGCATTAAACCTCACCTAATAAATAGATCAGTTCCTAGAAAATGCAAACCAATTTGCTTATTTAGGTCACCCTCGCCTTTATAGGTTAGGTCAGGTTAAAGTTGCGTCAAGGCGCGAAGCGCCATAACTAGGCGGAATAGGAGCTCCGCTTAGCGGAGCTCTGTCGACTTGTTCGTACACTTCTTTATTAAACGACTGCAAAAAAGAAGAAAATTAACGCACAAAAAAATATAAACTTAACTATAAAATAGTAACTTAAAAAAAAGTGTTCGAACAAGTTGATGGAGCTCCGCGCATCCTTTTCCGCGTAGTTCTGGCGCTTCGCGCCTTGATGCAACTCTAACTTAACCTAACCTTACTTTCGTCCATTAGGTATTATAAACTTAGGCGAAATTACCGTTATGTATTTAAAAAAATATCTATTTTGTCATTAGGGAAATCAATTTTAGGTAAATCATTCATTAGGTATTTCGTCGAAAAAGTATTATTCACTTAAGCGATATGTTCGTTAGGTACTATAAAAGTAGGCATTTTGACCGTAGGTATTTTAAAATTAGGCAAATTAATTTTAGGCGTTCTGAAACACACATTTGCGTGCTATTCCTGTTACCTTCATTGTTTTCTTGAATCCATACTAATATTATAAGTGTGAAAGTGTGTATGTTTGTCCATCTTTCACACTTCAACCACTGAACGGAACGAGATGAAACTTGGCACACATGTAGGTTAGGCCTTGGAATAAATCAAAATCAAAATCAAAATCAAAATATTTATTCAGTAAATTGGCCACATACGGGCTCTTTTACACGTCGGTAATATACAGTGAATCTACTAGCGCTTCGGACAAGACCATCATTGCGGAGAAGAAGCGCCGCAAGAAACTCCAGCAGAAGGTCATTTTTTCAAACATAATATACAATAATACTTAAAAGTAAGTTACATTACAAGGTAATAAAGCAACAAATATAAATTATTAGGACTATCACATATAAAAAAAATACAAATTCTAAATTAAAAAGATTACAAATAAATGTAAAAATTAAAAAGATTACATGTCAAATACATGAAACTAAAAATAATGACTAGGAGAACAACACGACGAGATCTCTACGTCAAAAGCCATAACTGGAATAATTAACTGAGCAACAAGTCCTTGCAGACGTGAACAGACAGAATAGGACATAGAATAGTTTTATCCCGGAAAATTGGACCGTTCCCAAGGAAGCGAAAGCTATTATATTATCCACTAATCCTATTAATGCCAGAATCCTACAAATCCTACTAATGAGACATATCTTTATTAGTCATTACGTTTGACGTTAAAGTGACATAAAATGCTACCGGTCGCCGATCATTAAATATATAAAATGGTTTGTCCTGAATGACTGACTGACGGATCAACGCACAGCCTAAACCGCTGTTAGTAGAGACTTAAAACTTGGAGGATCTGTTCTTTGTATGACGTAGGCATCCGAAGGATTTTCCGAAATTGCACCCCTAAGGGGGTTAAAAAGGGGTGCAAAGTTTGTATGGGACAACGTGATTTCTTGATCCAATCTACTTCATGCATAAACATTCTTTAACAGAATCGACACACATATCATAAGTACTCTAAGATGGGTTCAGAAGCCGACGACTTGACGACAAAAATGGCGGCAAAACAAACTTATGCTGTGTCAGTGTCACGAATAAGAAGGGTTTTTTTTTAAATCATAGACAAAGGAATGAAGTCCCTATTCTCATGTCACTCGAGATCAATGTCGTGTGGTTTATATTAACAAAACATACTGAATTGAAGTTTCGTCTCGATAACTGTCTTAATATATGTAGGTATATGAATACTAGAATAGACACCCTCTTGACTTTTGACAGCTGTTCTAAATTTAAACTCATAACGATACAAAAATTGATACTGCAATAACATTACAGTACAAATTTTACGTACTACCACAGAGAAGAAAGTTCTCTTAGTAAAATTGGTAGTAATAATGCTGGTAATTTCCTACGGTTTTTGAACGCATAATAGAGGGCTTATGACATGTGCGTAGATAAAATACTTTCCAGTACCTATCGACGCAGGCAGGCAGGTGAACCTTCCTCTCGGTTTGATATAAACCGAAACTCACTCTGCAATATACCCAAACAAAGTAATATAGCAGAGGTACTCCGCAAAACGGAATTAATTGTTTGGGATGAGAGCACTACGGCTCATCAAAGTCAAAGTCAAAAAGTCAAAGTTCTTTATTCTTCAATCTAGGCATAATAAAATGCACCTAGAACCTTTTGCCCGAGAAAAACCGGCATAAGAAACTAGATCAATGCATGTAAATTTTAATGTAATTGTTTTATGCAATAAATAAACTAAACTAAAATAAACTAAGAAACTCAGCAAGGTATATTTTTTGCCAAAAAAAAGTTCACATCATACTTAAGTTTACAATATCACAGTATTTTTGCACAATAGGTGGTGCACCTTTTTTAAGCGTAGATTACCATGCAAGATGCATGACTCGCTGTCAAACATGATCCATATAACATAGATTTTTACAAGATATTAGGAATAATAATTGTCAAATGGGAGGAGTAACGGTATTGTTAGCAGGCGATTTCCGGCAGACTTTACCAGCAGTGCCCAGAGGAACGCGAGTGGACGAAGTTAAAGCGTGTGTGAGGCGGTTTCATTTGTGGCCTACAGTGACAAAACTGAGCCTTACCAAACATTTGAGAGTCCATCTGAGGGAAGACATTACTGCCGGTCAGTTCTCAGACCTTTAAATAAATGGTGAATTCCCGGAACTGGATAATAATATTTATAATTCTCCCTACAGAGTTAGGTACAATTGTTTCCACTGTAGAAGAGCTTATAGCTAAAATTTACCCAAATATTAATAATGTTCACGATAAACCTGCAGAATGGTTACGCGACGTGCCATTGTAACACCAATAAACGAACAAGCCTCAGTCATGAATGAAATACTTTTGAGATCATTCGAAGGGGTCGAAAATCAATATAAATCCGTTGACTCAGTGATAATTGTGATAAAAAACGATGATGCCATTCGTTATCCGGTGGAGTTCCTGAATACACTGAAGCCTCCCGGTCTCCCAACTCCCATATTGAGAGTTGGCGCGCCAATTATCATGCTTTGCAATATAAATCCACCAAAATTATGCCATGGCACCAGATTGCAAGTGACAACAATGCATCGCAATGTAATCGAAGCAACTACACTGACCGGTTGTTCTCGGGGAGATTCTGTATTTATTCCCAGGATTCCCCTAACATCATCAAATTACCCCTTCGAATTCAAGAGAGTGCATTTTCCCATCACAGTCTGCTTCGCAATGACCTTCAACAAAGTTCAAGGTCAAACTCTTAAGGAAGCGTGAATAGACTTGAGGGAAAGCTGCTTCTCCCACGGCCAGTTGTATGTGGCATGCTCCACAGTAGTCTGATGATTCTAGCACCCGAAGGAAAAACAAACAAAAAATGTTTTCAAAGAAATACTGCGGTAGGTGTAGTATTTTGATTTCTTTGTAAAAAGATAATAACCCCCGTGTAACTTTCGCCAGGTCAAAGGCCGAGCTTCGGGTTCATAAAATATAAAAAATATATATTTCATTTAAATGTTTATTTAAACTTTAAATTCCTACATTATAATAAAGATTGTTTTATTTTATAAGTATTTAAACATTTTAACATAATAATTTATAGGTTACAACAAAATGAATAACTTAAAAAACCATTTAAAAATCCCATTAGAACCATTTTCGACTGCTACGCGGACGAAGTCCCGTGCAAAAGCTAGTAATTTGTATATTTGTGTGTCTTATGGTTGGTGAATAAATGTTTCCTTATTCCTCTTCTTCTTTTTTTTCAAACTTTTATTCCTAGTACAATTGTTACTTTGGCGTCTCTCTAAATTTGTCTCCTTATTACGGCAAAAGGTAAAGCTGTCGTGGCGCTCGTCGGACCAGGCCTGATCCTTGATGACGATACGATCCCGAACATGAATAAATACAGTTACAAATTCAAGGAACCGGTGTATATAGAGCCGACCTGTACCGTCTCAGGCATGATGGGGGACTACGAGCTCAGACTGGAGGATGATAACGGGTCTGTAGCAGCTACGCAGGGTAAGCGATCTCAACTTTTACTGACGACATTAAGTAGAGTATTTACTAGACATTTAATTGTGGGCCGTACGTTTTATAACATCGCATAATGGGAACACCTCAAAATTCTTATTTATTCCAAATATTAATTATAGAAAGCTATCTTCATATTATGCTGGAGATATTTTAGAATAAATTCATAATTTAATTGGGGAATAACTCAAAATTATTATTTTTTGTTCCCATTTTCATTTTTTCCAAATCTATGTTATTCTGGAGCTATTTTAGATTAAATGCATAATTTATTTCCATCCGTTGGTTACTTGTTGGTTACATAAGGTTTGATTAATAATCAATATAAGGAAATTAAGTCTTCTATCAAAACATTGCATTCAGAAGTATGAAAATTCGGAATTTTGATCAATACGGAATGATGGCTCTTCGGAATTATGTAGTGTACCCATCGCACGTAGGTTTTTTAAACCTTTTTTTTCAGTTGTTCAAGGTAGTATACATTCAGAATCCTCTGTATCTCGACGATTCTGGCTTACACCAAATTCGCGAACTATCAGCTGCACCGTTAAAGATCTCGGGACAAATTCAACAAAGTTCACGAGCACGATCGATCTGAAGTATGAGCCCGACTCGACAACAGCGCCATCTATTAGTTGTAAGTACCAGAATCACATCACAATAAGTTAATAACAAACTCATTATCAAAAAACTGGTCAAATGCGAGTCGGACTGTCGCACCGAGGGTTCCGTATTTAAGATAATACTTATGCTTGGTAACCGCAAAAAAATTACTCATTTTGTTATGAACTTTATTTTTCATGCAATAAGGTACATTTTGACTAGCCTTAAAATTAATACAGATTTGCAAAGTTTTTTGGTTATTTCTCAAAAACTGTAAATAATTAACAGTTCATTTTATTTTTCCCATAAAATATAAGTAATTATCGTCATATACGTCAGGATTTTTTCAGATTTTCTGAATAATAAACTTCGGAGATAAAGGGGGGGAACGGTCATTTTTGGTACATTTCTCGCTATAAATCAAGAACTCCATCATAGAAAATTAATAGTTTTGAAATGTGCAGATTGAGCCCTTTCATTATGACACCCTATTTGCTATAATCGAACCACTTTCATTTTTCAACCCCCCATTCTATACCCCTTTTCAACTATTTATATATATTTTTTTTACTAAAAACAGATGCGGGCAAGCGTGTTGTATAACTATGCTAAATTTCAAGTCGATAGCACTTGTAGTTATTGAGAAAACCTTCTGTGACATACAGACAGAGAGACAGACAGACAACGAAGTCTCACCATAAGGGTCCATTTTTACCATTTTGGTACGGAACCCTAAAAATTATTTGAATGAGTACAAACTTGAGGGATCCACCATATTAGCCTTTGAGAAGTTCCTATGGCCTCCTTCCGATAGTACCTACCATAATATTGTTTTACTAGCTTTCCGCCCGCGACTTCGTCGGCGGAAAATCAGAACTTATGTTAAAATTACAGACATAGTTTATATCACCTTCAAAGAGTTTTTTTATGAAATAAAGTCCAGAAAGTGAATTATAAGTAAGCGGTCCACAAACACCTGTCATTTTAAGACTCTAAAACAACAAAATTGCCACACAAGATAAATTCACTGCCCCTCTTTCACCAATACGTTTTTTTTAATCGACTTTCGACTTTCGACTGGGTGAACCGATTTTGAAGATTCTTTTTTTATTTGAAAGCTGGTGCTTCCAGATTGGTCCCATTTTTTTTAAAATGAAGATCTGATGGTGGAATCCATGAGGAATCGACGGAACTCTTCAAAATTTATAGGCACACCTATAGCGATTTTGGTATTTTTCATTGTAACTCGTGTATTTGGTCTTGGAAACCACTATTTGGTGAAGTGGAACTGATGATGAAGACCACAGATGGCCACCGGAACTCCTAAACGGTATATATTTCGAGGGTGGCGACAAGATATTTCGATTAATATAGTTGAGCGACTATGACGAAGCATATTTAGGTTTAAATATATGACTATGATTTTCCCACGGCGTTGCTTGCGGCGAGATTGAAATGTTCTATTGTTTCTTGAGAAATGGGAGAATAACAGCATAATTATGATCACTAAAAAGTATAAAATAAAAAAAAGTTTAAAAAAACAAAAATCCGCCTTCAAAAAGCAAAACATAACTTCTTTAAAATGGTAGGTAAATAGGTCAGTCCAACTGAAGTCGGCGTCCAACAATATTTTAACCAAAAGCAGACTTCAGTTGGACTGACTTATTTACCTACCATTTTAAAGAAGTTATTTTTTGCTTTTTGAAGGCGGATTTTTGTTTTTTTAAACTTTTTTTTTTAGATACTACATTAATGTAAGTAGGTACCTGGAGAAAAACCAACTCAAATACAAACTTTCACCCCGCTTTTCACACTGTTAAGGGCTTATTTTAAAACCTGTGTTTTATATAATTATTAATTGCCCGTGTGTTTGCCGGGTTAGAATAGTGCCACTCCATGCCTTCCCGTGGAGGTCGTAAGAGGCGGCTAAGGGAATAAAGGCTTGTAGTGCTGTTAGGCGACGGGCTTGCAACCTGTCACTAATACACTGGTAAACATCTTAACCTATTTGTGCAAAAATGCGGTTACAAAATTATCAACAAATGTTTAGAGTTGTTGGTAATTCTGTAGCTCTGCCTACCCCACTCTGGGAATGAAGGCGTGAAGGTATGTATGTATGTATGTAATAACTAATAATGGTGTTGATACCGAGTTTCATGTATCTAATTTCCCCAGTCATAATTTTTATTTATAGGTAAAAAGTAACCTTAATACCAATAATGTCCACATTTCTCTCATCAAAAATGATCAGATTCTCACACAAACTTTTACCCCCATTTTACCCCTTTTTCCGAAATTTCCGTATGTTTTTCTTTTATTTCGTAAACTACGACGTTCACTATTCTCATTAAAAAAATTGCCATTTTCTCATTAAATTTACTACCTTTGGTGTAGTTTTTCAAAATCGCCCAACGCCCTTTTAGGGTTCCGTAACAAAAATGACAAAAACTCTTATAGTTTCTTCATGTCCATCCGTCCGTTCGTATGTCACACGCATTTTACTCGAAAATAACAGAGGTACATTGATGAAATTTGTGATGAAAGTCAAAAAATTACTTAACTTTTTTTTCATCGTATTTATATTACTTACTAGCGGCCCGCCAGCGGCTTCACCCCGCTGCAAATTTTTGACTTTCCAGGTGGATTTTTTAATTATTTTGTTTTATTTTCTTGTCCTGACAATGACGAAGACAGCAAAAAAGAAATCAGCCAAATCGGTTCAGCCGTTCTCAAGTTATACCGTGACCAGGAGAAATAGGGGTTAATTTTTACATATAATATAGATATATTTTTATTTGTTTTTTTTTTGTCTTTACCTTTGATTTTAGCGCATGCCGTTATTATAAACTATTTGAATTCGTCCGTAATTATTGTAAAAGAAACGAATATGTATTCAATTAAACTTGTTATTTACTTATGCCTATCATGCCTTTTTTTAACTTATTTAATTACCTACGGTACCTAAAAAAAACCTACATAATAATTATATTTTTGAATCGCCCTTAAAATCGATAAGGTTTTATTTGGTTAGGCGATTTTTAATAATTATTTTCGGTAGCTCGTTGTACAAATTCCATAAGTATGCGAAATTCAATCGTACTTTATTAGAAGTAGGTAAATTACTTCCAAAATTGGATAATGTGCGATAAACAAACGCAGTGAACATATAAATTACCAGAAGTCTTGCATGCCTCTCCTACCTTGTGGTGGTGGTGGCTACATTCGACTTTACCCAGGGCGCTGGTTGTATGCTGGCTTTTAAAAATGTAGGTAAAAAATGTCGTCTTGGCCCCTATCGCCAGGAATAGGTGCCCATAAGGCTAGCAGATGCATTTCCTCGCTGAATTGCTATGCGTAACCGTTGACCGAAGAACAAGCCAGCCTCACAATCACCTCAGGCACGGACACGCTGTTTTTAATCTGTCCAAGAACCTTCCGTGCCTCCGGTCCCCATTGCCAAACGGTTCATTCATAATAAAAATAAGAAATAATTATCGCCAACATCATCTACCCAAAGACAACTTACAGTTGGTTATATTGCCCTACCTACAATTCACAACTCTCCAGGACAATCACGCAAAGACTTGTCGAATTTTATGGTATGTGGTTTGTTTCCAGCTTCCACTTCGAGCAGCCATCCGCAGAATCAATCTGACAGTGAGAGAAACCCGCTAGACAACGATATCAGCCATCCGCAGAATCAGTCAGACAGTGAGAGAAACCCGCTAGACAACGATATCAGTCATCCGCAGAATCAATCAGTCTGCGATATGTGTTCCGAGGCGTCTGTGGGCCAGTTCCCTCGAGAGGGCAGCCGGCTCTGCACTGAGAAGCTGTTGGTTAAGGTAATGCGGTCCCTTTAGCCTTAATCCGCGAACAAATTAGAGACAGCCTCGGGTCGACGTCGTTCGGGTTCCTTGACTGATCGGTCTCGGCATTTGACCTCGTATAGTGGACGTTATTTGGAACGTGAAGCTGGGACTTTTTATATAAGTAAACTTGCTTTTTAACATTAATTTGGTGAAGCATTTAATTCACAATATGAATTCCCTTGTTATGTTCAACTAATTCATCCACCACCGAGGCGGTTTTTTCTCCTTTTGATCAATAATGAAGCATTGGAAGCAGCAGCAGCTGTAGTCGCAGTCAACGTCATTTCCACCTGTCACTATCTTACACTCTTTGGCAAGCAATACGTCCTAAAACAAAATGGCGTCGCTCCGAGCATCAATCAAGAGCTGGTATCCCTAGGCAGGTCGTGGCAGTGGGTAACTGCACTGTCTTTGTCGCAAAAAGTTCACACGACATGACATTTTGGGAATACCAATTAATTCTGCTTTGGTTTTACTGTACCTACAGTACTCCCAGTTTCTTAAAGCATTCGACTGGCTATCGCTATCACTCTTGCACTCGCAACTGACAGTATATTTGTCACTTGTGTTTCATACAGGAACACTGTAAACAGACGCGATAGACATATCGCTTTCCCCCTTTCTCTTGAATTAGGTACAAATATAGAGATATAATATTGTGACAGCGACAGACAGCCTAGTAATATTTAAGGGCGGCCACATAAATTATGAATTCCGTTACGGAATTTCGTTTCGGAATTTCGATTCGGAATTCCGAAGGCAGCTAATTCAAAGAAAATCTATGACCCTACCACACACGTCCCTTCGATTTTTTTTCCGTTTCGGAATGTATGTGGCTGCAGTTAGCTGCTTTCGGAATTCCGAATCGAAATTTTGAAACGGAATTCCGTATGTATGTAGGCGCCCTAATATTGCGGTTTTACTGTACTTGTGTTTTATATGACACCTGCTTCTTGCCGCTGTTTAAAAATGTAAACTAATTTACAACTTCACTAGCGTCCCGTCCTTGCTTAGGTTAAAACAGATAAAAAAAAGCCTATGTCCATGTGAAAAAAAATAACCTTCCGAATAATGAAAGATTTTTTTGATTAAGTATGTATGTATGTATGTAAACTCTTTATTGCACAAAAACAATAACAAGTAAGTACGGACATAAACTTAAGATAATGTGTACAATGGCGAACAAGTTCCGTGGTTCCGGAGATTGCCTGGCTGATAGATACAAACTCATAAAACTCGCACTCTCCTTTATTATTAATAATTAGTATTGGTATTATTAGTATATACCAGTGCTTTTAGAACCCTCGCCGAGGCTCGGGCGTCACGTGACTTTCAGCTTGGTACAACAATCTACTATTGTCAATTTGTTCCTCAGGCGCTGATGCGCAGTGCCCTCGCGGATGAGAGACAGGCTGAGGCGGAGATGCGCACCGCCGTCGCGGCCGAGAAGCAGGCCGAGGCAGTGCAGCAGGGAGTGGCGCAGGGGGTGGGGCTGCTCCGCGATCTGATGACCATCCTGGGGAGGCCACCACCGGCTCTGACCATAGACCGCGGCTACCAGGTTTAGCGGATCTAAACAGTCGTCGGGGGTCCATGTCCGATTTGAACTGATTTCTACAAGTTCATATTTTTAAGTCTCACCGATGAATAATATTCTTACACCTATGGATTTAAATACGAGTTCCATCGTCTACTGGTTAACAAAATCGCTGTGTAAAATAATTTAAAAAAAGACACGAGTCATCAGTGACAATGACAACTAAAAATACACTCCCAGGCCCGGGTCACTGCACTGTACACTTGTACAGCTGCAAGTACAGTCGAGGGATTTGATTGTTTAACAGTTTGACGTAATACCTCAATTTGCCGGGTTATACATTTTCCACCTGGCACTAGTCTTGTCTGCCGCGGAATAATATAACACGGCTAAGTATTAGGTAGAGTCAAGGACTTTAATTGTTATGCCACTATGGAACCCTGTCATAATGACAACGTCAAACCACATGACAGAAATTACGATTAAATAAATGATTAACGTTATGCGATAGGGTTCCATAGTGTCGTAACAATTAAAGTCCTTGACTGTACGTAAAAAGGCTACCCTGCTAAAGCAAACATTTTTTTTTTCTTCAATTTTTACATTTAATTTTAGTTGCTTAAGCTTCTTTGTTTTATGTTAACCTCGTAAAGTTTAGTGTGCAATAAAATGTACGGGATCAAATTGAACTGTATTGCAATGGAAATAAAAAATATTTTCCTATCTTCATAAAATAAAAATGGCATTATCGAACAAGTAATTGATATCTATGGCCTTGCTGGTTGATTCCTTAGGCAGGCGGGTGGGTGGTATTACGAGGTAATAAAAAAAAATGCGCATCACGAAACATGAACCTGCGCGAAAGTCTATTTTTAGGTGTCGGCGCGGGGTGAGGGGAGCGCGTTACCATGGCGACCGCATTGTTAGCTGCGCGGTCACCGCCATGTTGGTTCACGTAACGTGGTGCGGATTATCACAAAAGTTTACTCGTGAAATCACCCAACAATACTGCACGAAGTTTCTTAAAGGGTCTTTGTGTCCAACCATGTGGCCGTTGGGTATATAAATACGAGTATAAGGTTAATGAAAAGAAATTCAAGTGCAAAAAAAACTACTACATGTTATTTCTCTTCTTGTTATTCTTTTAAAAGCTAAGTCGACTTATACCCGTCTTCAGCACAGCCGCGTGTTGCAACAAGTCTAGAACTTCTACACGTCAATGTACGGTGTATAATTAAACTATATTTTTTATATTAATAAGCAAAGTCTAAGTAGATCTTTAAGGAGGTAATAATAAAGTCATATTCGTGAGATGCCCGTCCCAAGACATGGTATTTTATCAATTCGTGGAAAACGAGATCAATTTATTAATACGCCTCTAAAAGTAACATAACAATTATATTAATATAGCATGAATAATAAACAATATCATTATCACACGGATGTTTTATTCACCCAGTTAGCAACTACAATCATTTTAAATGTATGGCGGTTAACTGGTTACTAATAGAGTATAGATTGCTTCGACCACTACGTTGCAGTTAGCCTCCTTTTTGACATAATGTCACTATCATGACAAGGTCATAATGACCTAAGTAACGTCGTCACTGCGGGTGCTGCGGCGCGGGCCCGGCGCCTGCTGTCGCCGCGGCCGCTGGAGTCCGGCGCCGTGGCCGTACACCTCTGGGGACAGAGAATGGTGCTCGAAATGTAATACGAGTCGGGGTTCAATTCATTCATTACGTTATCAAAAGGCGCCTACTCTGTAGGTTTTTTCTGAAACCTACACCTTACCTACCGACCTTAGTGAGGGCATGTGAGGCTGAGAATGGATGGTGTGTCAGTCTCATACTAACTAAAATAAAATTAGTATGTGTGACAGTCATCACGATATTTAAGCAGAAAATATTTATTTTTCCATGTTGACATTTTACGTCATTCCTCAAACCAAATTGTTGTAACACACGAGATGGGCAATTTGAACGGAAACAAACATTCAACTTTTTTGTATGGCACGCAACACGTGGCGGCAAACTCGTTGGAATAACCTTTATCTACACACTCATACAAGGGGGATAGACGGGCGAGTAAGTACGCCGTACTTGGGCATTTTCACGAAAAATTAAGGAACTTTAACTTTGCAGTTTTGGCGGCCGTCAATGTATAGCTAATTTTCGTCACAAAACTGACAAAAACGTTCCTTAATTGGGTACACTTTTTCGTGAAAATGCCCAAGTACAGCGTTTACTTACTCGCTCGTCTATCACCCCTTTACGTTTTCTATTATGCGTTCAAAACCCGTAGGCAATGACCAGCATTAACTGTGGTAGTAGGTGACAGCGATAACAGCTGTTAATTTTGGAAGATGTTCCAAATTTGGAACGTAATTTTAAAATTACGTTACAGCTGTCATCGCTGTCACCTACTACCACAGGTAAGGTAATGCTGGTCATTTGCCTTTCGGCTTCTGAATCCATCTTAGAGTACTTATAATATAATAATATGTGTGTAGATAATAGTAGTCCAGGCAACTGTTGTATGTTGGCTACGCCCTCTGATAGTTTTCGATAGTAGTTTACGTTAGCGTTAAGCGTTTTCTTTAGGGCCTCAGCTGCGACGTTACGCACACATCGGCGCATGCTCAGACGTTACCACGCCCACATTGTAAAAGTTGTAGGAACCCTTATAGTTGCCCCATGCCTTCCGACCGTCCGTCCGTCCGTCCGCTGCTTGGCTCAGAGACTCTTAGTTCAAGAAAGCTGCAGCATGAATATACATACGAGGGGTGCCTTTTAAGTTCCGTCGTTTGAAAAAACTAAAGACAATTTAAGTGTTAAATTGTATTTATTGTTTTTCACAGTAATCACCGTGATATGTAATACACTTTTTCATTCGATCGAACCAGTTTTCGAAACACTTATTCCATTCCGAAGTCGGGGTCTCCAAAATGGCCGTTTTGTATGCCTCAACCGCTTCTTCAGGCGTCCGGTACCGTTGACCACGAAGTCGTTGCTTGATTTTTGGAAAAGTGAAGAAGTCATTAGGGCTTAAGTCTGGACTGTGCGGCGGGTGATCCAAATTTTCGACGTTTTGTTTTTTTTTAAAACGCAATTGTCTGCCGGGCGGTGTGTGAGCTAGCATTATCGTGGTGCAGTATATGACGTCGATAGCACTATACGACGTCTTGGGTTATTTTTTCGGAACTCGCCGATAACTTCTGGTAAACAAACAGTGGTATACCAGTCAGCATTAACTCGCCCATCTCGCTGGCAACTGTTCTGGCAAAGGTACTCGATAGTCTGCTTAATGCACAACTTTGTAAACATATTAAGTTGCACGATGCGCAGTTCGGCTTTAGACCGGGCCTGTCAACTGAGAGTGCAATTTTGTGCCTTAAGCAGACTGTCAGGTACTATAAGGATCGAAACACGCCAATATATGCGTGCTTCTTGGACCTGTCCAAGGCTTTTGACCTGGTTGTTTATGACATACTGTGGGACAAGCTGGAGAATGCGGGTCTTCCTAAGGAATGTGTCAATCTCCTGAGGTATTGGTACAACAACCAGGTCAACTGCGTGAGATGGGCGGGTGTTGACTCTGAACAATACAGGCTCCAGTGCGGGGTTAGACAGGGGGGTTTGTCATCTCCTATCCTATTTAACTTGTACGTAAACGGGTTGATCGAGGGGCTCAGCAGCACACATGTAGGTTGCCATGTAGGAGGTACGTGTTTTAATAATATAAGTTACGCGGACGACATGGTGCTGCTGGGTCCATCGAGTGACTCGATACGACAATTACTGGCTGTGTGTGAGGAATACGCGGAGTGGCATGGTCTCAGGTACAATACAACAAAGAGCGAGGTATTAATATTTAAAGCGCCAAAATACAACTCGACTGTTGTACCTGTGATCATGCTGTGCGGCGTGCCTCTCAAACGAGTTGATAGGTTCAAGTACTTGGGACATGTGGTCAGCGAGGACCTGAACGATGATTTGGATTTGGAGAGGGAGAGGAGAGCGATGGCCGTGCGTGGCAATATGCTTGCCCGCAGATTTGCACGTTGTAATAAACAAGTAAAGTTGACACTATTCAAAGCCTTTTGTCAAACATTCTACACGTGCAGTCTGTGGGTAAGATTTACGCAAAAAACCTATAATGCGTTAAGGGTCCAGTATAACAACATACTCAGGCTGCTGTTGCGGCTGCCGAAGCACTGTAGTGCATCAGGAATGTTCGCGGAGGCGCACACTGATGACTTTTTTGCCATCAGGAGAAAAAGGATAGTGTCACTGATGCGTCGGGTGCGCGGCAGCAGCAACAGCCTCATGAGGGTCTGGGCCGAGCGACTGGACTGCCCGCTTAACAATTACTGGGTCCGAGTTGCCATCGGGCGGAGCAATTAAAATTTTGCTGTTGTGCTTGCTCCCGCGATGTCAACTCGTACTAGTAATTCGTTATTTTTTATTTACTTTTACTTTTATCATGTGTTACTAATATAGGTTAAAGCTTCATTGTACTAACACTCTATGGATCATACCCGGTCTGAAATAAAAAGTTTTTATTTATTTTATTTTTATTTTTTTAACTGTTTTACGATCTTCGAGCACGATGGTCGCAACGTGGCCACTTTTCGCTACAAACGTGGCGACCATTTTTTTCGAAGTGCTCCGTGAGCGTATAACTTTGGTCGGTTTTGGCTCATCTTGAAACACCCAAACAGTCGATCCAAGATTCGTCACCACTGATAATGTCATAAACGTGTTTAGAGTCTCCTCGGTTGAATTGCCGCAGAGTTTTGCGGCACCATCTAACGCGAGCCGTTTTTTGGTCTTCACTAAGTAAATGTGGTATCCAGCGTGAGATCAATTTTTTTACACCTAATTGATCATGCAATATATTTTGAACACTGGTCCCTGAAATGCTTAATGAAGCTTCTATCTCGCGGTATGTCGCATGGCGATCTTCGACGATCAGTTGCCGTACAGCATCAATGTTTTCCTGGGTTACAGCTGTTTTTGGTCGGCCTTCACGATGCCTATCACTAAGACTATGGTAACCACGTTGAAATTCTAAATACCAACGTTCCACAGTCCGGATGCATGGTGCTTCATTTTTAAAAACTGTAGTCAGCTTTTCAAAGCACTGAAGACGCGTTAAACCCCTTTCAAAGTTGTAAAATATTATCGCACGTAAATTTTCCTTCGAAATTTCCATTTTCACAACCGACTTGTCAACTTTGAACCGACGCTGTACTAAAACGAATCGGACGATCTCGAGACATTCTTTTGTTTTTGAATTCTAAATTCAAATATTTTAAGATGATACTAGTTTTTTTTTTAATAATCTCGGGAGTTTTGCAAACGAAAGAACTTAAAAGGCAGCCCTCGTATTATTCACACCGAAAAAGTAGTAAAATAAAATCTTTTTCACAACATTGCTCGGAAATATGGCAAAAGATGGTCTTGTTTGGGGTCACAAAACGTCACTTATAAGGACAGCCCAAGAATGTTTTTGTCGGCGTGTTTGCTGATTGGTCGAGAACATTGTTGTCCAACTTTAAGAACCAATGAAAATCAATCAATCAATTTTTGTGTCATAGCTCAAATCGACCAATCAGAACACACCATTTTAAAATATTAGGTGTATTTTTGGTAAAAGATACACAGACTAAAAACTATGTCACTGGTTTTTTTTTTCAATGTATTTCAAACTTGGCCCCTAATCTCGAACCACTAGAGATGAAATTGTAATTTTGGGAGATATGGCGAAACAAATACAATTTTATATGGAATTGACATGTTCATCTCGCATGTTAGTTTGTTAATCTCGAGTGCCACGAGAATAGGGGTCCAGATTAAAAGAAAGTTATCTATGGTAAAATTGGCGGTGATGTCACATTCACATGAATTAAAATTTTAGTTTTTGAATATGAATTTTTATTTTTTTTCCTCTCAGTAGTTGTGAAAAGCACTATGTCTGCCTCGGTAGAAAGTGCAATTTATGGACTCGTACACTAGAGGACCTCAACTACGTTTCGGCCCTCTATATGACTCGTCCAAAAATCGCGTACTTTCTATCCTCTGCAACAATGTACTATTGTGTTGTTTTGTGTAACTCCCGTTTACGTACAGTGTGTCGTTGGATAGGCCTTTTAAAAATATTACGGTTTTGTCAAAACGATTTTTGATTAAGAAATCCATCTGTGAAATATTAAGATTTAAGGTGCTAATTTTTGTTATAATATTTTTCATATGTACGTAATTGTGTCTGTGACAGATTGAAATTTTACATTTCACGCGAACGTTGTTCCCACCAATTGAGCAGTAAACTAAGTTTAAAAAAACTTTTCTATAGTAAATTCGTTTCAAAAAACAATAATTATTGTTTTACGCATTTTTAAAAACAAATTATTAAAAACAAAGCACATATTTCATGGGACTAAAAACAAAATAATAAAACTAATTTTACTTCCTTTGCGAAACGGACCGTTTTAAAAATAGTGTTTGACAAGAACCTCGGTCTTCAAACAATTCGATTGGCTGATACGATTTTAAAATTTTACCACACAAAAACACCTATCTAGACTTTACCAATTTTACCATACGATGGCAATATAGTTCTAGCGTTATGTTCGACGATTTATGTCACCTTATTTTAAAGTAAGTAGGTCAATTAAATTAAGTTAAAAAAATTATAACAGAAAATACAAAACGATTAAATTTCCTTTATAAATCTTATCGATAATCGAAAGAAAGTGCCCTCCCCCCTTACAGGCAAAACAACAAATAACAATACAGGGTGCCTCTGATCTTGGGGCTTTAAAAGCAACGATCGATTCTACTCGCTAAACTGAACTATTCTTGTTCTGCAACATTAAAAAACAACTTAAGTTTAGATTACTGATTGATGTTAAAGTCTAATTGTAAAATCAGTGTATTAAATCATGGAATGGCCATATAAATAATCACTTTCTCATGGTACGGGGGCGACTTTTCCTTGGTGCGAGGGCTGAAGGAAAACGGAGAATTGGATCGCGTAAATCAAGTTGGACATATTTTAAACAACTTACAGAACAAAAGAAGCTCTACTTCAGGAGTAGAAACGATCTATGCATTGAAAGGCCCAAGAAGCGCTAGCCGAGACGCTATTAACGTTTTTCTTTTCTCTCGCTCAAAATGTATGGGATGACAGAGTTAACCACGTGGTTTATCGTCAAACACGAGAATGTCATCCATACTTTTTGAGTGGTAGGAAAGAATCTTTTTAAGAAGCGGTTGCATCTTGGCTACGACCACAGAATTACATTTCACTGATGGATCGATAAGGTACATTATTTCCGAGTAAAAATGGACATTTTACCCCAGAAAACGACGCGAAGATACAGTAGTATTTATTAAGAGGTGAAATTGTTTCAGCCCGTGCAAGTTTGTTGGAGGAGGTTGGAGGTGAACTCTGAAAGAAGATGTGATCTAATCAAAAAATACGGGTGTATCGATTTTTAAAGATTTTTAACGAATTCCCTTGCTTAAATTTTCAAGCGATAACGTCACAATACTTAGACCTTAGAGGTTAATAAGGCAACGAGATACAGATTGTTTTTGCTGCGCGGGATTTTACGTGATGTAATGTTATATTAACAGAAGCAGTTATCGTTTCGAGAATACCAGTATTACCAATACCATATACTTTACATAATCAGCATATCTTTTGGTTTCACGAAATTTTGCGTTTTTAGCGTTGCATATCCAATGCATATCTAAAAAGGAATAACTAAACCTTTATAACCTCCCTTTTGTGTCTTTTAAGTTAAAGGTCATTATTTCTTAACTGGTGCTATTGCCCCCGGTCTACGCTACTGTTAAATTGTCCTATACGCCATTATTGTCACTTTACCCATCGAATGATGTATAGTAATTTTCGTTACGTATAGTAATTGTGGCCTTAATTGTGCTTAACTATATACAATGTTTTTGAAAAAGGCCCAGGTATAATTTTGGTGTTATTTTTGAACTTAGATAATTCAATGCTTTTCCATAGTGATAGTTGATCTTATAAGCGTTACTCACTCACTTTTATAACTTTCACTAACTCTGTGAATCAAACACTTTTTTTGTTGAATTGCACTCAGAGCACGATGACGTCACAAAAAAGCGCGCCAAAATAGTGTGTATAGGGTCCGAAAATGATACTTGTAATTTTGTTAGCTTATTTATTCATATTTTTTAAGTGTTATATTTTTTTCGGTAATGTAATATTTAACTTAGAGGATCGTTTAAAAACATGCATAATTCCCTATTGTATTCGCAGGCAACTCGAAACAAAATGTTTCTTTCTTACAAGTCCTTTGTTCATACAACACAACAATACGACGGTGCTGAGTTAAATCCCGGTAGGGGCAGATATTTGTGTGATGAGCATGAATATTTTGTTCCTGAGTCATTGATGTGTTCTATGCATTTAAGTATATATTTCTCTATATAACAAATCCCTATAGTCTAGTACCCATTAGCGGCCTGCACACGTAAAGTACGGACTGGGGGAAACGCCCCGCGCCATTCCAATCTTCGCTCCGAACTGTACGTGCAAATGCAACTGTAATAGTAAAATAGTAAAAAACCTCCCGCGGTCCGAACTGTGCCGAGTAAAGGCCGCTATAGAGTACAGGCCTAGAGTAGTTTGAGACTAGGTCAAGTGGTGTGACATTGTCGCTTGATATTTACTTATTTATTTATTAATAAGTAAATGGCTGTGTGGTTGCCGGCTTAGAATAGCACCACTTTGTGTCTTCCCGTGGATGTCGTAAGAGTCGACTCAGGGAATAAAGGCTTGTAGTACTGTTAGGCGACGGGCTTGCAACCTGTCACTAATACACTGGTAAACATCTTAGCCTGATTATGCAAAATGTGGTACCTCAAACTGGGAATAAAGGCGTGAGTTTATGTATGTATGTATGTATTTATTAATACAAAACACTTAACTAAACATTACAGAGAAACAGTAAGTATAAAAATATCACTGGTACACAACAGGCAGTCAGTCCCTATTTTTAAATAATTATATTTTGATTTGGCGTTTTGTACAATAAAGTGTTTACCTACTAGTGCAAAGGGCTACCACAGGGCTACCATACCACTGCGTAGTTTCGGAGGTGTTAGCGGATATAGCTACAGACAAAGAGACGCGGAAATCGACGTTTTATACCTAATTATGAAAAAAAAGTCGTTAATGTTTTGTACGTTTGATTGTTTTTCTTCGCGTCAATCAGGAAGCACTGTACCTATTTTAATGCGTTTTTCATAAATTATTTGTTTTTGCTACATACAAGGGTTATATAGGAGAATACGGATAAAAAAAAATATGGAGTTTAAGGGAGGGTCAAAGAAAGTAAAGATAAAGATGTATTTTGCATCCAGTAAGTAGGCCGCACGGGCACTTAACTACACGTTTTTAGGGTTCCGTAGCCAAATGGCAAAAAACGGAACCCTTATAGATTCGTCATGTCTGTCCGTCTGTCCGTCCGTATGTCACAGCCACTTTATTCCGTAACTATAAGAGCTATACTATGGAAACTTGGTAAGTAGATGTATTCGGTGAACCGCATTAAGATTTTCATACAAAAATAGAAAAAAAACAATAAATTTTTGGGGTTCCCCATACTTAGAACTGAAACTCAAAAATTTTTTTTTCATCAAACTCATACGTGTGGGGTATCTATGGATAGGTATTCAAAAATGATATTGAGGTTTCTATTATAATTTTTTTCTAAACTGAATAGTTTGCGCGAGAGACGCTTCCAAAGTGGAAAAATGTGTGTCCCCCCCCCCGTAACTTCTAAAATAAGGGAATGATAAATGTAAAAATAATATATGATGTACATTACCATGCAAACTTCCACCGAAAATTGGTTTGAACGAGATCTAATAATTAGTTTTTTTTTAATACGTTATAAATCGTAAACCGCATTTTACCTTTCATTCAATCAACTCCAATATAATAAAGAATAAAGAAAAACATTTATTTAGATGTATAGTTGTACGGAACCCTACGTGCGCGAGTCCGACTCGCACTTGGCCGGTTTTTTTTACATTGAGGTCAGCAAAAAGTTACCGGATTGATCTGTATACACGGTGACTTCAAACTGGTAATACAAAACACTTCATCGTGGCTCAGTTGATGACGAACAGTGTACATTCACTCATTTATGTAGCCTTGTAATATTTTCATTAATTTTCTAATGAAACTAATAATTAAGGTCCTAAAGTATGGTTACCCAACACTAAGTACGTAACTGTCATACCCCTGTCACTCAATAGCGGCCTTTACACGGCACAGTTCGGACCGCGGGAAACGCCACGCGCCATTCCACGCGCCAGTCCGAACCGTAGGTTTTTTACTATTTTACTATTACAGTTGCATTTACACGTACGGTTCGGAGCGAAGATTGGAATGGCGCGTGGCGTTTCCCTCAGTCCGAACTTTACGTGTGCAGGCCGCTCTTGTTATCAATCCAATTTAAACAAAGTGGTAGAGTAACCGCATTAAGCCGAAAAAATTAGGACATTTTTTTTAAAATGTACATAATTAGCAGCATGAGACTTAGGAGAGGGGTTTAGTTTAGGGGGGATGTGTGTAATACATTGTTTTTGTATTACCAATATGAAGTCAGCCGGTAGATTCATGATAGCTTCAACTTAATGTTTGCGCTATATTTGGCTAGATAACAGAAACGCCGGAACGTATTGTATTTTTTTTATTATGTATTTTTTAAGAAATCCGACATCATAAAGCATATTCTGTAATAAAAAAAAACAGCTGCCTATTACCGTTAAAAAATTATGGCTCCTTATAGTAAGGACGGATAACGAAGGCTTAGTTACAGAGTCCTGTATCTCTTTGGTTGCGGAACCCTAATATTAACTAATACCTAACTGGCGACTAGTGTGATGCACCAGCCACCGCCTGTGATACTCACAGGTTCTGAACGCATCATATGACACCCCGTTTATTCAAATCGGACCCATAGTTTAGGATGTAGACTGGAACATAACATACATAAACTGTCAAACTCCCCTTCTTGGCCTCTCTGTCGGTTGTAAATGGTGTTTAAAGAAGCATATGATAGATAACCTTTCTTATTTCTCTGAATAACTATAAATGTACATGCGTAATGGTGATAGCAAATTGTTTATCTAAAAAATCGTTTAATGAACTGAATCAGGTTATAGGTGACGAGATTTCCTTGAAATAACAGATGTACAGTGAATTACGTAACGGTATAATTGTTCAAACGTTGGTAAGATGCAGTGCACGGATCGATACCAGTACGAATTGAAATTAAAAAATATCCTTAATTTATCACATTTCCTTGATATTTTCGATTGTAGTTTAGGTAATACTAATAACACTGTACTATTATATAAAGTCATCAAAGAACAAAAATATTGAATCATAATTGTCATAGTTTAGTTTTGCATAGCAACCCTTGGCAGAATTACTTTTCGCATAAACTTCTTAGCATACTGTCATTTCGCAAATTTTTCTTTGGCATAATGTTGATGAGAATAAATAGTCCTATGACTAACCTAACCTCACCTGCTTTTCTGGCACAGTTTCGTTTTTGTTGGGGTTTAAGTTCTAACCTAACCTAACCTACATTTGTGACACGATTTCGTTTCTGTTAGGGTCGCAGTTCTTACCTAACCTTGCCTACTTTTCTGACACAGTTTTGCTTCTGTTATTTTCGTAGTTCTAACCTAACCTACTTCAATGTTAGCAGTTCGTTACTTATATATAACTAGCGACCCGCCCTCGCTTCGCTTCGGTTAATATAAGTTAAAATAATCCCAGTTCATCTGGAATAACATACTTTTCAAATTATAGATAGGTGCATATGTATAGAGGTTTTAATTAATGACATTTTTAGAAATCGTGACTGCCAGTTATCATAGAATCTCTCTATATCAATGTTTACAGCGGACTTTTCATTGCACAATACAAACGAACTTTGCCTGGAAGTGACGCGCGAAAGGGCTACATAAGTCAATGGGAAAACTCTCAACGATCAAGTCTAAGCCCGCAACTTTGAATGTATTGTTGTGACTTGTAATTTGTCATTGAAAACGATAATTATACGGGACATTGCAGTCGTTTAACTGGACAGGAATATTTATGGAATCCGGGGAATTAAAAAGACTTTTCCAGCCGCACATCTGGAAGTCAGTATTGTGCACTCTATTATGAACGTTTTTAAAGATGTTATTTGGGTGAATTAAGATTCCGTAGTAAAATAATAGGACACCCTTCTTTCAAAACCAATTTATGTGGGGCGATCCAG